>JBAMMX010000013.1:18979904-19629904 GCA_037126225.1 Dillenia turbinata
CCAGGCACCGAAACAACGTCGCGACCTCCTAACTCAATCCCTCGAAGTCTATCTTAAACTTATGTTGTTAGAGTTTTAATACAAGACCTAGCACCTTACCCTACATTTGATCCTTCGCCATTAGCGCCTTTAACACTAAATTGGCCTCCTTGGACTAGTGTGGCCAAAACTTTTGAATTATTGATTGGCTTATGAAGTTATGAGTGCTACCCGAATCAATGAGGATGGTAATTGGTAATCTTTTGACATTTGCAAAAACACGCATAGTCTCAGGTGATTGTCCTCCAGTGATAGCATGAAGGGATATTTCTAGAATTTCAGTTTCTGTGATGGGATCCTGATCCTATACACCTTCCTCTTCTTCCTCATATTTGCAGTTGATTAGGAAGAGTCGTTTGCACCTATGTCATCTTATAGGTTTCATCACAATTGAAATAGAGATTTTTGTTATGTCATTCTTGAATTTCAGCCACGGTAAGTCTTTTGATTGATGAGTTATTAGTAGATATAGAGGTCATGGGTTTTGGTGAATTGTGAGGGACATTTTGGTATGTGGGTCGTTTGGGTTCATTAGAGGTGATGATTCATCTAGGTGCTTGCTGTTTGGTCTCAAAGAGACATGCAAGACTAGCTGCGTGAGGAAGGGATTGAGAATTTGTGGCTTTAACATCTGCCCTTATGGCTTCCTTTAGTCCACTAATGAATAACTAATTTATTGTTGTTCCGTTAAATTCCCAACTCTGGCCAAAAGACGATTGAATTGTAACTGATAATCTTTCACAGATCCAGTTTGAGTTAGTTTAGTTAACTCTCCATAGAAAATCTTCTAACAAGGTTGAACCATAATTATCATTGACAAATTGTTTGAACTATTTCCATGTCATCCAAACTCGAGGTTTTTCTTGAGATTTTGATGTACCATAGATGGTTTCCTCCATCTAGGTGATACACTTGACCAAGGCTACCTCTTGAATGTTGGTGTTTGTGAAATTCAAAGAATTGCTTTATCCCTTCGGCCCGGCTAATAGGATCCTTGGTGCCATCATTACGTGGGAAATCAAGTTTGACAAGTTGGGGAATTATGGTTTCTTGGTTTTGAAGGGGTTATTGGTTTCGGTTTTGGTAGGCATGGGGTGGGAAAACTTGGTAATTGTTGTTGGGACAAGTTGGGTATGATGGATAGGTGTAGGGTAGTTGTGAAGGTTGACTATTGTGGAAGTAATTTGGAAAAGTGTTTGTAGTAAGATTAATGGCTGGTGGATTGGAAGATCCTTATTCTAGTTTTTTTGGCGATGCTTACATAAGTGCCTTTAGTTGAATGTAAAAGCTCACCAACCATTTTATCTTGGATAGCGAAATTGCTCATTGTGGGTGGTTGGATGAGTCACGGAGGGGTACCCTCTTAGGATCCCATGCTCGATACCACCACTGTTAGGAACCAAAGTTCTTCGTGCCTTGGCTCAACCTTGACCTCACCGCTATAATTTTGCTGAGTTAGTAGCTTCATGAAAGTAAGAGAGAAGAACTAAGAAATTGGCCGAGATTAATAATTTTTCTCCTCGTCTAGATTCCTTCCATTGCTCAATTTAAATACAAATAAATATAACAATCTTGTCTAATTTCTTGACACTATCCTACTATAAATCGCAGGATAGACATTATCTTTGCTATCACTAACTACTTTCTAATGATAATAAGCATTATCTTTGTTAGTAATAACTACCTAAGATATTAGCAACCCAATGGTGACATGAACACCTCCTTCTTATAGTCACGTAACATTCTCCCTACACTGCTTCTTCCCTTAAATCAACTCGAAATAGCTTGAAGTTCTCCTAGTCGAACCTTTTACCCTCATCGTAATACATTTAAGACCTCTCGTCCTCCACCAATTCTATAAAGTCCTTATTGACTAACCTCTACCATAACACATACCGAACTTTGATACCACTTGTTGGTTGAAAAGGAAAATTATATACAACATAACAATCATAATATATAAATGGAGACCAAAGATAAATGTGTGATGAGCAACATGCAGCATTTATGAGGAGAACTTACATATTAATACAAATCAATTAAAATGAATATAATAATATAATGAAGATATATCTTTGTAGGGACAGTCAAGTCGTAAATCCGACGTCAAAGTCTGTACAAAAAATGCCTTTCAACACTTTTGGGTCCCTCTTACTTGACTCTCTCTTCTCTCTTGTTCTCTTCGTGGGATTGAACTTCATTTCACTATCTTTCAAATCTTCCAAATTGATTTCAATTTTTTCAAATTTTGCCCGTTCAGAACCTCTGTTCACCTTGAATTCTTTGATTTCGAATTCACTTCACCCTTGCGAATATGGTCAACTTCCTAGTACGACAATGATAGATGCCCCGATTTTTCACAAATCTCCAAATACCGTGAACTTTTTTGGTTGTCTCTAAATTCAAAATTGGTCGTTCTCTTTCTTCTACCTACATTTGCTGTTGAAATCCTTTAATTTAAGTTTATATTATCATCTATTTGAGTTAATCATCTTAGTTTTTCCTTTGTCAAGGTAATCATCCTAGTTCTTCGATTCAAGCTTGAATTAACTACCATTGGCGAAACAAAAAAAATAAAGAAGTAAAGAGTGAGAGGAGTTTCTATAACCCTAGCATGTTTGCCATGAGAGTAAAAAAGGGGAGAGAGAGAGTAGTCTTTTTACTTTTTTTCCTTACAGAGTAAAGTAAATTAATTAATGTTAAAAGTTACTAACAAACCATTTAAAAAATTAATAAATTACTTTTTATTATAGTCATGTGAATTTTATCATCGTCGCATGAGTGTAATGGTTGGACATTAAACTCTCTTAATCAGGATGAACAATCCTTAAATAGATTTGCTAATATTCAAATTGAATTAGTCAAATATCGATCGTTCAAGAAAAAAATAGTTGGATGGACTTAAGGGCAAAATTTAAGTTTGACAAATGCCTAAAATTATAACTTTTCAAAGTTAAGAGGTGTCCTGCAAAAAAAAAGAAATTAGGGACCATTGTAGATTACCCAATTGCACTTTGCCCTTTTATAAATATACAAATTAAAATTTGCAACAATCCTAATATTTTCTGATATTCATAAGATCCAAAAAATTGAAATGAAATTTCTATTTTCCTCAAAATTTTAAGAAATATTTAATTTGAAAAAAAAAAAATTAGAAATTATTTCCAAAAAAAGATAATTTTGCGAATTAATAAAACCCTCAAAATATTTAATTTGATGAAATTCTTTAAATTGGAAAAATGTTTCCTAGAAAAGGATGAATTTCCTAAATTAAATATAGTTTGAGGGACAAGAAAAGAACACTTGATGGGGTCCATGATGAGCCTATTTGCACCTGCACGCGTGCGAACATTGCAACCAGCCACATGCCTTCCAAATGTAACTCCTCTCTCTCTCTCTCTCTCGATAGGGGGTATGGAAAACCCCTCCCTCTCGTCACTTCATCAAACCAACAACCCAAAATTTGAGCTCCAAAAATTATGAGGTTGAGATATAAGTTTTCTAAGTGAAGAAAGAAGTTTTTTTCTCAAAAATTTGATAAAAATCTTGAAGAAGAAAAAGAGAAAATCTCTATAGAAATACAGTGAAAAAAAATTTAAGAGTTGAAAAAAATTCTTAGAGTAAGGGTTAAAAATCAAGTTTAAAATTTGGTTAATCGACTTGATTATGATTAATTTAGATAGAATGCTTATTATCATTATGACTTTTTATATTTTAGCATATTTGGAGAGGTTCGAGTTTTGAGATCCCCGAGAACAGAGGAGCAGGTGATGCTAGTTAAGTTATAATTTGTTGGTATTCCATTGTGACTTTTGAGTGAATGAGAGGAGTTTCCGGAAGAGTGTTCATGTAGTTGTATTATACTCACCGACCACGAACTAGGTGATAAATTTTTCCGTCATTGAAAGTCACCTTACTAATTTTAGCAAAGAATTAGCAACGGATTTTATCCATCGATAATTAGTGACGGAAAATTCCGTCGTTAAATCCGTCGTTAATTTTTTTTAGCATTTCAATTATTGACAATGTAGCGGCGGATTTTTTAGTGACGGAAATTTTAGTCACTAATTCATCACCGATGTGAGTAACACAAGAAACCCAAATGCCCAAAGCGGCCCAGCGAACCGCTTGCATGCATTTCGCCGGCCATGCGGGTTCGGCTTGCCGTTTGCCTACCATTTCGCCGCACCTTTAATGTGATGAGAATGTTGAAAATTGCTCTCCTCGGTTCGAACCGGTGTGAAGGAATTTGAGAGTCTTACTTAGATTATCTCCATTACAATTGTGTTATTAATTTATTTTTTCTACTTCTATACTTTATTTGTAACTCTCAATATTAAAAATGTGATTCACTTATTTAATTAAAATATAAAATTTTATTTAATAAAAATATAAAATTATATTTGAAAAACAAAAATTATATTTAATAAAAATACAAAATTATATTTAATTAAAATAAAAATTATATTTAATAAAAACAAAATTTTATATTTAATAAAAATACAAAATTATATTTAATAAAATAAAATTATATTTAATAAAAAATACAAAATCATATTTGATAAAAATACAAAATTATATTTAATAAAAATACAAATTTATATATAATAAAAACACAAAATTATATTTAATAAAAACAAAAAATTATATTTAACAAAAAAATAAAATTATATTTAATAAAAATAAAAATTATATTTAATAAAAATACAAAATTATATTTAATAAAAACAAAAAATTAGATTTAATAAAAATATAAAATTATATTTAATAAAAAGATAATATTATATTTAGAATAAACATAAAATTATATTTAAAAAAAAAATTATTTTTAATAAAAAGACAATTATATTTAATAAAAAGACACAATTATATTTAATAAAAATATAAAATTATATTTAATAAAAAATAAAATTATATTTAATAAAATCAAAAAATTATATTTAACAAAAAAATAAAATTATATTCAATAAAAATACAAATTATATTTAATAAAAATACAAATTATATTTAATAAAAACAAAAAAAAAATTATATTTAACAAAAACAATTTTTTTTAATTTTTAGAGACGGATAATGATAGAAATATCAGTCCAAATTTGTCACTAAAAGTTTGGACTGATTTAAAGGCGGCAAAATTTCACATACTTGAAGTCGATAATCCATCGTTGATTTTTCGTCGGTGATCCGTCGCTAATAGCAATGGATTTTTCTCCCGTTGGTAATTTCTGTTGCTAAAGGCCCTTTTTCTAATAGTGTTAGAGATCATGTGTTCGTGGAATTTGACTCACGATTGAAAACATATATAAGAATGATATATAATTTTTAAGGGAATATTTTAGTGGTTATAATATTTTAAATTTTAGATTCAAATATTTGTATATATAAAAAAAAATAAGAATACACAAAAAATATGATGGTTTAATATCCCTTTTTTTATATTAATATGATATTAATTTAATCAGTCACATAGTTCCACGAATTTTTCCGACAATTACTCCGCCTAATGTTACAAAATATCCACCGGGAATAAAATATTTAAAAAATTAAATTTATTTTAGCATCATATCGTTAACCAACTTAGCTTACGTCACAAATCACTTTCACTGGTAGGTTTCTTCATCATCAAAGCTTGTCGGATGATATTCTTTGGATCATGACAAGCAATTTTGGTGGTTAGCTAGTGATGGTTTTGGTGAACACGTCTGTCTTTCCAAATCAAGGAACAACATTAAAAGTTTTGTAATTAATCAGCATAAATATTTTATTAGTATTTCAAATAAATATCTTATAAATATCATTTAAAATTTTAAATTATATGTATAAAAAAAATCTTAAAATATCATTAAAAGTAAAATCAAATTACTAAAAAGGCATAATTTTAGCCACATTTTTACAAAACGCCAAATAAATACTACTAAAGTCATACAAATTATAATATTTTACTCTTTTACCCATAGTTATAAAACCTGGTCCGAGTCAACCCTCAACCCGCGCTGTTCATGGGTTGGTTCACTAGATGGACCGCCCATGCACTTGACTCGGTAAAATCCTTGGACAAATGTGAGTTAACCGTTAAATCGTGTGACTCGCAGATTACAGATCTTGTTTAAGAATTTTTTTTTTAAATAAATAAAAGGAATCACATTATTAGGGTAAGCCGCGAAGCCCAATCTCATTGTTTGAGTATGGAAATCCTTTTGTAATACAATATCAAGATCATAACTCATTTTTAGGCTCATTTTAAATTTTAAAATAATTTTAATTTAGGGATAAAATTGAAAATATGAAAAAAAAAATATGTCCGTTGACTTCTCTCTTTGAAAGAAGGCAACACCTACAATAGAGAAACCTCTCAAAGAAGAAGAAACCGTGAAAGAAGCTCCTCCGTGGGAGCTGGAGGAGGTCCATGTATGAGGGATTCCATTTTTGGGAGAGCTTCTAGGAGACGAGCAACAATCCAAAAGGTGAAAGGGGAGAGAGAGAGAGAGAGAGAGAGAGAAAAAGACCTTATACCTTCTATGACAAAAAAAAAAAGAGACCTTATCTCCCACCACACGTTTTTCAAGTACTTTTAACTGGTTTTTTTTTTTTCTCTTTTTTCTCTCTCTCTCTTTTTTTTTTTTTTTGCTAAGTTGAACAAAACTTTTAAAGGGCAAAAGGATACAAATAATCTTCAAGACTTAAAATTTTAGAAGTTCGCTCTCCATCATGGGTTAATGTTCATATTTACATAATCTTTTATCCACTAAAGCTGATGATTGATATTTTATAAGATATTATTTTTTATTATTTGGATATATTATGTTTTATAAACATTATACACTAAAAAAAAAAAGGCAATTTTAACAATAGAATTTAAGGACAAAAAAAATTAGTCGATAATATATGACGAGTTTAGCGACGAAAAACACTTTCATCGCTAATTTGTAATAAATTTTGTGACGAAAAAGATTCGTGACCAAATTAGTAACGAATAATATATTTGTAGCAAAATTTATCGTTAATTAGCTACGAAAAAAATTCATCACCCAAATCATTGCTAATTAACAACGAAAAGGAATTTCGTGGCTAAATTTTACCACAAATCAAGCGATGGATTCCCTTTTCATCTCAATATTTTCATTGCAAATTTCATGGATAAATTTAGCCACAAAATATTTTTATTGCTAATTAACGACGAATAATTTTTTTGTTGCTAAATTTTATCACGAATCTATTTTTCGTCGCTAAATTTAGCCACGAAAATATTTTCGTCTCAAAATTCGTCATTAATTAGCCACAGACACGGTTGTTCGAGACTAAAGTCATGGCTAATTAGCCACGAAAAAATATTTATGACTAAATTCATCGCTAATTTATACCACAAATTAAAAATTCATGATTAATTTCGTGACTAAATTTCTTTCATACGCTATTATAAAATATTTTCAATCGTTTCTCTTTTTTTATCCTTTCTGAATAACGAAATTGAATTGAAGACATAATGAATGTTACAATTCTCATCAAATTGACAACTTTCAACAATAAATAATTCAACTAATCTCTAACAAACAATTTTTCATTAGCCATTGGTGTCAAGTGAACTTCGTGTTCTTCATCTTCTCCACCTGTTCGCTTCTTTCATTAATTGTTCAATAGTCTTCAAATGTTCAGCCATTAATCATCTCGTTATCGTTATCAACTGGGAAGACAATAGATCCAAACTTTGCGCAAGATTTCCAATCGATCAAACAGTAGAGCAGACATTGGCATTCAGTGCTCCATCTTCTCTAGCAAGTAGATTGGACAATAACTTTCAGGGGGATGGGGTAGTGAAATGAACGATTGCCAAGAACCTGTCATTCGTTTACAGACTCTTCAGTTTCGAAAAAAATAAAATAATTAAAAAAGAAGAAAAAAATAATAAAATAAGAAAAAAATAATAAAATAAAATATATAATGCCAATTTCAAAAATAAAAGGAAAGAATATTAGATAATTTAGCGATGAATATTCAAATTCGTCAATAAATTAATAACGGATTTTCAAATCTATCGTTGATTTAGCAATGGAAATATAAATTCGTCACTAAGTTTGAAAATATAATAAAATAAAATATAAAAAACTTAGCAATGGATTTCTAATCCGTCGCAAAGCTCTCCTGATTGCAAGCCCTAGCTTTCAACTTTACTCTTTGAACTCTCTCTCTCCCGCTTTTTGTCTTTCATGCTCTTCGATCGATTGCCCTCTCACTCTCACTCTTAGTCTCTTCGATTAATTGCTCTCTCGATCTTACTCTCTTTGATCGATCAATTCCCCTCTCTGTCTCTCACTCTCTATGATTGATCGATTCAACTCTTTGTCTCTCACTCTCTTTGATCGATCGATTTCCCTCTTTGTCTCTCACTCTCTTCGACCGATTCCCCTCTCACTCTGTTTTCGATCGATTCCTCTCTCACTCTCACTCTCGCATGCTGTCAGAGGGAAGTTCTAACCTAAAGGCTGTCACATGCTGTCGATCGATTCCTCTCGGCTGTAAAGTTCTAGCCTAAGGTAAAGATCTCATTCTCTCTCTCTCTCTCTCTCAAGTGTGATTCCTAGTTTTTTTTTTTTTTTTTTCAAGTTCTTCATCGGCTAGAATCTAGGGTTTTCAACCTAGGGTTTTAATATTAGACTTCCAAATCTAGGGTTGTTGATACTCTTGGAAGCTGAATTGTTCTCGAATGATTTGTTCTTCATTGGAGTGTTGACAATGAACCAAAAGCAATATTTTTCGATTTTTGGTATATGTGATGTATAGTTTATTTACTTTGTAGTTGTTGTGGCTCTGCTGATTTATAACCATGTGATGGTCATTTTCCAATGTAACTATATGGCTATGGAGATGATTTTGAGATTGAGTCTTTATAATTTGACTTTATGCTTTATGCATGGAAGTTTTACTGGGCCACGAATATTTTGGTCTGGATCTAGCCTTCGAACTGAGGCTACCGGGTATGGGCTGGTAATTATATCTTTATCTTGTACTCTGTCTTTGTGTATAGTTGAAAATGTATTTTCTTGATGTTCGCTGTGCATACATAGTCAACTGTTCTTCACTTCTCTAGACTTTGGCTTGCATCTTGATATGCTAAATTCTTAAATAATCAATTCCCTTGCTGGTTTTCTTTGCCCAACTTATTCTTGCTGAGATGAATAAAGAACTCAAAGGACTTAGGTTTATTTTCACTCAACCTGAATACTATCATAAGTTGATTTTGTTAGTTATTATTTATATTTTGCAAGTTTTGATGAACTGAGCTTTGTAGTTTGGAAATGAGTACTACAACAACAACAAGTTTTAAATAATTCATATTATGTTTTATTATTATTATCCAAATCTTCTTAGGACTCTCTCTACCTCAGTTAATATAAGTAGTTGTCATAGTCTTGCACTACCTCTCTATCTTAATCGTGTTTCTCTCAGTTGTTTCTCGATAAACACAACTCCAACTTTCTCCATAATACAATTGTTTATTATCTTGTCTTGTTGGAATTAATCGAGTCACATGCAGCGGAAGCATTTATAATAATTTTTGAAAAAATAAATATAGATTGGGTATAGGGTATAAATACCTCGAATGTGTAGAGCCTCCAAAAGATCAATCGAATGTCCCTCGAACGGATCTCGTGGTCGGGATGGTGATCACGATGTTAATCGAACCACCACCGCAATACCACGACGCCGCAACACTCAGTCCGGCGATTCATTGTGATCAGAAAAATTCCCTGCTCAGAATTCATCTCTACCCTCTATATTCTCTCTCTAGAGAATATTTTTCTCTCTCAAGCTATTCTTTCATGGTGAACTCCCTTAGGAGAGAAGGAGATGTTAGTCTCCTTTTCAAACTCAAAAACCTAAAGAAAATCTAGGAAAATAGTTAATATGTGGTTAGTGGGAGTTACCTCACTAACCCTATTACAAATGTCTAAAATGTCCCTCGTGGGCATTCTAAACTAATATCTCCCACTTGCACACGAGGGTATTACACGTTTGTCACAAGATCGCAACTCATGTGACCTTTCACACATCACCCTACTGGACTTTCATACATGATTGGGTATCGTGCGACCTACGAGTATACCTACAAGCAAAGACCTCTCGATACACCTGTTAGAATGATCGAAAAGCCATCGTTAGTATCAAAAGAACTCATTGCACCCCAGATCCAAGACTGATTACATCCATGGAGCTACTTTCTTCGAAAGTAATCCCAAATAAACGCTCGACTGTGTATCCACTATTATGCTTACATCCCAACATGGACAGACATAATAGGCTAGCCGGTGAATACAATACAATGATATAATGTTAATTGGTCTTACTTTTCCCAAACTCGAATCTATTAGCCTCAATTCAGTTCCTTTCCTAGAGCTGTCCATCAGACCTCAATTTATCTTCCGGACCATCGGAACAGACTAAAATAGCAACACTGAGCCAAGACTTCTAGAAACAGCCGAAAGTGATAAGGGTACAAGAGATCCCACCCAATGGACCTCAGGTCTCATACAGTGGGAACGGGGATAAAAAAAAATATATCAGTGTTTCAAAAAATGCTCCCACTATCCCTGGTCGACATATCACATGCGGTATGAAACGCGTGCCACAGTGTTATTCCCACATCTCTCAAAAGACTATGTTAGATTTCTCTAACATTGTGAGTATGAGACTCAGTCTACACATAAGACTTTATCCAAAAATCTCAGAAAGAGTATCTCAGAGACAATATCACTAGTCGCAGGTGATATCTGAGATCTCAAACCTGGCTACTTACAGGCAACATGGATGTGGGTACGTCCATGCCGGTCATATCGCATATGACCTCATCCTGAACACATATCAGGGCAACTTATGTTTTAGTAGGGTCACTCTCAAAGTCTCTTACGACTAGAAACCGTCTCATCTCCACTCACTCAGAGTTGGAGGTGGTCACTCTGTGAGAGAGTCGACCACGCCTACCTGACATATCATTTATCACAACATATCACAAAATATATGACAGTAAAATGGTGCTATAAATAAGTGACTCAATCATGCACACATGTCATATATATAACACAATAAGCATCAGTACAAGGTGAGAAATGTGAATGTACATGCAAACCAAATGATTCAAATTTCTCATATAGGAATCTATCACAATGGGTTTATTGAAGGGATCAGCCAACGCGCTGTATAGTAATGTACTTAATTTGTCATTTCACCCTTCTCGGTGATGTCTCTCATAACATGGTATTAGGTATCAATGTGTTTGGACTTACTAATACTTAGGGTCTCAAGTGTGGTCAAGGGCGGCCTGATTTTCTCAATATATCATCACTGGCCTCCCACTGTCTGACACAACCCCTAAGTTATCCAAAAAATTTCTGAAGCCAAACACTCTCCTAAACTACCATTGAGCATCTCATAAGCTCAGTCTCTATCGTAGATAGAGATATACAGGTTTTGTTTCTTGCTACTCCAAGATAGTAAAACCTGATATCGATTTGCATATATTCAGATCGCCAACCCAGTTGGTATCTGAATACCCATCAAAATGCAAATCACCTCCTCCGTAACACAAGAAGAGGTCTGCAGTTCTCTCGAGATATCTCGGAATCCTTTCACTGCTCTCCAGTGATCCCCTCTAGGATTCGATCAATATCTAATTACCATAATGACTACAAATCAAACGTCTGATCGTGTACGCGACACTGCGTACATCAGATCACTCAGTGCACTGGAACAAGGGATTCTACTCATTTCCCTTGTCCTTTTCTGAGTCTTAGGGCATATGTCAAGAATTAGGCTTTAACCTTTTAGCGATAAGAGTATCTTTAAGGTCGTAGTCGATCTTCTCGAAGTACTCGAGAACTCTCTTGATGTTTGACTCCTGTGAAAGGGTCAACACCTGTCTCGAGCGATCCCTCGGATCTTAACCGAGGAAGAACTGAGTCCCACTCATGTCCTTCACTTCAAGACTCGACAATGTCCACGTCATCGTGGTCATCAGATACTCTCTGTTGTTCCCAATCAACAAAATATCATTCACATAAGGACATAATCACAAAAGAATCAAAAGAACGTAAAAGGTATACGCGATGATCCTCCTCGATCATCACGAAACCGTGAGATATCACCTCCTCGTGAAATCTCAAACGCCACTGCCTGGATTGATGATTAAGGTCATATGTAAAATTCCGAAGTCGACAGACCTTATCATCCTGATCTATAAAAATAAAGCCAAATAGTCATTCCTTATAGATCCTCATCCAAACTCCCACTCAGGAAGACAGTCTCAACGTTTATCTGGTGTCACTTTAGATCCATATCATGTCCATGACAATCGCTAAAATTAAACGGATCGAGGTAATCTCGCCTCGATCGAGTAACCCCTGGTTATCAGATAGGTCTTATACCTCTACACCGATCCGTCGGCCTTTTTCTTGATGTTGAGAACTCACATGTTCTCAACTGCCCTACTTCTCTAAGGTAAATCAACTAGATCTCAGATCCTGTTGATTCTCATCAACTCCTCTCACCCATGGCCTATAATCAATGGTCCTTCACAGAACCCTTAAGAGCCTCTAGGATAGTTAAAGGTTTCTCGTAATCCTCAAGAGTCACATTGAGAGCCTCTCCCTCAATCGGGAAGTGACGGTTAGGTACGCGTCCTCGACTACTCTTAAGAGGAGGGGAAACATTTTTTACCTCTAGATGGATAGCTCCCACTAGAACCAAGATCCGTAATGGATTCTTAGGTCCCGCCGCTGGGATCAGCCAACCACTAGACTCATCTATCTCATAGAAGGTAAATTCCCTATTGATCTCACATCTCATAGGGAAATCATTTTCAAGAATCTCGACATCATGAGACTCAATCTCAGTGAGAGTGCCATCTGTATGCTCATTAGAAAAAAAAAACATCTCTTTTCTCGCAAGCCTAACTCGCTGTGTAAATGCGAGAAATAGTGAGCATACGTTGCATAACCTCATAATCTCAAATGGCTAATATCAGGCTGCCTCCCTGTCTAAAACTCATATGGAGAACTGATTGCGGATTTCAATAGAATACGATTGAGAACATAGGCTGCAGCCAATAACGCATCTCCCCAATAGGAAATGAGTAAATTGGTTTGCGCTATCATCGGCCTCACCGTCTCAAACAAAGTCCTATTCCTCTCTCGCGGCTACTCTACTCCACTGAGTAGCGAGGAATAGTCAGTTTCTCATAATGCCCTTCTTGAAATAGAGCTATTTAGACAAATACTCGCGCTCTCAATCGGTTCTGAGTATCTCAACTCTCAGATCTAACTGATTCTCAACCTCGCTAATAACCTCCTGAGGCACCTCAATGCCTTAGACTTGCGCGAGATCAGATAGATGTAACCGAAACACGTGTAATTGTCTATGAACGTAATAGAGTACCCAACACCATTTCAGGTTCTCACGTTCATAAGGCCACAGATGTTGGAGTGAACCGACTGCAATGGAGTCCCAGCCCTCATTGCATTGTCGAATGGTTTTCTTGTAAGTTTGCCGTCTAGGAAAGATTGATTAGCGGGTTCTACAAAACCACTCACTGTTAACCGATTCATCCTCTCACACACTAAGAGGACAACAAGAAATACCATTGAAAAGAAATCATTTCCAGTGCATTCAGTCCCTCACGGACCAAAATAGAACCAATCAAAGAATTGTCGTAATAAATGGAAATTATAAAATTTCCAAATTAACAGAGCATATCCTAGGCTGAAATTAAGTTCTGTTAAACATTCAGAACGTAAAAGACGTACAGAGTTTAGCAACTTTGTAACTCCAAGTTGTAAGTGCTACTCCCTCTGATATCGACAAACGCTCCGTTTATGTATATAAATCCTCCTACTTGAGGACTCACTGGACGGAACTTTATAAGCGCGCTCCTATCTCGAGCTACGTAGTCGGTTGCTCATGTGTTTACAATCCACAAAGGAGAGAAAACAGAGAGTAACTCAAACTAAGTAAAGAAGAAAGAGTTAATCTCCACTCATCGTACTCACGAGCGAAATGACTAAGTCTACTACTAATGTAGCACTACACCTTAATCGTATCCAACTCCTTGCTGCGCATTATTATTATCGGTTTTCTCGGATGGTTTTCTTCTTACCTGAGACTCGAGTCACATAGGTTGCTCGAGTCCTTACTCGACTCCACTTCATAAGTGTGATTCGAATACGGCCTACTCACCTGTAGATGCTCCTACTCAAGCTTACTGTGCCTATTCACATTAGTGAAAGTGCGAATACTTTCGTCGTATATGAAATAGACTTTCATGATTTCTCATGAATCAGGTAAAGAGCTGGATCGCATCCAGCACTAGAAAACATATCCGAAATGGGCTCAGTCACATTCCCCCAACTCGGCGATAATACTCGACATTTTTATCAAATGTTGCATCATCATATGATTAATCATTTTCTTATAAGTTATTATAGTTATAAGATAGCATCCTCATCTCAGGATCTGTAAGAGCACTATAATACTCTTTATAGGGTGAGCCAAATCGATAAAACTATAGGATATCGCTCATAGACTGGGATCATATCATCGTGCATACTAGTCAGGAGGATTGCCCTAACTCGGCTATCATTCCTCTTTCATGCACATAATGTTTCCTAATCCCGTCTGTTTGAGGTGTGGTACCCTTCCCGGAGTCCACCATCTCTTACCTCAGACTTTTAATTAGATCTTGCTCTTCGAGAATAAATTGAATCTACCGGTGAAAAATCTCGTATTTATCACCATTCAATTTTAGCCCCCTTGCAAAGATCTAATACGACAATTTTAGAAGCAGTCAATGAAATAATCGTGACTTGTGATGCTTATTCTCACATTTTGTGCACCCTACGAATCAACAAGACCCAAATAATTCGAATACATACCCCAAGACGAGCGTATGAATCAACAGACACCATACACCACAATCCGGGATAGCATCTCACCATTTCGACTAGGATTCGATGCACAAAAACCCACAAAAGTCACTTTTATGGATGTGGGACCCTAAAAAATTGAAAAAATTTCAATTCCGGACGACCTGTCGCACCGCCACGCACCGGTGGCGCGTCCCCACGTGCCGAGAACAGCTTCTGGAGCGTCGGCTCACGCGCGCTCTGCGCGTCGGCTCACGCGCCTGACGCGCAGGCGCGCGGGTTATGCGCCTGCACGCGCACGACCCGCGTTCGCGGGTCGGTTTTGGACCCGGTCGCGGGTTGGAACCCAAACCCCGGTCTGGATCGTGGGTCGCGGGTCTAGGACACGTGTCCGAGTCGTAACCGACCCGGACGACCGGTCCGTTTCACGCTCCATTTCGCGCCTTATTTCACGTGGTAGAATAAATATGTGGAGGATCCCATTTTGAGGAAGTTAGAATGCTGTTTAATTTTTCATGATTATCCACTTATTCCTTTTCAAAGGTAGTGTTCTTCCCTCAGGAGATTTAGATCATTCTCCATGTATGATTTATTTTCCGCTGATAAAGCAGCGTAGGAGAGTCCCATTTAAGTTCTTTAAGTTCTGGATGAATCACCCTTGGTATTAAGAGATCGTTTCGGAGGCTTGGGCAGTGGCTTATCATGGCACTCCGATGTATCACTTATATAAGAGACTGAAGGGTTCGAAACTGAAATTAAGGTAGTTGAATCATCAGGAATTTAGTGACTTATCTACTCGAGTTCAGGAGGCTTGAGAGAGTTTGGTTCAGATTCAGCAGGAGATGTCTAGTGATGGCCGTGAGTTGGGGGAAGCTGAGAGGTCAGCTGCTGCTCGGTATTATATGTTTTCGAGCATGGAGGAGAGTATGTTGCATTAGAAAGCTAGGATCCGATGACTTCAGTTAGGAGATCGAAACTCTACTTTCTTTTTTAATTAGGTCTATCAGAGGCACAAACGTAACTCTATTTGTTCTTTAGTTAGTAAGGATGGCACGTGGATCTCTATTCGAGTGACATCAGGAGGGCTGCAGTTGGTTATTTCAAGGGTTTATTTATAAGTGGACCTAGGGATGAGAAGTTAGATTCTAGTACTATCTTTTCTTTTCTTCAAGAAAGGTTGCCTGAGGATCAAATTCACTCTTTGGAGATTCTGGTGACGGAGTCAGAGGTTCAGGAGGCTATGTTCTCTTTAGGTAGGCATGAGGCTCTGGATCTAGATGGGTATAGTGTTGAGTTCTTCAGATCCAGTTGGGATACTGTGGGTCCAGATGTCACGGAGTTGTTTTGGATTTTCTCATTTCCAGGAGTCTTCTTAAGGAAGCGAATGACACCATTATTTCTCTTATTTCGAAGAAGGACAATCCGACATCTTTATCAGATTTTAGACCTATTTCATGTTGTAATATGATTTATAAGTGTATGTCGAAGATCATTGCAGCGAGTGTGAGTCAGGTGCTTTCGAGTATTATTGGTAGTGAGCAGTCTGCGTTTATGTGTGGGGACGAGGATTGTGGATAACATCCTTCTTGCCTATGAGCTCCTTAATGGATAACGCTTGAATTTTGGTTCCCCCCATTATACGATAAAGGTAGATATCATGAATGCCTATGACTCAGTGGAGTAGGACTTTCTCTGGATGGTTTTGGAGTGTGTTGGCTTTTCTATTTAGCTGATTGATCGAATTATGAAGTGTGTCCTATGGTGAGCTTTGCAATTTCGATCAATAGAGAGTTGATAGATTTCTTTCAAAGTTCGAGGGGTCTTCGGTAGGGAGATCCTATGTCCCTCATGCTTTTCATTTTGATAATCAAGGTCTTTTCGGGTTTGATTCGTTGAATCTCTAAGGGGCCTAACTTTGAGTTCCATTGGAGATGTCAAGAGGTTATATTGTCTCATCTTTGTTTTGCGGATGATCTGATTCTTTTTTCTCGGGGTTGTTTATCTTCGAGTCAAAATATCTTAGATGGATTAGCTCAGTTTGGGATGTTATCTGGATTATGGATAAACCCTCAGAAGAGAGATCTTTTTTGGAGCTGTGGATCAGGAGGTTAGGAAAGAGATCTTGAAGATTTTGATATTTCGCCAGGGCCACCTGCCTGTGCGATATTTGGATGTTCTCTTTTTGTTGACACAGCTTTCAATCTCAGACTACAGCCAGTTGGTCCAGCATAAAACAGCTTGGATTCAACACTGGACGAGTAGATGATTATCCTATGCAGGTCGGTTACAACTGATTAGCTTTGTTCTATTTTTGATTCAGACATTTTGGTCATTTATCTTCCTCCTTCCTAAGGCAGTATGCAAAGAGATTAAGCAGCTTATGTTGAGGTTCTTATGGTCAGATCCTTCTTTTGATCACCATAAGGTTAAGGTTGCTTGGTCAATTGTATGTCATCCTAAGGAGGGGGTCTTGGGTTGAAGCAGGTCATAGATTGGAATAGAGTCGCCTAGCTTAAACATATATGGTACATCCTTTTTGATCTAAAGGATAATGTTTGGACTCGATGGCTCGGAATTATCTCTTATCGGATCATAGCTTTTGATTTGTCAAAGTTCCTGATAGATGTTCGTGGATTTGGAGGAAGATTCTTTCGTCGGCATGGCGTGGAGGATGGACGATGAGAGTCGTATATCTTTCTGGTATAATGACTGGTTTCCTGCAGGCCCTTTGATAGAGGTCTTTGGGAGACACACTATGAAGAGGTCGGGATTTCCTATTGAGTCTTCTGTTCGGGATGTGTTTATGAGCGCTACTTGGACAGAGTATATCTAGCGTGGCGAGCAATGGTCTTCGAGGCTTTAGCGAGTTTTTTATGATCGACTCCGGGATGTTGTTTAGGAGTTTTATTGGTCGTATTCCTCTGGTTATGATAAGCTCGAGTGGACGATCAGCTCTAGTGAGGAGTTTTCTATTACATCGACTTGGAAACACCTCAAAAATTCCTCTCCCTAGGTTTATTGAGTGGATCTGGTTTGGTTTTCGGGAGCGATACCTCAGTTTGCCTTCATTGTTTGGTGAGTGTTCATGGTGCGGCTTCAGACGAGTGATTTTCTATTCAAGCTCGGGCTTTTGACTTCCTTAACTTGTCATATCTGTGGTAGCCGAATAGAGACTATTGATCATCTTTTCTTTTGTTGTCCCTTCTCGAGAGAAATATAGAGATTGACTATAACGCATCATGTTTCAACGACCTTTCTTATCTCTTGATTGGTCATTCGAGATACTCTTCAAACCCCTGCAAGACATCCGTTTCGGCAGAATAGGGTCTTCAAATGCCTCATCAATACTTGTATTTACTAAATTTGGATTGAGAGGAACAAGAGAAGGATGTGAGAGCGTTTGTTACCTCCAAGAGTCGTTATAGCTTTTGTTAGAGTAATCTTACCTTCAATTGAGACTATGATTTAGATCTCTTTATGTAGAACGATGACTCTTCATGTTTCTCGGGATTTGTCCAAGATCTTGCTCTTTCCTTTCTTTTGTTATATAGATTGTTTTATATCAAAAAAAAAAAAAACCTTAAAACCCTAAACTTTAAAACCCTAAAACCTAAACCTCAAACTCTAAACCTTAAAATCAAATCCTAAATCTTATCAAAAACCCTAAAGTCTAAATTCTAAACCCTAAAGTACAAACTCTCAACACTCCTTAATCCATCTTCTGTAATGCTCCAACAAGTTTTATACTCTATCATAAATTTTCTCAAAGTCTAACTTCAAGACTACATCTCTTTTATTTTTCTTAACAAAAATCAATCCCCTCATTAGCCATAAGAGCAGTATCTAAAATCCGTATACCTCTGATTAAAGCACTTGGATTAAAATAAATAGTATCTTTTAACACCGCATATATTCTATTAACTAAAACTTCTATCTACAATATGATAAAGACCAGTAATTAACCTAAGAGTTCTAAAATCCTTTATCTTCAACAAGCGAGATTTCTCAGGTATAAGCGTAATAAATGTTGTGGGCAAGTGTATAAACTCTATATTTATTAAACTGATGGGACTTTAATGGACAAAGCAAAGATTTTCTACCCTCGATAAGGTTAGAAAACTCTATGTTCCTTAATGCTCTAGTATCATTATCTTTTCTCTTATAACTCTTTTTATACTCGTCTCACTTATAATTATAGTGAGTATACTTCCTGCCTTTACCCTTTTTTGAGCCTACTATGCTTAATAAATCTCCACTCATAACTTGTTACACTAAAAGAGACCATACAGATAGTTATTTTGTCAAGTCAATATGGGGAGATGGTAATCACCTTGTCTGAAATTGTTCAGTGGCATGAACATTGTGAAGCAGGTTGTTTTATAATTTGGAGAAGAATTAGGAGGCTTTTTGTTCGCTCTAGGAGCTTTTAAGTATGGACTTTAAATGGTTTGATTGTAACAAAAAGGATAAGTTTCTTTGGAATCTGCAATTATGGTGACGATTTGGTATGTAGCGCTATGTAGGGTTGGCATAGGTCAGTTTAGAGACTAATTGTCAATTGACCCCGAAAAAGTGGTTTAAAAAAACCTATCCGATCATGTGTTGATTGATGTCGGATTTGGTTAGTCAATTGCAATTGTAGTTATAGTCGGATTGGGTGAGTTATCAAAATTAGACATTAAAAAAATAATAAAAAATCATAATAAAAGAAAGGACACCATTTTTGGAAAAATTGTAAAATTATTGAAGGATAAAGTTTTATTATCATTTTCTTTCCTAATGGGTCAGTGATTATCAGAATGAAGTACCATATAAAAATAAATAAATAAATATAAATTAACTTCCTTCGTAATAGTAAAAAGTAATTAATAAAAAAGAGAAACCCAAATAATGCAGGTCACAACTCCAACCTAGATACGCAGAACACAGTATGTGGTACATCATCTCTCTCTCTCTCTAATCTACTCGGATTCAAATCCCTATATAAATAAAAAAAAAAAAATTTAATGATCATCACCGATGGATTTTTGATTTTTTTATTTTGTTCATCGGCACAAAGAAAAAAAAACCGAATAAAATGAAAATAAAATAGTAAAAAGTAATTAATCTTCGTGTACTAAAAAAAACATGATCATCACCGATGGATGATTTTTTATCATTAGTACAAGGAAAAAAAACCCAAATAAAATGTCCATCTAATTATTAAATAAAATAAAATAGCAAAAAGTAATTAATAAAAAATAGAAAATGAGAAAACAATCAAAAATCAAATAGGTTCGCACAAGTGTGAAAAATTCTTCAATTCCTTTGTGCGGACACTGAAATTGGCCAATCAATCAAAATTAGAAAGCAGAGCAAAAATCCCTTGCGTGGAAGAAAACATTATCAAAATCAAGATTTTTTGGGTTAAAAGATGCCAAAATTGAAAAGGAAATCATCAGAAGAAACATAAATGCTTGAGAGAGAGAAATTACAATTAGCCAAGAAGGAAGGGATCAACGTGATTGCGAGAGAAGGAGTGATTGGAGCCGCAATCAAGATTGTGATCGTCGTCGTCAATGCCATCTCTCAACTAACCTTTGGTGTTCAACGGTGTGGATGTGCAGCTATGGTCTGCGAGTGAGAATGAGAGATATGGCATTTTTTTTGCATAGCCCATTTTTATCATTTTTTTTTAATTTTTGAAATTTAAGAAAATATCATTTTAAAATAGATTTTCAGAAAATCTATTTTGATATTTCTGTAACCCAAATTAAAACAGTAATATTGATGTGATATGGCCTAAAACCCAAACTAAATGAGTCAATTATCAAGGAACCCACGAAGGGCACCTACGGATAGATATCTAACGACCGTCATGACAATCTACTGAAGGGCCATAGTCGCCCAAATGATCTACCGAGGACCTCAGTCACCGGATCTACCGAATGATAGGATTTCAGTCGTCCACCGAACGATAACTAGCCAAAAGGTAATCACCCCGATCGGGCAAGCCAACATCGACTCTTCAAACGAATGGATCATGAAAGTCCCTCAATCGATCGGGCGATTATAAGGAAAGTCAGAGTTTCCTTATCTTCAATCTCTCATTTCATAACGGCAAATCCCGAATCTTTCAAATAAGGAAAGCACTCCTTCCGAAAATGATAACTCTTCCGATAAATAGGGATCGCAATCAACTCATAATATTTATCTCTGAGATTCCCGAATCAGTTCGATAAGGAAGGTAGGGTTGAAGTCCCCCAGCGGCGTACATCTCTCAGGGATATAAATGAACTCTAAGGTCTCAGAACCAGGTACGCTTTCTAAATTTAACACAGGGGGCACACTGACCACAGGGAACAACCTTTCCTCAACTCTCAGTCTGTTTTCTTTCAATCGAAAACCGCTCTTTACTAGCTTGAGCGTCGGAGTCTCCCCACTGGAGTACCCTCCGACAGTTCTTATAGGTATATCCAACCATCGACGGCTATTATTTGAGTCAAGAAGGAGTTGGTATCTGTGGAGTCATAATCCACTTACAACAGATTGGCGCCATCCGTGGGAACAGACTGATTCTCTAAAATCTTATGACAATACTTGCTACGGTCATCTCCGACACGATACCCGCCAAAAGAAGAAGGCCAATCATAAGCTTTGATGATGATGACTTTCCAGCCAGAATAGATCTTCACCGTAATGACCCTATAGTTATCACTCTCAAAATAGACTCTTATACTATAAAAAGGGTCCTCATTGATCAGAGGGCTGATTGAGACCTCCTCACCTGGGACGCCTTCTGCAGGATGGACTTCAATCCATCTCGGCTTTTGCCATCTATCGGATCCCTCAAGTAGCTTTCGGATGAGCCCAATTATCCTGAATGCATCATTTATCTCCCTGTGACCCTAGGAATATCCTCCAATCACGCAACCGCTCCCGTCCTCTTTCATGTAGTAAAATTCTACTTCCTCTACAATGTCATACTCGGCAGACCCAGTCTGGATGACCTAGAGGTGCTACCGAGCACGAAACACATGAAAGTAAGGTTCAGGACACCACTAGGGGTGGCTACCATAAGAAGCGACCCTGACCCCTATATTCTTTTCGCGACACAAGATGTACAAGAAGTTTTCCCGGTCAACACTCTAGAACCTAGAGAGGACACTGAGCCGAGAGCCAAGCCTAAATCAGGCGAAGAAACAATCGAGGTCCTTTTGACAAATGACCCCAGTCAGACAGTTAGGATAGGAGCCAACCAATCACCTCCCTTACGATAGGCCTTAGTCGCTTGTCTGCAGCGACACTCAAAAGTCTTCGCATGGACTTCAAAAGACATGCCTAGCATAGATCCGTCGGTCATAACCCATAAGCTGACCGTAAATCTTGACTTCAAACCGGTTAAGCAGAAGAAGAGGGTATTCACCCTCAAACGTCAACGCGCAATCCAGGAAGAGGATCAGAAACCGTTGATAGCAGGATTCATCTGCGAAGTCAAGTATCCCGAATGGCTGACTAACGTAATCTTGGTGAAAAATGCTAATGGTAAGTGGAGGATGTGTGTAGACTTCACCAACCTCAACAAAGCGTGTCCGAATGATAGTTATCCACTCCCCAATATTGACAAGCTTGTGGACAACTCCTCAGGACACCAATATTTGAGTTTTATGGATGCCTACTCTGGCAATAACCAGATCGGAATGGAGCCGGAAGACAAAGAAAAGACCAGCTTTATTACCGAATTCGGTACGTACTATTACCGGGTCATGCCCTTTGGCCTAAGGAACGCTGGAGTAACTTTCCAACGACTGGTCAATACGGTCTTCAAGGACCAATTAGGAAGGAACGTCGAAATTTATGTCGACGACATGCTCATAAAGAGTGTTACAGCAGAGGCTCATGTCGCAGATCTCGAAGAGACCTTCCAAACTTTAGAACGGTACACTATAAGGCTAAACCAAGAAAAATGTACATTCGGGATCGCTTCCGGGAAGTTCCTGCGTTTCATGATTACCGATCGAGGGATAGAGGCCAACCCCAAAAAAATACAAGCAATATTAGATATGACACCCCCAGACACTCAAGGAAGTGCAACGCCTGATTGGTCGAATAACGGCCCTAAGCCGATTCATGTCCAGAGTAGGCGAAAAGTACAAACCCATATTTGGCGCATTGAAAAGATCTCAATGGTTCGAATGGACGTCCGAGTGTCAAGCGGCCTTCGAACGGCTAAAAGAATATTTGATGCAACCGTCGCTGCTCTCACGGCCTATTCTCGAGGAAAAACTTTACCTGTATTTGGCTATCTCCGAACGAGCACTCTGTTCCGTAACGATGAGACAAGAGACCGCCACCCAGAAACCCGTCTATTACGTCAGCAGAATACTGAAAGATTCTGAAGTTAATTACTAGCCCATTGAAAAGATAGCTTATGCTTTGATTGTCTCAGCGAGGCAACTTCAACCGTATTTTCAGGCCCATACCATTGTGGTACTCACCAATCAACCACTGAAGCAAATCCTCCAAAAGAGGGATATATCAGGACGGCTTATCAAATGGAGTGTGAAGCTAAGAGAAATCGATATCCAGTACCGACCATGACTCGCGATAAAGGGCCAAGCACTGGCCGACTTTATTCTTGAATGCACTTTGCCCACGGCATCTGAATGGCAACTTTCTCGCCATCAGGAAGAGTGGGTCACCCCCAAATGGACTATCCATGTAGACGGATTATCAAACTCTTCAGGAAGTGGCGTCGGACTCCTATTAGTAAGACAGAACGATTTTAAGGCGGAGTATGCCCTCCACTTTGATTTCCAAGCCACCAACAACCAAGCCGAGTACAAAACTCTGCTAATGGGTCTCCGGATCGCCACCGACATGGGAGTACAAAATGTCAGGGTGTTTACAGATAGTCAGTTAGTCGTGAAGCAAATCGAAGGAGTTTACGAAACCAGAGACCCGGTCATGGCGAAATATTTAAGTAAGTTGCGTAAGACGATGGACTGGTTAGGCAAAGTAGACATTCAACAAATCCCTCATTCAGAAAATGCGCGAGCGGATACCTTATCGAAGCTGGCTAGTTCCGATTCAGTAACTTCCAGCCGAACAGTGTATATTGAAAGCCTACTGTATCCCAGCATCAACAAGCCTAAAGATATCCTCCCAGTTGATCAGCCGCCTAGTTGGAAGGACCCTATAGAAGAGTACCTAAAACATGATCGCCTGCCAGATTTCCTGGGGGAAGTAATAAAACTGAAACGAAAGGCCGCGCACTATGCCATAATCGATGGGGTTCTTTACCGCAAGTCATTCACTCACCCGTATCTGCGATGCTTGACTCCCAAATAAGGAAACTACGTCTTTCGAGAAATTCACGAAAGAGTTTGCGGTAATTATCTGGGAACCCGAAACCTAGTCTATAAAGCCCTTCGACAGGGATATTGCTGGCCAACCATGAAGGATGATTCTAACAACTATGTTAAAAGGTGCAACAGATGCCAACGCTTTTCATTGGTTCCTCAGTTACCCTCCACCAAGCTTAATCCAAAATCCAGCCCTTGGCCATTTGTTCAGTGGAGCATGGACATTCTCAGGCCATTTCCCCCAGCCACGGGACAACGAAAATTCTTGATTGTGGCGATTGACTACTTTACGAAGTGGGTGGAAACCTAACCTTTAACCCAGATCACGACCGCAAAAGTCCAATCCTTCGTGTGGACTTATATTATCACCAGGTTCGGTATATCATATGTCCTTATCATAGATAACGGGAAGCAATTCAACAACCAACACTTCCGGGAGTTTTGCGAGAAATTGGAGATTCAATATAGATTCTTATCGGTTGCTCACCCACAAACCAATGGACTGGCTGAAATAACCAACCGAATGATCCTGCAATGACTAAAGACGACATTGGATGACACCAAGGGACGATGGGTCGAAGAACTTTACGGCATTCTTTGGTTGTATCGTATAATCCCTCAAAGGGCAGTGGGAGAAACGCCTTTCAGTCTAACTTACCAGAGCAAAGTAGTCATACCCGTGAAAATAGGCATTCATTCACTCCGAGTAACTCATTATGATGCCGGACAAAACGAACACACCTTACGAGAAAGGTTGGACTTACTTCCAAAATTGCGGGAATCTGCATCAACACGAATGGCGGCCTATCAGCAACAAATAACCCGATATCATAACCGAAAGGTTAGAAGCCAAACCCGGAGAACTGGTGCTACGAAAAGTGGAGGCTACTGGTCAATAGTAGCCCGGGGGTAAGCTCGCCCCAAATTGAGAAAGTCCGTATCGAGTACGTTTCATAGTTCGATTGGGAACATACCGACTCAATAACCTAGATGGGTCAGCGATACCTAGGAGTTAGAACTCGGAGAACCTACACATATACTATCAATGAGCCTTAGCACTATCCAATAGTCAGAAGGTCTTGCTCACACAGCTTAAAATTTTCTCTATCGCTCAGAGGATCTCAGTCGCCCAGCTCCTACTGATCGTACGCGTCGTCAATAGGGGATGTAACTCACCGGACGGGTGGACGCAGCCCACAACCTAAAATTTTCTCTATCGTTCGGAGTGCCTCAATCGTCCAACTCCTACCAATCGTAAGCGTCGTCAATAGGGGATGTAACTCCCCGGACGGGTGAACGCGGCCCACAGCCTAAAATTTTTTCTATCGCTCGGAGGGTCTCAGTAGCCCAGCTCCTACCAATCGTACGCGTCGTCAATAGGGGATGTAACTCTCTAGACGGGTGGACACGACCCACAGCTTAAAATTTTCTCTATCGCTCGGAGGCCCTCAATCGCCCAACTCCTACCGATCATAGCATCGTCAATATGGGATGTAACTCCCCGGACGGGTGGACGCGACCCACAGTTTAAAATTTTCTCTATCGCTCGGAAGCCCTCAGTCGCCCAACACCTACCAATCCACTTTGACAAAGAATGAAAAAATGCATGCAACTGGACAAGGAATAGAAAAGAGAAGAGGCAGAACTCAAGTAAGTAAAGTGTAAGTTTTTCATTTACACCTGTGCGAAATAGTACATTCGGTTACAAGAGAACATATACAAACCACTAAGTTAGGCTAGTTATACTACGAGAAATACATAGTAATTTCCTTCTACAAGCAGCTCTCAGCAATTGTTATGGACCAAGGAAATGATCCAAAAATCAAGGGAGAACATGATCCCTATGAACAATACAAAAATGTAGAACTAGGGACAAGAGAAAACGAGCCCCCAACGCAACCTGGACTTGACTTACCCATCCAAAGACGGTGTGAGAAACACCCCCACCATATCCAGAGGGTGAGGACCGACTGAAGATCATGCAAGGCGATACAAGATACACCCCCTCTATGGCAAGGGATAAGATTATGATGACCAAAATGAACGGCCAATATAATGAGATCTCATTCCAATAGTCCTCTTCTTTAATGAGATCTCATTCCAGTAGAAGTCACCTCGGCCAAGAAGCGTCGCATGTTGCAGTACCCTAAGAATCGACCCCCGGAAGGAACCATCCTCGGCCGCACAACCATGAAGGAGGAGTATTAATTCTCGACGAAAGAAAATGAGTATGCATCATGACTATTTATAACAGTAAAAGGAGAAGCCTCAATTAATTTAAGGAAAGTGAAGCGGATCAACACAAGCACAAGTCGTAAATTCTGAAATAAATTGTTTTCGATTCCCTGTGAAGAAAGTTGTATCTGAGGAGACATACTCACGCTCCTGTCATACAAAAAGGACGAATCAGAGTGGACCAAACATCCCTATACTCTCATAACGTACGAAACACGCTTCATAGATATTAACTTATGACTTTTTTTTCCAAGAAAGCCATAAGTTGGGAGCAAATGATGAGATATGGCCTAAAACCCAAACCAAATGAGTCAATTCTCAAGGAACCCACGAAAGGCACCTACGGACCGATATCTAACGACCGTCACAACAATCTACCGAATGGCCATAGTCGAACAGATGATCTACCGAGAGACCTCAATCGTCCGGGTCTACCAAACGATAGGGTCTAAGTCGACCTGCCAAGCGAACGATAACTGGCCAAAAGATAATCGTCCCGATCGGGCAAGTCAACATCGACTCTTCAAACGAACGGATCATGAAGGTCCCTCAATCGATCGAGCGATTATAAGGAAAATCAAAGTTTTCTTATCTTGAGTCTCCCATTTCATAACGGCAAATCTCGGATCTTTCAAGTAAGGAAAGTACCCATTCCGAAAATGGTAACTCTTCGGATAAATAGGGATCGTAATCAACTCATAATATTTACTTTCGAGATTCCCGGATCAGTTCGATAAAGAAGGTAGGGTTAAAGTCCCTCAGTGACGCACATCTTTCAGGGATATAAATGATTTCTAAGGTCTCAGAACAAGGTATGCTCTCTAAGTCTAACATAGGGAGCACACTGACCACAGGAAACAACATTCCCTCAACTCTCAGTTGTTTTCTTTCAATCGAAAACCACTATTTACTGAGTTGAGCGTCGGAGTCTCCCCACCGGAGCACTCTCCAACGGTTCTTACAAGTGTATCCACCAATCGACGGCTACTGTTCGAGTCAAGAAGGAGTTGGTATCTGTGGAGTCATAACTCACCTCCAACAAATATCAATATCATTTTTAATTTTAAATTTAATATTAAAGAAAATAATTTAGAATGATTATAAAAAATTAAACTCCCACTATAAAAAAAAAAAAGGTCAAGAAATCTCAATGTTATTCCTCAAGAACAATTAAAATGGTAGAATCTTTTCATTTTTATCTTTCAATTTGATTTTATTTAGTTGCGTCTCCGTATTTAAAAAAAATAAATAAATAAATAAATTCTCGATATCACTCAATCATAAAAAGCTAGTTGGCATGCCGTGCCCAGATATCCTTGAATATAACATCTAGGTGGCTCAAACCTGAAGTTACCGTTAATTAATTATTTGTTCTTTTCTTGACAAAGTAAGGGGAGAGAGAGAATTTGAGCCCTTAACATTCTAAAGGTCGGGAATGGGCATGGATGGGATCCTAAACTCTATTAGGTGACGAATGGACTAAATCTCCAGCTTTATTTTTCAATTACCCATTTTTTTCCCCTTTCAATTCGTTATAGAGTGCAAAGATTTGCCAAATAATCACTAATATAAATTCAAAGATTTCAAAGCAACAATGGTAGACTTCAAAGAAACAAAAGAGGGCTGTTTCTGGATTGCGGTGGGTAATTGTTAAAATTCTTCAACATGGATCAACATGGTGCGTCCTAGGCCTGTCAACTCATTATCCTTCTACAATACCGAGCATAAACCTTTTGCAGTGTGCTGTTGAAACTGGTTTGCTTAAATGGAAACATGGCACTACCCCTATAAAGAGATCAAAGAGGTTGACTGCAGCCAGTTGTGAGAACCATGCTCGCGCAACAGACAGCTTTCGGAAGCTCAAGAACCTCAAACCTAACCTTTTCTCCTCCATCTTCATGTCTCAGTATCACTTTTTAATTGATTATATTTCCTGGCCGTCGATTCAATTACATTCTCAGCTTGGACCAAATATGAACTCCTTAAGGAGGATAGAGATTTTGCTTTCTGTAGTGCCAGAGAGAGATTGTTGAATAAATGGAGAATTTATCCAATGTGCTAAATTTTAGTAACTGATCAAAGAGCCTGAATTTCAAGGGTGAGGATGGGCACAAGATGAAACTCTTCAAGAGTGGAGAATTAAGTAGTTCTATCACAATTGTGAGACTCAACAATTAAATCTTACAATAACATAAGCGTTGCCCCCCCCCCCCCCCCGCCAAAAAAAAAAAAGATTCCCATTAAAATCATTTGGTCGCTAGTCAATCGCATTTTTTCATTTTTTTAATGAAAAATTTTTTACTTATTTTTATTTTTTGAAATTGTATAGTTTTAATTCGAAAATTGGAATCAACAATTTTAGAACCAGAATGAAAACCAACCCTAACTTTTGATTCCAATACCACCCCCTTAAGGTTTAATTCAAGCTTTTGATTTTTCTAAATCAAATATAATCAATATAATAAAATGAGCCATTAGATTTTTTAATCAAAGAATGAAAAAGATTTATGAATTTAAAATTCATAATCATCAAGCCCGACCTACCTCCCATTCCAAAATTTGTTTCAATATCAACAAATTTAATGATAAAAATTTCTTAAAATAATGCAAATTCCCATATTGTAACACCCCAAGTCATTCCCCTCTCATACTCCACAACATGAAAATTAGTGCCTTCTTACGTGCCTTCTACAAGCAAGCATTCCACAACCCCCCCCCCGGGGACCGGAGCAATTACGTGCCTGTCAAGACAAATAGATCATGCAAGCATTTATTCTAAACCCTTGCATAAAAACACCCACCGCAAGGAGACCATTTAAAAATGTATAATAGAAGTACACTAACAAACACAGAACAGCAATGGTTCCTGCTGACCATAAAAGGTTCAGACACCAAGCCTTCCATATTGTAAGTGTAATCACACAAGAATTTTAAAAGCAGATACTTAGAAAGCCATATAAAAAGCTAAGGTACCGAGAATTCCCTCCCCCATTGAGTTATGGCAAAACTAATGACATCCTCCCGATATGAGCTCTGTTTCTCAACCTTGGTGCCGTCGGTTAAATTCATTTAGCCCAATTATTGCTGAGCACACTGGACTCTGTGTGCACCACCATGCATGTCATCGTCCTCCTCATATGCTTCTTGTGCTTGTGCCTGCTTGCGACGCATCTCCTCCTCAATGTTAACATCATGGAGAGTCGTCTCCTCACATTCATCAAGCTCCATGTCAGTCAACTCCGCTGAAGCCCTTGGAGGCAGCACAGCCTCCAGAGCCTTGCACTGGTCTGGGGACAATGTGTCTGGGAAATCAACCGTGAAGTGGATGTATAACTTGCCCCTCATAAATGGCCTCTGATATATTGGCATGCCCTCATCATTTATAGCCTTGAATTGATCTGTATCGCACCAAAGACTTAGATTAATAATCCCCAAAAGGATTACAAGCTGAAATCACAGGTTAATATTCTGATCCACAAAATCATGAAATGAGATCATAAAAAGAAAAGGACTTGCACGACAAAACCCTAGGTAGCAGTCATAACTCAAGGTCTCTCTTACTGGATGCTTTTTGTATCATGCGACAGGGAAATTTGAATGATTTGTTCACCCTGATCTCAATAATCGTGTACACTGAAGCTTTTTGAGATCATCCATGAAATTTTTAGAAGTATATATCCAAGTATCAAAGTTCTTTTCAACCACAACATGACAACCCAACAAACCCATACCAATATCTATAGCTAGACATATATCTCTACTATCATCAAGGAAAGGCATGCCTTTTAGAAGGTTGAAGGTCTGTGACATTTCTATGACAATTTTTATCCTCAAGTTTGTGTAGCTGCTTATGTGTCCTAATTTTTCTCGAACTCTTGCTCCATCGGCATGTTAATATTCCCTTTACCAAAATCTCTCATGGATGCACTCTCTCATATAGATTTTGATCCTTCCATTTCATATGCCACACAAAATTCTAGCATACATACAAGTCAATATATAAGGTAAGGAATAGGACACCCTTTTTTGGGGAAAGGGAGGGGGGGACATATAACAAGATGAATTTAAGGTAAAGGTAAAAGTAAAGGAAAAGAGAAATCACAGGTTTGTCTTCCAAAGTTGCTTGGTCCAGCAGAGGTTAAATATTGCCATAACAGACTGTACTTTAGAAATAATAGCTTCAAGGTATAAGTTCTAAAGTGCAAAATAATTAGACAAATTGAGGCTTTGAGTTGCTGGTCAAGTATATGACGAGAAAAATCATAGTTGAATTTCATGGAGTCATTCTGCAGTGAGGTTAGGAAACTCACTAAAGTTGGATAGTGTAATAAGATTACCACATGAAGAATGAAGCAAACCAAGAGAACCTTAGACACACTCCATTCTATGAGCCACTCCCACTTTCTTATGACTTTAGCAGATTCAATGAATTTGGACTATAGTAGGCATATGTAATGCAGGATAAAAACAAATTCTGTAACTCACCAGGTTTGACAACCTCTCCAGGATGGGATTTAATAAGAAGCTGCCTATTATCCAAATGGGTCAGAATAAACTGGAAGCCACAGAGAGCCTCAGTGAGAGACAACGTATGCTCAACAAATAGATCATCACCCTTTCTCTTAAGCCTGGCATGTTCCTTCTGTTGTAGGACAAAAACTATGTCCCCCGTCACTGTGTCAGGCTGCAAAACAAAAAGGCAAATCAGTCCAATAGATAAAAGAAACTTGACCTCTATATTATTATTGAACAACTATCAACAAGAAGTGCTATCTACTCACAGCTTCATCAGCTTCTCCAGGGAATGTAATTCTCTGTCCATTCTGCATTCCCTTCTCCACATGGACTTCCAACACTTTCTTCTCCTGCACAACCTTCTCGCCTTTACACTGAGGGCAGCGATCCTTCTCATTAATGGTCTCACCTGTACCTTTACACTCATTGCAAGGATGCTGCATCTGTTGGATCATAGAAGGGCCAAGGTGCCTAATGGAAACTTTCATTCCAGACCCTTGGCAACCTGCACACTTCATTGAAGCCCCCGACTTGGACCCTTTGCTGTAAAGTATTCCACAAGTAATCAGTACTGATGCAGTGCAAACCGTAATTGTTTGCTAAGAAAGAAAGACAAGCACTCACCCCTTGCATTTGGGGCAAAGAACATTACGAGAAAGAGACAGCTTCTTCGATGTACCATTGTAAAGATCTTCCAATGAAACCTTCAATGGATGTACCACATCCTCTCCTCTCCTCTGCCTTCTGCCTCTGCTGCTTCCGCCACCTACTCGAATAATTCAGCGAATCTATGAGCACATGTCCTCAAAATATATCTAAAACAGTGTCCTTTCCCACGTCACATTCTGGGTCATTGAAAATTTTATATCTCCTAATCAATTCTTACCTCCGAATGGATTTCCACCAAAGAAGGATTGGAAGATGTCGAAGGGGTCATGCATACCGCCTCCCCCACCCATTCCTTCTTTAAGAGCATCCTCACCATACTGATCATATATCTCACGTTTCTCAGGGTCACTCAATACGTCATATGCTTGAGCCAACTCCTTAAACTGTGACAAAATTCCACAATCCCAAATCACAAATACATTCAATAACAAAACCAAGCATCCTAAATTTCACTCTTTTTAGACCACGAATATTAATAGCCAAAATCACTGCGATACACACCAAAGCTCCGATTCCAACTTCACACCAAACAACACGAATTGATTTATATTAAAAAAATACCAAACAATCAGAAGATAATAGAATCTAATAAAGAAAACAGATCAGAAAAAAAAAATTCTTAAATTTTTACTATTGCGATCTCCAATTCCACTCCAAATCTAATCTAAGAAACAATTCACTTCACCTTAATAAACAATACATCTGCACAAAGAGGACCAAAGACTGAACCCCAAAAACCCATAAAATTCATTGCTTGTCCTTGTGCAACATCTACTTAATCTTCAAACTAATAATCCCAATTTGAAACGCAACCAAATAATAAAAAAAAAATGCCAAATAAGAAGACAACAAAGCAAAATAAATAAATAAATAAACCCAGTTAAGAAATCTCAAAATTTAGGCTTTTCACCAGATCCACCATCAAACGACAAAATCTAATGGATCATTAAAAAAAATTCCAATCCCCAATAGAAAAAGAGTTGATACCTTCTCAGGATCACCACCCTTATCAGGATGGTTCTTAATAGCAGCTTTTCTATAAGCCTTTTTCAGATCTTCCTGTGAAGCATTCTTTGAAACCCCCAAAATCTCATAGTACTTTGTATTGTCACTTTTCTTTGGAGCTCTCCCAAACATCGTTTCACTTCAATTCGAACAAAACCCTAGTTCCAAAATTGATCAAATCAACCAAAGATCTGATCTTTTGAAGACGGAGAACCCTAGACCTTTGTGTTGTTGTGGAAGAAGAGAGACAGAAACGGGGGAGGTTCGATAGTTGGTGGGGGGAGAGAGCGAGAGAGAGAGAGAGAGAAGAGGTGTGGTGATTATTTGTATTGAGGAAATAAAGATGGACGGTGCAGATTTGATGTTCAATAGGGCCCGGGTCTGATACAAGGTTTGAAGTCAGGAATTCCAATGTGGGTTGGATGCGGAGTAGACAAAAGAGGTTCTAGAATTTTCTGGGGACGTGTTTGGTTCTTCGTAATTTTGGGTTCCTCTTCCTAAAGAAGTGTGAAGTGGGTTTCCAAGAAGATGCAGGGAGTAATTGGACTAAGACAAACACGAAATAGAGAGACTCACTTTCCTGGCAATACCATTGCCAAAGGAGGGCATCCAAGTTTGACCAAAACAAGTTGTGTGAATTTTAGGTTTGCCATCTTAATAATATTTGCCATGTTAACAAAATTCACGAATTTTATATTTGATCAAAAGAAGGAAATCTGAGTATTAATATTTTTAAATAATATTTTGAGTTTTTGTATTAAAAAAAAATAAACATCAAGAGTTTTATTTCTTAATATTCAATTTAATTCAAAATAAATTTTATCAGATTTATCAAATACTGATAATTTATAAAAAATTAATTTATTTTATTATTTTTTAAAAAATAGTCGAGATTGTGAATCACAATTTCTTAAACTCCCAATCGTGATTTTATTATTATTATTATTTTATTTTTAAAGTAATTTTCAATAAAAGCGAATTTCAGGTACGTGCTTTCAAAAGCAAGACTTAAGATCACGCTTTCGAGGTAATAGTCCTCACAACACCTCATTCTTTTCTTCCTCTCATTCTTTCCTTCTTCCATCGAGAGTCTCTCATGAATTCTCTCAACCCTAACCCTTTCCGGCATACTGCATCCATAAACCTGCATCTATCGAAACGTATCCAAAGCTTGGAGAGCAAACCCATTATTCACAAGACACAAAATTATCTTGGACCTTGAAACCAAATCTCTTTGGGACATTTCCTCATACATCTTAAATGCAAATTCAACAATGCCACAAGACCAAAAAAGCTAATCGGCGAGTTCTGGACGTGAATGTCAGAATCGAATCTCAACTTTAAAATCAGAGAATAAAGGTCTCGACAATGAAGGTGGAGGTTAGAAAAGTAGGGATGACGGTTCCAGGAACTGCGGACCGAGCTGTTTGTGGTTCCTAGGCCAACTTGGGCTGTGTCGGGCCAGTTCCATAAATTTTTATTCTAGAACCGGCCCGACCTGGTGAACCTAAACAGGTGTGCCGGGCCCGCTCAGATTTTTTTTTCTTTTTTTTTACTCTCTCACATTTTTTTCCCCTCTATTGAGATCTTTTTTTTTTTTTGGAAACTTTTTTTAACTCCCTTATTTTCTTTTTTTTTTTACTCTTTATTTTTTACTCTCTCTTGTGTTCTTTTTTTTTTTAAAAAAAAAAAAAAAAAAAAAAACTCTCCTGTGTTTTTTAACCCTCTTATTGTGGTTTTTTATTTTTTTTAACTCTCTTGTTGTTTTTTTAACTCTCTTGCTATGATTTTTTTTTCACTTTATATTTTTTTATGAAAATTCACTTTTTATGAATAAATAATAAAAAATAAGAGACACAAAATTTTTAGAGTGATTCTACCGAATTTGATGTACGTCTATTACCAAACTCTTCATTTGGATTTTAAAATCTACTAATTTTTATGGTTACATTATTTTGATTTTTACACAAATTTTATTTTTTTTATATATTTACATAATAATTCTTATAAAAAATAAATAAATTATGCTTTTTCTTCTTCTTCTTCTTCTTCTTCTTCTTCGGAGGCTCGACAATACCTTGCATCCTTTTTTTTTCGTATTTCTCTAATCTTTAATGCAAATTAATACTCCCAAAGTATCGTCTGTCAAATTTGTATGCTTGTTGATTAATACTCGACCACCTGAACTAAAAATACATTCCGATAACACTGTAGATACCAAAGGAGTTAGTATATCTTTGGCCGCTTGCGCCAAAATTAGATAGTATGATTAATTATTTCTTTACTAACGTAATGTATAAAAAAAATCATCATCATCGAAACTTTCTAACCTAAATATTTGTTTGTATAAAAGTAATTCATTAAATGTTGATGAAAAATTTTTTTATTTTTTTCCTAACATATGTAAAGGATTAAAAGAAATTAAAGATGATCTAGTTGTTGTACTAGTACTACTACTACCTACATCACTAATATTTAAATTATTATATTCCTTTTCATATAATTCAAACATGGCTTGTAAAGTATTAGATATTTGTTGTTTTAAATGTTGTCGACTGATATATATTTCCGTTGGAAAAGTTTGTGCAAAACAATCTATTAACATTTCAATATCTTCAATTTTAACATGTGGATCTAAAATACTTGCTATTAAATATAAAATAAGAATTTTTTCATAATATTTTAAAATTTTTATTTTTATTAGATCCACAATGCTATTAAATCTATCTTTTTTTTTCAAATTGAATAAATACATAACAAATTTTACAAAGATTAGGTAATATTAAATGAGTTGTTGGATAATAAATTTTGAAAAATAAATTTGTACATGTATAAAAAATTTTTAATAATTTAGTTAGTGCGGTTGCAAAATCAAAAATGATATTATCAATAAAACCAAATCATAATTAGAATTTGTAAATTCAAGTAAGATATTTTTAAAAGAAAGTACTCCTTGTAATATATTATAAGTTGAATTCCATCTAATATCACATTCTAATTTAAATTTTTTTAATTTTTTATTATATAATTGACATATTTATCTAAATTCTTGAGTTTTTGTCGAAAAATTTCTAATTTGATGAATCATGTCACGAATGGGTTTTAAAATTATTTCTACCATTTGTAATCCATCTCTAACACATAAATTTATTATATGACATACACATCTAAAATGAAAAAATATTCTATCTAAATAACTTTTTATAGTTTGTTTTAAAATATTAACCGTATTAGTATTAGCCAAAATATTATCGAATGATATAGAAAAGATTTTATCACTAATTCTCCATTCATGAACAATGATCGTAATTACTCTAGTTATGTAAGAACCGTTATATGAATAATCGCAACATTGAAAAGCTAATATTCTTTTTTCAAAAATCCATGAATTATTAACCCAATGACATGTTACTATAATATAATATTCTTTTTTAAGTTCATTTTTCCAAATATCCGAAATTAATAAACATTTACATTAACTACTCATAAATTATACAATTATACTATCTTTTAATTATTGATACCGACCTATTGATTTCCTCCTACAGGATGCTCTACTATTTTTTTATAACTCGATTGTAAATATTTTTTAACATATTTTTCAAAAAGGAGACATGCAACTATACTAAGTGGTAATTTTTTTTTAATTATCCATTCTATTTAATCAATTTTTCTTTTTTCGCATTATATTTAAATGTACCCGTGACATTTCCTCCCCTGATGGCTATTTGTGTTTGTCTTGTTTGTGGTAATTTATCCGAATGATTTCTAACTAAGTGTCTCTTAAGTTTGCATACTCCCCAACCCTTCAAAAATTTATATGCCCGGTGACAAATTTTACAAATTGCTTTTTGTTCATCAATATTTTTAATAAAAAATTCTCATATGTTAATATCATTTTTTTTAATGCGCGTTGTGTTATATTGTATGTTACTAGGTTGAGTTTCTTCTAAAAAATTTTCAATATCTATATTTTCTGAAATTTTATCTTGAAAAAATGAAAATATGAGGAGAGAAGATTATTGAAAAGTTTGAGAAAAATTTGTTCTAGTCATTTTTTTTTTAAATTGAGATTAATTTTTTTTAAAAAAAAAATTATATGTAATCCAAACATACACAAATAATATATATTATGCAAAAAAAAAATAGAAAAATAATAAATGTACCGACTTGACAGAGATCGGGGTTATTTTTCGTCAAATCTTGAATTTGAATTCTCAACCTTGAAATTTTGTCAAATTTTGATCAATATTGTAGATGGTGGTGTTGGAAATGGTAGAGTCGAGAATGAAATATGAAAATTGTGAAAATGGAGGAAATGAAAATGAAAATGGTTAAATTGTGAAAATAGTGGAAATGAAAAATATGAAATGGTAGAAATGTGTTGAATGTGATTAGTGGAAGATGAAAATGACAGTGTAGAAAATTGAAATTGTGTTTGAGAGAGTGTAGTAGTATTGAGAGAATTTGAATGTAAGAGAAAATATAAGATTTTATTGTTGTGATTTTGGAAATGAGATATACCCTATTTATAGGAAAATTTTTGGACCTCTTGGACTAAAATACCTCCCAAATTATCCGTTTTATAACGGTTGAGAGGATTAAAAATGACAAAAATTCTAAAAAAAAATTAAGTTGGAGTTGTTGGAACCGGCAGGGCTAGGCCGGGCCGGTTCTCGATTCTAATAAACAGTGAGCCAGACCGGCCCGCTATAGTACCTGGGCCAGTCCGGTTCGGATTATTGTTCATCCCAATCTAGTTCATGGGTCGGGTTTTTCGGATCGATTTTCGGGCCCAACCGGCCTGGTGACATCTCTAGAGAAGAGGACTTGAGAACAAAAGGAAAGGTGAAGTGGTCAAGAGAGATGGAATTGGAGCACATGCGAGAGAAGAGGGAGAGAGAACGGGAAGGAGAAGAATGAGAGAGAAATCTGATAATGGTGTTCTAGGAGACAGTGTCGAGAGATTGAGAGAAGAGAAGGAGAGAAATCTTTCAACTGTAGAGGATGAAAAGAATGGGAAAAAGGTAGAAAGCGGGCTCTCGCTTTTGGAAGGTGAGATTCTCATTTTTTTTAATTACTTAAAAATTAGAAAAGAATAATGAAATCGCGATAGAGGATCTTGAGTTCTAGAATTCACGATTTGGACTTCATTAGATTTGAAATGAAAAAAAAAAAAAATCCCTATTTTAGTAAAAAGCCCAAAAAAAAAAAAAATAGAAAGACATGAATTTTGGTTTTAAATTAAGGGTAAATGCCACTAACCCACTTTCTATATTGGGCACGTAATTCTTTGTCAGTAAGGATTTCGGTCCTTTTACCGCATAGCAAAATGGGGGAAAAAGGGTATTCTTTTGGTGATACAATGTTTTTTTTTTTTTTTTTTTTTTGGAAAAAATAATATTTTAGAGTTAAATAATTATATATATATTTATGTATTTATACTTATAATAAAATTGAATGTGGCAATTTAGTAGCTAATAATAATTTCATAATTTTAGTAAATATAGATTTAATTTATATGGGACAAGTGATGATACTGGTTTTGATAGCCTATGATCATACAATCCACAACCATAGGAGCCCAACTCTACTGGGCCTAATAGGTTACACTCAAGCCCAAAAGAGACTGAAACATCTCTCGGCTTGTCAACCTTTCGGTCCTTACTAAATCGACCCTCATCACGCAACAAGCCCTACTTGTGATTACCTAATAAAGAAGGAAATATTTGGCAAAATTTAAACCCTTCTCCGATACAAATTTATTACAATCTCTTTCAATAAGAAAGTAGATCTCCTAATGATTATATTTTGACAGATCTAAATGACGATGATAGAAACTTTTTTATCTCTAAAGATTCCCATATCTATAGAAATTCCATCAACACAGTTCCAATAATTTCGAAAGATCTCATATGATTTCTTATAAGGCAAGTATGGTTTCTGCACCCTTAGGCATATACGACACTGCTATACGTGCCACACACACACACACATATCAAATAGAAGCAATATGTCAGGTACGCATCTCTTTGTCCACACACTCCACATGTAGATTATACAACTTATAGGCTTTCTCGGTCTTTACTTCTAAAACCGCTCTTGTTGACTTGAATATCGGAGCCTCTTCTGGCAAAGCTTCCTCTGGCGGGTTTTTTGTAGGTATACCTATTGAAGCTCACATCACATACTCATCATCTCTGTTTCCAGCTCGAGAAAGAAGAGTGATCTGTTGAGATCATTTTTTGGCATCAATAGATTTACGCCATCTATAAGAAATGACTTCCTAACTAGCCGTAAAAGTAGTGCACGCTCCATCAACATGCTACCGAAAAGAAGAAGGCCAACCATCGGATTTGACGACGACGACTTGCAAGGGGTCGACTCGACTCAGCACGACCCCCTTATCTTTATAGCCGAAATAGGTCGATATACTATGAAGAGAATTTTGGTCAATTAGGGGGCAGAATGTGACCTCCTTTATTGGGAAGCCTTCTTTCGAATGGGTTTCCAACGAGTGTACCTTCAATCAGCCGTTGGGCACTTAAAAGGATTTTCAAATGAACAACTATACCTTGAAGGTAACATCACCCTTCCTATAACTTTGGGGATACCACCTAATCACGCATCTGCCATAACCTCATTTAATGTGGTTAACCTTCCGTCTCCATACAATGCCATTCTGGGTTGCCCTAGCTTGAATAATCTAGAGACGCTTCCAAGCACAAAACATATAAAGGTCAAGTTCAAAACTCCCCTGGGCATTACAACACTAGTTTGCAATCGTGACCTCTCAGGCGTCTCCATATTAGGAGAAGAGAAAAAGAATTTTAGCATAGATATTATGGAATTCAGGGATGACTTTAATCAGTCTAGCCTGGATAAGAGACAATAGAGATCCAAATCACTAATACCCCAGGTCAGACTATTTCAATCAATGCTCTGGTCGAGTGCTTACGGTGACATTCAAACGTCTTTACCTAAAAGGCTGAATACATGTCAGGAATAGACCCTTCAGTGATCATGCACAAATTGAAGGTAGATCCCCATTGAAAACCCATGAAGTAAAAAAAGAGAATGACACCAAGCGATATAAGAAGAGGTGCAAAAACAGCTAATGACAAACTTCATCTGAGAAGTAAAATATCCTGAATGGTTAGCTAATGTGGTTACGATAAAGAAAGTAAATGGTAATGGTAAATGAAGGATGTGCATCGACTTCACTGACCTCAACAAAATATGTCTAAAAGACAACTATCCCTTCCAAACATCGACAAGCTCGTGGATAACTCATCAGGACACCAACTTCTGAGCTTTATGGAAGCGTACTCTAACTATAACTAGATTCGCATGGCCCTCAAAGATGAAGAAAAAACAAGCTTTATTATGGAGTTCGGCACAAACTGCTACGAGGTCATGCCATTCGGCCTTAAAAATGCAGGAGCAACTTTTCAATGGTTGATCAACATAGGTTTCAGTGAACAACTTAATAGGAATGTCGAAACCTATGTAGATGACATGCTTGTCAAAAGCACCAATCAGAAAGACCATGTGGAAGACTTGGAAGAAACATTCCGGATGCTAGAAACATGAAGCTTGACCCTGCCAAATGCACATTCGGAATTACTTTCGATAAGTTTCTTGGCTTCTTGATTACCAGTCGAGAATTCAAGGCCAACTTAGAGAAAATCCAAAGCATGTTAGACATGGCTCCACCAAGAACTTTGAAGTAAATGCAATGTCTCACTGGAAAGATTGTCGCTCTAAACTTATTCATGTTTAAGGTGGGGAAAAAATACAAACCCTTTTTTGATACCCTGAAAAAGTCTAAAAAATTTATGTGGACACCCGAATGCCATACGACTTTCGACAGCCTCAAGGAGTACCTTCTGTTACCACCTTTACTCTCCTAGCTTATACCAGGTGAGAAACTCCACCTCTACTTGTTTGTATTTGACCAAATTTATGTTCTGTAATTATGAGATAGGAAGTCACGGTATAAAAAACCGAATGTTAGCTGGATACTATAGGAGTCAAAAATTAATTACAGGCTTATCAAGAAGGTGGTATTTGCTCTCATTGCAATTGCCAGACACCTCTGGTCTTACTTTCAGGCACGTACGATCGCGGTGCTAATTGACTAACCCTTAAAACCAATCTTACAAAAGATAGATACCTCAGGTTGTCTCATTAAATGGAGCATCATTAAATGGAGCATCGAACTTAGAGAATTTGACATTGAATACCAGCCGATACCTGGCATCAAAGATCAAGAATTAACGGACTTCATTCTTGAGTGCACTTTCCAAAACTCTGTCGAGTTAATTACCGATAGCTGGCTAGAGGCATGCTCAACCCCATCATGGACACTACACGTAGACGGCTCCTCCAATTCCTTAGGAAGTGGAGTAAGACTTATCTTGGTTGGCTCGACAACTTCAAAGTGGAATACGCACTCCATTTCAAGTTTCAAGCCACCAATAATTAGACTGAGTATGAAGAGCTTCTGATAGGCCTATGGATTGCGACATTATTAGGGGCTCAAGACATCCGAGTTTTCATCAATAGCCAATTGGTGGTCAAACAGATCGAGGGAATTTACGACGTAAAGGAGTCAATCACTCCAAGTTCCGGGAGGTAATATCTAATTTTAGTAAAGTCAATATACAACGGTTCCTCAAATCTGAGAATGCCCGAGTAGACATGCTCTCAAAGCTTGCGAGTTCAAAATTTGTCCAAACTAGCTAGAACATTTATGTCGATAGCCTCCATATCTGAGTATAGATGAGTTGGAGCAGATCATCGTCATCGATAGCCCACTAAGCTGGAAAGATCTAATCTTTGCCTATTTACAAAATAGCCAGTTACTAGCTTTTAGTAGGAAGCAACGAAGATCAAGCATAGGACCGCCTATTACGTGTCATCAATGGGAAACTCAATAAAAAATCTTTTACTCACTTGTAACTTAAGTGTTTGACACTAGAATAAGGAGATTACATCCTCCACGAAATCCATGAAGGGATATGTGGTAATCATCTGTGCACTCGAAGTCTAGCAAATAAAGTCTTATGATAGGCCCATCATGAGGACTGATGCGAAAGCATACATCAAACACTGTGACAAGTGCCAACACTTTTCTTTAGTTTCTCATCAACTTTCTTCCGAACTCTATCCCCTTGCTAGCCCTTGGCAATTTGCAAAATGAGGAATAGATATACTGGGACCGTTCCCATAAACAATTGAACAACGAAAATTACTCATTGTTGCCATTGATTATTTCACTAAATGGATAGAAGCCGAACTATTGGCATAGATAACAGTCAGTAAAATTTAGTCCTTTGTATGGACGTCCATTATCACCAGATTTGGTCTACCACACGTCCTTATCATTGAAAATGGAAAACAGTTCTACAACATGAACGTTAAGGAGTTCTATAGCAAGCTCGAAATTCAGCATTATTTCACTTCTGTTGCTTACCCCTAAGCCAACGGTCTAGCCAAGATCACAAATTGAACAATCCTCCAAGGACTTAAAATAGCTTTGAACAAAGCGAAGGGCCAATGGGTGGACGAACTCTATGGGATCCTCTAGGCTTACCGAACCACTCACATAATAGCCACAAGAGAAACATCGTTCAGCCTAACTAACGATTGTGAAGCAGTTTTGCTTGTGTAGATAAACATCCACTCACTCTATGTAGAGCAGATCAACCTAAGACCAATCAATTCGCACTGTGCAAGAAATTTGATCTATTGCCGGAGCTTCAAGATATTCTATCAGCTCGGATGGCTGCCTACCAACAACGAATTACCTAGTATTATAATATATGAGTGAGAGCCAGAACATTAAAGCCCAGAGATCTGGTCCTCCAAAAGGTAGAGGCTATCGGATAGCCGTAGCTAGAAGGGAAGCTTACATCGAACTGGGAAGGCGCGTACGAAGTACGCTCAATAGTTTGACCAGTTCTATTATCAGTAAATTTTACTATTCCCCCATCCTAAAATATGTTACATCGTCTTTTTACACAATGTTGACAAATTGGGTTCCTACTCTATTATTAAGCCTGACATCAACACAATCTTTTGGCTAGAATAATCTCTCGGTTTTAACGCCTTATACGGGTTTCATACCCATCCTTAACCTCTATATGTGATTGAACTCCCGAGCATGAGGCTCCCAACAATCTCTCGGCTCTAACACCTTGCACGGGTTTCGCACCCATCTTTATCCTCTATATAGGATCGAACTCCCCAGTAGGTGGCTCCCAACAATTTCTTGACTCTAATGCCTTGCACGGGTTCCATACCCATCCTTAGACTTTATACGAGATTGAACTCCCAAAGGGGTGGCTCCCAATAATCTCTCAGCTCTAATGCCTTGAATGGGTTTCACACCAATCCTTAGCCTCTATACAAGATCGAACTCCTGAGCGAGTGGCACCCAATAATCTCTCAGCTCTAACGCTTTACAAGGTTTCTGCACCCATCTCTAACCTCTATACGAGATCTAACTTCCTAATGGGTGGCTCCCAATAATCTCCCAGCTTGCATGGGTTCCATACCTATCTTTAGCCTCTATATGAAATCCCACTCTCGACAGGGTGGCCCCACACAAACTCTCTGCTTCATGCCTTATACAGTATCATCTCAGTTATGTGATTCAGTGTCTTATCAGACCTACGATGAAACAAAACTTTCTAGAGCTCGCAACAGTTCTCAAGCTAGCAAGCAGCTGCTGCCCTAACTCTAACACCTTAACAGGCCCATTCAGGCCTCCTTATCGGGATTGTTCTCTAGGTTATGCCTCTCGAATGTGGCTCTCCTAAGTTAGGACTAGACCAGACTTTTCTTTTTTGGTAACAGCATAATTGAAAAGTAAGTAAAGAATTCTTTATTTCAATACAATATCTGAGTACAAATTTGAATACAGTATAAAACATGTGTTATATTCCTAGATCAACTTACTACACCTAAGAAAGACTACAAAACCAAAGAGTACAACTCAAAGCAGTACATCGGTAGACACCTTCCTCTCCTAAACCAAATTAACCCTACCAGTCCAACTGCTTTTTTGTCGATTCAGTGCTAGCTGCTTCTTTAGATGAATTGATAGATGAACTCTACGAATTTCACAACCTCTGTCTAGCACCTGGTAAGATATTAAAACTAGAAAAATAGTTAGATGCTAAATAGAAGCTGGAAAGAACTTTGTAGCTCATCAAACTACACCTATGCTCTGGTAATTACTAGGTGTAAGAGCAATGATGAGCTGTAAGAGCCAAGTCAGAACACTCCAGGACAAAACTACCATAACAGTAGCCTTTGACATGCCTAACTGGTATGACGGGACCCTGTGCCCGCGGTTCTCTCATTGATGAAACCTTGTACCCATGGCCTTAGCTGCTACACCACCATCGCACACCAAACCCGCGAAAGGACAGAAACTCAAACTTCGGAGACTCCCTAAAAACACAGTCCTTTCTCTAACTCACTCCCCGTGAATAACCCTGCTAAGTTTCACCATAGCCAACAATATATATATATACATATATATAGTTTTAAGGTGAAAACTGTATCATAGAAATCCCTTGAAAATTGAGGGAACAAAATGTATTTAATAATCGTATTACACATTTGACATTTCTCACAAAGTCTCTTCCGTTTACCTATAACGTGTTATGGCTTTCCAAGCTTCCTAACTAATATAACATTTACTCTACTCCTAATGCCACTCTCTTAAACTGACATTAGGAGTGGAGGACAAATGATGATACTGGTTTTGACCGATCATGATCATATAACCCACTACCATCGGAGCCCAACTCTACTGGGTCTAATAAGTTGTAGTCAAGCCCAAAAAAGACCGAACCACCTCCCGGCTCCCGACCTTTTGATCCTTACTAAATCGACTCCCATCAAGCATCAAGCCCTACTTGTGATTACTTGATAAGGAAGGAAATCTTTGATGAAGTTTAAACCCTTCTCAATTTGATACGGGTTTATTACAATCTCCTTTAATAAGAAAGTAGATCTCCCAATGATGTAGACCTTCGCGGGTCTAAATGACGATAATACAAACTTTCTTATCTTAAAATATTCCCAAATCTATAGAAAGTCTATCAACACAGTTCTAGTAATCCCAGAGATCTCACACGATTTCTCTACAAGACAAGTAGAGTTTCTATACCCTCGAACACATATGGCACTACCATACGTGCCATATATATATATATATATATATATATATCAAATAGAAGCAATATGCCAGGTACACATCTTTCTCTCTGCACGCTCTACACAGGGACCACACAGGGTATAGGCTCTCTTAGTCTTTTCTTTTAAAATTACTCTTTTTAATTTGAATGTCGAAACCTTCTCCAGCGAGTTTTTTGCACGTACACCCATTGAAGCTCACATCACAGACTCATCATCTCGGTTTCTGCTCAAGAAAGAAGGGCGATTTGTTGAGGTTATGTTTTGGAATCAATAGCAAGTATGTGATTTTGACAATGCTTAATATCAAAAAAATTTAAAAGAATATGTATATATGTGTATCAACTAATTAATATCTACATGCTCTTAAGAATAACTTTGTAAATATTATGTATGGGGAAAATTTGTGGCGAATATACCGCTTGAAAAAAATAAAAGAAATTATTGGAGGTTGAAATTTGGTATTGCATGACAATTGTAATAGTAACAAAAAAAAATTCTTTATATTAAAATTTGTTAAAAAGTTTCTTAATAAAATAATAACAATTTTTTTTCTCAAATCATTATATTACATCTTGTAGTGATCTAAAAAACTCTAATTGCATAAATTAATTAGGCCATCTATTTATAATTGAATAATTACAAATGGGTTTGCAAACTTTCTATCTATTTTTTGATTTAGTTCTGAAAAAGTTAATGAGTTTTAAACCTATAGATTTGATTTACAATTATAATCACACGACAGAAAAATTATTGACACAACATACATCTCATCGATAAATAAATCGCGTGCTATAGTACATAGTGTTGACATGACTTCCATATGGCACTCACTTATAGCAAGGGCTAAGCTAATTAGGGATACAGTGATCTGTATCAGGACCTATTAGGAGTGAAAAAACGAAGACTTGGGCATATAAAAATCTTTGAAAAACAATCTCGGCTCAGAGCATATGATTCTACTAAGGTGTGGGCATCGAACCATATATCTTGAAAATGAGAACCATTAGTTGTCAGTATCTTTCTATGATCAAAATTTTGTTGGAGTAATAATAGTATTTCTAAAGTGATTTCGTTGCAGAAAATAAATTTTTATGGGATTGTAAAAGATCTTGAATAGAGTGAGAGTATTTAAGTTCTTTTATATATTGTTTTTACTCTCGTGAATAATAGTAGTTTACGAGATAAATAGTGTTTTATTCAAATCCACCCAGATTTAGAGATACTCAAAATCAACTTTATAAATTAGTTATTATTAACTATTAAATTTTTTTCCGAAAATGTTAAAGTTATTATTTTCTCCTAATGTATTTCTCTTTACTGTTCCTGTTATATACATAATATATAAATTTTGTTATCTTGGGGATTACACCTACGGTGAAATAATCTTTAAGATAGTGCAATAATTGGACGCCACAGGTTCTGATTTACTGCTGCTTTCAAATTTATATCCTACAAATTTTTCACAGACCACCAAAGGAGAGAGATAATAGGTTTTTTTTTCTTTAGTTCCCTCAGGAATTTATGCACACACAGACATCCTTTTCCAAATAGCACTGCTAGCAAATGACGAAGGAAAATATATTATTGAAGAACTTCATGACTTGGTATGAACCATAGAGAATGGCAGTAGGTTTGGCCAATTTTAGCGCTCCTGAGGCATGTTCAGAAAAGCTTCACATATCCTTCCAAGCTCTTCCAACCTTTATATGTTACTACACTTTGTCCTGAAAAGAATTATGTTATATAGCATAGCTAAAATTTTAATTTGTCACAAAAAAATGCCATGGAGATCTCTCTTCCCCTTTACAGAGACAACATTTAGCGAGGTACGAAGAGCAGCAGCTTCTTCTTACTTATGCAGCAGTTCCAAGTGCATTTGCACAGATAACCCAAGCAAGAACGTTGTCCATGCAGTTGTTAGCGCTACATACATCAGAAAAGCATAAAAAGTGGGTAGAACAAACTTGGTTCTTGCACTAAGCACCAACAGCGGAGAGCCCATTGTGGCACCACACCAACTGGGTAGAGCAAAGTGTGCAGCGCTACAAAACCGGCTTCGTCACAACCTTCCTGGACAAGGCAATCTGCATCGAATAGGAGATTTTAACGTTAGAGAGAGAGGTTTATTAAAAGTGTACAAGGAACCCTATATTCCAACCTAACAAGTTAAGAAAAAGTTATAGCCTTGCATGTCCAACACAAGGGAGAAGGTATATCGGAAAAGATACGTCGAGTCAATGGAAAATGGGTCTCAAATCACTCTTCACTCTTTCCAAAGGGATGACTGTGAAAGCATTATAATTGTACGTCACAATGACCGCTTAACTGCTAATTGATCAAACCCTGTGATTTATGACTAGAAAAAAAAAAAAAAAAACCCGGATGATTTACCCCATCCTCTCTCTCTATCCTTATGCTAAGTCAAGATATACTTTGCGGTGAGTTCTTTAAATAAAAGCTGTAGAGTTTTATGCAACACAGATGCAGCTCAAGTGGGGCTGACGGAATGGGACTTTTCATGAATGACAGTATCAGACAAATTATGAGGATCAAGTAGACTGGACCAAACTCCAGCAAATATCATAATGAATTTTTTTTTGTAGATTTTGCATCTGATTCATGAAGCTTTAACACCAATCCTTCCCCCTCCCCCAGAACACTTATGCATGGTAGGTCATTCAAGGGTAAGTCAATAAGTCAATGCTCTCTAAGGTCAGATGGGACTATAATATGGAGAGACGAGGAAAGAAAAGAACTACACTTGCACCAGAAATTAGAGGAAAATGGAGCTGAATTATATCAAAGCAATCATCCCACTGAAAAGAGCAAATGATAAGAAGAAATCGCAAATGATCGGATCATATGTGCTTTAATTTACACTGATGCCATGATAGAATCTTCACCGCAGCCATTCTTGCAGCAAATATTTCAGCCTGATATATTGTAGAAGTCGTCTTAATTTCACCACCTATCTGAGCCTCCCAACATATCATTCTATGGTCAGAAGGTTCTCCATTAATCTGACCGTAAATTCAAAATGAAGAATATTTGCAGCATACTGTAGCCCATATGTTACAGAGATTCTCATTCAGATTTCAACTATCATACCAATGTCTGGCCCGCATTCAAAGAAAACTACTTGTCTTTCCAGAAGGAACAATCCCGGCCTGATAGCCTACTACCCGAACCCCAGAGAGCTGGATCTTTGATATGAATTCATTTCAGTGATACCCTAGTCGACCTACCCTATCCAATCCCCTCTGGGCAATTCTGATCCACAACAGATCACAGAAGTGATAATACTGGCTAATCTTTTACAACTACTCGACACTTACCCCCTAACATGGTGATGAGACATGATCAAAACACCAACCAGTGCGGCATCTGGGTGCCCGAGCATTTATGGTCCCGAAGGGCCTAACCCCTTCGAATCATAAAATACATCGATTTAAGTGGCACAATTGATGAACAAATACGTTCGGTAAGACCGAATATCTATCCCTCTGCCTAATCGATAGTTATCGAATACTAAAGGAATCGAATGCTTCTATTCCTAATTGGTAATACTTAACTGAATTTTGTTTTGATTGAGTTTTCTATTTCTTTATGAAACGTATCCCCCTTATAAGAAATGAAATCTTGAGAATCTAATCGATAAAAGAAAAAATCTCCCAATATAATTCAATTTCCTAAATGATAATAATATCAAGTCTTTGATGTTCCGGAATCTCTGAATCACTCCACAAGAAAATTATGGTTGCAATGCTCCGTGATCACATGACTATAAGAGGGACACTATATAAAAGCTCTCAATGCATCTTGTCAGGTAAGTTCTTTAACCCAACACAGAACATAGAAATATCACAGGGAGATCCTTTCTCCATTCTTAGTCTGTTTATTTTTTTGAAAACCGCTATTTTGGACTTGACTATTGAACCCTCCCTTGTCAGAACACCATCCGGCGGTCTTTTGCAAGTTTTAAGCCTCCTCATTGAGCATCCGTTCGAGTCACAAGGAGTTGGATCTATGGAGCCAAAATCCACCTCCAATAGATTGGCGCCGTCCGTGGGAAATAGGCTAGTCGTTAGTCTTTCTCACCAACTTCCTGTCCCCAAACAAAGTATGACTAAGAGAAAACGACCTGTCATCGGATTCAATGATGATGACCTGATCGGGATTGACTCTAGTCGTAATGATCCCCTAGTTGTCACTATCAAAATAGAATCTCATACGGTAAAAAGGGTTCTTGTTGACCAAGACGCGAATTGTGACATTCTTACTTAGGACGCTCTTTATTGAATGGGCCTCAGCTCCTTACACCTTCAGCCCCCAACCAGAACCCTCAAGGGATTATCTGATGCGTGTATCTATCCAGAATGGATCATCCCACTCGTTGTGACTTTGGGGACTTCCCCTAACCATGTAGCCGTCAAGGTCACCTTCCACATGGTAAAACTCTTCTCACCGTATAATGTCATCCTCGGCCGATCGAGTCTAGATGAATTGGAAGTATTGCCCAGCACTCGACACATGAAGAAGAAATTCAGAATATCAAAATGGATCGCAACTATTTGCAGCGATCCCGATCCCTACGCTCTTTTTGCCGACCGAGATAGGTGAGAGAACTTTCCTATCGACACCCTAGAACTTAGGGACGACATCGAACTGATGAACAATCCAGAATCAAGAGAAGAGGTAATCGAGATTCCTCTGATAGATGATCACAATCGGACTGTTCGGATCGGGACTGGTCTGTCTCTGCTCCTACGAGAAGCTATGTCAGCTGCCTACAACGCCACTCCAAAGTTTTCGCTTGGTCTCCCGAGAACATGCCTGGTATCGATCTGTCCATTATCACTCACAAGTGAACCATAAACTCTAACTACAAGCCGGTCAAGCAAAAGAAAATGGTGTTCACCCTCAAACGCTAATGAGCGATTCAAGAAAAAGTTAAAAAGTTGCTAAGCACCGAGTTCATCCGTGAAGTTAAATTCCCGAATGGCTAACCAATGTGGTCCTGGTGAAGAAGGTCAATGGTAAATAGAGAATGTGTGTTTGATTTTACAGACCTCAACAAAGTATACCCAAAAGACAGCTACCCTCTCCCGAATATTGACCAATTGGTGGACAATTTCTCAAGCCACAAACTCTTGAGTTTCATGGATGCCTACTTGAGGTACAATCAGATACAAATGGCACCTAAGGATGAAAAGAAAACAAGTTTTATCACTGAGTTCGGTGCATACTGTTACTGAGTCACGCCCTTCGGTCTAAAGAATGTGGGAGCGACTTTGCAACGGTTGGTTAACGAAGTTTTCAAAGGTCAACTTGGTTGTAACATAGAAGCGTATGTGGATAATATGCTTTTAAAAAGCACTGATGCTAAAACTATGTCACTGATCTTGAGGAAACCTTTTAGATGCTTGAACGTTATAACATGTGACTGAACACAGCCAAGTGTACTTTCGGAATCTCGTCAGGTAAATTCTTGGGCTTTATGATCACCCACCATGGGATTGAGGCAAACCTCGAAAAGATACAAACTATCTTGGATATGTTGCCGCCTCGAACACTGAAGGAGGTGCAGCGCCTTACCGATTAGATAGCGACTCTAAATCGATTCATGTTAAAAGTCAGAGAGAAGTACAAACTCATTTTTGACGTTCTGAAGAGATCCTAGCGGTTCTCATGGACACCTGAGTGCCAAATGGCCTTCCAACAGCTCAAAGAGTATCTTATGACCTCTCCGTTGCTCTTTGGATCGATTTCTGGTGAGAAACTCTACCTTTGTCTCTCTATTTCTAATCAAGTGCTTGGCTCTGTCCTTGTAAGATAGGACTCAACTACTCAGAAGCCAATCTATTATATCAGTCGGATACTTAAAGAAGCTGAGGTTAATTATCGACCGATTGAGAAGATAACATATACACTGGTCATTTTAGTCAGACGATTTCGGCCATACTTCCAGGCTCATACCGTCATAGTACTCACCAACCAACCACTGAAACAAATCTTTCAGAAGAGAGACACATCCGGACGATTAATCAAATGAAGTATCGAATTGAGTGAATTTGACATCCAATATCAGCCTCGACCAGCGATCAAAGGCCAGACCTTGGCCGACTTCATTTTCAAATGCACTTTCCCGGTTACAATTATGTCTGAGTCTACCAGTAGTCCTAACGAATGGTCTTTGCCAGATTGGACCATACATGTTGATGGGTCCTCAAACTCTTTGGGTAGTGGTGCTGGGCTTATACTGATGGGTCCGAACAATTTCAAAGCAGAATATGTCCTCCGTTTCGACTTCCAGGCCACCAACAATCAGGTAGAATATAAAGCCTTACTGACAGGACTCCGAATTGTAGCCAATATGGGAGTCCAAAGTGTTCAGGTATTCACTGATAGTCAATTGGTAGTTAAGCAGATCGAAGGAGTCTATGAGACAAAAGACTCGACTATAGCCAAACGATGAAGAAATCGATAGATCTATAGAGCGAGTAACTAAGAGATCGATAGATTAAATGATTGAGAGATTAACAAGTCGAACGATGAAGAAATCGATAGGTCGAGAGACCAATAGGTCGGACGATTCGGATGGTCAAGAGGTCGAGAGGCTATCAAGAGATTGAGAGGTCGACATGCTGAACGGTGGAGAGATCAATATGTGAAAAGATCGAATGATTCGAAGGCCAAGAAACTAACAAGAGATTAAGAGACCGACAGATCGAACGGTAGAGAGACCGAAAGGTCGGATGATCGAGGGTGGCATTGGCCCCTTTTGGAAGATAGATCTCTCCGGTAGATCGGGGCAACATGGACCCGTTCGGAGAGATGGAACCCATCAGTAGATCGGGATGACATGAACTCGTTCGGGGAGATAGATCCCATTGGTAAATCAGGGCGACATGGGCCCGGTCGGAGAGACAGATCACATCGATAGATCGGGGCGACATGGGCCCATTCGGGAAGATAGATCCCAAAGATAAATGGGACGACAAGGGCCTGTTCAGGGAGATAGATCATATCTGTAGATCGGGGCGACATGGACCCGTTAGGGGAGGTAGATCCCATCGGTAGATCGGGAGACATGGACTATTCGGGGAGATAGATCCCATCGATAGGTCAAGACGACATGGGTCTGTTCAGAGAGATAGATCCTATCGGTAGATCAGGGTGACATGGGTCCGTTCAGGGAGATAGATCCCATCAGTAGATCAAGACGACATAGGCCTGTTCAGGGAGATAGACCTCATTTGCAGATCGGGATGATATGAACCCGTTCGGGGAGATAGATCTCATCGGTAGATTGGAGCGACATGGGCCCGTTCAGGGAGATAAATATCATTTGTAGATCGGGACGACATGGGCCCGTTGAGGGAGATAGATCTCATCGGTAGATCAGGGTGACATGGACCCGTTCGGGGAGATAGATCTCATTGATAGATCGGGACGACATGGGCCCCTTTCGGGGAGATAGATCCCATCGGTAGATCGGGACGACATGGACCCGTTTGGGGAGATAGATCCCATCGGTAGATCAGGACGATATTTACCCATTCGGGAAGATAGATCATATCAATAGATCAGGGCGACATGGACCCATTCGGGGAGTTAGATCTCATTTGCAGGTCGGGGCGACATGGGCCCGTTTGGGGAGATAGATCCTATCTGTAGATCGGGGCGACATGGGCCCGTTCGGGGAGATAGATCCCATTGGTAGATCGGGACGACATTGGTTCGTTCAGGGAGATAAATCCTATCGGTAGATCGGGGAGGCATTGGCATATTTTGGGAGATAGATCCCATCGGTAGAATATCATAAGACAGATAGTTAACAAATTATCCACACGAGGCCGAGAGAATGAGGGTGAGAAGATTACCAAACGAGGGGTATCCCCGATTACCTCATCCTGATTGTCGCATAGTCGAATGAACTCAGGCTGTCGAGAAGAAGTGAAGCAAGGATTGAAATTTCTACGACTGGTCAGTCAGTCGTTCCCATAGACGACGCCAATCTGTTGGAGTAGATTTTTGCTCAATAGATGCCTGATCTTTTGACTTAAGTGGGGAGCCGATGACGGTGGTATTCGTCGGTTTTTTACAGATAAGAAACCTGCAAAAACCCCACTAGGGGCTGGCCCGCAGGGGGACTCCGATGTTCAAGTCAGTATAAGTGATAAAATAAAGACTGATAGTAATCGTAGATATCATACCTCTAATCGTGTATAGAGTAGAATACGAAAGCATACCTCTAATTATATAAGATTAAGCATGAAACCCCAGCTTTGTTGGTGTATATAAATGAGTATGAAACTCTCATTTGAATGACATATAGAATTGGGTATGGAACCCCCTTCTGACTGATTGTATGAAATTGGGTATGGAACCCTGCCTTAGTCAATATATAAGATTGGGTATAGGACCCCCCTCTGAATAACATATGAAATTGGGTATGGAATCTCTCTGGAGCGTTGAATCGCCTCTTTCTCATGTGTAAAAACTGAGTCATCTCTGAGCATTGCTTACGCTCTGTACTTATAACCTTATTAGGAGTGTAGAAAATCCTAGTTTCCTTTTGTCTGAAATTTTTCAAAATGGTTAGAATTGTAATCAAAGATTTCTAAAAGATTTAGACTTTCTCAAGATTGAGAAATGTTTAGAATTTTAGAAAGATTCATTTTCTTTGTGAGCGTCCACGAGAATTAGGATCCTACAAAAATACAGAAAGATTTGCTCTTGATGATGATTGTCTTCCTTATCGGATAACCATGTATGATTTTAGAAATCTATTAAGTAGGATACCATCAGAAAGAAATTGGGATAATTTTTTTGTTGACAGGAGAAAATAAGGTATACTCATTAACATTATATCAATAACAATTCTATATCACTATGTGACATGGATCATTCAAATTGCAAAATTTGGAAGGTATTGAGTGACTATCATATATGACACACGCATCGAATGTAGATAGGCCTTCTATTGAAAAGTGCTTGTGTTTTGCATCACAAAGTGATACCATGACAATAAAGGGGAACTTAGTGAAATCACAAAATGAGGCCTATGTTGTGCAATAGGAAAGATTCAACTCCATTTATAGGAAGAATAATAATACACGTTAAGGAGTGACAACGATCAAAAAGCAGCACATTCAATATGCACAACCCAGATAGCTGGTTTGACATAATTTGAGTAAGTAATGAATGAAAGAATATAGAATTTAAAGGTTCGGTGGGCCATATGCAAGAGCACTGAGTGCACCCTAAAGGTAAGTTTGGTTCATGAAAGGAGAGAGGGAGGAGGAGGAGGGGAAGATGAAGGTTTACTTCATTTAATGGAAATAAATACATTTTCTTTATTTTTATTTGGTAGGGCTGGAAGGAAAAGAAGTAGGTGGTACTTTTTTTTGTTTAGTTAGAATAAAAAGTAGAAAGAAAAACCTTCTTATTTACTGTTATACCCTTATAAAATAATATTTCTATTATTTCTCACCACGCATTTTTTTTATTTTTTAATTTAAAATATTTTTCTAAAAAATAGTTATTTAATATATTTTTCTTATTTTTTTATAAATTTTTTTCATTTTTATTTTATATTAAATAAAATTAGACTATTAATGTAAAAAAAGTAAAAAAAAAGTGTAAAATTAAAAAAATAATTTGTCCAATAAAATTGATAAAAAAAATTAAAATTTATTAATTTATATTAAATAAAATTTAAATAAAAAAGTAATAGGTAATTTCATAAATATTAAATAGAGAAAATGACAAATTTGTTCAAAATTTTCATTTCCTTCCATTTCCATTCACTTTGGGATGAAAATAATTTTTTAAGAGGGAATGAGAAGCATTGCATCCCACTTTTACTTCCTCTCCGTGTTTCCTTTCTTACCAAACGATTGAAAAGTATCATTTCCTTTCTCTTTTACTTCTCCTTCCCTTTTTCTTCTACTTTTCACCCAAATCAAACTAAGCCTCAAGATAACAAGTCGCATAAAAATAAAATTTTGGGCATGAAGATTCAACGTGGGGCTAAGAATGTCAAGAAAATATTTGAGGACAAACATAAGTCAACCAATACAAAGATATAGAATACATGCATTCCTTTAGTATTAGCTTTAGCATTCAGCTTCTTAATTCCATTTTTCAACAATCAAAATTCAATGCCTAAAACACACTAGAACTGGTAATTAGAAATTAGACACAAATTGATGTCTGAGTATTTTTTGATGATTTAGATATTTAAAAAAAAAAAAAACTGAAAAACAGCAATAATCCCAATTTGGGTCTATAACATCACAAACATTTCTTTAAAAATTTGCATTCAAAAAATCAACTTTCCCCCTGAATTCCCATTGCCAATCCTAAATTACATAAAAAGAAAAAAAATCAAACAGAAAAATAGAAAAAATCCCATATGTGCCTGTAATTTGACAAATATTTCCTCAATGCATTCAAAAAATAAACTTCCCCCAAAAATCCCCATTGCTAGAATCCAAAACTTCAAATTCTAATTGAAACATAACAAATCAAAGCATGCAAATTCATAAAACTCAATAACAAAAAGGTGGGGTGTTGAATTAATCATAGTTACAAAGGGAAATTGATGTAGCTACTACGATCGCCATCACACACAGAGAGAGAAAGAGAGAGAGAAATCAGAACAAGAGGAAGGTCATTAGAGTGGAGATTGTCTAAAGGAACTCCATTAGGGTTTTTCATCACAAAGAAACCTTAATCATCGAAAACCATAACCACCAAATTAAAAAAAAAAACCAAACCCCGATTACAGAGATAGAGAGAGAGGGTTAGGGCAAGAAAGAGAGAGAGAGATAGAGTGAGAGTGAGAGCGTAAGAGTGAGAGTGAGAGCAAAGTGAGAGTCATGGTGGAGAAAGAAAGATATGAGGAAGGTTAGGGCAAGTTTTTAATAACATTAGCGACGAAATATATGTTTTCGTCTTTAAATTACTATTCGTCACTAAGTTAACGATGAATTTTCATTTTTGTCGCTAATTTAGCGACAAACAAAATATTTATCACTAAATTTTTACTATGAATAGGAGATTCATTATTGAAATTAGCGATGAAAGAACATTTTTGTTACTAAATAGCGACAAAATCAATTTTCGTCACTAATTTAACAACAAAATGTGTTTTCATTGCAAAAATTAACTACGGATGCTCTTTTCGTTGTTAATTTTAACAATAAAAGTGCCCATTTGTCACTGATTTATCGCAAAAATTAACGACGAATGCTCTTTTCGTCACTAATTTTAGCGATAAAAGTGCCCATTCGTTGTTAAAATTAGCGACAAAAGCTTTATTCATCACTAAATTAGCAACGCAAATGACTTTTTGTCAGTAAATTAGCGATGAAACTTGCGACGAAACCTATTTTTATCCCCTACTTACAATGAATTTAGCAACGTTTTAGTTATTTGAGGTGAAATTAATAACAAAAAGATAAACCTTGGAAATTTACAATAAAATTAAAGATGAAAAAATACTCGTGTGGTTTGTTGATAAAAGAAACTTGGATTTTATATTTGCATAATAATTAGATTATTTAAAAAAATTTGTAATTTCTCTGAAAATTATGATTGATAATACTTAGAATAAGTATAAGTTCCTTTACCTAATCTCTAAAAGAATTGTTCGATATCTAATATAATTTTGTATTTAACCAAACGATAAAATATATATTTATATAAGTAAAATCTTATATTATACATGGTAATACTTCGTTAGAGATTGATTGAATTATTTATTATCGAAAATGGTTAATTTGTTAAAAATTGAAACATTCATTATGAAAATATTTATAAGAGAGTGTAAAAAGAATTTAGTCAAAAAACTAGTCACGAATTATCAAATTTAGTAACAGATTTAGCCATGAATAATTTTGTATGGCTAATTAGCAATGAATTTAACCACGAATAACATAATTCGTTACTAAATTTTGTTACAAAAATATTTTGGTGACTAATTAGCGACGAATTTAGTCACAAATAACATAATTCGTTACTAAATTTTGTTATAAAAATATTTTGGTAGCTAATTAGTAACGAATTTAGCCATGAAATACGGAAGTTGTTGCTAATTTTTGTTACAAAAGTTTTTCTGTGACTAATTAATGACGAATTTTATCATGAATCTAGTTTTCGTCGTTAATTTTAGTAATGAAATTGACATTTTTCGCTAACTTTAGCGACAAAATTGAGACTCGTCAATAAAATTAGCAATGAAAATTAGATTCGTGGCAAATTTAGCTATAAAATTGCAATTCATTGCCAAATTTGCTACAAACTAATAGTTTTGTGGCTAATTTTGTCATGAAAATTTTTTATTGCTAATTAACATTGGATTTTGTGATGAAAATATTTTCGTCACTAATTAGCCATAAATTTAGTCATGAATACGCTATTCATTGCTAATTTTGCCACAAATACGCTTTTATCTCTAAAATTGTTAGAAAATAGTGACGAAAAACATATTCATCGCTAAATTCATCACAAAATAGTAACGAACTTATTTCATTGATAAATTCCATCACTAAATCCATGTTTTTTTTGTAGTGACAATAAAGGGTTCCTTACCTTCATCCTTTCGGCTCTGTGCCTCAATCAGGTTTCGTACCCTCTCTCGTACTTTTTTGGCTATGCACCCTGAAAGGGTTCCGTACTTTCACTCTCAATTCAACATCTTATGCCGATGGCAACAAGGCGCTATTCTAGCCTCCTAGCACAGAGAGGCCATGGTGCGAGTCAAGACTTGACTTTCAATAATTCAATTTGGACATCTCAAAAAGGTTCTAACACACAACCTTTGGTTACGATATAAAGAGAACAAAGTATACAGGCACAAAGCTAGAGAGAGAGAAAGAGGAGGCACTCATTCTCGTAACTCCACCCTCATATGTCAAGTTCTCCCATTCTCTTTACGCCTATCAAGAGACACTAACACCAAGCCTAGCGCTCGGCTATCTCCGTCAAACCTCATATGGGAGAAATGCCTCTGCCTTCCAATTTGAAATACAAAAGGGGAAATGTCTTCACCCACTACAAGGTCCTTTAAGACCACCAATGCAGGTTACCACGGTATTGGATTTCCAATGCCATGATGGAATCTCACATCGGCAGTTCTGTCACTGTTGGAATCTCATATCAACAATATTTCCACCCTCCTCAAAACATCTTGTTAACAACGGGACATAGAAAAACCACCATACAAATTCCTTCATTTCTAAACTTGCCAATACTTGAGCATTACTGTCACAAACAACCCCTTACGATCTCTATTATTCACACGCTTTGTCGTCCATGAATTAAAACCCTAGCCTATGACTTCACCTCATCCAGTAAACTGAAAAAACTCCTTCACTACTCTCCATTATTTATAATAGCCAGTGCCTTGAATGCGACTCCCAACAAATGAAGTGGCACGCTCTGGAACTCAAACAGTAAATTCCCCAGTTAATGCCATTTACAAGAAATCATTCCATTTCTGTGACCTTTGCTTTTCATTAACACGTGCTAATTTTAAGTCTTTTTCGTTCTGTAACTTTTTTAAACAACCACATGAACTACATCTACTGCATTTAATGACTCACTTTTGCGCCCATTCTACTTACCCAAAATTGTTTCTTCTCCGTGAATTTTCGAGTGATCTAACTCTTATCATTTCAACTTTACCCCTAACGCTACCTCTTCGAGTTAGCCTTAGGTGTGGGGGGTAAATGATGGTTCATAGTCTAATAGCCCATTACCATAAGTCCGGAATCTCCCAAGCCCATTATATCATAAAGCCCATAAATGGTTGAATACACTCTCGGTTTCTCAACGGAGTGCTCTCTCGGTTGTGCACTCTAGCTTATGCATTTTGACTCTCTTGGTCTTACTCTCGGGGAGTTAGTTACTCCTTGACCTCTCAGTCATCCTAGCTCTCAGCCCTCTAGCCTCTCAGTTATCCCACTCCTCAGTGGATATGTTTCATTAAGCATGGAAGTAACTCTATTACGCGATAAGCATAACTTGAGATCAGCCGAGCAGGAAGGAAATTTATAATAAATTTAAATCTTTCTTCATCAGATATGAGCCTCTCATACTCTCGGAAAAGTGTTTCTCAATGAGAAAAAAGATCTCAGTAGTCATTCTCGATAAGGCAAAAATTTTTTATGACAACTCGAATTTTTCTTCACCAATAGGATTCTAAATCTTTTAGAGATTTTTTACTACAGTCCCTGTAATTTTTGAAGATTCTCAGTAATCTTTCCACAAGGAAATTAAGGTTTATACGCCTCTAAACGCATACAGAACTTGCCATATATGCATACTATATATGTTCAATGCAGGCAACCAGGCAGGTATGCTCATGAACTCCACACTTTACACACAGAGACAATACAAGGCTATCTCAGGGCTCTTCATTCTGTTTCTAATACTCTCATAACCGATTTTTCTGACTTGAACGTCGGAGTCTTCCCTATTGGAATACCCTCTAACTGTATTTGCAGATCTTATCACTCACGAAGACCCTAAAGACTTCTTACCCTACCGGTTCCACACTTGGGTCACCGGAGCAAGTATCTGTAGAGCAAACCTACCTCCATCACCTTGGATGAATAAATTCTCCATCAGCAATGCATATGTTGGGTGGTGTGTTTATAAATTCAGGATTGAGGATTTAAAATCTTGCTAGAGTTTGAGCTTATGAACTCCAAAAGACACAAAACACTCAAACTCACAAGAGGGAAGAGGGAGGAAATAATATTTTTTTAACTATGGTTTAGGCTAAAATTCAGACACTGGTAAGATTTTACGGATATGACACTGGTAAGATTTCATAACAATATTTAGAATTTTAGTACTTGCAAACTTGTGCTTGGATTCCCCAAGCCGAAAGCATTTACTCAAGTCTTGTGTTAAATTAACTTAGATACACTATCTTTCCATCATCAGTTTATGTCTTTTATATATATGATGGTATACTTTTTTTCATTTATCCGAGCAATTGCATTTTTCAACCGTATGGTGGAAGATTATTTTTCTTTTCTCTAATCACTACACCTTGGTTAGAGAATGTGCATTTTCACAATTCCGGATAATTCGGCTGGTGGTTAGCCAAATTGCCTCTCCTCTTCTCAGGCAATGTTTTCCTATAATTTTATTTATTTATTTTTCTCAGATTGCCTAATCCATTTCTCAAATTTTCTGTCTATGCAATTTTATTTACTTACTTTTTTTGTAGTAGAGTCCATTTCTCCTGCTATCATGTTATCACGTTTTATGAGATTATCCGTTTTGGTTAAAATTTGAGTTTTCAATGCAAAATATTATGTTTTTAAATAATCTTCATTTGCTATACCCAAATCATCACGTTTTATGCACATTATGCATTACTCATTTTTTGAGATAGTATGTTTTGTCAATCTCCAAACCATCTCCAAGTGCATTACTTTTAATTTAAACAGCTGATGGTAAAACACATATTGTTGGCTCATGTTTCCGGATTCAACGTCATATTCACAAGTATGCCAGCTCATATTGATAAGCTAGAGTTCATGTTTTGCTTAGGAAAATCCCCATGCAGCTAACATATATCCACTAAGTCTAATAATCAAATACGTATTGCTTACTTATGTTTACAAGTTCTCATGTCTTCCACTTGTGATCATCCACGAACATGTTTAAAAGTTCTCATGCCTTTCACTAAGGGTCATGCAAGCACAAGTTTACAAGTAAAATGTTCACAAGTTTTAGTTTGTGAGGACGGAAGGGGAGGGGGGGAAGAGAGGTTCACAGTTTCAGTCAAAAGGGAAGGAGAAAGAATACGTGAGTTTCACTAGAGAGGGAGAGGTCTGGTGGGAGGTATGGTCAACATATATTTATATAGGAGATCAAAGACGAGAATTTGAACCAATTTTTAGGGAAGTATTCTAAAAGGAATATTGACCAAAAAAATATATATATATGATTGATTGGCTCCAAGAAGATGAGAGAGAGAGAGAGAGAGAGAGAGAGAGAGAGAGAGAGAGAGAGAGAGAGAGAAATTTTTAAAATTTTTTGTCTATACAAAATAAGTTAAAAAAATTTGTTGTTTATTGTACGAGGGCATTATGGTCAAGTTTCCTAAAAAATAGCTTATAAGTCATGGTGGTTCTTTTACCTACTTACGAATCTTTTTAACTCTAGTAGATGTAGAATTTATTTTTAGATCAATTGATAGAGGAAGCATTCAATAAATGAACTATTTAACTACTTGTTTTTATTTCTCTTTTCGTTTTGGCTAGCTAGGTCTGTTTCCAATTGTGGGTCATGATACTCTACCATTTAGTAAATTTTAAATTCATCACCAGATAACACATTTTATCCAGTTCATCTTGAGGGGGAAAAAAACAAAGGAAAAGAGAATAGCTTTTGTCAAGAAAATAGAACTTAAATATTTTTGGGTGAAAATAAATGTGTAAATAGAATTTAAATGTATTTTAATGTTTGGCGCTACCTTCACTTCGTTCCCAGTTGATTATGATGTTAAATGTAGATCCTCATAGTGCAAGGATCGACTTCTCGAGTCAAGATATGAAAAAATCTTTAAGGCATTTTAAGGTATTGAAATACTAGATATATAACTTAAGATATGTCTGTAAAACAAAAAATAGATATTTAAATTGTATTTTCTTTTAAAAATATCTGGATTTCACTACAAAATTAAAGCAATGAGGTGACAATAACATTTATAGGCGGTGACATATTGCGACCGTTTTTTATGACGTATAGTAACATTTGTGACGAAACCGTTTAGAAATGTATATATTTTACGACGGTATAATATTATTCGTTAGAAAAAGTTTAGCAATCGTTAGTAAAGATTAGACAACCGTTTATAAAAAGCGATGTTAAATTTTCACTGTTATTATTTATAGTCAGTAAATATAAAACTTTTAGGAACAATTTAAAACAGTCAGTATATAACTGTTTTTACTGTCTACCTAACCATATCGTCTGCATAAATTCTACATTTATGTTAATTCATATATTGTACAGTCTTTAAAAGCTATGTTCAATTCAAACGCTTATCTCTTGTGGTCAGTAAATAAGACAGAATTTTAGAAACGATTTGAAAACAGTATCGATATGATTACTTTGACTCACTACTTAAGCATATAGTCTTCATAAGTTTCACTCAAATTTGACGATTATTATTTGTGGTTAGTAAATATGATAAAGTTTTAGAGATGATTTGAAAAATGTCTCTAAATAACTTTTCTTTACTATCTAGTTAACCATACCGTGGACATAAGTTGTATATCTATACTAGCTTATTCATTGTACAGTTTTTAAAACTTATGTTCAATTTTGACACTTATCATACGTGGTTAGTAAATATAGTCGAATATTAGGGATTGTTTGAAAACAGTCACGATCACTACAAAATTAAAACAATATTTTATGACTGTATAAAATTGATTGTTGGGAAAAGTTTAATAATCTTTAGTAAAGATAGCACAACCGTTAAAAATTTCCATTAAAAACATCTATAATATAAAAATATTAAAAAATGCTCTTTAAAATATAAAAACATCTATAAAATAAAATTTTAAAAGTCATTAAAAATATTAAAAAAGAATATAAAATCAATCATTTTTAATATATTTTTAATATTCTTTCAAAAATTTTTATAAAATCAATAAAATTATGGTTTTTGATAATACTATAAAATTAAATAATGTATATAAAATAAATAATACATTTGAAATATAAAATTTATATCTATAATGTCATTTTAATTTAATAAATTAACAAATTAAATAAAAATTGATAACAATAAAAAATAAAATATTTTTATAAAATCAATAAATTAAAATAAATTACATTATAAATGTGAAAATATATAATAAAAATATAGAGTAATGAAAAAAATATATAATAAAAAAGGCAGGTGAATAAGAAAAAAAAAAGCGGGTGTAAATCTTACAAATAAAATGTAAGTGACAAAAATATGAAAAAATAACAAGTAATGAAAAAATATATCTAATAAAAAAAGGCGGGTGAATAATAAAAAAAAGCAGATGAATTTTAAATAAAATGTGGGTAATGAAAAAATGTATAGTAAAAAAATGCGGGTGAATAATAAAAAATGAGCGGGTAAATAAGTGAGGGTTTTAAAAATTTGTTTTGTAAAAATTTGTTTGTGAAAATAGCGTGCACATGTCCATATGTTGTAATGATAGTTATAATGTATGCTAACAAACCGTAATAAGTGGTAATAATAAATGATAACTAGTGGTAATATGGCTATAAAGTATGTAATGAGTCGTAATAAATAGTAATATAATTCATAATAATAAGTTATAATAAGTGGTAATATAATGTATGGTAACAAATGGTAATATAATGTAAGGTAATAAGTTATAATAAATGATAATATAATGTATGATAATAAATAGTAACAAACTGTAATATAATGCATGGTAATAAATTGTAATAAGTGGTAATAGAATATATGGTAACAAATAATAACAAATGATAATATAATGCACGGTAATAAGTTGTAATATAATTCATGATAATAAGTTGTAATAAGTGGTAATATAATATATGGTAACAAATGGTAATATAATGCACGGTAATAAATTGTAATAAGTGATAATAGAATGTATGGTAACAAATAGTAACAAATGGTATATAATCCACAGTAATAAGTTGTAATATAATTCATAATAATAAGTTGAAATAAGTGATAATATAATATATGATAACAAATGGTAATAAATGGTAATATAATATACGATAATAAATTGTAATAAGTGATAATAGAATGTATGATAACAAATAATAACAAATGGTAATATAATACACTGTAATAAGTGGTAATATAATGTAAGGTAATAAGTTCTAATAAGTAATATAAAATATAATAAAAGTAACTTTTCTTTAATACTTGTTTAATCGACGATACAGGATAATATTTTCTAACACTTTCTAACACTCGTCTAACTGACAATAAGAGATATTTCATTTTCTTAACTTTTATAGTAACCGATAATACAAAATAATAACTTATAGTAACATATGTGGTAACTGACGATATAACATAGTAACTTATAGTAATGTATATGGTAACCGATGATACAAAATAATAACTTATAGTAACATATTTGGTAACTAACGATATAAGAAAATAACTTATAGTAACATATGGTAACCAACGATACAAGACAATAACTTATAGTAACATATTTGGTAATAAACTATATAAGACAGTAACTTAGAGCAACATATAGTAACCGACGATACAAGACAATAACTTATACTAATATATTTGGTAACTGATGATACAAGATAGTAATTTATAGTAACATATGATAATTGACAATACAAAACAATAATTTATAGTAACATATTTGATACCGACAATACAAAACAGTAACTTATGTAACATATGGTTACCGACAATACAAGACAATAATTTATAGCAAAATATTTTGTAACCGACGATATATGACAGTAACTTATAGTAACACATAACAATCGACGATATAAAACAATAATTTATACTAATATATGTTAACCAACGATACAAAATGTAACATTTCTTAACACTTGTATAACAACAATAAAAGCCTGTAATTTTTATTAATGATTTTTTAACTGTCATTATATATCAAGATATATTTTAACAGTTATCACAACTGTCGATCAATCGATAGATGGGACATGCGCATTATTAATCCTCCACCACCACCACCACGTGGACTCAAACTCTCTTTCATTTTGAATCCCTGTCCACACGGTAGATGTGGCTACATAACCAACCCACCGAGCTTTGCGCACGGCAACTTCCCACGTGAAATAAAAGTAGAAAGTATCTTTGCATTTACGAGGAGAGAATTTGAATTCTTTGTTAAATTAAAGATTTAAACAAATACGTAGAATAATATAGCGAGACGGATTTAGATAGGAAAGCTTTTTTTTTTTTTTTTTTTGGGTTGAGATGACTATGATAGGGTATGAAAATAAAACTTGACTCATACTTGTTTAGAAATTTTGATGAAAAAAAAAATAATTATGAGAAAAAAGAAAATAAAAAAAAATTATAATATTTTTTTTATTTATTTGAAAGTTTTATGAAAGAAAAGAAAAAAAATAGAATTTAGTGAGAATAAAAAATTTTATTTTTAATTTTTAAAGGGTATTTTTAGAATATAAAAATATTTTAACTCTTATATTTTTTTTTTTATTTTTTTAAAAAAATATTTTAAATTTAAAAGAATTTAAAATTCTTCTAATTTTTTTAAATTTATTTTTAAATTTTTTTATTCAAATAAACTGTTAAATTACGTGATAGAGGGCTCCATGCAAAAAATCGGCCAAACATCAGTAGTCTTGTCAAAGTTCAAGAGGGCTGAAAATGTATACCTCAAATTGAGTTAGAAAACTTGGTTGAGTTGTTTTGACAAAATATCTTTATCATTTTCATTCACAAAACCCTTCCAATGGGCAAAACAAACTCCAGCTGTTTGCGTCTTGACTTGACAACTCAATCCTTATCTCCATGAGGACCCGCATTTAAAATCGGTATCTATGAATATCGTGAAGGGTTACACGTGGTACTTGACATACGAATGAAGAATATTTGCCGCATTCTGTAGCCAATATGTTACAGAGTTTCTCATTTAGATTTCAACTATCGTACCAATGTCTGCCTCGCATTCAAAGAAAACTACTTGTCTTTCCAGAAGGAGCAATCCGGCCTTATAGCTTACTACTTCTTTGATAATTCGTAAAATATTAAATCTGATATTTTGATTTGATTTTAAATTGATTAGTATTTTGATAAATAATTTTTATGATTTTTATTTTTAGATGTTTAAAATTAAAAAATTAAATTAAAATAGATTTAAGGAGATATTTCGGACTTAATTGTTTAAGAAATTAAATTTAGACCTACAAAGAAAAGAGAGAAGTATTCAAGAGTGGAAGATTTTTTTGAAGTTTTAACTTATCTTTTTATTTTATTAGGAATTTTATTTTAAATAAAATTATTTTTAAGAGTTAATTTATTTATTTTCCCATTTTAAAGGAATTACTTTTAATCTTTTGAATATGAGAAATCTTTTTAGATCTAGGGCAACCAAAAAAAGCCAATAGAAGACCTAATATTTATTCGAAGAGAGCAAGAATGGCTACTATTCATCCATATAAGGAGGGGACAGCTGCTGCATCTTTCTCCTTTAGATTTTTCTTTCTTTTTTTTTTTCTTTTCTACTTCATTTTTTTTATTTCATTTGTTGAAGACTTCAAGAAAACCACCATAAATAGTTAGATGCTTAATTTAATTTCTTGTCTTTTTAATTCAAATATTCATTAATTCTTGATTTATTTACATGAAAAATTGATATTGGTTAATTTGATAATTTAATTTAATATTAATTTTTCTATTACTATCCATAATTTCAGTGATCCGTAATTATCATGAATGAATGGCATAAGTAGAAAAGAGTTATTTATGTTTATAAGTCTGTTACCAATATTTATTTTTAACCTAGGGAATCGATGGAATAAAATTAAATAATTGCGATTATCTTAATTATTTATATTTTTGTTTAACTATTTTCACAGAATATAATGCTATCATTATATTGATATGGAATGCTATCGTGTTTAGTCGATTAATGATAAATTTTGATTGGATGTTGAGTTTGGTCAATTAAGTTAGAAAAATGTAAGATTTGTTATGATTATTCTAATAAATCTAAAGTTAAATATTTGAATTGTAAGAGTAATATTTTTAACCTATGAGTAGTGAAACAATTGAATGTGGTGAACTCTTGAATCAGAGTTTTAGTAGATTGAATTTTTCTTTGATTTTTGTTATTTCACATTGTCAATTTATTTCTTATTTTTTTAGTTGTTAATGTTTATTTTAGAAATGTAATTGATAAACCTCATATTTTTATTTTAGTATTAAACTAAAAAATTAAATTAATTTAGTTCTCGTGGGATTCAACCTGGTACCACTATTACTATAATTTTGTTTGCATTGAGGGATCAGTATTAATTTTGAGGGTTTAGACAACCCGTCAAAATTTTGGCGCCGTTATCGGGGAACTATATTAATTTCTTAGTTTGTACTTCTTATTTGTGTTATTGATATTTGAAGAAGAAAAAAATAATGGCAATTCATAAAAAAACTATGAAAGAGTTAAGTGTACCAATTTTAAAATAATAATTCTTGTGCATCGAGTATCTAGCTCTTGAGATAAGTCACTCGAATCTTGAAAATCAAATTTCTGAACTAATTGGTTTGGTTCGTCAGTTGGCTATAGGGCAATTGCAGGCAAACAAGGTTTGTGGCATATGCTCAATTCTCGGACATCCTACGAATATGTGTTCAATATTGCGAGAAGACCCTATTCAATAAATAAATGTCATAGGAGGATTTCCTGGTCAACCTCAATACACGTATGATCCTTTCTCCAACAATTATAATTTTGGATGGAGGGATCATCCAAATTTGGGTTATGGGAATCAAAGAGGACAGCCAAGACATCCATCTTAATTTTTTGACAAACCATCACCAGCACCTGCACAATCTTCTAATTCAGGTATATCTTTAAAAGATATTGTGAAAACTCTCGTAACTAACACTCAACAATTTTAACAAGAAACGAGAGCAAATATACAGAATTTAGAGAATCAGATTTTCCAACTAGCGACCATAGTTAATAGGTTGAAGACACAAAATTCTGAAAGATTTCCATCACAAATGGTAGTGAATCCCAAAGAGAACGTTAGTGCAATAACGTTGAGAAGTGAGAAGGAAGTTCATTCGAGCTCTACTCCATGTAAAAAAGTGGATGAAGGGAATGATATGGACAAAAAAGATGAATATATACATAAAAATTCAATCAAGATAACATCCGAATCTTCTTTGTCTAATACTTCTAGTGCAATTATATCACTTTTTCCTAACAGGTTGAAGAATTCAGAGAATGAAGTTAAGAAATTAAGAGGTAATGAAATGCGTGTGAATATGTCTGATGTGATCAAAGTAACTTTACCCGAAAAATGTGCAGATCCAGGTATGTTCACTCTACCTTGTATTATTGGTAAGAAAAAAATTGAGCATGCCATGCTAAATTTTGGAGCACCTATTAATATCATACTTTACTCAATTTATGGTGCTTTGAAATTAGCTCCCTTAAAAGAAACTGAGATTGTTATTCAATTAGTTAACCATTCTTATACTTACTCGGAGAGGATTGTTGAAAATGTTTTGGTGCAGGTTAACGAATTAATTTTCTCAGCTAATTTTTACATCTTAAAAATGGAAGGAAATACTATCATAGATTCAGCTTTACTTCTATTAGGAAGACCATTCATAAAAGCATCAGAAACAAACATAGATGTGGATGAGGGTACTCTCTCCGTCGAATTCAATGGCGAGATTATTAAATTTATTATTTTTGATCCGATGAAGTACCCAAATGAGTATCAATCAATTTGTTCTGCTGATATTTTTGATTTAGTTGTGTAGGAAATTTGTGAAGAAGAATATAATGTTAATTTTGAATTGAATGCACAATTAGATACAAAGGGAAAGTTATATGAGCCTCCCAAATTAAAGTTGAAACCTCCTAGAAAAAAAATAAATAAAAAACATCGAGTATAAAAACGTTAAATAATCGCGTTTGTTGGGAGATAACCCAATATTTTTCTTAAGTTTGATTAGTTTGCTATTTGATTTCTTAATTAATTAAGGATATTTGATTAGTGTCATTTGTTTTTTCTTTTAATTTTTGTAGGTACCCAAGATGAGAATTTTAAGGGATGCATTTATTCAAGGTAAAGAGATGAACTGAGGACAATTGAGAAGTAAATATCATAATGGATAGAAGCAATCATCTCCTTAAGGCGTGATCACGCGGAATTCAGAAAGTGCATTTCACGTTGTGCAGAAACACTCCTTACCTTAAGGCGTGATCATGCTGAATTCTGAAGTGAATATCACGTTGGGCAGAAGCAGTCCATTTCTTAGGGCGTGATCACACGATTTTTACCTCAAAAAAGAGAGAGAGAGAAGGGGGTAAGAGAGAAGAGTCCACAACCTTATTTCCTTCCCCTTCACGACTCCCTTCTCCTTTGCCCAAAAAAAAAAAAAAAAATCCTGCAACTTCATCGATCATCAACCTCCATCGATCATCAACTATCATCCTTCATCAATCAGTCATCATCATTGATCATCATCGAATCATTTGCCCTCTCCTTCGCAAATCTCTTGATCAAAACCTTAGCCTCGCGAATATCCATCATCATCATTACTCGTTATCACCGCAATTTCAAAATTTCAAACCAATGTTTCCTTACATACTCGAAACCCCTTTCGATTGAAACCCTCTGCAACCTCATCCATGCAAACGTCTCCACCCACCCCCAAGGCTCCTTCACGACAGCAACTACCACTAGTTTTAGACCAACAAACACTGTCACCCTAAGGGAGTCTTCTCTCTCTTTTCCTATTTTTTCATTATCCTATTTTTATATATTGCATTGGGTGATTTTTTTTAGACTGGTTTGTGAGTTTCTTTAGCATTGTGCTCAATTTCTTACCTTTTGCATACATTGAGGACAATGTAGAATTTAGGTGTAGGGGAAGATTTTTATGCCAATATCATTGCTTCTATTTTTTTTAGAATTTCATACTCCTTTGATTTTTGTCTAAAAATAATTTTGAGTTAGTATACGTCGTTGGTTTAAGTTGAAATGCATGAAAAAAATAAGTGTGATTAGCTATTTTTGGATAAAATTGTTTTGAGTGTCCCATTGATCTCGATGATTGAATTAAATGAAAATGTGACAAATTTGATATAAAATTAAACACTTTTGTGAGTTTTGAGCCTTAAGAGCATACCATCATCTTTGCTCTAATTTTCCTTTTTGAGTGTTTATCAATTATAATATGTTTATTCTAGAACTTGTTTTGCTATGCATTTTGAGACCACATCCATGAGTTCATATATTAATATGATGAGGGCATTTAGGTTTACCCCTTTTGGCTCTTGAAAAAAAAAACTCTTACCGTACATATTAATATCCCTAGTGAACCCAATTGAACCTATACTATTTTCCTTTGTTTATAACCTCACTAATTGACACATGGCCTTCTTTTTGACGCTTAACTTTCTTTTTGATCCTTATATCAAAGAAACATGTGATTACAACTTGAATTGAGTGGTTATTTGTAAAAAAGAATAAGGAAATTTTATTGTGGGATTGTTTTTAGAGATTCAATCATATGATTGGGGATGATTTGTGTATGCGTTATATCTTCATTCATCCTTGAGTTTGTTATCTTCAAAAAAAAAAAAAAAGAAAGAAAAGAGAAAAGAAAAAGGAAAAATTCTCAGAAAATTGAGATGAAGGAATTTGAAAAAGAAAAAAAAATTTCAATTATTTTGATCAAGGAATAAGATAATCTTGATTGGTTTATTTTTTTTTTGGATTGATTGTATTTCATGATATGCGATATATTTGATAGTGAGAAATGGTCTTATGTTCCATTTTGACATACTTTTTTTGATATACATCACACATCACATTTACCCTCTTATCTTATCTTTACCCAAACTACGTTACAACCCTTGTAAAGACCCTCGGATTTTTGTTTTGAATTCATATAATCAGCGGAGAAGATTTGATTAATAAGCAACCTTATGGTAATGACATGCTATGCTTTGATTTTGAGAGCTGTTGATAAATTTCCTTAAGCACTTTGAGTATATAGAGTGAATTTCTTGTGAGGGTATTGGATCTTGATACATTGAATTTTGATGAGATTATTGAATTGATGAGATACTTATATTTTCTCTTAAGGTTATGGTACTATGATCACTTGTTTTCTGAATTGTTGTTTTGTTTTGAATTTTTCATTATGTGCTGATTTGGAATTGTTTGAAAATGAATTGAAGGAGGGGAAGGAGTGAAGAGGAGAATGATTTTGTGACATTGGTACAGTGAATGTCTGAGGACATACATTGGTTTCATGTAAGAAAATTTGATAATCTGCAAAATGTTAAATTTATTGTTGATATTATGATTTGATTTTGGATTGGTTACTATTATAATGGATGGTTTTTATGATTTTTTATTTTTATGTTATTGAAATTAGAAGATTGGATCGAAGTGGACTTAAGTAGGCATTTTTGACTTAATTGTTCAAGACATTAAATTTGGACCTACAAAAAAAAGGGAGAAGCATCCAAGAGTGGAAGGAATTTTTTAGTTTTAGCTTAACTTTTTATTTTATTAGGAATTTTACTTTCAGTTAGAAGTTAATTTGTTTATTTTCCTATTTTAAAGGAATTATTCCTAATCCTTTAAATAAGAGGAATCTTTTTAGATCTACGGCAACGAAAGAAAGCCAGCAAGAGACCTAATATTTATTCCAAGAGAGCAAGGACGACTACTATTTATCCATATAAGGAGGGGACGACTACTGCATCTTTCTTCTTTGGGTTTTTCTTTTTTTTTTTTTTTCCTTTTCTACTTCATTTTTTTATTTCATTTGTTGAAGACTTCAAGAAAACCACCATGAGTGGTTAGTTTATTTTTCTAATTTAAGGAAAATTTCATTCAATTGTTTTCATTATGAGGTTATGTGCTTAATTTAATTCTTACCCTTTTAATTCAAGTATTTATTGGTTCTTGATTTATTAGCATGAAAGATTGGTATTGGTTAATCTGACAATTTAATTCATTATTAATTTTTCTATTACTATTCAAGATTTCAATAATTCGTAATTGTCATGAATGAATGGTATAAATAGCAAAGGGTTATTTATGTTTATAGGTTTGTTACCAATATTCATTTTTAACCTAAGAAATCGATGGAACAAAATTAAATAATTACGACTATCTCAATTATTTGTATTTTAGTTTAACTATTTTCACAGAATATAATGCTATCATTATATTGATATGGAACGCTATCGTACCCAGTCGATTAATCGTGCCCAGTCGATTAATAATAAGTTTTTATTGGATGCTGGGTTTGGTCAATTAATTTAGAAAAACCCAAAATTTATTATGACTATCCTAAGAAATTTAAAATTAAATGTTTGAATTATAAGAGTAATATTTTTAATTTATGATCAGTGAAACAATTGAATGTGATGAACTTTTGGATTAGAGTTTTAATAGATTGAATTTTTCTTTGATTTTTGTTATTTTGAATTTTCAATTTATTTCTTATCTTTTAGTTATTAATTTTTATTTTAAGAATTTAATTGATAAATCCCACATTTTTATTTTAGCATTAAACTAAGAAATTAAATTAATTTAGCTCCCATGGGATTTGACCTCATACTATTATTGCTATAAATTTGTTTATATTGGGGGATTAGTATTAATTTTAAAAGTTTCGATAATCCATCAAAATTCTACCCGTGACCCCCGGAGAGCTGGATCTTTGATATGAATTCATTTCAGTGATACCCTAGTCGACCTACCCTATCCAATCCCATCTGGGCAATTCTGATCTCCAACAGATCACAGAAGTGATAATACTGGCTAATCTTACTTGACAGTTACCCCTAACATGGCATGACTTAAAACAGTCAGGCTTAAAGATATATACCTAGCATGGTGGCTTCAGTTGTCAGAATCTTGTATCAGTGTTAAAAGTATGATCATTATGCAACCAATAGGATGTATCTAAGTATATTTACTGCTGGTGCTTTAAGAATATCAAAATGCTAAAACTCAACCAGATATTCATGTAACAAAATAATATACCAAGAAAGAAAGATTTCAACTCATATTACACAACTGGTGTATAGTAGTAAATTTTCTGAGGTTGTCCTTTTCCACATAGTTCGTGATCCAGAATGCTACATTCTCATGGCATTACCCCCATCAACGGTCACAGCGATTCATAATAAGAATTACATGGCGATAATTGATGGCATTCCTAAACAAGCTCTACAGAGCAGTATTTCCTAGAGAGAGAGGGAGAGACGGAGAGAGAGAGAGAGAGAGAGAGTCTCATGTCAATAAGAGTCTAGTATGACATCAAATTTTCAAATTTAGTAACATGATCAGCTCCCTTGAGGAATTACTACTCAAAGAAGAATAAATAACTACCCTGTACACAGGAGATAACGTAGTTGCAGCCAACAGACCAGTAGGTTCACCATCAAGGGCTTACACCCAGACAACAACCCATACTCAGAATGGATGATCGAGTTGCTGCAAATCACAACATCCTGAAGAAGACCAGTCTTCGAATAACTCTCTAGGCTCAGAAAGTCCCTAATCCCTTTGATGGTAGATGTGCACCTCCTCACTACAAAAAAAATATGGGTTTAGCGACGGAAATTTTAGAAAAATTTATCGTTAATTTATTTAGCGACGAATAAATTTCCGTCGCTAATAACGCATCACAAAAAATTAACGGCTTTCAAAATCCGTCGTTAAATTTTTATCCCGGGTCCCTGCTGTTTTTTTTACAGAAAATGTGCTTTTACCTAGATTCGAACATGAGTTTAAGAGAATGTCTGGAATACTCTCAACCACAATGCCACATTAACTTATCTGATATATTCTTTTTTTTTTTACTTCTTTACTTTCTTTCTAACTCTTACTATTAAAAATACAATTCCCTAATTTAATAAAAATACAAAATACAAAATTATATTTAATAGAATTATAAAATTATATTTAAAAAAATATAAAATTATATTTAATAAAAATCAATATCTCAATTTAATAAAAATATAAAATACAAATTTATATTTAATAAAAACACAAAATTATATTTAATAGAATTACAAAATTATCTTTAATAAAAATCAATACCCTAATTTAATAAAAATACAAAATACAAAATTATATTTAATAAAAATATAAAATTTAGGGATGTATTTGAAATCTGTGGCTAAATTTAGTGACGGATTGTGGAATTCATGGCTAAATTTAGCGACGGATTTCAAATCCATTGCTTAATTAGTAACAAAAATTAATTCGTGACTAATTAGTCACGAATTTTAAGTTTATTACTAATTTTGTCACTGAAAATTTTTTCGTCGCAAATTTCATCATTAATTAGCGATGACTTCAGTTTTTGTCACTAAATCCGTCGCTAAATAACGATGAATTTTTTCTTTCGCTAAAATCGTATTTTTTTTATAGTGCCTCACACGGGTCTAGTCCGTCAAAAGTTCAACTATTGATCAATACCAAATTCGAAGGCTGTATAGTGAGCTTTATCTTGAACTTGCTCAAGTCTTGTGTTAAATTAACTCAGCTACACTATCTTTGCATCATCAGTTTAAGTCTTTTATATGATGGTATACTTTTTTATTTATCTGAGTAATTGCATTTTTCAACCATATGGTGGAAATTTATTTTTCATTTCTCTAATCACTACACCTTGGTTGGAGGATGTGGATTTTCACGATTCCGGATAATTCCGCTGGTGGTTAGCCAAATTGCCTATCCTCTTCTCAGGCAATCTTTTCCTATAATTTTATTTATTTATTTATTCTCAGATTGCCTAATCCATTCTCAAATTTTCTGTCTTTGCAATTTTATTTATTTAATTTTTAAGTAATAGAGTCCATTTCTCTTGCTATTATGTTATCGCGTTTTATGAGATTATCCATTTTGGTTAAAATTTGAGTTTTCAATGCAAATTATTATGTTTTTAAATAATCTTCATTTGCTAAACCCAAATCATCAAGTTTTATACACATTATGCAGTACTCATTTTTTTGAGATAGTCCGTTTTGTTAATCTCCAAACCATCTCCAAGTGCATTACTTTTAATTTAATTAGCTGATGGTAAAACACATACTGTTGGCTCATGTTTCCAGATTCAACGTCATATTGAGGTCGCCCTTCCTATAGGTCCCGATCACTTTGTTCGCGATCATGCGGCCTCCCCTTTGCCCGCCTCATCAGGATCAGGCCCTACAGCCTACGATCCATGTCCGGCCAATTGCGGTCCCTGCTCCGGAGTGAGTCGGCCGCCCCCAGATGGAAATGTTGGAGTCAAAAATTCAAGATATGAGTAAACAGCTGGAAGACCTCAGTCGCACCTTTAGGCCTGAGGGCCAATCTTCTGTCGGGGGGTGAAAATGTCCTCAACAACAACCGTTACCCCCACGTCGTGAAATGTCTAAAAACTGTAGATTGGATCCTTGCGATCTTCAAAAGCAAGTCGAACAACTCGTCGCTAAAGAATTTAGGTGAGTCCAAGCCCAGGGAGACCAAACCTTCCCCTATTCTCATACTTCACCTTTCAATTCTAAGATCTCTTCAGAACCCATGTCTCATAATGTAGTCCTACCCCTCATGGAAAGGTATAATGAGACAACCGAACCCTGGGACTATGTAACCATTTTGTGACTGTGATGGTTTCCAGATACATATCCGATGCGACCATGTGTAAACATTTCCCCACTACACTTTAGGGGAATGCATTACCCTGGTTCAATTCTCTTCTACCTTTGAGTATAAGGACTTTCTCTCAATTATGAGAACAGTTTGAATCACACTTTGTGATAAGCAAGGGGATCAAGAGAAAATCTACCTCGCTAATGTCACTACATCAGAGGGAAAAAGAGTCCCTAAGGGATTTCTTGGAAAGATTCAAAGCAAAAATGATGAAGATCCTGTCTTTTTATCCATTCAATCGTGTTGGCTGCACTATTAACAGGATTATGACCCTCCAACTTAAAAGTGTCAATCACGAAGAAGCCTCTTGCTACCATCCAAGAATTTTATGTCCGGGCCGAGAAGTATATTGCAGCGGAGGATGCTGAAGCATTCGACCACAAAAGGGATCAATCTGTTCGGAAAGAACGTAATCGATCGCCCAGGGGGTCCCCACCCAGGAAGAGCTGAACGAATCCTCCTCCTTCGCGGAGGTATAACAACTATACCCCAATGAATGAATCCCAGGTCGGGTCTTAGCTTTAATAAGAGACAAGCCATATATCTAATGTGTAACACCGATTTTCGATGACTGTATATCATGTACTACTCCTCATGATTCTAAATAATAAGCATCCTTTTGAGATATCTATTTAATTATCTATTTATTTATTTTGAGATTTCGCCTCAAAATCGCTAAAATCAAAAAACTTCTTGGAAAGTGCCGACAAAGTTTAAAGAAGTAAAAAATAGCTAAGAGAAGACCTACACACTTAAATAAAGATATTAAAATGAAATTTCACATATTTAAGAAATTTGAAACAAAATTTCATAGGGACAAAAAAATACAAATTGTTAAAAGTTAGGGGTTTAAATGCAATTAAGGAAAGTTAAGGGACTAAGTTGCAAACCACTCAAGGATGGACAATTGGAGCCAAGTGATTGGTCAAGAGGGAAGCAAGGTTGGTTAGTGGTCAAATAGAATTTTCCACATTCAAGAAAACTCATTGGATAGAAATTTATGCATGAAAACTTATTGGGTAGAAATTTTTGCATGAAAACTAACTAGAATAGCTTGTTCTAACTTGTGACACTTCTCCCCCTTGACATGGACGTCCAAAGACACTTGGTGGAGTGCATGGAGGTTACTTGAATCAATAATTGCATGGTTTAAGTGTTAGGACAAGTGGAAGGTTGAGATAATGCATGGAATGATCCAATAGTTAAAGATATGTTGTTAGGTTTATAAAAGAGCTTGTTTAGGAAGAGTTTGACCTATTTTCTCCATTCAAACTCCTCTTGGACGAAATTTTGTGTGTTCTATATCCATTTTGAGTTCAACCATGGAGCAAAAGAGGTAAAAACATTTTTGAGAATTCTTGAATTTCAATTGGAAGTATAGAGGTATTGTATAGGAATTTATGTTCATTGTGATTTGATTTTTTTTATAAGGTGATAAAAATTCATAGATTCAAAGGGAGTGGTAATATATATTGATAGCAAGAGATCTTACAAAGGAGGTAACATATTCTAACTTATGCTAAGATTAAATTATTTGATAAGTAGTTACTTTGATATCCATACTAGCATGTTAAATGTCGATTTTTATATTGAGTCTTGTATAGTTTTCTTAGAATATCTCATTCTATAAAAATCAAAAATCAAAAATATTTATTTCTCTATAAACTAGACTTCCTAAGCTTTAAAATGGTATATCATTTGAGACATTTCATGAAGAAATCGATTTTTTGCTGATTTTTGGAAGTTTAGCATGTTTTACAAATTTTGTTTCATGTCTTATGTACGACTAGTAACTGTCTGAATTTTTTAGGTATATTTTGTTCCGAATTTAGAGAAATGTTAAATATGAAAGTTTTAGGTCTCTATCTTGTATTTACTTTGAGATAAAGATCACCTAAATTGGAGTTGTATGCAGAAAGTTATGATACTTTTACTAAAACTGTGCAAAAGTAGTTCTAAAACTAAAATAGAGATAAAAATTAAATTTTAAAAAATTATACATTTAAAATCTAAGGATGTTCAAAACTAAAAAGTTTTATATGTATGTCTTATCTTTAATTTTAGATAAGAATCACTTAAATCAGAGAAATATATTGGGAGATATGGTAATTTTTCCAAATCTATATAGAATTCATTTTAAGAACTTAGACTGAAAAAGTTATAAGTTTTTCTAAATTTGTGTGCTCAGGATTTGAAGTTGGTCTAAACATAAAAGTTGGAGATATATATCTTATATTTGAGAAAAAATTTAAATTGTTTGAATCTGATCAAGATTTTAAAAAATATCATGATTTTACTAAACCTGTGCGTGATAGGTTTTGTAGAATATTTTCTCTAAGTATGAAATTTGAGATTTAATCTTATAAAAGAGAATATTTCTATATGCTTCTTGTAATCCAATGACTTAATATTGAATTGATAAATGATTCATATTATTTAAACTTAGGCTTAGGGTTTGATGGGTGATTCGTTCGAGAAAGTTAGGGGAGTGCGTACCCTCCCCAGTCGATGTGAGTGGGACGATCTATTTTTGATTTTAAATGAAAAATAGTTTTTTATCATGATTTTTATAAATAAATTTTAAAATGTGATTTAAAAATATTTTAGTATTTGTGGTATGTCTTGAAATGATGTTATATGAAAATTACATCATGATATTATGATAACTTGATAGTGCCGTATTTTTATTACGAGTAAAGATTTATGAATGATGATATATGACACATGTGTATGAATGATGATATATGACACTCGGGATAGACCCAAGCCAACATGACCCCCTCATGATAACCACCAAAATTGGACAATGCGAAGTTAAAAGAATCTTTGTCGATTAGGGGGCAGGCTGCAACCTCCTATACCGAGATACCTTCGGATGAATGAGGTTTATTTCTGCCGTTCTCCAGCCTTACGCAGGCCCAGTCAAAGGGCTTTTGGGTGAGTGGATATACCCTGAGGGTATCATTTCACTTCTGGTTACCCTTGGAGCGCCCCCTAATCACGCGGCAGCTTCCGATGTATTCAACGTGGTGGATCTTCCTTCGCTCTACAATGTCATCCTGGGCAGGCCGGGCCTGAACGCCTTGGAAGATTTGCCCAATACTAAGCACATGAAGATCAAATTCAGAATGCCATTAAGGATAGGGACATTGTCATGCATCAGGAGCCTTCGACTTCGGCTCCTAAACAATCATCAGGTTCTACTGTCAATGGTTTTCCTTCCGGATTGCAGGAGTATTTCTCAAATTATTGAAGTAATCAACTTAATGGATTTTCCACAAGCCCACGCCCAACTTCTATCGCTCGTACGCGTCGTCAATAGGAGATGGAACTCCCTGAACAGGTAGACGCGGCCCATCTACTTAAAGATTTCCTATCGTTCGGAGGGCCTAAGTCGCCCAACTCTTATTGTTCGTACGCGTCGTCAATAGGGGATGAAACTCTCCGGACGGATGGACGCAGCCTGTCTAACTAAAGATTTACTATCATTCGGAGGGCTTAAGTCACCAAACTCCTATCGTTCGTACGAGTCGTCAATAGGGAATGAAACTCCCTGGATGGGTGAACGCGGCCCATCTACTTAAAGATTTCAAATCGTTCAGAGAGTTTAAGTCGCCCAGTTCCTATTATTCATACGTGTCGTTAATAGAGGATGATACTCCTCAGACGGGTGGACGCAGCCCATCTACTTAAAGATTTTCTATTGTTCGGAGGGTTTAAGTTGCCCAGCTTCTATCGTTCGTATACGTCGTCAATAGGGGATGGAACTCTCCGAATGGGTGGACGTAGCCTATCTACCTAAAGATTTCTTATCACTCGGAGGGCCTAAGTTGTCTGGCTCCTGTCGTTCGTATGCGTTGTCAATAAGAGATAAAACTCCTTGAACGGGTGAACGTGACCCATCTACCTAAAGATTTCCTATCGCTCGGAGGGCTTAAGTTGCCCAACTCTTGTTGTTCATATGTGTCAAATGAACAAAAGTCCCTTACTAGAGGGGAAGCCTAAGTTACTTTAATTTTACTAATTGACGCAACAAGCGTTACAACCGAAAGTAACGAGATGACCTCTATTGACGAAAAAGCAAAGATCTCTTATTGAGCAGACAAAAGTCACTAAGTACAAAGTTTCAAATGAAAATTATATAGCCAAACTCCGAGCATCTGCTGCTTCCTCGACCGGGGGGAGTGCTTCAGTTAAACCTATACAGCGGATTATCTCTTCGGCGCGTTGTAATATCTCGGACAATTTGCATTGGAAGTCTTTTAAGATAGTAGCATCCTTTGCACGAGACTCCTCAAGCTCAATTATCCTGCATTCCGCCATTTGAAAAGACTCCTCATGAAGTTGGGCCAGCTTTTCGGTCGATTGAAGATGTGCTTTTAACCGCTCACATTGTCCTTGGTATTGGGTCAACTTTAATCAAAGCTTCTTTAGCCCTCCTTCTGATTAAGCAGTCTACCAGAAGTGTTTTCAATCTCTGCAGCCTCTTTCTCCCGAATAGGAATCTTCCCCTGCGCTTGAGCCGACAAGTTAGCCCAGTCAGATGCCCCTGCAAGTGATGTATCACCTGTTTCCCCTTCCGTTCCTGAAATTCAGCAAGGGTCATGGTTTGAAAGGAAAGAATTGAGTCAACAGAGACAAGAATGAGAAAGAATCGAACAAGTATAAAGAAGACAATACCATTAAACTTAAGGACTTGAGAGCCCCGCTGACTTGCTCGTAGGATATCCTGTGGAAGTCGAGCTCGCACCAATGGAAGTCAAACTGGTTGGTGATACGATCTGCCTCCGCCAGATCTATACAACTATATTGCAAATTCTCAGCGCAAATGGCGACGGTTCTACGTTCCTTTGAGCCCTTCCTACCATCAAAGGACCGAACAGAGATTACAGATGGAGACACCACTCCTTCAAAAACTTTACGTTTTCCCTTGTGCAAAGGCTAGACCGGAACAGTAGAGGAGGGCACTGCCATCTTGCCTCTCGCTGCTCAAGGAACATTTTCCCCCATCGTGGCACTAGACGGAAGATCATCTCTCGATCCTCCTAATATGTCCACATCAATACTCACTTCACCCAGTGGAATGCCTTCGTTTAAAATGACAGTCTCCCTTGGTACGCCTATGGCTGGAACCGAACAATCAGGCAGAATCATCAACGTAGACGAGGGAGAAGAAATCGCCCTCCTCTTCGTTGAATGAGGTGGCGACTTTAGAAGGGTCTCAGACACCCGGTAGTAGATCCTCGAAGGATCTTAGCTGCCCCAATGTCCTCCTGAAGGGACCTCTTCACACCTGGTCGAACCAGCTTGTCAATGGTAATATTCTCTAACACAACGTCGTCAAGAGAATTTAGGGAATCAACTAGCCCGATTCTCTCCCTCTCTAACAAAAGAGGTCTGTCAATTTTCCTTTTTTCACCAATCAATAAGCTGGCTAGAGACAGTATCTGACCATCTAGTAGAGACTCGACCCATATGTTTCGACCAGTGGACTTGCAATAACCACCTACCGACCGAATGAAGCGACCATGCCTTGATACGGTCGAAGGCTTCAACCCTAAAAAAGGCACCCTATCAGCTTCAGGCAGCAGGGGCAAACGATCTTTATCCAAAAATTCAACATAAAAGAACTTCTGCATCCAGTTTTTATCGATGGACTCCTTGTAGCAAAACCTCCAACTGGACTCAGGTCGAGTCTGTAACTTGTACCACCCCTTGGTCAAGCCGCTGCCTTCGCATCTCATCAAAATGAAGATGGATGATAGAATGTTGAAGTCGAAACGAAGGCGGCAAAACCCTAATAGGGAAACTATGGTAACTACCAGACGTCAAGCACTCGGGATCAAAAGAGTCATAAATATATTCCAATAACATAATACCTCTACTAAAGGACCCGTGTACAGAACTTTTAGTCCGTACTTGACCGATTGTAGGTATATCGACACACAACCCTTTGGCACCGTATCAGCCCTATCAACCTCTGTTGTAGACACCAGGGCATAGTTATCTCCCAACAGCATTTTCGTTTGCACTTCTTGAAGCTCTTTCAGGGACATAATACTCACAATATCACTAATGCTAGGAAAAGTTTGAGAAGCAGACGTTTTCACCATTATTTTCGGAGATGATTTGTCCTATGGTCTCAAAGGGTAATCAAAAAAGCAACGCGAAGGAAAACTGAGATAGTAGTATGATTAGTATAAACCCTTATGAAGCGTACAGAAGATGATTCACGGAATTTGAAACGACAGGAGTCACATTAAAAAGTTTCGCGCCTTTTTTGAGCAATCATTACTCATGACATCTCTTTACCAAGAAGGCCATAAGTCGGAAGCAAATGATGGGATAAGATCCCAAAATCAAATCCAATGAGTCAGCCTTGGAAAAGCCCACACAAAAAGCTCACGAAGAAAAGCTACCGATCGATGTTCAAATACGATTATCTACCGAAGGGTCTTAGTTGCTCAGGTCTAATGAATGATAGGGCCTCAGTCGCCCCACTAACTGAACGTGATTTTTCAAGTAAAGGTAATCGCCCCGAACGGGTATTCAAAGATCAGCCCCTCAATCGGCAGAGCTCTAAAGGTCCTTCATCGGTCGAACGACCGATCGACACGATTTTAGAGGAAGGCCAAAGTGCCCTATTAACCCCCAGTTCTTATTGAGGACAGTATCTTGAGGATCTTTCAACTAAGGAAAATGATCCCTCCAGAATGCGAAAGTTTTTCCAAGGATGAGGATCAAAACAATTCAAAATATTGAAATCTCTGAAATTTTTGGATCGGTTTGATAAGGAAAGTATGGTTGAAGCACTTCAGCGGCGCACGATTCTCACAGGTATAAGATATCTCAAAACCCTCAAAACTAGGTAGGCTATCTTGGCCTTACACATTGGACACTCTAATCATAGGGAATTACTCCCTTAATCTCTCAGTCTGTTTCTATCATTTGAAAATTGTTCTTTCTGATTTGAACGTCGGAGTCTCGCTGCCGGAATATCCTCCGACAGTTTTTACAGGTACATCCGTTTCGATGACAACCGTTCAAGTCTACAAGGAGCTGGTATCTGTAGAACCATAACCCACCTCCAACAGATTGGTTCTAAGAAGATGTGTGTGTGTGTGAGAGAGAGAGAGAGAGAGAGAGAGAAAGAGAGAGAGAGAAATTTTAAAATTTTTTGTCAATACAAAATAAGTTAAGAAAAATTTGTTGTTTATTGTACAAGAAGGGAGGGCATTATGGTCAAGTTTCCTAAAAATAGCTTATAAGTCATCTATTAAGGTGGTTCTTTTACCTACTTATGAATCCAACGCTAGCAGATGTAGAATTTATTTTTAAATCAATGGATAGAGAAAGCATTCGAGAAATGGAGTATTTAACTACTTGTTTTTATTTTTCTTTTCCTTTTGGCTAGCTAGGGTTGTTTCCAATTGGGGGTCATGATACTCTACCATTTATTAAATTTTAAATTCATCACTAGATAACACATTTTATCTAGTTCATCCGGGGGGGGGGGAGCCAAAGGAAAAGAAAATAGCTTTTGTCAAGAAAATAGAACCTAAATATTTTTGGGTGAAAATAAATGTATAAATAGAATTTAGATGTATTTTAATGTTTGGCGCTGCCTTCGCTTCATTCCCAGTTGATTATGATGTTAGATGTAGATCCTCGTGGAGCAAGGATTGACTTCTCGAGTCAAGATATGAAAAATATTTAAGGCACTTTGAGTAAGGTATTGAAATACTAGATGATATGTCTGTAAAACAAAAGAAAAGATATTTAAATTATATTTTCATTTAAAAATATCTGGATTTCGACATTTAAATTGAAATTGGGGGAGGAATAGACTTGACAGGATACTTGATAGAGTAAGTCGGTCAATAGTTAGGACTAACAATTGGGTCGGGTCAAGTCGAGCTTAGCTCATTTAAAGCCTAGCCGAGCTTGAGTCTGATTTTTAGTATCAATTTAATTATGGGCCGAGTTTAGACATAAGTGGGCTCGGCTTGATGTAAGTTCGGCTCGTTTAATATTAAGCAGCATGTGGTGTATGTATATAGTGTAGGGAGGGTAGCTATTTATATTTGATATTTTTTATTTTTTGTCTTACAGAAAAACGAAACCCAAGAGTCAAAATCCAAGTAAAGAGTCACTATCATTTTCTATCCCTAACCTAAGTCATGTCTCATGTCTCGTGTGCATGCCCAACCCTAACTCCAACATCTTCCCTCGCTCTCTCGGGAAAACCATTCAAAAACCAGTAAATATTATGGCTATTCGTCATACATTCAGGGTAGGGAACCATCGTGTTGATTTTATGGTCTCTATAGGCCACTCCAATTCTCAAATACTCAATGAATTCAGAATTCCTCGTACTTTGACTGCTTTACTTCCACTTTTGAAGAATGATGCAAAGATAGCAAAATTCTAAGGCTGAGAAGAGTTTTTTTCAGATTCAAATAAATTATAATTTAGTTGATTTGATTTAAAAATATTTTGATTAATTTGAAATTATTAAAATTAAAAAAAATTGATTTTTTATATATTTAAAAAATTTTATAGGTAAAAAAAAAATTATTATTCGAGCTCGAGCATGGTCCGAAATGGACCCGAAACTCTTGTAATTTTTTGAGCCTAAAATTTTTAAATTTTTTCGAGTCGAGTTTGAATTCGAACCTATAAAATTTTAAACGAGTCGAGAAAAAATCTTACAAAACTCAACTCAGAAAACTCTCCGGGGGACATGGCCATTGTTAGTCCACCCCCGCCACCACTTTCTGCGTGGACTTTGGAATCCGTGTCCACTGGGTTGATGGATATATACCTAACCCACCACATGAGCTTTGCGCACGGCAACTTCTTCCCGCATGGAGTAAAAGTAAAAAGTGTATTTGCATTTACAAGAAGAGAATAGAATTTTGCATTAAATTAGAGATTTAGATAAATACGAGAAATAATATAATTGAATATATTTAGATTAGAAAGTTAATATAACTATAATAGAATATGTATAGAAAACTTGACCCATTCTTTTGAAGTTACCTAATAGAGGGTTCCATGCAAAAATCGGCCAAACTCTTGTCAAAGTTCAAGAGGGCTGAAAATGTATGCCTCAAATTGAGTTAGAAAACTTGTTGGTTGAGTTTCCTAGCTGTTTTGACAAAATATCTATATCATTTTCATTCACAAAACCCTTATAATGGGCAAAACAAAGTCTAGCTGTTTCCTTCTTGACATGAGAAGTCGATCCTTATCTCCATGAGGATCAATATTTAAAATCATCATCTATGAATAACGTGAAGGTAGAGCCAATCAGCTTTCTTGATGCATTCAGAGATGAGCTGCTTTAATATGCTCTGCGTAGCTAATAAGATTCAAACATTTTTACTCTTGTTATGCTTCCTCAACTTCTCAATAATTCTCCACAAAACTAAGACAAAGCCATTAGCCGTAGCCATGCAGCACACAAACTACAGTGATCGCGATGCTTTGCTGGCCTTTAAAAAGAGCATCGTTTATGATCCTCTAGGGGTGATGAGCTCTTGGAATAATTCTATGCACTTCTGCAAGTGGGAGGGTGTGGCATGCTCTTGCCGACATGAAAGGGTCACTGTTTTGAATTTGGCTTCGAGTGGTTTGGGTGGTTTGTTGCCTCCTCATGTAGGGAACTTAAGCTTCCTTAAGATACTCAACCTAAAAAACAATAGTTTCTACGGCCAAATCCCTCCTGAACTTGGTCATTTGCGTAGGCTGAACCATTTGGTTCTAAGTAATAATTCCTTTGAAGGGAATATCCCTGGTACTCTATCTCATTGCACCAACCTAACAGTACTAGAAATGTCCAAAAACAAGTTAATAGGCGAAATTCCAAGGGAGCTTGGCCAGTTGCGAAAGCTCATTCATCTCCATTTCCCTGCAAACAATTTAACAGGAGGCGTGAGTCCCTTTCTTGGAAACCTCACATCCCTCGAATACTTAATTCTAGCAGAAAACATGTTGGGAGGGACAATTCCAGAGGCTTTGGGTCATCTACGAAATTTAAAAATTCTTGATCTCGAATCCGATAAGCTTCATGGTACGATCCCTACATCCTTATATAATTTATCTTCTATTACTGTATTTACCATTGGCCAAAATCATTTTCACGGCACACTTCCCTCCAATATTGGCCTCACACTTCCTAATCTTGAATGGTTTGGAATCCTAGATAACCACTTCAGTGGTCCTCTTCCAATCTCATTATCCAATGCAACTCATCTTCAGGATCTTGAATTGGGAGAAAACAATTTTACTGGAGAAATTCTGGTTGATTTTGGAGGCCTACAAAATTTGAGATTTGTTTTTATTGGCTATACTGGCTTAGGAGGAGAGCCCCATGGCATGAACTTCATCAAATCTCTTTCAAATTGTACAAAGTTGGAAGAATTGGATCTATCAGCCAACCGACTAGCTGGGATATTGCCAAAAGAAATCGGCAATCTCTCTTCCACATTGACTTATTTAAGCCTTGAAGAAAATGAAATATCCGGATTTATCCCTCGAGAGATAGGTAACCTTGGTAACCTTAGTGTGTTATCTTTGCAGAATAATCATATGGTTGGGCCAATACCCGAAGAGATTGGTAAGCTTCATAGCGTACAATTCTTGACTCTCCAGTCCAACAAACTTTCTGATAAGATTCCAGCTTCTATAGGAAACTTGTCATTACTTAACGAACTCTTTTTATCCAACAACACATTACAAGGAAACATACCACCAGAGTTGGGTAACTATAGAGATTTGATCCTAATGGATCTTTCCTTGAATAATCTTAGTGGGTCCATACCAAAACAAATATTTGGTATTCCAACACTATCAATTTTATTAGATTTATCTGGAAATCAACTTGTTGGTACCCTACCCTCTGAGATTGGTAATCTGGGTCACTTGGCTGGATTGGATTTATCAAAGAACCATTTATTAGGTGAGCTTCCGAGCACCTTGGGTAGTTGCACCAGCCTTGTAGATTTATACTTATCAGAGAACTTATTCAATGGATCTATTCCTCAGTCATTAAGTTCTTCGAGAGGCATACAGAACCTTGATCTTTCTCATAACAATCTATCTGGTCATATTCCAAAATTTCTGGAATCATTTCTTCTAAATAGTCTAAATTTATCTTTCAATAACTTTGAAGGCGAGGTTCCAATGAAGGGTGTTTTCTTGAACACAAGTGCAGTATCTTTGGTTGGAAATTATAGGCTCTGCGGTGGACTAAGCAAACTACATCTGCCTAAATGTAACACTACCGATGGCTCAAAGAAAAGAAAGGTATTGCATGGTCACATGGTGCTAATATTGATTGGAGGTGTAATATTCATTGCATTTGTGGTGTCAACTTTCCTGCTTTGTCAATATAGAAGAAGAACAAAGCTAAAAAAGCAACCATCATCCATGGCACTTTTAGGCGAAAGCCTTTTGCAAGTGTCATATAGAAGTCTCCTGAAGGCAACAAATGGCTTCTCCTTGGAAAATATGATTGGCAGGGGAAGTTTTGGCACTGTATACAAAGGAATACTCGAGGAATCTAGGACTCCTGATACAATCAAAGTCTTCAATCTTCAGTGCCATGGAGCTTTCAAGAGTTTCCTAGTTGAGTGTGAAGCCATGAGAAACATTAGGCATCGAAATCTTGTAAAGATCATAACTGCTTGCTCAAGCATTGATTTGCAGAGCAATGATTTCAAGGCTCTAGTTTATGAGTTTGTATCCAATGGAAGTTTAGAGAATTGGCTGCATCCTTGTCCACAAATAGATGGCAGTCATACTAATATCCGGCATCTAAACATTCTGGAAAGAGTCAATGTTGCAATTGATATAGCTTGTGCGCTCAGTTATCTTCATCACCAAAGTGAAAATCCAATTGTTCACTGTGATCTGAAGCCGAGCAACATTCTTTTGGATGATGACATGACTGCACGCGTTGCGGATTTTGGATTGGCAAGGTTCCTACTTCCAAAAGGAAATGATGGCCAAAGTAGCTCAATTGGATTAAGGGGGACAATCGGTTATGCTCCTCCAGGTAAGTGTACTCAATCCCTAAGTTTGGCTTTTTAAAGTTTGCTTTGAAATTAAAGGGTAATCTACATGTTGTCCAGGAAAACGGTACCCACTCAGATATACAAACGGAATCATTTCATTCATCCAACAATAGCACTGTATAATTAGTCTCATGCACTGCAACATGTACAATTACACCAAAATCATTGCTCTTTTATCACTTATTTTGGTTTGGAGAAGTACTTTTTTCCCCTTTAGATATAATATATTTCTAGTAACATGTGAAATGATCAAACAGAGTATGGTCAAGGAAATGAGATCACGACAGCAGGGGACATTTACAGCTACGGGATCTTATTGTTAGAGATGATCACAGCCAAACGACCCACTGACCTCATGTTTTCTGATGGATTTAATCTTCACAAATTCGCCAGGATGGCATTGCCAAACCGGATCATAGATTTTGTGGATCCTATCCTTGTGCATACCACTAGCAGTAGCTGCAAAATGGAGTGTGTGGTCGCCTTGATCAAGATTGGAATTGGTTGCTCTATGGAGTCCCCTCAAGAAAGAATGACCATCAGCAATGTTCTGAAAGAGTTGCATTTTGTTCGGGACATGCTTCTTCAAGATGCAAGGTTCACACATCTACAATGAGGTAAAAAAGAATGATAAATTTCTCTTTACTTTTTTCAAATTCAAGTAACCATTTTCAGTTGCTCACAATCTATCGCCTACTTGCCTAATTAGGTTCTCCCTCTTTTGGAGGAGTTCATGTGGTTGGATCACTGCTTCCCTTTGAGAACTTCAGTACGGCTGCGGGGGTGTTATTTAGTTTGGTTCTAGTTTTTTCAAGACTGGTCTATCGTGGTTGCTTCATGTCATTGTTTTTCCTATGCAAAAGCAAAGGTTGGCATCCCCTGCTTTTGACGTATAATTATGTATTGGTTGCTTTGCCGTGTTTTTTTAGCATATTTTTCTTTGCTTCTTGCACATGCATTAGATATCAATCACAAATCCCTTTTTTTTTTTTTTAATTATTTTACCTTTGAAATAGTAGAACAGCAGAGCAAGCCCAACCAGCTATAATATCTTCATTTCGAGTCAGAACTTAAAATGCGTATTCTGAATTTTATATACGCCCATATGCATACAAATATATATGTATGCACATGTTAACAGTGAGTAGGTGGGAACTCTCCCTTGCCAAGAAATTTACCTGACCTTGATATTAGCAGAATTTTGATATTGTTGACACATTAAATTGGGCAGTCGACTATTAATTCAGAATCGACTATGAGGAGAAGTTTCGGTTCAGCTCGGATTTTGGCTTGTCGGCTGGTGGGAGAAAATAGAGTAAATAATGGTGGGTGTTTGATAAAACTGCTGGGAGGCTTTTGATTGTTTATTTTTTTAAGCAGTGTCTGGTGATTCGCTGACCGCAGATAAAACTCTAACACATAGTCCAAAGATTAAAAAAAAGTATCGTAAAGTAATTTTTGACATTTAAAACCCTAACATCTGTGAACCGTGGACCTAAATTTCAATTCAGCTTTTAAGGTGAATTTAACTACAAATAAATTTTTGAATTCAAATCAATTGGTGGTTCTGAAAACCCTAGGTTTAGCTTCTGGGCATACATCGTAGTGACGGTCAAGATAAAATTACTAAGAGAGATGGAACCACAGAACCATCGTGCCACTGTATCTGTGGATGAAAAGCACCTGCAGACAGCCAATGAAGTTTCAAAATTCATTGACTTGTAGCAAGTTTACTAATCCCCATTGAAGGCAGTAAAGAACCATAATAATTGTCACCATAATGAAATCCATTTCTTTCTAAGAAATTCCAGAAACCAATCACATAGTCTGGTTGTTCCGACTCCTAGTAGCACACAGCATCCGTAATTTTTGCCACTCAGACAAAAATGTGAGAAATTTCCTACAAAATTACAATAAAAAGATTGAGAGACAATCACCAGCTCAAGCTCCCTAGCCACAGACACGAAAACAGGTGTAGAATTATCACGCAAATTATCAGAACTGTCCCAATATATTTCAACAATCCCAGATTTTCCAAATAAAAAGAAAAAATTATTAAAAGAAACCAAAGAGACAAGGTTATGGTGGACCAGGGACCTCTTTTTAAAATTACAAACATATTGGATCCATAATGGTGCAAAATTCCTCAATCTTCAAGGAATTCAAATATATGAAGAAAATAATTGAAACTAAAACAAGCACCTTCATACCAACTCATGGCCTCATTGATATATCCAATCTCTTAGAGACACCTTTTGATTTCAGTTCCTGACCATGCCCCAGGGATTCAACAATTGGTCTGAAAAGTCTTTATATTAGCAAAGAAAGCAGTATAAAGAAAATCAAGTTTAAGAAAACTTAATATCAAAATGCACATGATCAGTATCCTACTAACTACTTCAAAGATTGATAAATTCAGACCAGGGACGATATTTCAGCAGAACTATGCTATAACTTCAGGTAAGAAGCATACATCAAGAGTAAGACAAAAGTAATAGACATTACAGAAATTCTCAAGATAAAGTGCAAAGGTTCCATCATGAGTCAAGGCTTGCAGTTGTAGAGAAGGCGTAATAAACACTACTTGTTAAGTATATGGACATTAATTTGAATTTATAACTAAACTAGCTTCTACTGCAGTATTTCAAGAAAAGAATCGCTTCAAAATAATTTCCATGATTGCAGGAGAAGCAATGCATGACAACTAAAGAATATATGTGTGCATCCAACAAGAAAGATACCGGTCCAATGCTCACATTTTAGCAACCTTTAGCAATATTTCTGTGCCTGTTCAGTCACTGCACCATCATATTCTGATTTGGATGACTCCAGCAAACCGCTGATTGGATCCGATTGTGATGGTGAGAAGTTTTAAATGTTGCTTCCTATGTTCCCTTATATGATGGTCAATAATGTGCAAACAACCTGAAAAAACCATCAAGCTACGAAAATTATTATTATACTATAAATGAGGCCTCAATCTAAAAAGTTTGGCTTCAGAGTTGTTACGACCAAATGATGTTATTTTTAGGAGTCCTTAGATAGTCATGTGACATTTTTAATTTTTCCATAAATCATGACACTTCTACAGTTGCTTATGATTAGTTTAGAAGGTAAGCTCTCGATACTGAAACTTTTTAGCTTCTCTACCAAATGCAAAGCATACCCTGTCCATGGATAATGAGAGACATTTCTCTGCTACTTGGAACCATCCAAAGGAGCAGGCTCATGTCATGAGAGTCTGCAATCCTTTGATCAAGTAAAGTTACGTAGTTCCATTCTTTCAAGAGAGGGTTTGGCTGATATAAAGTTAGACAGTCACAAACATTTTCAAATGGGAAATTCATTTGCTGGAAGAACCTTTCTTTAGTTCTGTAGATAATCCAGTGACAAGCTGCCATGAAACTACGCCACAAGAATAGACATCTGTCTTGGTTGATACTCTCCCACTTTCAGCACACTCTAGTGCTACATATCCTAGAGCGCTGACAACTCTTGTGTCTAAGGAGTTGTCTGAGTCTTCGAACTGAGTTCTTGCAAGACCAAAATCCCCAAGCTGGTACATTAATGACAATAATATTGCTATCTTAGAATTTTCATAGATATCTAGGCATTGGCACAACTTGTTAGGATCGGCTCAGTACCAAAAGGAAATTAATCGGAGGGCTTTTTGACAACCCAAAAGACAAATAGCAAAAGACAGAATTTAAATAAACAGGAAAAATAAAATGACAGAATTTAAATAAAGAAAGAGACAAAATTTACGTGGTTCGGTCAAATAGACCTACATCCACGGGCGAGCGAGGAGCAAAATTTTACTAAAAGAAGAAGATTACAAATGCCTTAGGAAAGTGTTCCTAAGCCATAAATGATCACCATACAAAAGAGATAGTAAAAGCAGACCTTAAAAGATCGTAACGTCTTTTAATAAACTCATTTGAGGTGGGATGATTTAAAACAAATCCAAGGCAACATATATATATAGGTGTGTGATTTGAAAATGCCCCTTTCCCTAGGCGATGTGGGATTGAGCAAAGCAACAAAAGTCTTCTTCCAGGCGATGTGGGACAGGGGATGAGACACAACAAATCTCCACCTTGGCGAATCCTAATATTAGCAAATCTCAAATCTCAAATCTCAAATTTACTCCATCTTCTCCACAGAAACCCTAATGGGCTAATCAACAGAAGCGGATACCAAACAAAATAAATTCAAGCACTGCTGGAACTTGTAGACTGAAGAGACTTCATAAACAAATTCGCAAAATTGTCTGAATTTGAACAAACGAGTGCATACACCATACCATCAACTGTACTAAAATATGAAACCTATGCCAAATCCTCCTCTTCAAATATCTGAGTAGCAAATAGCCGAAAAAGGCTAACAAACGGAGTAATCGCGGACTTTATATTTTTCATGCCAAAATTTTCAAAATAATTATACTGGGTCAAGAATAATTCTTCAATTCCGCGATCTCCCTTAATTTCCAAACAAAAATTCTTCATAACTGCTCCTAAATTTTGAATACCAAATTCACTGTTTAACTGCAACTTCAAAATGAATATTTTTGACAAATTCTTGGTAACAACAAACTTGTTAGCAACATAAGATAACAAATAAACAAATGACCCGTCACTTAACTTCCGGAAGAAAACAAAACTGTCAAACATGCTTCTCAAATAACTATCAATGAAAGTCAACAAATATCTGATATCTTCCTTAATCTGAATATGAGATGGTCTCCACAAATCTGAACAAACGTCAGAATCAGATACTAATGATGATGAGGCTACAACTGAACCAATAACAGTAGATTCTTGTAGAGAATATAATTTACCAAACCTGCAATCTTTCATAACAATAAGAGCACGATAAAACACATTCATAACTCCACCTTCAACTGTGTATCTGTACCCAAAATTCTCTAAGGTGGCTAAAGAGATGAGATTTTTCTTTAAATCAGGAACATGTCTAGCATCAGTAAACATCCTAATAATTCCATCATGCATTTTAATTTGGATTGTACCCTTACCAACAACATTAGAAACAGTATCGTTTCCCATAAAAATAATTCCACCATTAACAGATTCATAAGTGGAAAACAAATTCCTATTGGAACACATGTGATAAGAACAAGTCAAATCCAAAATTCATTTATTTTTAGACCTTATCTTGTCATCAGTTATATAGAAAATTTCTCTATTTTCCTCATCTGTCACAACACTAGTCTCGGCAATCTTAGTGTTTTTCTCACCAAATTTTTCCTTTTGCTTATTTTTGAACTTAAAGCAATTGGACTTAATGTGCCCTAATTTGTGACAATAATTGCACATCAAATTATTATACTTAGAACTACTATTCTCAAATTCCTTTTTATCAGTTATGCTCTTAACAACTAAGCAATCGGCTTAACACTGTTAATTTTTCTAGTAATATCCCTATCAATCTGCTCTTTAGAATTTAATGCGGATTGTATTTCCTGATACGAAAATGTTTCTTTACCGTAAATCATAGTATCACAAAAATACTTAAAGAATTGGTAAAGAGAACACAATAACAAAAGAGTTCTATCCTCATCATCAATTTTCGAATCTATATTCTCCAAATCCATAATAACGGAATCAAATTTATCAAGATAAGAGAGTATAGATGTACTTTCTGCCATACGCAATATATACAGATTTTGTTTCAAATAAAGTTTATTTTCGACTGTCTTCTTCATATATAAAACTTTGAGCTTATCCCACATAACCTTAACCGTGGTCTCCATAGCTACCTCCTGCAAAACCTCATCAGAGATGTTCAAAATAATCCCAGATTTCGCCCTTTTATCTATCGCAACAAATTCTGAATATGTCACATTAGCTGGTTTAACCTCTACTTCCTGTAATGCCAAATCAACTTTGTCCTGAATCAAAATGGCCTCCATCTTAAGTTGCCACATACCGAAATTGATATTTCTGTCGAATTTCTCGACCACAATTTTTGTTATTGTCATATTGTTAAAAAATAATTGCCCAAAAACTTCCTCAAATAGCTAAAATAGCTCAAAACTCTGATACCAGTTTGTTAGGACCGGCTCAGGACCAATAGGAAGTTAACCGGAGGGCTTTTTGACAACCCAAAAGACAAATAACAAAAGACAGAATCTAAATAAACAGGGAAAATAAAATGACAAAGTTTAAATAAAGAAAGAGACAAAATTTACGTGGTTTGGTCAAATAGACCTACGTCCACGGGCGAGGGAGGAGCAAAATTTCACTAAAAGAAGAAGATTACAAATGTCTTAGGAAAATGTTCCTTGGCCATAAATGATCACCATACAAAAGAGATAGTAAAAGGAGACCTTAAAAGATCGCAACGTCTTTTACTAAACTCACTTGAGTTGGGATGATTTAAAACAAATCCAACGCAACATATGTATAGGTGTGTGATTTGAAAATGCCCCTTTCCCTAGGCGATGTGGGATTGAACAAAGCAACAAAAGTCTTCTTCCGGGCGATATGGGACAGGGGATGAGACACAACACAACTATCAATCCAGTTAAGGCATTGGCACAACTATCAATCCAATTATTCTCTTGTGTATCAGGTCTCTTACAAGGAAGCAAATTCAAAGTTTTGGATTAGCAGTTTTGTCACCAAGGAGTCATGATCATAGAGTATGAGGATAACTGTAGATATTTGGACTTATACCAAGTCCCATAAAATAACTATAAAAGGCAATGCCTATATCCACTTTACCATGCTCAACTAATCTATCAATAACAAAGTTTCATCGATACAAACCTAGAACATGACCATGCCTCCTTGTTTGAAATGGCATGTCAATTGCCTCAACAAACATACCAACAACAAGATAAACCTTGACGAATGCATCAATGCCAATAACTTTGGTTCACCATCATCCAAACCATCCCAAACCACCTCAAACAACTCCGACCCAGATGGGTCTTCTCCGCTAAAACAACTTCTGATAATATAGAGTCCAACATCCTCTCCAAGCCCCAATAACACAAAATCCTAGTCAAAAAAGCATATGCATGAACATTATGCTGATACCCAGAAGTTTTTTAACTTACAAAAGAATGGCAATGCTGAACTGGGTTCTCTCCTCAAACTATGCAATGTTTCAATTACTTTGGCTGAATTTAATTCATCAGAATCATCACAGAAACCACTATTACTATTTAGGACCTAAAATTTGCTCATTGTCTGACAATGAGGGACTTAACCGTGCAAGTGCAGTTGTTGATAAAGATTCAAGTTTGATCACATGTCTAAGAGAGAAATAGCAAAATGAAAGGCTTTGGTGGGAAATCCATATGGATTTTGAAAAAGTCAAGCTTTTCCAGCCTACGGGTCTTAGCTATTTCAACTCCAATCTGCTTAACTATAAAGGGAAAGGGGGAACATTTGAGGAACTAAAGAGAAATTAAATTTCAATTAGGTTTACTATGAGACTAGCAAAGACTCCACCTTTGCAAAATCTACCACCAACCCATTTTCTGGACTCAAAACTTAATTCCCAGAACAAAAATAAGGAACAAAGAGAAGAAGCAAGAGAGAGATAAAGAGACGTGCCTGGAACACTATGAACAACAACAAGAATTGCTATTTTGATAAATGTATGATGCATGAGAAATAAGGAAATGAAGCAAGGGACATAGGTAGCTAAGCTATCGAAGAGAGGCTGAATTGGCAATCAAGTTGGATGGCAAAGATGCTGATCTGGTGGGTTGTGCTGAGCTGGTAAGAGAGCTACATTTAGTTGTTACAAGTTAGTTGTTAGTTGTAAAGTTAGTTAGTGAATAAAGAGTAGAAGAGGGAGAGAAACAACAGTTATAATTGATCTCTATCTTCTCTTATTTTCTCTCTCTCTCTTTCTCTTTCTCTCTCTCTATAATCTTGTAATTCTTCCAATAAATATTTGATATTCTTCAATGGAAGTCCTCTTTGATTTTGAGTTCGGTTGGTTTCTTTCATTCCATTCCAATCCTACTTAGAGTTAAGAAGTGAGTTCTTCTTCCTTCTATATCAATTGGTATCAGAGCTCAGGTCTGTATCATCATGACAGAGGGAACTCGATCTCAAGGCTTAAAGAGGAAATTAGAAGATACAATGAAGGCCCTATTCAAGAAACATAAAGAGGCTCTTGATAGAGAAATGGATGCTCTCAGATCTTTAGTATTGGAAAGCCATTTGCGAAGTAATAACCATTCTCCTCATCAATCAGGACAAGGGCCAAATCCTGGGATAGGTGGAACTGGTAACGTAGCAACTACCAGGCTCTCTAGGCTGAAATTTCCCAGGTTTCATGGTGATGATTTCAGAGGATGGTTATACAAGTGTGAGCAATTTTTTGAAATGGGTGAAACACCTCATGAGACCAAAGTTAAACTGGTAGCTATGCACTTAGAAGACAGAGCTCTTCAATGGCACCAGGTGTTCATAAAGTCTAGGTTCACTCAAGAACTACCTAATTGGAAAGAGTATGTGAGGAATATAACTGCCAGATTTGGAAACACCATGTACGATGATCCAATGGGAGAATTAATGAGTTTAAGCAAAGGGGAACTATGGAAGACTATTATGAAAAATTTGAAGAACTCCTTAATAGAGTAGAGTTACCTGAAATATATGCAGTAAGTTGTTTCCTGAGTGGTCTGAAGGAAGAGATTCAGATTGCAGTCAAAATGTTCATGCCCAAAACCTTACACCATGCTGTTAGTCTAGCCAAATTGGAGGAAAGAAAGTCCTAAGTAGTCTAGAGAAGCTGGAAGGGAGCTCCAAGAAGATCAATAAACACAGTAGGAATTAATAGAATTCCTACTAAAAATGATACTGCACTCTACCCTTACCCAAAACCAATCAACAAGGGGTCCCTAAGAAACCATTTAGAGCCCTTACTTCATCTGAATTAGAAGAAAAAAGGAAGAAGGGTCTCTGTTTTTGGTGCAATGAGAAATATGAAATGGGGCATAAGTGTCAAGGAAAACAACTATACAGGGTAAAAATGTGGCCAGAGGAAGGAGATGAGGATGAAGGATTAGAAGAAGCTGATAATGAATTAGATGAAATGACTGTTAATGCACACATATCAGTATATGCCATGTCTGGTTTGGCACTTCCCAACTTCCACACTATGAGAGTGCATGGTCACCTTGGAAAGAGCAGTTTTTGCATACTGTTGGATGGAGGAAGCTCCCATAATTTCATCCATCACGGCATGATAACTAGGTATGGATTGAAAACATAGGAGGTAGGAATGATGTCAGTGGCTTTAACTGATGGAGGAAGGCTTCAGATCTCCACCATGTGTACAGAGTTCAAATGGGTCATACGGGGACAGGAATTCAACACAAAGATCATAATGTTGCCCATTAAGGGATGTGATGTAGTGTTAGGGGTTCAGTGGTTATCAACTTTGGTTGATATCACATGAAATTTTGGAACTCTCAGAATGAAATATACTTACAATGGAAAGAAGATAGTATTGAGAGGCTTAACCGAGCTGAAAATTGTAAAGGGGTCAAAAATACAGAAAATTCTGAAGTCTTTAGCTCAAACTCCATCTGCTAGCTTATGTTTGATCCAACTTAATCAAGTGAAGGAAGAGCAGACTTCAGAACTTAATCCTCCCCTACAATTATCTTCAATAGAGGTAAATTTTGAAAAACAAAACCATTTTGGAATTCAGTTCAAACTTCTTATACAACAACTTTTGAGTACATATTCAGATGTATTTGAAGAGGTAATGAGCTTATCTCCAACAAGAATGTGTGATCATAAAATTATTTTAAAAGCATGAACAAATCCTATTAATGTGAGGCCCTATAGATACTCCCATTTTTAAAAACTGAATTGGAGAAATTAATCAAGAAAATGCTTTTGAATGGCACCATTAGACCAAGTAATAGCCCTTACTCTTCACCTGTGGTGTTATTAAAGAAAAAAGATGGGTTTTGGAGGATGTGTGTGGATTATAGAAAGCTGAATGATGTCACTGTCAGAGATAAGTTCCTCATTCCTTTAATTGAAGAATTATTAGATGAATTGTTTGGCTCTCAAGTGTTTTCAAAACTGGATCTAAGGTCAAGGTATCACCAAGTCAGAATGAATGCTACAGACATAGAAAAGACTCCATTTAGGACTCATATGGGCATTATGAGTTCTTAGTCATACCCTTTGGGCTGACCAATGCTCCATCAACCTTCCAAAAGCTTATGAATGATGTGTTCAAACCATACCTAAGGCAATTTGTGTTAGTGTTTTTTGATAATATTCTTGTATATAGTAAAAATTGGCATGAACACTTGCAACATTTGAAATTAGTCTTTGAGCTTTTGAGACAACACCAGCTTATGGTTAAGCAAAGTAAATGTTCCTTTCCAGTTGTTCAAATCCAATATTTAGGGCATATAATTGACCATTTGGGAGTTACAGCAGAACCTGAAAAACTGAAGGTCATAGAGGAATGGCCCCAACCCAAATCTATCAAGGAACTTAGAGGGTTTCTGGGATTGACTGGTTACTACCGAAAATTCATTAGACATTATGGTATTATAGCTAAACCACTAACTAATATGCTGAAGAAATAGGGGTTTAACTAGTCTGAGGAATCAATCATAGCCTTCAATAGACTAAAGGATACTTTGTGCAAATCTCAAATGCTGGCACTACCTGATTTCAAGAAAGAATTTATGATAGAGACAGATGCATCTAATATTGGGGTGGGGACTGTATTACTGCAAGACAATAAACCTATAGCTTTCTTCAGTAAGGCTCTCCCTGTCTATGAACAAGAACAGTTAGCTATGGTGTTAGCTGTGCAAAAATGGAGGCACTACTTGGTTGGAGTTAATTTTGTGATAAGAACAGATTATCAAAGCCTGAATTACATCTTGGAGCAAAGAATTTCAACACCTGCATAGCAGAAATGACTGATTAAACTCATGGGTTACGATTTTTTAGTAGTATATAAGAGGGGAGCTGATAATGTAGTTGCTAATGCTTTATCAAGGAGGCCTGAAGAATTTGAATTGATCAGAAGTTTTGAAGAAAATGAATTAGTTGAAATCAAGTAATATTAGTAATTAGTACAACTCTCATGTCTGAAATCCAACAAAGTTGGCAAAAAGATGGTAAGATTCAAGAAATATTTTCACAGTTACAAGAAGGGAAGCCTATTAAACACTATTCTTAGAACAATGGAGTACTGACCGGAAAAGGAAAAATAGTGGTAAGAGTTACACCTCAAATTGATCTAGTGGTGGCACTCTAGTACAATTGGGGACACTCTGGAGTGGAAGCTTCCTATAGGAAGTTGAAACAATCATTCTATTGGAAGTATATGCATTTGGAGGTGGCCAAATTTATTACAAAATATGATGTCTGTCAAAGGTCTAAGGCTGATAATAATGCTTATCCTGGTCTTTTGCAACCTCTACCTATCCCCACTTCAGTATGGACTAACATAGCAATGGATTTTATAGAGGGCCTTCCCAACTCTTATGGGAAATCTGTTATTTTGGTGGTGGTGAATAGATTAAGCAAATATGCCCATTTTATTCCATTGTCACATCCTTAGTCTGCAATAACGGTAGCTCATGCATTCATGGACTCAGTCTTTAAACTTCATGGGATGCCAAAAACTATTGTAAGTGATAGGGATAAGGTGTTTATTAGCTAGTTCTGAAGGGAATTGTTTAAATTGCAGCAGGTAAGGTTGCAATTTTCTTTAACTTATCACTCCCAATCTGATGGGCAGTTTGAAGTGGTGAACAGGTGTTTGGAGCAATACTTGAGGTGCATGGTTAGTAATAAACCAAAGGAATGAACGAAGTGGTTACCTTTAGCAGAGTTCTGGTACAATACTAACTATCATACAACCACTAAAATGATTCCTTTTCAGGTATTGTATGGACAAGCTCCCTCTATTCACCATTCAAATCTCCCTGGATTTTCTAATGTAGAAGTAGTGAGCAGGAGTTTAACTACAAGGGAATGTCTCATTCATAATCTTAAACACCACCTCACTCATGCTCAGAATCGAATGAAGCAACTGGCAGACAAGAGAAGAACTGACAGGGAGTTTGCACTGGGAGATTGGGTCTATGTTAAGCTTCAACCTTATCGTCAGCATTCTCTAAGGACTCATCATTGCCAGAAGTTATCTCCACGATATTTTGATCCTTTCTTAATTCTAGTTAGAGTAGGTAAGGTGGCTTATAAATTACAACTTCCTAATAATGCAAAGATTCATTCAACCTTTCACGTATCCCTGCTCAAAAAGAAGATTGGAGATACACTAGTTATCCCCCAACTACCTAAGGAAGTCAATGATCAATGTCAAATGATATTGGAGCCAGTGGCAGTATTGGACAGAAGAATAGTGAAGAAGGGTAATGCTGCTGTTACACAAGTTTTGGTTCAGTGGAGTAATAGCTTCCTTGAAGATGCTATTTGGGTCAATTGGCATGATCTTAAGTTGAAATACCCTGCTTTTAATCCTTGAGGACAAAGATTTTCTTGAGAGGAAGGGATACTGATGCATGAGAAATAAGGAAATGAAGCAAGGGACATGGGTAGCTGAGCTGTCGAAGAGAGGCTGAATAGGCAATCAAGTTGGATGGCAAAGATGTTGATCTGGCAGGTTGTGCTGAGCTGGTAAGAGAGCTACATTAGCTGTTACAAGTTAGTTGTTAGTTGTAAAGTTAGTTAAGCATAGTTAGTGAATAAAGAGTAGAAGCGGGAGAGAAATAGCAGTCAAAATTGATCTCTATCTTCTCTTCTTTTCTCTCTCTCTCTCTTTCTCTCTCTCTGTAATCTTGTAATTCTTCCAATAAACATTTGATATTCTTCAATGGAAGTCTTCTTTGATTTTGAGTTTGGTTGGTTTCTTTCATTCCATTCCAATCCTACTTAGAGTTAAGAAGTGAGTTCTTCTTCCTTCTGCATCAATGTAATAAAGAGGATTCAGGGTTTTAAGACAAATTGAGGTGCCCTTTCCTTGTCTGAGCTCTACGGGACACATCGCCCTTTGCTTTCCCAGTGTTCCTTTCTATCTTTGTTTTTACTTTTTTATTTATTTATTTATTTTTTTATAAAACTTGTTTTATGCTAGACATAAAAAGATTTTAAGGATAAATTTCCAAGGCTGATCTTCAAAAATTATTTTTTCCAAAGCCAATTTTTTATGTCTACATAACCTGACGTTGACCAAAGCATTTGCCTTCGATTACTTAAAAAAGGAACACAAAAAAATATTTTATTATAGAATCAATAAAAACTCAAAGTACCTATTTTTACACTACGGTACCATAATTATAAAAAAAATATATTTGATGAGATATGATCCGAGTTATAGTCGGTTTAGTATCCGGATGCCTGAAAGAGGCACAAATGATCACAGTGGTCCTAGCTCTTTCAAATAACGGATATATTGATTCAAACAGCACGACCGATTCGCAAGCGCATTCAGTAAAACCGAATGACTATCCACTTTATTCAACCATTGAATACTGATGGAACTAAATACTTCGACTTCTCAATGGTAATCCTTAACCAAATCTCATCTTGATTAAGTTTTTTATTTTTAGTACAAAACGTATCTCTTAAATAAGAAAGAAAACTATTGAGAATCTAATCGATAAGAAAAAAAATCTTTTCATAAAATTAAACTTCCTAAATGAAAAACAAATCCAATTTCTGATGTTTGAAACCCAAAATTTTCGGATCTCCTCATAAGAAAACTGGGGTTGTAACGTCTCAAATGCATACGTCTCCTACGGTGCTTCATATAAGAACCTTCAATATATCGGATTAGGTAAGTTCTCTGAAGTTTACATAAGATACCCAAAAAAAAAAGAAATCACAGGGAGATTTGTCTTCCCTTCCTCTTTGTCTGTTTATCTTTTTAAAACTACTCTTTCTGACTTGAATGTCAGAGTCTCCTCTGGCGGAATACCTTCCGGCGGTCTTTTGCAAATTTTAATCCTCTTCATTGAGCATCCGTTCGAGTTACAAGGAGCCGGATCTGTGGAGCCAAAACCCACCTCCACAGATTGGCACCGTCTATGAGAAATTACACTAATTATCGGTCTTTCTTACTAATTTTCTATTACTAAACAAAGCATGACTACAGACAAGAGAAAAAAGGCCAATCATCGGATTCGACGATGATGATCTAATCGGAATTGACCCTAGTCGCAATGATCCTCTAGTCATTACCATCAAAATAAAGTTTCATACGGTAAAAAGGGTCCTCATTGACAATGACACGGATTGTGAAATCTTTACTTGGGACGCTTTTCAGTGAATGGGCCTCGATGTATTACAACTTCAGCCCCCAACTGGATCCCTCAAAGAATTTTCCGACAAACACATTTATCCAGAGGGAATTATCTCTCTCACCGTGACTTTGGGAACTTCTCATAACCACGCAACCATCAAAGCTGCCTTCCATATGGCGAAACTATTCTCACCGTATAACGCCATTTTCGGCTGACAGAATATAAATAAGCTGGAAGCACTACCCAACACTAAACATATGAAGATGAAGTTCAGAATATCAGGAGGGGTTACTAATATCAAGAGTGATCCCGATCCCCACACCCTCTTTGCTGATAGAGATAGATAAGGGAACTTTCCAATTGACACCCTAGAACTCAGAGGTGACATCAAACCAACGAACAAGCTAGAACCAGGAGAGGAGGTGATTGAAATTCCTCTAACTGATGATCCTATTCAAACTATTTCGATTGGGACTAGCCTGTCTGCTCCTCTACGAGAAGCTATTATCACTTGCCTTCAACGACACTCTAAGTTTTCGCTTGGTCCCCCGAAAACATGTCCGGCATCGATCATTCAATCATTATTCATAGGTTAACTGTGAATATCAGCTATAAACTGGTCAAACAAAAGAAAAGTGTGTTCGCCTTCGAACGTCAACGTGCTATCCAAGAAGAGGTTCAAAAGTTACTGACCGTCGGATTCATTTGTGAATTCAAATATTTGGAATGGCTAGCTAACATGATTCTAGTAAAAAAAAAAAACTAATGGCAAATGGAGAATATTTGTAGACTTCATAGACCTCAAAAAAGTATGTCCAAAAGACAATTACCCTATCCGGAACATCGACAAGTTGATGGACAAGTCATAAACCCATCAACTCTTAAGTTTCATGGATGTCTACTCGGGATACAATCAGATATAAATGGCACCAGAGGACAAAGAGAAAACTAATTTCATCACCGAGTTCAGTACGTATTGTTACCGAGTCATGCCTTTCAGTCTAAAAAATGCATAAGTAACCTTCTAATGATTGGTTAATGAAATCTTCAAAAATCAACTTGGTTGAAACATAGAGGTGTATGTGGATGACATGCTTGTCAAAAGCACCGACACTGAGACTCATGTTGTTGATCTCAAGGAAACCTTTCAAACATATGAACAGTACAACATGCGATTAAATCTTACCAAATGCACCTTTGATATCGCGTTCGACAAGTTCTTGGGCTTTATGATCACTAATTGTGAGATCGAAACCAATCCTAAGAAGATACAAGCCATCTTGGACATGTCACCACCTCAAACATTGAATGAGGTACAACGTCTTACCGACCGGATGATAGCTCTAAACCAATTTATGTCAGAAGTCGAGGAAAAGTACAAACCTATCTTTGACGCTTTGAAAAGATCTCAACAGTTTGCATAGACACTCGAGTGCCAAATGGCCTTCGAACAGCTCAAAGAGTACTTTATGACTCATTTGCTACTCTCTCGATCGATTCCTGATAAGAAACTTTACCTTTATTTTTCTATTTTTGTCAGACACTTTGCTCTGTCCTTGTAAGACAAGACTCAACTATTTAGAAGCCAATCTATTATATCAGTCGGATACTTAAAAGAAGCCGAAGTCAATTACCGACTGATCGAGAAGATAGCATATGCGCTGGTCATTTCAGACAGACGTCTCTGGCCATACTTTCAGGCCCATACCATCGTGGTGCTTACCGACCAACCATTGAAACAAATCTTTCAGAAGGACACCTCTGGCTGTTTAATCAAATGAAGTGTTGAATTAGGCGAATTCAACATCCAATACCAGTCTCGACTCGCAATCAAAGACCAAGCGTTGGTCAACTTCATCCTCGAATACACCCTCCCGGTTGCATCTGAACTCGAGTTCACTAATAGCCTTAATGAATGGTCATTACCAGACTGGACCATACATGTCGATAGATCCTCAAACTCTTTGAGTAGTGGCGTCGGGCTTATACTGATGGATTCGAACAGCTTCAAAGCGGAATATGCCCTCTGTTTCGACTTTAGAGCCACTAACAACCGAGCGGAATACGAAACTTTATTGACGGGACTTTGAATCGCGGCCAACATGGGAGCCCGAAGTGTTCGGATATTCACCGATAGCCAATTGGTAGTCAAGCAATTTGAAGGGATTTACGAAACTAAAGACCCGACCATGACCAAGTATTTGAGTAAATTACGTGAGATAATGGCTAAACTAGACAGAGTTAACATCCAAGAAATCCTTTATTCAGAAAATACATGAGCAAATACACTTTCCAAGTTGGCTAGCTCAGACTCGATTGCTTCTATCCAAACGGTCTATATCGAAACCCTACCATATCCCAACATAGATGAGCCTGAAGGGGTCCTAGTAATGGAACAGCCTCTAGTTGGAAAGATCCAATTGAAACATGCCTGAGAGACAACAGACTACCCGACTCGCCGCTGGAGGTAGCTAAACTAAAGGGAAAGGTCACCCATTATGTAATCATTAACGGGAAATTGTATCGAAAGTCTTTTACCCATCCGTACTTGAGATGCCTGACCCCAGAAGAGAGAAACTATGTCTTTTGGGAGATACATGAGGGAATATACAGTAGCCACTTGGGGGCTCAAAACCTAGACCACAAAACTTTACAACAAGGTACTACTGGCTGACCATGAAAATCGATTTGAACGATTATGTCAAAAAATGTGACAAATGTCAATGATTTTCTTCGGTTCCACGATTGCCTTCCACCGAGCTTAGCCTCATAGCGGGACCATGCCCGTTCGCCCAATGAGGAATGGATATTCTTGGACCGTTCCTACCAACTATTAGATAGAGAAAATTGCTTATAGTGTCTATCGATTATTTCATTAAGTGGGTGGAGACCGAACCTTTGGCGTAGATAACAGTGACCAAGACCCAATCGTTCATATGGACTCATATAATCACTCTATTCGATATATCTCATATCCTTATCATAGACAATGGCAAGCAATTCGACAATACTAACTTTTGAGAGTTTTACACGAAGATAGAGATCGACCATTGATTCTCATCGGCTGCTCATCTACAGACCAATGAACTCGTAGAGATAACCAACAAAATGACCCTCCAAGGACTAAGGACCATGTTAGATGAAGCCAAATGACAATGGGTAGACGAGCTTTATAGCATCCTCTGGTCATACTGCACCACACCCGAAGGGCAACCAGAGAGACTCCGTTCAGCCTAACATACGGAAGTGAAACTGTCATACCAGTGGAGATTGGGATCCACTCACTCCGGGTGACCCAGTATGATTACGAACCAAACAAATCTACCTTGTGTGAATACCTAGACCTACTTCCCAAATTATAGGAGTCCGCATCTGCCCGAATGGCTGTCTATTAGCAACAAATGATGGAGTACTACAATTGGCGAGTCAGAAATCGAACGTTTAAACTAGATGATTTGGTGCTAAGGAAAGTGAAACCTATCAGCCAAGTCCAACCCAGGGGCAAACTAGCTCCTAACTGGGAAGGCCCCTATCAGCTATATTTTATGATTCACCCGGGGGCTTATCGCCTCAATAATCTAGATGGATCAACCGTGCTCAGAATCTGGAATGTAGAGAATCTACGAATCTATTATCAGTAAGTCATGACGTTCTTTGTCAATAGAGGTACTTCCTACCGAGTAAGCTCTTCGCACTTTTTCTTTTCGATAGTCCCATCGGTTGATTTTTGATGTTTTCATTCCTATCGGTTATCACTTACCGAAAAGATCTATCTCTTTGAATGAGTCCTAGTCACCCAGTCCTACTGAAGAGATCTATTTTCTTGAACGGGCCTTAGTCGCTCTGTCCTACCGAAGAGATCTATCTTCCTGAATGGGCCCTTGTTGCCCTGTCCTACCTGAAGGGATCTATCTTCTCGAAAGGGCCTTAGTCGCCCTGTCCTACTCGAAGGGATTTATCTCCCCGAACGGGTGCTAATTATCATATCCTACAGAAGGGATGTATCTACCCAAATGGGCTTTAGTCACCTTATCCTTTAGAAGGGTTAAATCTCCCCGAATAGGCTTTTGTCACCCCGTCTTAACGAAAGAATCTAAATTCCTTGAGTAGACCTTGGTTGTCCCGTCTACCAAAAGAGTTTATACCATCAGTTGAATTCATATTAATAAACAGATAGAACATACTCCTATCAACCTGAGAGCGTGAGTATGATGTCCAGTGTCATTCACACAAGTGAATCGATCACATAAGCAGCTTGACATGCTAAAGAAATTCTAACAGATGTAACAAACGACAAGTAAGTGAAGCGAATCTTTTTTATTTTCGTATGACGAATACATGTTCGATTACATGTTTAATTACACTTCACAAGTCTCTCAATCGGACTGATTACATCAAAAGAAATACATAAATGACTATATTGCCTCAAACGTTCAATAACACTGGAGAGTACAAAAACGGTAAGTAGAGAAATAATAAAAAACAATTTGTAGACCTACTAACGTAATAGGATTGCCGAAAGGGGGGACAAACCAAGCATGAAGGGATTCTAAGGATGCATTGGGATATCATCAAACTTTCTTGCATCACCTAGCTCCCTACACACAACTGGTACGTCCTGCCACCTGACTCGGAAAGAGACTCTTTTCTGAAATATGAGTTAAGGACCCCAACGGGAACCTTGATAGAGCCTATTACAACATTCGGACACCGAATGGTATGACAAGCCCTAATACCAATAGTCCCCGTTCTTAATGAGATCTCATACCAATAGAAGTAACTCACGCTACTGAGCTTTGCAAAGCTGGAGTGTCCTTTTGAAGACTCCTCATGAAAGACAACTCTCAGTAGAAGAAAACCCTCAGGCATAAAAAAACTCGTTGGAATAACGTGAGGTCCTACAGTCCCTATTTACAGACATGAAGAAATCTCTTCAAATCTTTGGGCAGTTGAAGCGCTTCTTTAAAAAGGGTACAAATTAAGTGAGAAAATGCATACTACCTCGCCTTCCTGCGCCACATTAATTTCGAATTAAATCAAGTGGAAGGTGGAACACATTAACACTAATGAAAGATGGAACGATTGAGAAAAAATGGGAGACTTATAACTCATTCGTTTTAATTTCATGTCAGTTGTATATGATTCGCATGATCTCAAAAGACACGTGTCGCAAACTTCCGTGTCCTTCTAACTTCTCGAGAAGTGAACTTTACCTATGGCGCCTCTTCTATAAATCAATACCATGAGTCGGGGGCAAATGATAAGACATGATCCAAGCTATAGTCAGTGCGGTATTCGAATGTCCAAAAAAGGCACCCATGATCACGAAGGTCCCAGCTCTTCCAAACAATGAACATATCGATCCGGATAGCACGGTCGATTCGTAAGTGCATTCGATAAGACCGAACAACAATCCCCTTCATTCGACCATCGAATACTAAAGGAACTAAGTACTTCGACTTTTCAATAGTAATCCTCACCTAAATTTCACTTGGATTAAGTTTTCTATTTTAATACAAAACGTATCTATTGGATAAAGAAGGAAACTCTTGAGAATCTAATCGATAAAGGAAAGAATCTCCTCGTATAGTCGAATTTCTTAAATAATAACAATTTCGAATTTCTAACGTTTAAAATCTAAAATTTTCGGATCTTTTTGTAAAGAAACTAGAGTTGTAACGTCTTGAATGCACACGTCTCCTATGATGCTTCATATAAGAACCTTTAATACATCAAGTCAGGTAAATTCTTTGAACTTTACACAAAACACACAAAAATCATAGGGAGATCCATCCTCCTTTTCTCTCTGTCTGTTTATCTTTTTGAAAACCGCTCTTTCTGAGTTAGCGTCGGAGCTTCCATCGTCGGAACACCCTCCGATGTTCTTTTGCAGATTTTAAGTCTCTTCATTGAGCACCTGTTTGAGTCACGAAGAGTTGGATCTGTGAAGTCAAGACCTACTTCCAACAATATTTATAATAAACCAAATTTTATTAGTAATAAAAAAATTGATTTATTGTAAATTTTTAATTTTTTATAACTTTTTATAATATATAAAATCTTATTAGTAATAAAAATTTCAAATTTATAATAAAATCTCATTTGATAATAAATATTAACATCATTGATAAGTTTTCTCACCGTAGATGACCTTTATTTACCACTATAATATCATATCGTAAAACATAAAGAAAGGTATCGTAAAATTTCTTCTATTTTCCATTTTTTTTTGGGGGGGGGGGGAAATTGAGCAAAAGTCATGCTTATTTTCACAAAAAAAAAAAAAGAATAGAAAGCATGATTAGTTTTTAAGCGACCAGAATTTTCAATTTTTTAAACTAGTTTTTTTTTTTTTTTTGGGTTAAATATTGCCACTGAAGTTCGTTCTGGCCGAGGAATTAGTGAGAGAGATTCTAATTGTAAAATATTTAAAATATCTAGTGAAATTTTCAAATAGAAAAAAATTTCAATTCTTTTTTAAACTAGTGTTTTGCGTTTTGAAGATCACAGATCTACACGCAATTACTTATAATAAATCATAACTCATTCCATTAAAAAGAGCAAAAATTTTTAGAGAACCACAAGGGCCGGATTTGACGCTCAGACTGAGGTTGAGATGGCAGAACTGTTAGTTGAATCTAGTGACTAGCTGTTGGTTTGTTGCCTTTGTAAGGTGGCAAGGGCCTTTCTCTTTGCATGTTAAATAATCTAATAATTGCCTATGCTATGAATCATCTTAGAAAGCAAAGAAAAAATAAAAAGAAAAAAAGAAGTGTAAAACTATCCATAAGAGTAGTTTGGTTCTTTGGGATTCATATGATAATTGGAAATTGTTATTCAGCTCTAGGGTTGTTAAACGAATCAAGCCGAGTTCGAGCTGTTCGGTCAATGGCATGATTCGATTCGATTTTGATCAAGTTCAAGTCGAGTTCATCATGTATCAAGTCGAATTTGAGTAGTAAAATTTTACACTCGAAAACTCAACGAGTAATTCGATCAAATATATTTATAAATATTATATATATTTATATATTATTATAATATAAAAAATAAAATAAAATAAAATAAAATATTATATAATAATTAAGTTTTCGAGTCGATTTTAAGTCGAGTAACAAAAATCAAGTTCGAATTTGAGTACAAAGATACTAAGGATCGACTCAAGTTGAATACGCCTCTATTCAGCTCCATAACTTATGATAGCTAAAAGAATTATATGAGAATGAATGACAGATTACATAACTACAATTACTTAAAAAATGTTTGTATTGTTGCAAAGGAAAAAGGCTCAAAAGGTATATTAATTCTTAACATGTTTGAGAATTAATTTTGCGGGAAAAAAAAAAAAAAGTTCTATATGCCTAAATTTTGAATGCGTAACAAATCAAACATCAAATGTTGAGAAGGAATGATACCTATAAAAGCAATGTTGAGAAAAATAGATTTTGATAATGATCAAAGGTAATTAAAATTTATTAAGAATAATTAATTAAAGATTTAAATATTTAGAAAAATTGGTAAAATTGAATTTCTCTTGAACAAGTATTTTAAACGAGTCGACCTGCATATTCAAAACACTTAAACTATAGCTGGAGTGTCGACTTATACATTGACCAAGTTGACATGATAAATTGTTAAGTCAACCTTACCATATATTCAATGACTGGACATCCTCCCCAAGGCCTTGGCTGGAGAAGGTGAGGGCCATGCTAATTTCCCGTGATTCTGAGGCCCAAAACTTAATCGGCTGGGCAAGAGATTCATTAGGAATCTTCTCAATGAGATCAGCTTATATTGTGTTCAGTTGTTTAGGAGTGGCAGACTTTGCTTTGTTTGTCTCTCGGAGATGGATTTGGAGGTTGAAGTGTCGAGAACGGGTCAAATTTTTGATGTACCTTTTCATCCATGGCACTTTGATGACCAACAATTTATGATGTAGACGGGGCCTCACTGATGATTCATTGTGTCCCTCTGCTGGAAGCTTCCGAAAATTCATACTCATCTTTTTCGGGATTGTTCAAAAGTGCATTAGATTTGGACTCGGGTTTTGCCTTCGTCCTCTTTTTCTTGGCTGATGTTGGGGATCTAACCCATGAATGAGTGGCTGGAGCATAATTGTCGGTCTCATGCTCTTCATATGGGCTTTCCGTGGTCAGTCTGCTTTGTGCATATGCTTTGGGCTATTTGGAACACTCGATGTAGATGCGTCTTTGAGCACATCGCTTTTCCCCATAAAGTGTCATCATAGCTGTTTCTAGTTACACTTGGGATGGGCAGACGCTTTTACCGCAAAGCTAAGCGATGTTTGTGAGGGCCTTAATCTCTTGATCCATACCAAACTCTTCCCAACTGTTTTGGAGATCGATACTACTGAGCTTGTTGAAGCATTATCATCTGAGATGGCTCTCTCTCATCTTGAATTCCACGTTATCTAGGAATGCCAGCAACTTATCCCCAAAATCTTCGCTCCATCAAGTGATGTCTATCCATAGAGAAGGGAATAATTGTGCTGATGTCTTTGCTAGACTGGGACAGACTGTCCCATGGGGATTTCGTAAGTTACCTCTCCTCGTAGTGAGATGTACTACTCTTTGAAGCGTGATATCAGGAGTATGACCTTTTAGAAGTTAGTTTTCTCTTCCGTAGTATTACTATAAATAGTATAATATATTTTGGTAAATATGTTCACGGGGCATTTTACAGGACTTAAAATTTCAATTAATTTGAAATAGGGATAATGGTGTAACTCCCAATTACACCTTAACTTCAACTTCTCCACAACTCTCCTAGGAAATCTCTCACGTATGGGACACTCAATGAAATGTTGATCATGCTCCTGCTGTGTTTATGCATCAAATAAATCCGACAATATGTTTTTTTTTTTTTTTAATTACATTTTGCTGTCTTGTTTGATTAATGTCATGTCATCTCCCATGATTTCCTCTCTTTATGTTCATGCTTCATATGTTATAGCGATTGAAATAATACTTTGATACAAATTTATAAAGCAAGTAAAATTGATAATGGGCATGCAGAGGAGTGGATTTGCCGAGGTTTAAATCTTTCTAGTTACAGTGGGCAATCCATGTGCACATGCAAGCAATGAAAAAGAGAAACAAAATAAAATAAAGAAGTGAAAGTAAAAAACGAAAAGGGATATAGGGACAAAATTAATACAACCTGAGATATGAAATTATGTGAGATAAAAGAAGCTGAAGAATTCTAGTCTAATGTTTCTCTGGAGCCAGCTGTACCTATTCAAATGTTCCATATTCAGAATAATGACTGTTGAAATCACAGTAATTAATTCTGAAACTTCGTTGGCTGTTTTGCCTGTGCTTTTTTTTTTTTCCACAAATACAGTGGCATGATGGTTCTGTGGTTACCAGAACCACCAATTGATTTTGATTCAAAAATTTAATAATAGTTAAATTCAAAAATTCAGGTAAATTTCTTGGCAAGGGAGAGTTCCCAACGAGTCACCATTAACACCTGCATACATCCATGTATGTATGCATATTGTGATTCGAATTGAACATATTATAGCTGGTTTTGTTTGCTATGCTGTTCTATCATTTCAAAGGTAAAATAGTTAAAGAAGAGAAAGGGATTTGTGATTCATATTTAATACATGTGCAAGAAGTAAAGAAAAATATGCTAAAAAACAGGGCAAAGCAACCAAAACATAATTACACGTCAAAAACAGGGGAAGCCAACCTTCTCTTTTGCCTAGGAAAAACAGTGGCATGAAGCAACCATGATAGACCAGTCTAGAAAAAACTAAAGCCAACCTTAAGTACACTCGCATCCGTACTAAAGTTGTCGAAGGGAAGCAGTGATCCAACCACATGGTCTCCTTCAAAAGGAAGAACCTAATTAGGCAAGTAAGCAATTGAAAATGGTTACTTGAATTCCAAAAAAGTAAAGAGAAATTTATCATTCTTTCTTACCTCATTATAGATATGTGAACCTTGCATCTTGAAGAAGCATGTCGCGGACAGAATGCAACTCTTTCAGAACATTGCTGATGGTCATTCTTTCTTGAGGGGACTCCATAGAGCAACCAATTCCAATCTTGATTAAGGAGAACACGCACTCCATTTTGCAGCTATTGCTGGTGCAATGCACCAGAATAGGATCCGCAACATCTATGATCCGGTTTGGCAATGCCATCATAGCAAATTTGTGAAGATTAAGTCCATCAGAAAATATGGTGTCAGTGGGTCGTTAGGCCGTGATCATCTCCAACAATAAGATCCCATAGCTGTAAATGTCCCCCGTTGTCATGATCTCACTTCCTATACCGTATTCTGTTCAATCATTTCACATATTACTAGAAATATATTATATCTAAAGAAAGAAAAAAAAAAGTACTTTTCCAAACCAAAATAAGTGATAAAAGAGCAAATTGTATAGTGCAATGTTTCGATGAATGAAATGATTTCATTTGTATATCTATCTAACTGGTTACCATTTTCCTGGACAGCATGTAGATTTCTCTTTAATTTCTCATAATGATTCAAAAGAATGAAATCTTTAAAAAACCAAACTTAAGGATTGAGAAGTGCACTTACCTGGAGGAGCATAACCAATTGTCCCCCTTAATCCAATTGAGCTACTTTTGTCATCATTTCCTTTAGGAAGTAGAAACCTTGCCAATCCAAAATCCGCAACACGTGCAGTCATGTCATCATCCAAAAGAATGTTGCTTGGCTTTAGATCACAATGGACAATTGGACTCTCACTTTGGTAATGAAGATAATTGAGCGCACAAGCTATATCAATTGCAACATTGACTCTTTGCAGAATGTTTAGATGCCGAATATCAATATGACTGCCATCCGTTTGTGGACAAGGATGCAGCCAATTCTCTAAACTTCCATTGGACACAAACTCATAAACCAGAGCCTTGAAATCATTGCCCTGCAAATCAATGCTTGAGCAAGCAGTTATGATCTTTACAAGATTTCGATGCCTAATGTTTCTCATGGCTTCACACTCAGCTAGGAAACTCTTGAAAGCTCCATGGCATTGAAGGTTGAAGACTTTGATTGCAACAGGAGTCCTAGATTCCCCGAGCATTCCTCCGTATACAGTGCCAAAACTTCCCCTGCCAACCATATTTTCTGAGGAGAAGCCATTTGTTGCCCTCAGGAGACTTCTATATGACACTTGCAAAAGACTTTCACCCAAAAGAGCCATAGATGATGGTTGCTTTTTTAGCGTTGCTCGTCTTCTATATTGACAAAGCAGGAAAGATGACACCACAATTGCAATAAATATTACACCTCCAATCAATACTAGCACGGTGTGACCATGCAATAACTTTCTTTTTTTTGAGCCATTGGTAGTGTTACATTTAGGCAAATGCAGTTCGCTTATTCCACCACAGAGCCTATAATTTCCAACCAAAGATACTGCACTTGTGTTTAGGAAAACACCCTCCATTGGAACCTCGCCTTCAAAGTTATTGAAAGATAAATTTAGACTATTTAGGTGAAATGATTTCAAAAATTTTGGAATGTGACCAGAGAGATTGTTTTGAGAAAGGTCAAGGTTTTGTATCCCTCTCAAAGAACTTAATGGCTCAGGAATAGATCCATTGAATAAGTTTTCTGATAAGTATAAATCTACAAGGCTGTTCCAACTATGCAAGGTGCTCGGAAGCTCGCCTGATAAATGATTATTAGATAAATCCAACCTAGCCAAGTGACCCAGATTACCAATCTCAAAGGGTAGGTTGCCAACAAGTTGGTTTCCAGACAAATCTAATAAAATTGATAGTGCTGGAATACCAAATATTTGTTTTGGTATGGACCCACTAAGATTATTCAAGGAAAGATCCATTAGGACCAAATCTCCACAGTTACCCAACTCTGGTGGTATGTTTCCTTGTAATGTGCTGCTGAATAAATCAAGTTCGTTGAGTAATGACAAGTTTCCTATAGAAGCTGGAATCTTCCCAAAAAGTTTGTTGGACTGGAGAGACAAAATTTGTAGGCTTTGAAGCTTACCAATCTCTTCGGGTATTGGCCCAACCATATAATTAATTTGCAAAGACAATTGATTAAGGTTAACAAGGTTACCTATCTCTGGAGGGATAAATCCGGATATTTCATTTTCTCCAAGGTTTAAATAAGTCAATGAGGAAGAGAGATTGCCGATTTCTTTTGGCAATATCCCTGCTAGTCGGTTGGCTTGTAACTCTAACAATTCCAACTTCGTACAATTTGAAAGAGATCTGATGAAGTTCATGCCACCGGGCTCTCCTCCTAAGCCAGTAATGGCAATAACAACTATTTTCAAATTTTGTAGCCTTCCAAAATCAACAAGAATTTCCCCGGTAAAATTGCTTTCTCCTAATTCAAGATGCTCAAGATGAGTTGCATTGGACAATGAGATTGGAAGTGGACCACTGAAGTGGTTCTGTTGGATTTGAAACCATTCAAGATTAGGAAGTGTGAGGCCAATGCTGGAGGGAAGTGTGCCATGAAAATGATTTTCAGAAATGGCAAATTCAGTAATAGAAGACAAGTTATATATGGATGTGGGGATCATACCATGAAGCTCATTGGCACCGAATCCAAGAGTTCTTAAATTTCGTAGACGACCCAAAGCCTCTGGAATTGTCCCTCCCAACTTGTTTTCTACTAGAGATAAGTATTCAAGTGATGTGAGGTTTCCGAGAAAGGGACTTATGCCTCCTGTTAAATTGTTTGTAGGGAAATAGAGGTCAGTGAGTTTTCGCAACTGGCCAAGCTCCTTTGGAATTTCGCCAATTAACTTGTTATTGGACATAACTAGCACAATTAGGTTGGTGCAATGAGATAGAGTACCAGGGATATTTCCTTCGAAGGAATTAGTACTTAGATCCAAATGGCTCAGCCTGTGCAAATGGCCAAGTTCAGGAGGGATTTGGCCATGGAAACTATTGTCGCTTAGGTTGAGTACCTTAAGGAAGCTTAAGTTCCCTACATGAGGAGGCAACAAACCACCCAAGCCACTCGAAGTCAAATTCAAAACAGTGACCTTTACATGTCGGCGAGAGCATGTCACACCCTCCCACTTGCAGAAGTGCGTAGAATTATTCCAAGAGCTCATCACCCCTAGAGGATCATAAACAATGCTCTTTTTGAAGGCCAGCAATGCATCGTGATCACTGTTGTTTGAGTGCTGCATGGCCACGGCTAATGGCTTTGTCTTAGTGTTGTGGAGAATTAAGGTGTTGAGGAAGCATAACAAGAGTAAAAATGTTTGCATCTTAGTAGCTATGCAGAGCACATTAAAGCAGCTCATCTCTAAATGTATCAAGAAAGCTGAGTGGCTTTACCTTCACGTTATTCATAGATGATGATTTAAATACCGATCCTTATGGGGATAAGAATTGACTTCTGAAGTCAAGAAGTAAACAGCTAGACTTTGTTTTGCCCACCGTAATATGTAAGGGTTCTGTGAATGAAAATGAGTGATATTTTGTCAAAACAACTCAACCAAGTTTTCTAATTCAATTTGAGGTATACAGCCCTCTTGAACTTTGACAAGACTACTGATGGAACCCTCTTTTGGGTAATTTTAACAGTATGAGTGGAGTTTTCTTTTACTCCACGCGGGAAGTTGCTGTGCGCAAAGCTCATGTGGTGGGCTAGTTATGCAGCATCCACAACAACCGTGTGGACCCGGATTCCAAATTAAAGAGGAGTGCACGCGGAAAGTGGGGTTGGTGGTGGTGAGGGGTTAATAATGGTCATGACCCGTCTATGCTTTCTAGTATCAGTGGGACTTGGTAACTTTTCTAGAGCAAAGATAATTCCTCTCTCAATTTATACTTTTGAATGAAAATAAAATTTAAATATCTGTTATCTTTAGTTATTTATCTAGTATTTTAATACCTTCTAGTCCTTAATTTTTTTTTTTTTTCATATCTTGGCAATCCTCGGCTCCATTCCATCATGGTCAGCCGGCAGTGAAAGAGCCAAACAATAAAATATATTTAAATTCTATTTATATATATTTTTTCATCCCAAAAATAATATTTAAGTTCTATTTGCTTGACAAAACATATTTTCCTTTCCTTTACTACATATATCAGGTATTGTGCTGAATTTAAAATTTAATAAATGATAAGAGTATCATGAACGACAATTCGAAACAACTCTCACCAAAAAATAAAAATAAAAATAAAAGCAAGTAGTTAAATAGTTCATTTACAAAATGCTTCTGATATCAATTAATTTAAAAATAAATTCTCCGTCTACTTATGTTAAAAGGATTCATAAATAGGAAAAAGAACCAGCTTAATAGAGGACTTAGAGCTATTTTACGAAAACTAAATTCGCATCTCGGTTAAACGATGATAATACCCTCCTTTCTTGTACAATAAACAACAATATTTTTATTTACTTATTTTGGATTGACAAAAAATTTTAAAATCTCTCTCTCTCTCTCTCTCTCTCTCTCTCTCTCTCATATTCTTGCAACTAAGCAATCATATATATATTTTTTTAATTATTTTTAAGAATTCATTTCTAATTCCAAGTTTTGTCAATACTCTTTTTAGAATATTTCCTTAAAAATTGGCTCAAATTCGTCTTTGATCTCCTATATAAATATATGTTGACCCTACCTCCCACCTTACCTCTCATTCTCTAGTGAAACTCACGTGTACTATTACTCCTTCCCTTTTGACTGAAATTGTGAACCTCTCTCTCTCCCTCCCTCTTCCATCATCACAAACTAAAACTTGTGAACATTTTACTTGTAAACATGTGCTTACGTGACCCTTAGTGAAAGGCATGAGAACTTGTAAACATGTATAAAATTTGCATAAAATATGATGATTTGGGTTTAGCAAACGAAGATTGTTTAAAAACATAATAATATGCATTGAAAACCCAAGCGTTAACCAAAATGGATAATCTCATAAAACGTGATAACATGATAGCAAGAGAAATGGACTCTACTAAGTAAATAAAATTGCACGGATAGAAAATTTGAGAAGTGGATTAGGTTTGAGAAAAGATAAATAAATAAAATTATACGCAAAAGAATGCCTCAGAAGAGGAGAGGCAATTTGGTTAACCATTAGCCGAATTATTCCGAATCATGAAAATGCACATCCTTCAACCCAGGTGTAGTGATTAGAGTAAAGAAAAATAAACTTCCAACCATATGGTTGAAAAATGCAATTGCTTGGATAAATAGAAATGTATACCATCATATAAAAGACATAAATCAAAACATTTCAATTAAAGTATAAAGCTTTGAAAAAAAAATGTTACTTATTCCTAATCGATTAACCCACCCACATCATCAAATCTTTAACCCTCAAAATCTTTGAATTGGAAGCTCAAAAGTGTTTACACAAGGTCTAAAATTTGTACAAATGTTCCTAAAAAATATTTTCAAGCATAAGAATTATTAAGATATTTTAAAAAGAATGATAGTTTTCATGAAATAATTTCAAAAAGGGATGAGATCCGAGAAATAATATCAAAAAGGGATAACAACTTTCAAAATGGATTCCCATGCTAGGGTTTTGAAAAAGGTTGATTAAGTACTTTCTGATGACAACGAGCTATCGAACTTGGAACCACGTTGGAAATGGCACGAGAGTGTTTTTAAATCATTGGATACTTTTACCATTGACAACCACCCAAAAACATGGTGGAAGAATGGAACTTCAGAGAAAAACAGAAATTGAGGCAGCAAACTTAGGGATTAAAAATTTGTTAGAAACAAGCTCTAATATGAAATCTTGAAAGCTCATCGACAGCAACAATGGCAGAGGTATCACGATAATGTGAATTTCTGCTACAAAAGTGAAATTGAAGTTGAAATGAGGTTTTTGTTGATGCATATTAGATGATCTATGTGAGTTAATTCAACACAAGACTTGAGTAAATGCCTTCAGCTTGAGGAATCCAAGCACAAGTTTGCAAGTACTAAAATTGCAAATTTTGTTATGAAATCTTACCACTACCATATCCGTGATATTCTGTACTTTTTGTTGCATCTGCATAATATTTGAAACCAAGTCTGAAACCCTAAAGCATCCAAGTCTATTTGACTTTCATATTCTTCTCGTTCTTTCCTAGGTCATCAAGAGATTTAGCAGTCTGCGTGTAGGTCTCTGCACTGAGGAATGACCTAAATCAGATGCTATGGCCTTGTCCAAATCACAAAAGAGCTTCTATTATACAATCATTATGAGACAAAATAAAGTCTTTCTTCCTCAAAAATTGGACTACTTTGGTCTAAAATTATGATAATAAGTTTGTTTGTGTTAATATGACCACCTTTTTGTTGGGCATTTTAAGTAATGCTCCTTTTAGCAGTATTTTAAAATCCGGATCGAATCATGAGCCGGTTATGTCAAGGGGTCAATGGGTTATTGGGTCAAATCGGTTGGACTGGATGAAAAAGCCAATGATGTCATCATGAAATCATAAATAAATATAATATATAATATTTTGGAACAATAATACATAGTGGCATAATTGTGAAATCTTTTTAATTTTTATCACAGGACCGGTGTGCACTTTTTTCATATTTTTTTTGACAATAAGGAGAACTCGGGTTGGACTGGGCCGGTTCAACTCAGTTTTTCCGGTCCAACTAGAATTTTGACCGGTTTTTTCAAAAACCGATTTTAAACGTTAACTTGGACCGGTTACCGATCCAATTCCCGGTTTAAAAACATTGCCTTTTAGTGGACATGTTCTCTTTAAAATAAAAGGATTTTTTATAGTTTGATTTTAAATAATCCACATGCAATTTCAAGCCTACTAGGTGGGTCAATACAATAAGTGAATATTCTCTTTAATAATAGTTAGTATTCTTTGAGGATGGCAATATCCAATCCTAGATAGAACAGACCATAGATTTTTCGTCTTTTTTTCCAACTTTCCTATTCTTCTTTAGTTGTTCTAGCTTTTTTGAAACTTAAATAAGATGACTAAAGTGAAAACAATACATAAGAAAAAGAAAAGGAAAGACACCTACATTTCGTAGTTGCTTCCTTTTACTCTCCCATGCAATGACAAATGCGATAAAAGACTAGAGAGACTGACAGTGGAAACTGTAATTCTTTCAAGATCACAAATGTAGACTAATGTTTAATTTATTTTGAAACTTAAAACACATCAAATATTGAGTGAATCTTTGTTTGATAGAAAAGCTGATTGCTTTTTTATTTATAAATTTCAAATTTAATTTTGATGTTTTTAGTAAATTTATTATAAGCAAAATAATTAAGGTTCATTTTAATAATTCATTAGGCTGTTAGATTAGAAAAACAAAGATTATTTCTTCTCAAGTTGATCAGTTAAATATTGATGGTTGATTATTTCTCTTTAAAATTCACATGATCACTCTCTTTCTATAAGAGAATTATTTCTTCCTCTCTCTCTCTCTCTCTCTCTCTTCATTTTTTTTTTTAAATCTTTACAGAAATTAATCACTCAAAAAGTTCATTCACTATCCTCTTTCTGTTTGTGAAAATACTAACCACTTCCTTCTCTGTCTTCTTCCTTTCCCTCTCTATGAAAAGGAAAATCCGTCTCTTCTTAGGTGCTATCCCTCAAGCCCTTGATTATTTTATGTTTGAGAAGATAAAAAGTGCTGGGGATATTTTGGAGAAAATCTAAGCCTTTGATAAAGTGAAGAAAATAATTGCGGTGACATTAAAGAAATGGCTTTGGATTGAGAGAGAGAAATCTAAAGCAATCGATTTATAAATATTCAAATTACAATAAGATTAGTGATTGTTGAGAAAATTCTTAGCACTTTGCGTATGAATTATGGGCACAGAGCGGCTAAAATTTTAGATAAAAAATATTTGAAAGGAAATTTCAGTTCAGAGTTGAAATGTCATTTGCAAAGTCATGAAATTTGTCTAAATAGGAAGTCTAATGATAAAGTTCAAAAATTATTACAGCCCTATTCATTCAACTTCAAGTCTCTCTTCTCTACTCTATATTGTCATGTTTATTCTTCATTTCGATTGATTGATTTATTAATAAAAAATAGATTAGAATTAAAACATCCTTCTAATTCATTTTTCTCTCATATTGTTTTATTTTTTTTTAATTATAAAAAGTTTAGATTAAAATATTTGATATAAAAAGTTCATTTATAATCAATAAGAAAATTATGATCAATAAAATAAAGAGGATAGATAATGAGACACCAAAAGAGGAGATATGTGACCGTGGCAACGTGTGTGCGTCGATGGAGAGGAACGCTATAGGGGTGGGTCTATGACATGATCTCATTGAATCAAATAAACATAACAATGAAGGGATCTAGGGTGTGATTGCCCCCAATCCATAAAGGGTGACAAATTCGAAGACAAAGGTCCGGCCATTTTAGCCCATGACCCCACCTAGAAAGAAATCTACAACTTGGATTACTTTTAAAGAAGAGGATAGAATTTCCCTTTCCCTTTCTATTTCCTAACTAAGATAATATATGAGAAAATCTGATATTTGCATTGGTCAACTTTGTGTTGCTCATTTGCAATCTACTCCTCGTTTTCAACGGTTAAAGATGAGAAGTAAAGAAGTAATATGAAACTTTAATGATTCATTAATCCAATAAACCATTACAATCTGTTGGCTTTACATAGAAACTCATTGCAACAAATATGAAAATAAATAAAGTCAAATATTCTTAAAATCAAGTTTATTAATAATTTACTCTATTATACAGTATTCTTTAATAATTAATTTTATTTTGATATATAATATTTTTTAACATCCCTATAATAAAAACCAATTGAGTCCGAAAGAAATGATATACCATGAAGGGGTCATTGGACTTCACCAAGACTACCAATACTAATAATTGTAGTGAGAGAAAAACTCCGATGATAATAGATACGGAGAGAATCTGGTAAATATAGCAACAAAGGATTTAATAATAGTAGTCATAAAGATGTTCTACTAATATTAGGCTACTATAGTTTGGATTGACTTGAGAAATTGTAAAGTTTGGTATATACCAAATGACTATTAAATGATCAGACTACTGATAGAGAATTGGAAAAGATAAAACTGTTGCAAGGATTCGAAAGGTTATTTTAAAGATTTCTGATGCCATGTGTGGACGTGTGGGGGAGGGCTTTTGGAGATCTGGTTCTTGCTTGTGTGGTAGTCTCGAAGCCAAATGTCTACTTGATGACCTAATAAATAAGACCAAATCCGGACAAAAGACCAAAAAAAAAAAAATCTAGAGATGTTTTTGTAACCTTTTTTGTAAAAGGAACTCTAATACCATGTTAAAGATAAAAAATAATACAATATTATGAAACTCTAATAATTCCTTGCCCTAATAAAGTATTATAATATATTGGATTTATATAGAAAAGTATTATTACTATTGGTATATTTAGGTTTTGATGATAAACAAAATAATTCAAGAAATTAGTTTACAAATTTGAAACTTAAACACATTTAAAGGACAATTGACTCATGAAATAAAATAAGTTGACTCACTATGCAATAAAGGATTCATGCACAAGTAGACTTACCCAAAATCTTATTTCATGTCAAAATGGTCCTATATCGTATCACACTTAGGCAAGATCTAAATGAACTCTGAAGTGTGGTCGACTTCCATTTCAACCAAGTTGACTCACTCACTAGCACATAGGAAACAGTCGACTCGACTTATATAACATTTTAGTCAGCTCACTGACTAACCAACATAGAAAACAGTTGACTAATATAGATTTTTCAACTTTACACGCACATTAGTCGACTGTCCTTGAGCATAGTTGACTTAATGAATAGATTAGTCGACTTTACATATTATCAGATGACTGTTCCTAAGTTTTGCTTAAGAAATAATCGACTCACCCTATACATCAATCGATTGAAATATTCAAAGTGTCGACTTGTATATGGTTCAGTCGATTGATGTATAAGATGTTAGAGAACCAAAGCAAGATCTTAGAAGAGCTCACCATTTTTAAGACAATGGGTGGAGGAAAGGTGACAGTTGGATTGAAAAGACTTATGAGAGAGCAAAGTTCTGATAGTGAGGACCTTCTTTTCCCTAGATTTTACGTGCCTGTAGCTCCTAATCTCTTCACTCCTCCCTCATTTACTATGCCTACTCATCCCTCCTCTTTAGCTAATGTAGTAGCCCCTCCTACTTCTCCTGTTCTTGCTAATGATCCTCCTTCTACAACACCTGTTCCTACCAATGAGGTGATTGTTGAAGAAGTTTCTGACTAAGCCACGCTCCCAATTCATTCTATGAGTTGATTGTGTTATTGTTGCTTTCTTGTCTTTGCTTGTTAGTTGTTTTTTTATTTTAACCCCTTTCTCTGATGACAAAAGGGGAAGAGAAAGATGCTAAATGTTGAAATGAACAATGTTTTGTGCATTTTGTGCATTCTATATGCTTTTTGAACCATATTTTCTGTTAATCATTTAGGCAAAAATTAAGGGGAGAATGCATAGGTTAAAGGAGAATGTTCCAAAATTTTTGTTGATTTACTATCTCCAAAAATGGGAAAATTATTGGGTTTTGATGATAAGCAAAATAATTCAAAGATATTAGTTCACAAATTTGGAACTTAAACACATTTAAAGGATATAGTCGACTATGAAAGAAAATCAGTCGAGTCACTATATAATAGGCAGACTGAGTATAGTATTAATTCACAGTAAACTTACCCAAAACCTCTATAATATTTTCTATAATAAAAATTTTGCAAAAAAAAAAGGAAAATTAATCAAAATGCAAAAAAAAAAAAAAAGTAAGTTAGAAAGATTATTAAAAAAAGAAAGCAAAAATTTTTAGAGAACCAGAAGGGGCGAATTTTAACGCTCAGATTGAGGTTGAGATGGTAGAACTGTTAGTTGAATCGAGTGATTAGCCATTGCTTTGTTGCCTTTGTAAGGTGGCGGTGGCCATTGCTATTTGCATGCAAAATTTTATAATTTAATAATTGTCTCTACCATGAATTATCTTCAAGCATATGCAAAAGAATTTAGTATTATTGTTCAACTTTTACTTTCTTTATTGCACACAATTTAATCTTTTTGTTCTGATTTTATATTTTTCAACTTTCTATAAGGTTAAATTGGATATGTTAATGTTTATCATCGATTTCTCTAATAATTTTATATTTAATTATATAACTCACCAATGTCTTTGTTTTTTATTATTATAAATTTTATTACATGTTAAATTTTTAACATTAATGATTTTATATTTTATATATAAAAAATACATGTGCATAGAAGATAACCTACCGTCAACTTGATTTGTAAAAGTTGTGATTAGACTAAGAGACCCTACAAAAAAAAAAAAATAATACAAGAATTTAGTGACCGATATTTGTGACAAACAAAAATTTGTCGCAAATTAGCAACAAACTTTGCAACAAAAAATAGTTCGTCTCATATTTCCAACGAAATCAATGACGAAAAAGAATTCGTTACACAATTAGCGACAAAAAAATTTCATCACTAAATTTGTGATGAAAAAGAAATTTCATCGCTAAATTACAAACAAACAAAATAATTTGTTGCAAATTAACGACAAAACTATAAGTTTGTTGTAAAATCAGCAACGAAGGGATGACCTCATCACAAATTTGCAACTGACAGAAAATTCATCGCTAAATTTGAGACAAAAAAAAAGAAAATCCATCGCAAATTTGAGTCGAAAAAAATTGGTCGCTAATTTTGTAGCCAATTTTGCGATGAAATTCCTAGTCATCGCAAATTTGCGATAAATATTCAATTTGTTGTAGAATTGACAACAAAAAAATGTTCATCGCAAAATTAGTGACGAAAACCTTATTCGTTGCTAATCCGTGATGAACAATCATATTCATCGCAAATTTTGTGATGAACAAAAAATTTCATCCAAAATCTGCCATGAAACATTTGTTCGTCGCAGATTTTGCGACGAATTTAGTGTTCGTTGCAAATTTTGTGACGAAAAAATTTCTTAATCGCAAATTCAACGACGAACGTTTCATTTTTGTTGCAAATTCTACGACGAACTCATATATTCTTCGCAGATTTCCTCCACCTAGCAAATTTTGTTTTACTTTCTTTCACTTTGCTTCGTTTCTACTTCTTTCTTCGAACGAGATCACTCATCCACTATATTACTACTAATTATCACCACAATTTATCATAAAATTACAACTATCTCTACCTATAGTGCTGACGACAATTAATAACCGTCTTAATTGAATATTTTTTTACAAACGGTGCATTAAATAGATTAATATAAGTATAGACTTATGAAAATAATATAGTTTAACCGTTAATAAAAAAAACACATATAATAGTAACTTTTTCCAAATCATCACTAAAGGTTATTACATTTATCGATGAGAAGTGATAACTGTCCGAATGTTATATGATATATACAGATGGTAAAATATATTAGTCAACATTGATAAAAAATTTATACAAACGGTATTGTTAAGTAGACAGAAAAGAAGAGTTATATAGTGATTGTTTTCAAACCGTCTCTATACACTGCTACATTTAAAGACCACAACTGATAGCTATCAGAATTGAATATCATTTTTTATAGACGGTTTTGCTAATTTATGGACGGTTGATAAACTTTTTTCGACTGACAATTTTATATTGTCGAAACATGTATACATTTTTCATGGTTTCGTAAAAAACGTCTCAAAAGATCATAAAAAACCATCACTAAAGTTCACCGATACTAAAAGTCATCATCTGCATACTGCTTTAATTTTGTAATATAAAATATTTTTATTTGAAAAGTTAATTTATGATTACTCATAACTATTAGATGCTAATTACAAGTCCTACGATAAACTTGGCAATCTAACTTCCTTTGTTATATATAAAATTTTTTCCGAGAGTAACAATGACAAGATTGGTGATATTTATCAAATAATCTGGGTTGTGTGGGAATGCATTTGTGATTCGAATCTTTAAAGAAAGAAATTGTACACATGTTTTCTCCTTTGCTGTTGTTTCTCATTCACGAAATTTATTGTGTGGAGTATAAGGAAAATAATAATTAATGTTTTGGATCTTATTTTATTTTATTTGTTGACCTCTGAATTAAAATTTTTTATTCGTAAAATCTTTATTTGGATTCACTACTATTTATTTTTTTATTTTCCCCTAAAATGACCAATTTGCGATAGATGATAGGCTCGTCGTAGATTTTGCAACTAACGAAGGAGTTTGTCGTAGATTTTGTGACGAACGTTAGAGTTCATCATAGATTTTGCAACGAACGTTAGACTTCGTCGCAGATTTTGCAACGAACAATAGAGTTCGTTATAGATTTTGCAACGAATGAGATGGTTCGTCATAGATTTTATGACAAAAAGATAAGTTCGTTGTAGATTTTGCAATGAATGAAGGTGTTCGTCATAGATTTTGCAACGAACATAATGGTTCGTCGCAAATTTTGTGACGAACATTAGAGTTCATTGTAAATTTTACAACGAACGAAGGAGTTCGTCGCAGATTTTGAACAAACGGGATGGTTCGTCATAGATTTTGCAATGAGCATTAGAGTTAGTCACAGATTTTGCAATGAACGGGATGGTTCGTCGTAGATTTTGCGACAAACGATTGTGTTCGTCGCAGATTTTGCAATAAAGTCATTGTTTGTTGCAAAATCTGCGACGAACTCACCCGTTAGTCGCAGATTTCCTACACTCCGTTAGTCACACATTTCCTACACTTAGCAAATTTTGCTCTATTTTCATTTAGTTTGCTTTATTTCAGCTACTCTTTTCTTCAAAGGCATACTCCACCATTGCTCCACCGTTGCTGCTGTAAGCTCTCTCATCTCTCTCTTTCTCTCTTCTCTCTCTCTTTCTCTCTCTCTCTCTCTCGTGTGCAGATTCGGCGACTCTCCATCGGATCTGCTGGCCCAACGCCAGATCCGGCGGCTCTCTGCTATATCTGTTGGCCCAACGCCAGATCCGGTAACTGTGCCGCCAAATCTGGGTTGGAGTGGGGGCAGGTTGCTCCCCCTCCCTCGCAACAATCTCAGTTTTCTCGACAGTCGTGGCCGCCGCGACTGTTGGGGCAGCCGCGGGAGGGAGAGGATCCCCCCCTCCACTGCATTTTTTTTATTTTTTTATTTGTTTAAATTTAAATATTTTATTATTTTTATTTTGTTTTAATTATTTTCTAATTTTTTAAATGCAAATAATAAATATAAATTTTATTTAACTTGTTTAATTATTTTTTCTTAGATTTGGCATTGGTGAAGTTAGGAAGATTTAGTTTATGTTACTCCAGTTTATGCAAGACTATTGACGGAAGTTTATGTTAATGTTTATTTTTTTATATGATTTTTTTTTATTTTTTTGGGTGGTAATGAATGTATTTATGTTATTTTATATTTTTACTTTTATTTTGATTACAATATTTGTTTAAGGATGAGAATCATATATTAGTGAGGGAAATTGAATGCTCATGTCAATTGTCAGTCAATTACGATAGCAACAACTAATAATAAATATAAATAAAAAATTGATATTATTTTTATAGAGTATATATATCACTTGCTTGTTAATGTTCGTATCAATTGCCAATCAAATGCATCTCAACATTTAGTTACATATTGAGTATATGAGTTGATTTTCCTTTCCTTGTTCTTTATGTTTTATCATTTTTCAATTTTTCAAATTTATAATTTTATGGTTTCTCATTTTAAAATTAATTTTTTATTATATGTTAACACTATTTGTAAATATTATATATATATATATATATATATCATTTTTTTAAACTAATTTTATATATGCTAATGTTTTTTTACATTATTTTTTTATATATTTTGGATAATACATTATAAAATATTATAAATTGATTCAAGTTAATATATTTTATTAAAAGACATATATGAATTTTTTAATACATTGTCAGAAATAAAAAGTAAATAACATTAAATATTTTATATTGCAGTGGTATTTGCTCCGATTGGCCTGTGAATTCAAGTAGAGGGGAGAAAAATAACTATTTAAGCAAGAGATATTTATTTTTCCATCATATTGTCTTGTTATCTTTCATTTTTCCTATATATTTATTATCAGTAAATATCATATTATATTAAACATTAATAGTTTTAATTTTTAATAAAATTTTTTTAATTGTATTCGTTATTGTAATGTATATTTTTTTCATTTATGATAAATTGTATTTATCTAATTAATATGTATATATGGCATGTGAATAGAAAAATGAAATTAATTGTAATTTCTTGTGTATGTATGCACTTATAAGTTCATATGTTACAAATTATCCTTCTCGCACAATCATATATTTTATCAATGTAACTTTTTTTAGATTTTATTAATGTAAGCTTAATCACAAGATTATTTTTTTTCAATCAAATACCTTTTCTTAGTAGTATATTTTATGAATTTTGAAATTTTAAACAGAGAAAATGCAAAACGAAGGAGATTGGATGTATAAAAAGAAGTTATCAGAACATCGAGATTTAACTGATAAGTTCATTTTTGGGTTAGAATAATTTTTGAATTTCGCTTGTAGTAAAGTTGAGTTTATAGATGGAAATAAGTTAAGGTACCCCTGTAGAAAGTGAGATAATAGTAAATTTTTTGAATGTAATAAAGTGAGAAAACATCTTTATAGATTTGATTTTATCCTAAATTATTATAATTGGATTTGTCATGATGAACCGTTTATATCTGATGAATTATATCGACGAAACATGTAATTTTCAGTTAGAGGGGATCATAGTTATTATAATCAATTGAATCCATATCAGAGGATGGTAATTGATGCAGTAGGTCATAATTTTATTCTCGAATCGAGTCATGCAAGTACTAGTTTTGCTCCTACATTTGAATAAGTATATACTAGTTATGCATCACCATTGGAAGAGGTAGAAATAACAGGTGTTGATGACAACGCGAATAATAAAACTTACGCAAGTAATCAATTTCAAGAAGTATTGAGAGCTGTAGATCAACCTTTGTGGGATCAAGGGATGGTTGTGATAGTCACACGAAGTTATCTCTACCACAAGATTATTGAATATTAGGGTAGAGCATAATGTGTCTGAGAATTGTTTCAATGATTTTGTTCAAATTATTGGAGAAATATTGTCGTGTGATCACATAAGGCCCAATGATTTCTACAGCATGAAAATGTTGGTAAAAGACTTAGGTCTTCTAGTGGAAAGGATTGATGTATACAGAAATAGTTGTATGTTATATTGAGGAGATCATAAAAATACAAAATTTGTAAATTCTGTAATCAATGTAGGTACAAGAGTAGCAGATGATCAGGTCGTAATCAACGACGAAACCATACAAACAAATGTTTTATTTACCTTTAACTCCAAGATTGCAAAGGCTTTATGCAACTAAGGCCACTACTGAATACATTACTTGGCATGCAAATCATAAAACAGAAGAGGGGCTAATGTGTCGTCCTTCAGATGCAAAGGCATGGCAACATTTTGATAAAATATATCTTCAATTTGCAAAAGAGACTCGAAACATTAAGTTAGGTCTCTGTACTAATGGGTTTGCTCCATTTAGTAAATCAGGAAGAACTTATTCATTTTGGCCAGTTATCTTAACTCCGTACAATCTGTCACCGGATTTGTGCATGAAAACTCCTTATATGTTTTTAACATTGGTCGTGTCTGGTCCGCAAAATCTGAAAATATTAATAGATGTTTACATGTAACCATTGATTGTAGAGTTAAAACAACTATGGGATGAAGGTGTTCCTACATATGATGCTTATACTGATCAGATATTTATAATGAAGGCTACTCTTCTTTATACCATAAATGACTTTCCAACTTATGGCATGTTATCGAGATGGAGTACCGTTGAGATTTTAGGATGTCCGATATGTATGGAGAGATCAAAGTTATTTAAATTGAAACATGGGAAGAAAGCGAGTTATTTTAATTGCTATAAAAAAATTTTACCGCTAGATCATAAATTCAGAAGAAATAAAGAAGAGTTCACTAAGAATATAATTGAAAAAACACCTCCTCCGTTGAGATTAACTGGTGAATAAATTTTGTATAAAGTATTTCACTTTCCATCTGCTATTGAAGATCCACATGGTACAACACATGGTTATGAAAGTTTGCATAAATGGACTAAATGGAGTATATTTTGGGATCTACCATATTGGAAGACCCATATGATTTATCAAAATCTCGATGTGATGCATATTGAGAAGAATGTTTTTGACAATGTCATAAATACAGTGATGGATGTTACTAAAAAAACAAAAGACAACTTGAATACAAGAAAATATATGCGACTTCTTTGTAAAAGGCCCACACTTGATGTCGATGAAAGTAGTAGAAGACCAAAACAAAAGGCACTTTATATATTGAATAAAGATCAAAGACGGACTATTTGTGAATGGTTAAAATTATTGAGGTTTCCTGATGGTTATGCCTCAAATTTTGGGAGATGTGTTGATTTGAATGATTGCAAATTAATTGGTTTGAAGAGTCATGATTGTCACATATTTATGGAAAGACTAATTCCTATTGCTTTTAAAGAACTCCTAACAAATTTTATATGGGGTGCCATTACAGAGTTAAATATTTTTCTTCATGACATTTACTCAACAATGTTTAGACAATCATACATGGACAAGTTAGAGACAGATATTCATATCATTTTGTGTAATTTGGAAAAGATCTTTCCTCTGTTATTTTTTGATTCTATGGAAGATATCTTAGTTCACCTGCCTTATGAGGCCAAAGTTGCAGGTCTCATTCAATATCGATGGATGTATCCATTTGAAAGGTGAATTTATTATCTTTTACACTTCATTTTCAATGCATTTCAAATTACTAATTTCGTTAAGTTCTATTTGTTGGTACACTTTGTTTTATTATAATTAGATTCTTATATCATTTGAAGAAAAAAATGAAAAACAAGGCATGTGTTGAAACCTCTATTGTTAATGCATATATCATGGAGGAAGTGACCACATTTACCTCATTTTATTTCAAGCCTCATGTACAGTGCAAAAGGCGGAGAGCGAGAAAAAATGATAAGAGTCCTATTGATTTTAGTTCGAATTCATTTTTCATTTTAAATATCTTGGTCGACCAAGTGGAGCATGTAAACTTAGATTTTTAACTGATAAAGAATGACGGACAGCTCATACATATATTTTACTGAATTGTCCAGAAGTGATGTCATATTTCGAATTAGTATACAATTTATAAATAGATGTATTTTTTGTGGAATGCAAACATCTTGTGACATAAATCGTCTTCTTTTATGGTAGATTTTTCAAAATTCATGATCTGAACTACCGAAGTTTGATCGTTTGTGCAATAAAAAATTTGTAGCATGGTTCAAAACATGTGTAAGTTTATTATATATTTTATACATCATTAGTTAACAAATATATTAATATATTCATTTTACTTTAAGTTCATAGTAATCAAGTTCAAGTTGAGCAAGATTTGCTAATCAATCTATCATGGGGTCCAAATTCAAGGGTACGAACTTGGCCTACATATTTTATAAATTGATATAATTTTCACACTCAAAAATATGGAATCGGCAAGTGTACAATGAATAGTGGGGTTTGTGTTCAATCATCCAGTGATGGAGATGCAAAAAATGATTTATGTGGTTTGTTGGATGAAATATTAGAGGTAATACCCTGGAGCAGAATTGCGAGTCGTATTATTTATGTGCCAATCATTTGACGCTATCAAAGGGATAAATGTATATCCAAAGTTTAATTTGATTGAAATAAATCATAAGAAATTGGATAGGAGATATGAACCATTTGTGTTGGCACAACAAGTGATTCAAGTGTATTATACATTATATCCTAATTTGAAATGTGACAAAATTGATTGATGGGCTATTTGTAAAACGAAGCATGGAAAAAGATCGAGGAACATTGGGAAGATATAGTATATCAACAAGTGGAAGTTGCAAATACGTTTCAAACCGAGGAATATAACATTCTAACATTACGAGATCCACGTGGAGTAGTGATAGATGTGAATCTAAGTGAAATTCATAAGGATGATGATGAAAAATCTAATTTTGAGACAGATGATGAGAATGATGATGAGGATGATGAGGATGTTGAATCTTATTTTGAAACTAATGATGAGGGTGAGAATGATAATGAGGACTTTGATTTTTTATGGCGGGTAAATCTTGTTTTCTTAATACATTAAAATTTTGATATTTATCTTTATATTTTGGAAATATAGTATTTATCATACAACATTTTGTATCTTTATACTTGTTTTTATTATATATTATAGTTTTTATTTTCGTTAATCGTTTGACTGCGAATGTAACACCGAAAATTCGGTATTAGAGATGTTCTGTGAAATATTTTGGTGATTATAAAAGAAAATTTTGAATTTTATTGATTTTCAATTTTGAGATATTAAATTGAAATTTTAGGTATATTTAAAATATCCGTGTTAGTAAATTCGTAGTGCATTCCATTGTTGATAAATTTGGAGTCTCAATATTATGTGAGTACAAATATATAACAATATATATATTTGTATATATATATATATATATATTAAAAAAAACAAAAAAAAGGGGAAAGAGAGGAGACGCAGCGTTTTGCCCCCAAAACGTGCGTCCCCAAATTTTTAATTAGGGTTTGAAAACCCTAATCTCTTCCTCTCTCTTTCATCTCTCTCTCGATTCTCTCTCTCTACCACTCTCTCCCTCCCTCTCTCGCCTCTCTTTACCTCTCACCAGCAGTTTCTCCGATCACCGTCATCAACCCTAGCCAGCCATCATCGCACGAACGCCACTCATCTCTCTCTCTCTCTTTCTCTCTCGCGCACATGACAGCTCTCTCTCCCTCACCCTCACTCGCTCATACAGTGCTCTCTGCCGCTGCATCTCTCTTCTGTAACCTTCGCTGAAGCTCTGAACCAATATTCACTACAGACCTTCGAAAACCCTAGGCCGTGATTCCTCCTATGCGCATGTAAGGGCAAATTTCTGGTCAATAGCTCTAAGGCTTCGATTTTCTTGGTGATTACGCCTAATTGCTAAACTTTGCTTCGATTTGGAAACACTGTAGGATTCTGGACTGAGCTGAAGGTACACGGACGTTAGGGCTACGAATTGCGAAAACCTAGGTGAGGGAATTTCTAATCCCTTTAGTAACTGAACGAAATTTTCTTGCTGAATTTAAGGTGAGAAGACTTTTTTATGTCTTGAAAATATATTGAATCCGAATGAGAAGCATTCCCTTGAGATTCTGCATGTAATTACTAGGGTTAAGTCTAAAATTCTATATGAATTTATGTTGTCTAGTATGAGAGAACATGTTAGAGGATAATAGAATTTTGTTGGGTTGATTAGGATAGCTTTCCCTGAAATTTGATTGAAATGTGCAAGAAAATATTAGGGTTTTGGGGTTGAAATGGAATGTTCTGCAAAATAAAGGGTACTACTGCATCCAATATCCTTCTTAGGTTTTTTTTTTTTTTTGAGTTGTTAATTGCATTGTGGTATGCATATTTGAGGGATAGTTTAAAATTTGTGGTTAGAGCTTTTAAGGTCTATTGTAATCTTTTCATTATAATTTGTTCTATATATAGACAATTTAAATGCGATCTCCTTAATATGAAACTAGACTTCCATACTTTAGAAATGACACATGGTTTGAAACATTTGGATAAGAATTGAAATGTTTATGATTTTTCAAAAAATTTTACCTTGTAGAAAACTAATTATTACATGCTTGTTTTCTGTTTTGAGTAGCCTTTTAGGTTGAATTAGGCTCGACTTTGAACATGAAAGTGATAGAACTAGATCTTAGCATTTGAGACATGAATTACTCGGATCCAATATGTGTAGTCAAAGTTATATCAATTTTTTTGTGGCTGTGCAAATGCGATTTCTGAATTGTTTTAGAAAGTGGTTACAAGTGGAATTGATGTTCAATGTCTTAGGATAACATATTCGAGGTCAAAGGAGGAATTTGATTTGGTTTGGTTTGGAAATTGGGAGTGCACACCCTCCTTAAACAGTGAGTAAATGGTTATGTATCGTATAAATGAGTAAATGATTTTAAATATGATTTGTAAATTTGATTTTGAAATTAATTCTGTAATGAATTTATAATGTTTTGTGATTGTGGTGAGCTTGAAATGATTTTTGTGACAAATCCATGACTCGTGAGTTGAATGATGATTTATTTGCGCCATGTTACGATTGAATACTCATATGAATTGTGAGATGTTGCTTTATTTTATACATTGAGTATGAATTGATTATGAAATTAAATGTGGTAATATGGTGTTAGAAAATGAAACGACTATAGTCTGAGTCTTGCCACGGACTGAGCCATTGGGGTGGCGTGGTTAAGGCTGGTTAAATTGGCTTAGGGGAGGTTGGCTGGAGAGCCTACACAGGCCGCTGGATAACGTGGTAGTACCCCACGGAACTCCGGGCTAACGCGAAGGAAAAAGGGGATTTTATAAAAATTATGAAAAACCCCTTGACAGATCCTACCAAAGGCCTTTGGTAGGATAATGTTTTCGGCACACCTCAAAATTGAGAAAAAATGAATTTGGATTATTTGATTTGATTATATGAGTCATGGTAGTTTGATATGAATGATTTTATGTAAATGAATTTCTTTATTGCATTAAATTACATTTGATACATGTATTTGGCATCACCACCTTCACCCCTCATTTATATACTGCATACAATTGCACTCCAATCACTAGGTATTTTAAAATACTCACCCCTCCTTTATATTTTTCAGAGGAAGTATAGAGGGACCATGCCTACTAGTGCTGATGGGAGGTTTATTTTATTAGATTTGGGTAGGTATGGATTATATAATTACTTTGGGAGTTATAGATCATTGGACCATGGAAAGGAAGTTCTGTACATCTCATAACATGTGGATTTTTCTGATACTGGTTGAATTCTTCGAACAAGTATTGGTAAAATCCGAATGACTACGATTTAGGATTTCGTTCTTTTGATTGAAATTATTTTTGGAAAAAAAAGTTTTATCTTGCACCGGGATATTTGAATTTTAATGATGGATTTTGATATATTATTTCAGTTTTATGAATTTTGTGAACTGTATGTATACATGTATGCATGTACAGGAATCCCCTGATTGTGTACCGACGCATGCATATATGTACAGGGATGGACCGGACGGGTACTTTGCATGTGTGTTGTTTATATGATTTCTTATTTTTATGGATTTTATGTTTTGGAAGATTTATTGTACAATTGGAATGTCTTGCGCTATCCCGGTATATGGGGCGGTCATGTCCGTATGCCTAGATAACGCAACGATTGTTACGTGCTCGACGAGAGAATCGGGGCGTGACAATGAAAATACAGTTAGGTTGAAATGATGTGATATGAAATTATTTTTTTCTTTTTTAAATCATGGTGGTAGGGTACAAACTGACAGAGGTGGGTGTGCTCGTGGTTTTCGACCGATTTCTTACTTTTCTAGGCCTTCTCTGATATTTCTTGGTAAAGATCTGAATTTTGTTTTCTTTGAATTTTTTTCTCAATTTATTATTTATTTTACTTAGTTCAAATGAAACCCTAATATCGTTTGGTTTTTGTTGATTGTTGAATTTCATTACTCAATTTGTTTTGTATTTAGTGTCTCATGTTTCATTTTTTGTATTTCATTCATTAATACACTGTTTTCTTTTTTATAAATCATTTAAAATGATTATTTTAAGTATTTGTAGCTTGCGATAAGCTATTATTATATTAATTTAAATATGGTAAGTTTTTTCATGTACTTTATTATATTTTTAATGAATATGCACTTTTCATTTTTTTTTATTATCCTAACATTTATAATTGACAATATCGATGTGGGGGACATAAACAAAGTACTGATGGAAGACCAGACTCTTCACGGTTGCAGTTCGCTTCAGTGTGACGTTCCCATTCCCCTTTACCAACTACTGATGTACCTTCGCCATCCCCTTCAGTTCCACCTTCAGTGCAACAGTCGTATGTTGAGGGGAAAGACACGCGAGAGGTGATATTCTCTTGCAGAGATTCGTAAGTACTAAATTTTAAACTTTCGTCACTATTATTTCTTTTATTTATGTAGCATATAATTTTTTTAACTATCTTATTTTTTTACCAATTTTTGTTCGTAATTTTATAACAGATTCACAAATTCTATATATATTGTTCATGAGCTTAATAAAATAGTGAATAACCATTGGGGAGGAACTTGGCTGTCCTTCACATGCACTCTAGATACTATGAAAGAGTTGTGGTAGAGATTCAAGGAAAATTATGTCTTTCGGTTTAAATATAAAACAAAGTTTATAATTTTAATATAACAAATTGTTTTTTTATTTATTACAGAGAAATTTCACTTGCGATGAGATGGAGGAGATGGAAATAAGAATAATTTTTAACAGAAAATGTGATCATCACATTTGAGGCGTATTAAATCATACAAATATTAGTAAAAGGAAGCCAAACTACATCACCGAAGAGAATTGATGTATGATTTTGAATTTTTGGGAATCCAATAAGAGCCGACAGAGGAGTGAGCAAAATAAGAAGAATCGATCTTATAATTCTAAGAAAATATCTACTACTTATGCGAAAAGCTCAATCAATATTAATGAGCATAAAAATAGTTCAGTAATTTTATTAAAACACTAATTTTTTAAATTTAATTCCTTTATTTTATAATTATTTCATTATATTTAACAATTTTTTTAAGATCAAGGAAATGGGATCCCAGCCATCATTTATTGACACTTTCACGTGAACATTCCAAAAAAAAAAACCAAGAGCTGGAGTGAGGAGAGAGCTAGATCTACTAAGGTGTCTAATTTCAAAACTTTCACTTACTTTATAGACCCTTTCAATATTGATTTAAACATATTTTGTTGAACCTATCATAACAACGTTGGATGATAAATTTCTTAGGTTTGTCTCTTTCAAGTTTCTTTTCATGATTAATTTAGAGGATGAATAATATTCTTCTATTTGATCATTATTAATTAAATTTAGATGATCAATAATGTCTTTGCATTATGAACACAAGACTCATAACCTCACCTCTCCTTATGGTAGGTCAATTTTCTTATTTATCAATGCTATTTCCTTCCTCATTGAATCTGTTATAACTTCAAACTCGTAATAGCTGTTAACTTTTAATTTCAATGAAAGGATATCTCATTAAATTTATAATGTCTTATTATATTTTGATTTTTTTTGTTGGATATTTTATTACATTGTTAAATTGTCAATAAACACTTTGATTTTTTTTCAATATATTCTAATTTATCTCATGACAATGCAGGAGAAATATGATGAGTTTGTATAGCAGAATTCGAGCGGTAGTGATGATACTGGCTCATCTCAGCTATCTGTTGATAATATGTCGCGTCCCGATCCTCGGATCGACCATGCGATAGCCGCCGCGTTGTCTCGGTACACGGGCAGAACCTCCCCATATACCGGGACTCCGCAAGGCTACAAAAATAACACAACAATACACGCGAGGACCCATCCGGTCCATCCCTGTACACACGAGCACACATCGGGGAGAGGGAACCTGTACATGCACGAGTCGATGTGGCCATCCTAACCACCCAAAATTCTCAACAAAAACAATCAAAGGACGCACCGATCCATTTAACTCAAATCAGCACACACACAAGGCCAACCCGGCCAACCCAAATCACATGCACGCATCCGGCCATCTCGGCCTTTCAAAAATCGAATAAAGTCCAAATGTCCCATTTATACAATAAGTTTTTACCAAAATGAAAATTTCAAAGAAAATGAACAAGTCTCTCTTCCATGGATTTCAAATCAAACTAAAATAACCTTACATCGCTCTTATACCTAACAAGCCAGCGGATGACTCTTCACAAGCTCCAACTGTTGTCACAGACCTGAACTTCCTTTGAAAGGTTTGAAAGAGAGGGATAAGTATTGGGAAATACTCAGTGAGTGTATAGCATGTTATGATAATAAATGAGTGATGATTGTGGACATGTCAAATATCATTCTCAAAATCATACAGTCATATCAATAAATCTCAATGTAAACAAGATCTCAACAAATCATGATAATTAAATCATATGCATCGAGTTATCACATTTTTGTTTTTCAAAATCACGGGGTTGCCAAAATCTTTCCACCAAAGGTTTGGCCCAGACCAATGGTGAAATCGCCAAGGGATTCCTCATCAATGTCAATAAATCATACACAATACCCCCTTCCTTGGCTTTGGCTCAGGCCTCCCCTAGGGTGCAACCAGGCTAGTCCGAAGGGAGGGATTCAAAGGCACCTCTCGAGCGCAGCTACCTCGTCATCCAATATAACAGCCCAATCACGTCACCCCGTCGGGTCACTCCGTGGAGGGAATGATTATAGCCATTATCCATGTATACAGCACCATTTCGCAATCATCAAATCATATACAACAGTGTGCCAACAGCACTATTTCACAGTCATCAAATCACATACCAAAATGTGCCAACAGTTATTTAAATTCTCAGTACACGAGTTCAAATCAATCACTTTCAATGCAAGTCAATAAACATGGCACATCATTTTTTTTCAAATAACACATGGATGCATTCGGTAATTCAAATCTCCTTTTGGGACATTCCACAATCATAAAACAATTTTAAAACATTCGTAAACTCATTTGAAACATTTATAAAATCAGTATAAAGCATTTTCTCACTTAAAATCATAAGCATGTATCCACTCACCTCTTGGGAGGGTGATCACTCCCAATTCCTCGATCAATCCCCAAATGACTCCTTTCGAGTCTCCAAAAGGTCAACCTAGTCAAATCATCACAATTTGTCATCAAATTTCCAATTATTTTAGGGTTTGTCATTTTCCCTAAGTTTGTACAAATCTTAATTCCTCAATTTTTGGATATACTCTAATGTCATCGATTGTATTTCACTTATAAATAAATAATCAATTCAAAATCAAACCTGATTCAATCCTAAAACCAATCAAAGTCGGAAATACACTTAAAATAGATAAATTTCCTACGAAATGGAAAAATCTTTGAAAAATCATACACTTTTCGATTCTCATCCGATTTCCTCAAACCATATGTCATTTTCAAGGTATTGAAGTCTATTTCCATAATACAGAAGTTGTATTTTGATTTCCTATATGCAGGACAACTTAAAATGATAAAGACTGCATTGATCCTTAACTTAAATCCCAAATTCCGACTGTTTTCATGCATTCGTCAAATTAAACTCTAAGAGAAGTTGTTCTAGTCAAGTCAATACGATTCTATCCTCCGGAACAGTCCAATTCATATAAAATCCTATAATTAACCTAAATAATTACATAAAATCATCAGACAATGCATTCTAATTGAATCTAACATACATCCTACACATATACAACATTTCTTATCCTAATTTACCCTAAATTCATCTAATTAAATCGAATAAGTTAATATTTTACCTCACCTAGGGTTTACTGCAGTCCAAAACCCTAACGTCCGTGCATCCACAACGCTGTTCGAGCCCTGCAATGCTCCTAGACTGAAGCAAAGTTTAACAATTAGTCCTAATTATCAAGAGAAATCGAAGCCTAGAGCTAGGGTTAGAATTCAGCTCTTACTTGCGTAGAGAAGAAATCGCAGGTCATGGTCTAAGGGCTTTCGAAGATCTGCAGTTAGGGACTTCAACGCGTGTTGCAGAAGTGCCCTCGGTAGCTAGCAACACCGCGCGCGAGCGAGGGGAAGGCAACCAGCAGTCGCGCGCGAGGGAGGAGGGAGACAGGGCTATCGCGCGCGGGAATGAGAGAGAACTCTGTCGCGCGAGAGAAAGAAGATAGAGAGAGACAAAGTAGCGATCGTGGCCGTGTGAGGTGGTCGAGGAGCCACTGTGAGCGGCTAATAGAGAGCGACAGATGAGAGGGAGAGAGTGAGACAGCGAGTGTTTGAGAGCAGAGAAGGGAGAAACAGATTCGAAGGGGAAAGAGAGAGTGAGATAGAGACAACGGCGGTGGCGGAACCACCGTGAGATGCTGTTCGCGACAGAGAGGGGCGGAGGAGAAAGAGATCAAGAGGGTGAGAGAGAGAGCAGCGGGAGAGAGTGTAGAGAGAGAGACGAAAGAGATCGATTAGGGCTTCAACCCTAATCGATTTGGGGACAAATCGGGGACGCTGCGTTTCATGTTGAAACGCTTCGTCTCCCCCTCCTCTCTATGTTTTTTTTTTTTTTTTTTTTTTACAAATTAATTAATTAATTAATAAACAATTATCAATATATATATATATATATATATATATATATTTATACCCTCATTTTATTTAAAACTCTAAATTTATCATCAACACAGAATGTACCTCAAATCGGAACACGGATATATATATAAATATATATTTTTTAAATATACCAAAAATTCCAATTTAAAACCCCAAAATCAAAAATCAATAAAATTTAAAATTAAAAATTTTCTTTTGTAATTATCTAGACATTTACAAAATATCTTTAACACCGAATTTTCGGTGTTACATAATATGGCTTTATGGCTCGAGGCAACTGGTGGAGCAAGAAAAGGAAGAGTACTTGGGATGGACTCTTTGAGTAGGACTTACAGAATTACTGGTCCATCTTCTTCCACCCACCAGTAATAAAGACAGAAATAATGCAAATGAACCAATAGCTAAGCCAGTTGAAGGACTTACTAGTAGAAAAAGACAATGAACTTCAAGCGGTCTGCGAACAACAAAGGCAAAGGGATGACAAAATTAACGAGTTACGTGCACAACAAAGGCAAAGAGATGACGTAATTAATGACCTATGCGCACAACAGAATTTCATAATGCAGCATCTTCAGTTAGCTCCTACTTCAACTCAGATTGCCCCTTTTTCTGTTTCTTCCTGATAATGCTCTTGGTGATGGTGATGGTGAGGGTGATGGTGGTGATGGTGATGATTTATTTGATGAAAATGATAGTGGTGGTGTTTATTAACACTTTTAATTGTTATTTAATGGTTACATTTAAATATGGTTTTTTGAGATTTTTATATTTGATTATTGTGACTTGATATGATTTTGTTGTTGAGATTATTTATTATTATTTCATGGTTAGTAAGTGATAATATTGATAATGTTGATGATGATGTTGTTGGATGGTTTGTTGATGATGATGTTGTTAGATGGTTTGTTGATGATGATGTTGTTTGATAGTTGGTGAATGATGTTGTTAGATGGTTGGTGGATGATGTTGTTAAATTGTTGGTTGATTGATTGTTCGTTACTGATGATGTTGGATGAGAGATATGAACAGAGTAAATAGGAAAAATAGTAAAATTATAGAATTTAATTTAATTTTTGTTGTAAAATTTTAAAATTTGTCGTAAAATTCGTTACTGATTTTAAAGTTTGTCACTAAATTTGTACTAAATTTTTTATCCCAAATACCCAGATTCATCGCAAAATTTGTTACTAACATATTTAGTAACAAATTTTGTGATGAATAGATGTTTGTTGCAACATCTGCGATAAAAAACAAGTTCGTCGCAGATATATTTGCAAGGGATACTTTTCCGTCATAGAATTCATCCCTAATATGCGACCAAATATAATTCATCGCTAATATTTGCAACGAATTTTGTGACAAATAATTTTGTTGTTAAATTTGTAATGAATTTAATATATTTTGTCGCTAACATTTGCGAAGAGTTAATAGTGATAAAAAATTATTCGTCGCTAAATTTATTACAAATACTTTTAGTGACGAACTTTTTTTAAAAATTCATCACAAAATTTGTTGCAAAAAAGTGATTTTTTTGTAGTGAGAGTATTTGCTTAAATTTATAAACTCTTTAATAGATATTATAAATTGATTTTACTTTAACATCTTCTCATACCTCAATAAATATCTATTTATATTATATTAAAGATATTATATTTTTTAATTATTTTATCACAGAAAAGAATTTATAAGTTATTACACTATAAAAAATATACTTTTTCCAATATAATTTTTTCGACATTTGACTTTATGACTCCAAGAATTTCCTTTCCCAATAATTTCGCTGTAAAACGTCAACAATAAGAATAAATTGCAACATTTAATGGCAAATATGTCGGGAAAAGTTATTGGCGCACAAATTTGAGTAGCGGCAGGATTTTTTTATCGACGTTTAAGCACTAAAATATTAGCAAAACGTTGTTATAGTCAACCTTTACCGACATTTCTTTAAATATCGGCATAGGGGAGAGAGGGAGAGGGAGAGGGAGAGTGAGATGCCGATGTTTATACTTGTAAACGTCGGGAAAGGGTTGAGAGAGAGAGAGAGAGAGAGGATATGTCCATATTTTACTTAAAAACGTCAACAAATGTTTTTTCCAAACACTTTTGGGGTTAAAACCCACAGATCCCTTTCTTTTCCTCTATTCTCTCTTCTCTCTTTCCTTGCTACTCTCTCCACACATCGTTGCCACTCCTCCTTACACACCAATCCCATTAGGAGTCTTCATTGGGCAATAGATTCATTAGGAGTTTTCTCAGTGAGATCAGCTTATATTGTGTTCAGTCGTTTAGGAGTGTCAAACTTTGTTTTGTCCATCTCTTGGAGATGGGCGTGGAGGTTAAAGTGTCAAGAACGGGTTAAATTTCTTGTGTGCCTTTTCATCCATGGCACTTTGATGACCAACAATTTATGATGTAGTCGGGGTCTCACTGATGATCCTTTGTGTCCCCTCTACTGGAAGCTTCCGAAAACTCATTCTCATCTTTTTTGGGATTGTTCAAAAGTGCGTTAGATTTGGACTCGGGTTTTGCCTTCGTCCTCTTTTGCTTGGCTAATGTTGGGGATCTAACCGTTGAATGAGTGGCTGGAGCATAATTGTCTGTCTCATGGTCTTCATATGGGATTTCTGTGGTCAGTCTACTTTGTGTATATGCTTTGGGCAATTTGGAACACTCGATGTAGATGCGCCTTTGAGCACATCTCTTTTTCCCCATAAGGTGTCATCATAGCTATTTCTAGTTACACTCGGGATGGGCAGATGCTTTTACCACAGAGCTAAGTGATGTTTGTGAGGGCCTTAATCTCTTGATCCATACCAAACTCTTCCCAGTTGTTTTGGAGATCAATTCTACTGAGCTTGTTGAAGCATTATCATTTGAGATGGCTCTCTCTCTTCTCGGATTCCATGTTATCTAGGAATGCCAGCAACTATTCCCAAATCTTCGCTCCATCAAGTGATGTTTATCCATAGAGAAGGGATTAATTGTGCTGACAGTCTTTGCTAGACTGAGACAGACAGTCCCACAGGGATTTCATAAGTTGCCTCTCCTCCTAGTGAGGTGTACTGCTCTTTGAAGTGTGATATCACGAGTATGACCTTTTAGAAGCTAGTTTTCCCCTTCCGTAGTATTACTAAAATAAATAGTATAATTTGTTTTTTTTTTTCACACATTTTGCTGTCTTGTTTGCTTAATGTCATGTCATCTTCCATGTTTTCCCCTCTTTATGTTCTTGCTACATATGTTATAGCGATTGAAATCATACTTTGATATAAATTTAATAATGCAAGTAAAATTGATAATGGGCATGCAGACGAGTGGATTTGCCCTGGTTTAAATCTTTCTAGTTGCAGTGGGCAATCCATGTGCACATGCAAGCAATGAAAAAAAAAGTAAAACAAAATAAAATAAAAAAGTGAAAGTAAAAAAGAAAAGGGATATAGGGATAAAATTAATACAACCTGAGATATGAAATTATGTGAGATAAAAGAAGCTGAAGAATTCTAGTCTAATGTTTCTCTGGAGCCAGCTGTACCTATTCAAATGTTCCAAATTCAGAAAAATGACTGTGGAAATCAAATTAATTAATTCTGAAACTTCGTTGGCTGTTTTGCAGGTGCTTTTTTTCCACCAATACAGTGGCACGATGGTTCTGTGGTTCCCATCTCTCCTAGTTATTTTATCTTGACCGTCACTATGATGTATGCCCAGCACCTAACCCAAGGATTTCCAGAACTACCAATTGATTTGAATTCAAAAATTTAATAATAGTTAAATACAAAAATTCTGCTAATACATCTATGTATGTATGCAAATGTGTGTATATAAAATTCAGAATACGCATTTTAAATGAACATATTATAGCTGGTGGGTTTGCTATGCTGTTCTATCATTTCAAAGGTAAAATAGTTAAAGAAAAAAAGGGATTTGTGATTCATATTTAATACATGTGCAAGAAGCAAAGAAAAATATGCTAAAAAACAGGGCAAAGCAACCAATGCATAATTACACATCAAAAGCAGGGGACGCCAACCTTCTCTTTTGCCTAAAACAACAGTGACATGAAGCAACCATGATAGACCAGTCTAGGAAAAACGCAAGAGCCAACCTAAAGTAGACTCGAAGCCGTACTAAAGTCGTCAAAGGGAAGCAGTGATCCAACCACATGATCTCCTCCAAAAGGGAGAACCTAATTAGGCAAGTAAGCAATTGAAAATGGTCACTTGAATTTGCAAAAAGTAAAGAGAAATTTATCACTCTTTTTTACCTCATTGTAGATATGTGAACCTTGCATCTCGAAGAAGCATGTCCCGGACAAAATGCAACTCTTTCAGAACATTGCTGATGGTCATTCTTTCTTGAGGGGACTCCATGGAGCAACCAATTCCAATCTTGATTAAGGATACCACGCATTCCATTTTGCAGCTATTGCCAGTGCCATGCACCAGGATAGGATCCACAACATCTATGATCTGGTTTGGCAATGCCATCATAGCGAATTTGTGAAGATTAAGTCCATCAGAAAATATGGTGTCAGTTGGTCGTTTGGCCGTGATCATCTCCAACAATAAGATCCCATAGCTGTAAATGTCCCCCGTTGTCATGATCTCACTTCCTATACCGTATTCTGTTCAATCATTTCACATATTACTAGAAATATATTATATCTAAAGAAAGAAAAAAAAAAGTACTCCAAACCAAAATAAGTGATAAAAGAGCAAATTGTATAGTGCAATGTTTCGATGAATGAAATGATTTCATTTGTATATCTATCTAACTGGTTACCATTTTCCTGGACAGCATGTAGATTACTCTTTAATTTCTCATAATGATTCAAAAGAAAGAAATCTTTAAAAAACCAAACTTAAGGATTGAGAAGTGCACTTACCTGGAGGAGCATAACCAATTGTCCCCCTTAATCCAATTGAGCTACTTTTGTCATCATTTCCTTTTGGAAGTAGAAACCTTGCCAATCCAAAATCCGCAACACGTGCAGTCATGTCATCATCCAAAAGAATGTTGCTTGGCTTTAGATCACAATGGACAATTGGACTCTCACTTTGGTAATGAAGATAATTGACTGCACAAGCTATATCAATTGCAACATTGACTCTTTGCAGAATGTTTAGATGCCGAATATCAATATGACTGCCATCCGTTTGTGGACAAGGATGCAGCCAATTCTCTAAACTTCCATTGGACACAAACTCATAAACCAGAGCCTTGAAATCATTGCCCTGCAAATCAATGCTTGAGCAAGCAGTTATGATCTTTACAAGATTTCAATGCCTAATGTTTCTCATGGCTTCACACTCAGCTAGGAAACTCTTGAAAGCTCCATGGCATTGAAGGTTGAAGACTTTAATTGCAACAGGAGTCCTAGATTCCCCGAGCATTCCTCTGTATACAGTGCCAAAACTTCCCCTGCCAACCATATTTTCGGAGGAGAAGCCATTTGTTGCCCTCAGGAGACTTCTATATGACACTTGCAAAAGACTTTCACCCAAAAGAGCCATAGATGATGGTTGCTTTTTTAGCGTTGCTCGTCTTCTATATTGACAAAGCAGGAAAGATGACACCACAAATGCAATAAATATTACACCTCCAATCAATACTAGCACCATGTGACCATGCAATACCTTTCTTTGCTTTGAGCCATTGGTAGTGTTACATTTAGGCAGATGTAGTTCGCTTATTCCACCACAGAGCCTATAATTTCCAACCAAAGATACTGCACTTGTGTTTAGGAAGACACCCGTCATTGGAACCTCGCCTTCAAAGTTATTGAAAGATAAATTTAAACTGTTTAGAAGAAATGATTCCAGAAATTTTGGAATGTGACCAGATAGATTGTTACGAGAAAGGTCAAGGTTCTGTAGGCCTCTCAAATTACTTAATAGCTCAGGAATAGATCCATTGAATAAGTTCTCCGATAAGTATAAATCTACAAGGCTAGTGCAACTACTCAACCAGCTCGGAAGCTCACCTGATAAATGATTCTTCGATAAATCCAACCTAGCCAAGTGACCTAGCTTACCAATCTCAAAGGGTAGGGTGCCAACAAGTTGATTTCCAGACAAATCTAATAAAATTGATAGTGCCGGAATACCAAATATTTGTTTTGGTATGGACCCACTAAGATTATTCAAGGAAAGGTCCATTAGGATCAAATCTCTACAGTTACCCAACTCTGGAGGTATATTTCCTTGTAATATGTTGTTGGATAAATAGAGTTTGTTAAGAAATGAAAAGTTTCCTATAGAAGCTGGAATCTTATCAGAAAGTTTGTTGAACTGGAGAATTAAATATTGTATGCTTTGAAGCTTACCAATCTCTTCAGGTATTGGCCCAACCATATAATTATGCTGCAAAGATAGCACACTTACGTTAACAAGGTTACCTATCTCTGGAGGGATAATTCCGGATATTTCATTGTCTTCAAGGTTTAAAAAAGTCAATGTGGAGGAGAGATTGCCGATTTCTTTTGGCAATATCCCAACTAATCGACTGGCTCGTACCTCTAATACTTCCAACATAGTACAATTTGAAAGAGATTTGATGAATTTCATGCCACCGGGCTCTCCTCCTAACCCAGTAGAGGAAATAGCAACTGCTTTCAAATTTTGTAGGCCTCCAAAATCAACCAAAATTTCTCCGGTAAAATTGCAATGTCCCAATTCAAGATCCTGAAGATGAGTTGCATTTGATAATGAGATTGGAAGAGGACCATCGAAGTGGTTATATTGGATTAGAAACCATTCAAGATTAGGAAGTGTAAGGCCAATGTTGGAGGGAAGTGTGCCGTGAAATTGATTATGGGCAATGCCAAATGATGTAATAGAAGATAAGTTATACACGGATACAGGGATCATACCGTGAAGCTTATTGGAACCGAGTTCAAGAGTGTTTAAATTTCGTAGACGACCCAATGCCTCTGGAATTGTCCCTCCCAACTTGTTTTCAGCCAGAAATAAGTGTTCAAGTGATGTGAGGTTTCCAAGAAAGGGACTTATGCCTCCTGTTAAATTGTTTGCTTGGAAACTGAGGTACGTGAGTTTTCGCAATTGGTCAAGCTCCTTTGGAATTTCGCCTACTAACTTGTTATAGGATATTTGCAGCCATGTTAGGTTGGTGCAATGAGAGAGAGTACCAGGGATATTCCCTTCAAAGGAATTCCATTTTAGACTCAAATAGTTCAGCTTGCGCAAATGACCAATTTCAGGAGGGATTTGGCCATGGAAACTATTGTTGCGTAGGGAGAGTATCTTAAGGAAGCTTAAGTTCCCTACATGAGGAGGCAACAAACCACCCAAGCCACTCGAAGTCAAATTCAAAACAGTGACCCTTACATGTCGGCTAGAGCATGTCACACCCTCCCACTTGCAGAAGGGCACAGAATTATTCCAAGAGCTCATCACCCCTAGAGGATCATAAGAAATGCTCTTTTTAAAGGCCAGCAATGCGTCGTGATCACTGTTGTTTGTGTGCTGCATGGCCACGGCTAATGGCTTTGTCTTAGTTTTGTGGAGAATTGAGGTGTTGAGGAAGCATAACAAGAGTAAAAATGTTGGCATCTTTCTATTAGCTACGCAGAGCACATTAAAGCAGCTCATCTCTGAATGTATCAAGAAAGCCGAGTGGCTCCACCTTCACGTGATTCATAGATTTTAAATGCCGATCCTCATGGAGATAAGGATTAGACTTCTCAAGCCAAGAAATAAACAGCTACATGGCCCATTGTAAGGGTTTTGTCAACGAAAATGGGCGAGATTTTGTCAAAACAACTCAACCAAGTTTTCAAACTCAATTTGTGGTATACATTTTCAGCCCTCTTGAAACTTTGACAAGACTATTGATGGAACCCTCTTTTAGGGAACTTGAAAAGTATAAGTGGAGTTCTCATTTACTGCACGCGGGAAGTTGCCGTGCGCAAAGCTCATGTGGTGGGTATGTAGCCACATCAACCGTGTGGACCCGGATTCCAAATCAAAGTGCTGGAGGCGGCGGTGGGGGATTAATAATGGTCATGTCCCGTCTATGACTGACTCTGTCCTCTGCCGTTTTCACTCTGTGAACTCCAAATCTCCAAATTGCATACTTCCACCTATGTTTTCTAGTATCGGTGGGACTTGGTATCTTTCCTAGGACAAAGATAATTCCTCTCAATTTAAACGTGGAAATCTAGATATTTTTGAATGAAAATAAAATTTGAATACTGTTATTTTTAGTTATTTATCTAGTATTTTAATACCTTACGGTGCCTTAACCTTTTTTTCATATCTTGACTGGAGAAGGCAATCCTTGGCTCCATACTGTCATAGTCAGCCGGGAATGAAAGAGCCAAACAATAAAATATCTTTAAATTCTATTTAAACATATATTTTCATCCCAACAATAATATTTAAGTTCTATTTGCTTGACAATACATATTTTTTTTTCCTTTACTGCATGTATTAGGTATTGCGTTGAATTTAAAATTTAATAAATGATAAAAGTATCATGAACCACAAATACGAAACAACCCAAAATAAAAATAAAAGCAAGTAGTTAAATACAAAATGCTTCTGATATCAATTAATTTAAAAATAAATTCTCCGTCTACTTATGTTAGAAGGATTCATAAGTGGGAAAAAGAACCAGCCTAATGGAGGACTTAGAGCTATTTTTAGAAAACTAAATCGCACCTCGGATTCGTTTAGTAACTAAAATTTGTAAAAGTATTTATAAATCTAAAAAATATTCAGAAGCTAAAATAAAAAAAAAAATTTGCTGTTACTAGTTTTTTCATTTTAGTGTTTTTAAGCACAACTAAAATAATCTATTTTGATTAATAAAAATATATTTTTATCTTTTTGTATTTAATAAAAATTACAACCATACTACATCTTATGCCCATTATGATCTTTTCTCTATTTGATATAGTTTATAACCATCCATTTTATCAAACAATTAACTACTTTAAGTAACATTTATTCAAACAGATAATAACTTATTTTTTAAAAAAGTTAAAATAGGTTTATAGGCAAAAAACATGTTTATAAGTAGCATTTTTTTAAACAATGTCAATCAGTCTCTAAGCAATCATTTTTTTTTTCCAAGAATTTATTTCCAATTCCAGGTTTTGTCAATATTCTTTTTAGAATATTTCCCTAAAAATTGGCTTAACTTCGACCTCCCACCTCACCTCTTACTCTCTAGTGAAACTAACATGTGCTCTTGCTCAGCTTTTGACTGAAATTGTGAACCTCTCTCTCTCCCCCTCTTCCATCCTCACAAACTAAATTTGTGAACATTTTACTTGTAAACATGTATTTTGTGTGACCCTTAGTGAAAGGCATGAGAACTTGTATACATGTATAAAATATGCATAAAATATACATAAAATATGATGTTTTGAGTTTAGCAAACGAAGATTGTTTAAAAACATAGTAGTATGCATTGAAAACCCAAACGCTAACCAAAATGGATAATCTCATAATAATTCAATTAAAGTTTAAAACTTTTGAAAAAAAAAATGTTACTCATTCCTAACCGATTGACCCATCCATATCATCAAATAACCCTCAAAATCTTTGAATTGGGAGCTCAAAAGTGTTTGCACAAGCTCTAAAATTTGTACAAATGTTCCTAAAAGAAATTTTCAAACATAAGAATTATTAAAATATTTTAAAAAGAATGATGTTGTCATGAAATAATTTTAAAAAAGGATGAGATTTGAGAAATAATATCAAAAAGCGAAAACAACTTTCAAAATGGATTCCCGTGCTAGGGTTTTGAAAAAAGCTGATTAAGGACTTTCCGATAATAGCGACCTACTCGAACTTGGAACAACGTTGAAGGCGGCACGAGAATGTTTTTAAATCATTAGATACTTTTACTATAGACGATCACCTAAAAATATCGTGGAAGAATGGAAACTGAGAGAAAAAACCAGAAATTGAGGTCGCTTGTAGCTCAAAAACACTTTTTAAAATCATAATCAAACTTGAGGATGAAAATTTGTTAGAAATAAGCTTTGATATGAAAGCTTGAAAGCTCATCGATAGCAACAGTGGCAGAGGTATCATGAAAATGTGAATTTTGGCTACAAAAGTGAAATTGAAGATGCAATGAGGTTCTTGTTGATGCATATTAGATAGTATATGTGGGTTAATTCAACATAAGACTTGAGTAAATGCCTTCAGCTTGGGGAATCCAAGCACAGGTTTGCAAGTACTAAAATTGCAAATTTTGTTATGAAATCTTACCACTGCCATATCCGTGATATTCTATACCTTTTATTGCATCTGCATAATATTTGAAACAAAGTCTGAAACCCTAAAGCATGAGCAATGTTATTTGTTGTCTTAATTGTTACCAAGTCTTTTTGACTTACATATTCTTCTTATTCTTTCCTAGGTCATCAAGAGATTAGCAGTCTACATGTGGGTCTGAGCAATGATGAATGACCTAAATCAGATGCTATGGCCTTGTCCAAATCACAAAAGAGCTTCCATTATACAATCATTATGAGATGAAATAAAGTCTTTGTTCCTCAAAAATTGGACTATTTTGGTCTAAAATTATGCTAATAAGTTTGTTTTTGTTAATACGGCCATTTTTTGTTGGGCTTTTTAAGTAAAGCTCCTTTTAGTGGGCATATTCTCTTTAAAATAAAAGGATTTTTTATAGTTTGATTTTAAATAATCCACATGCAATTTCAAGCCTACTAGGTGGGTCATTACAATAAGTGAATATTCTCTATAATAACAGTTAGAATTCTTTAAGGATGGCAATATCCAATCCTAGACAGAACAAACTATAGATTTTTCCTCTTTTTTCTTACTTTCCTATTCTTCTTTAGTTGTTCTAGCTTTTTTGAAACTTAAATAAGATGACTAAAGTGAAAACAATACATAAGAAAAAGAAAAAGGAAGACACCTACATTTCGTAGTTGCTTCCTTTTACTCTTCCCATGCAATGACAAATGCGATAAAAGACCAGAGAGGCTGACAGTGGAAATTGTAATTCTTTGAAGATCACACATGTAGGCTAATGTTTAATTTATTTTGCAACTTAAAACACATCGAATATTTAGTGAATCTTTGTTTGATAGAAAAGCTGATTGCATTTTTATTTAAAAATTTCAAATATAAATTTTGAAGCTTTTAGTAAATTTCTTATAAGCAAAATAATTAAGGTACATTTTAATAATTCATTAGGATGTCAGATTAGAAAAAATTATTTCTTCTCAAGATGATCACTTAAATGGTGATGGTTGATTATTTCTCTTTAAAATTCACATCATCACTCTCTTTCTATGAGAGAATTATTTCTTCCTCTCTAAGTAACTACCCAGCTCTTTATTATCTAAAAGATTAACCACTCTCTCTCTCTCTCTCTCTCTCTCTTTTCTTTTTCCTTTTTTTTTTTTTTTATCTTTACAGAAATTAATCACTCAAAAAGTTCATTCAGTCTCCTCTTTCTGTCAATGAAAATACTAACCACTTCCTTCTCTATTTTCTCCCTTTCCCTCTCTATGAAAAGGAAAATTCATCTCTTTTTAGGTGCTGTCACAGATCCATTATGCCCTGATTTTTTTATTGTTTCTTTTTAAATTTTTTTTTATTTTTATTCTTTTCTTTTTTTGTTTTGTTCTTTTTTTTATTCTTTTGAAGTGTGGGCATGACGCAATAGTGGATTCTCTCAATTGTATCTTGAAAATTCGAGATTTCGAATCAGCCTCCTTATAAAAAAAAAAAAAAGCAAAGGGAAAACTATCTAGATATTCTCTTCTACAGAACCCACAATGTGGGAGGTTCGGCAGTGGATACGCCCTTTTCTTTTTTATTCTTTTATATTTTTATCACTACCATTATATTATTACTAATTACTCTAAATTCATCACAATTTACCACTACTATACAAAACAATAAAAAAAACAAAAGAATAAATAAACAAAAAACAAAATAAAAAAGAATAAAAAGATTTTTTTTTATTTTTTGGTTTTTTGGGATTTTTTTCCTTTTGTTTTTTTTTTTAAATCTTTTATGTCTTTATTATTTTGTTGTTTTTTGTTTTTTTGTATTTGTTCTTTTTTTATTCTTTTCAGTTTTTACCACTAGCCTTATATTATTACTAATTATCTTAAACTTATCACAATTTATCTTTAAAAAATTAAAAAAAAAACAAAAGAATAAAAAAAGAAGCTCAACATAGTAAACTAATAAAAAAACAAAATAAAAAACAAAATAATGAAATAAAAAAAATAAAAAAAAAACAAAATAAAATGGAATAAAAAAATAAAAAAACAAAATAAGAAAAGTTTAACATACGAGGTGCTGTTCCACCGGCGGTGGAACCCCCTCCTGATTTGTTTTTTTGTTTTTTCTTTTGACTTTTTTTGTTTTTTTTTTATTTTTTCTTATTTTTATTCTATTATTTTTTGTTCTTTTGTTTTGTTTCTTTTTTCTATTTTTTTATTTTTTTACCACTACTATTGTATTATTACTAATTATCTAAACTCATCACAATTTACCACTACCATACAAAATAATATAAAAACAAAAGAATAAAAACAAAATAAAAACAAAATAAAAAAAGAATAAAAAGATTTTTTTGGGTTCTTTTTGTTTCTTTTGTTTTGTTTTTTTAATTCTTTTGTGTTTTAATTCTTTTGTTGTTTTTTGTTCTTTTGTTTTTGTTCTTTTTTTCTTTTTTTTTTCTTTTAGTTTTTATCACTACTATTACATTATTACTAATTATCTTAAATTCACCACAATTTATCTTAAAAATGAAAGAATAAAAAAGCAAAAGAATAACAAAAAAACTCAACTCAGTAAACTAATAAAAAAGCAAAAAAATTAAAGAAAACAAAATAAAAAAGAATAAAAAACAAAATAAAAAAGAATAAAAAAATAAAAAAATAAAAAAAGTTAAACATAGGAGGGGCGGTTCCACCGATAGTGGAACCCCCTCCTATGTTGATTTGTTTTTTTTGTTTTTTCTTTTGTTTTTTTTTTTTTTTTGTTTTTGCTAATTCTTTCTGTATTTTTATTCTTTTGTTTAGTTCTTTTTTTATTTTTATTTTTTTTGTATTTTTACTACAATCATTATATTATTACTAATTATCTAAACTTATCACTATTTATCATTACTATACAAAATAATAAAAAAACTAAAAACTAAAAAAAAATAAAAAACAAAATAAAAAAGAATAATTTTTTTTTTGTTTTTTGGTGTTTTTTTTTTTTTGTTTCTTTTGTTTTTTTTTTTTTAATTCGTTTGTATTTTTATTCTTTTGTTCTTTTTCATTCTTTTGTTTTTGTTCTTTTTTTATTCTTTTTAGTTTCTACTACTATCATTACATTTTATCAATTATCCTAAACTCACCATAATTTATCAGTACCATTAAAAATAAAGGAATAAAAAAACAAAAGAATAATAAAAAAAGCTCAATATAGTAGTCACAAAAAACAAACTAATAAAAAAACCAAAAAATAAAAACAAATAAAAAAACAAATAAAAAAAGAATAAAAAGAATAAAGAAAACAAAATAAAAAAGAATAAAAAAATAAAAAAAGAATAAAAAAAATTAAAAACAAAATAAAATAAAAGTTCAACAAAGTGGACCAAAAAACAGAGAGAAAGAGTGAGGTGAGAGGGTCACGTGAGTGGTTATCACTCACGTGACACCTCAAACCCCATGTAAGAGTATACATAGATGATTAGAATTTACCATGTCTTCCGTGAGTGGGAATGGAATTGGAATCAACCGATTGATGTACAGAGGGGATGGAATGTGAATCAACCCTGACGTGTGTCATGCTCCCTTTCTTTTCTTTTCTTTTCTTTTTTCCTTTTTTTTATTTTAATATTATGACATTGAATTTGGAAACATGAGCCAACAATATGAGTTTTATTATCAGTTGTTTAAATTAAAAATAATGCACGTGGAGATGGTTTACAGATTAATAAAACAAAGTATCTAGATGAGTGATACATAATATGCATAAAATATGATGATTTGGGTTTAGCAAAAGAAAGTATTGGAGGTGGATTTCAACTCTACAGATTCAACTCCTTGTGACTCAAATATTAGCTCGATTAAAAGGTTTGAAACCTGTGAAATGCCACCAGAGAGTGTTCTGACAGGAGAAACTCCGATACTCAAGTCAGAAAGAGTAGTTTTCAAAAAAGATAAATAGATTTGAGAAGTAGGGAGGACGAATCTCTCTGTGATCTTTGTATGTCCTATATCGAGTTAGAGGACTTACCTGACTTGACGCCTCAAAAGATTTTATATAGTGTTCCTCTGAGAATTGTGCTATCGCGGGGTGTTTCAACCCTAATTTCCTTATGGAGTGATCCGAGGATTCTGAATCTGTGAATGTAAAAAATTTTATGTTGTTATCATTTAGGAAGTTGAATTATACGGAAATATTATTTCCCTTATCAATTGGATCCTTGAAATTCCTTTCCTTTCTCGGGATATACGTTTCGTGCTGAAATAGAAAACTCAATTGAGATGTAATTCCGTTGAGTACTACAGAACGGGAGGAGAAGTATTCGATTCCTTCGGTAACCATCAGTCGCGAGAGAGAGAGAGAAAAGTAGCGTTCGGTTCCACCGAATGCTCTTGTAGGTTAAACCATGTAAATAACACCGGGGGCTAGACGATTAGTGAGTAGGCGTCCATGGAGTTTAACTCTTTCGGATAGTCAGGGCGACTGAGACCCATTCAGGGAGATAAATCTCATCAATAAAACGGGACGACATAGGCCCATTTAGTGTGAGTGATCTAGAGATACTGAATTGAGGACCCTATGCCGTTATTGGGTGAGGCCCATTCTTTATAGTAAATTCTGCGAAACGGATCCCATAATTTTCCTCGACTCATGGTGTCGCTTCACGAGAAAGACGCCATGAGTAATGACTTTTCTGAAAAGACGCCAAACCTTTGGTATAATGAGTGTTTTTTCAGCTTTCGTGAGCCGCCTCTAGTGATCTCTATAAATGCTTTCGTGAGAGGGGATCTGATGTTTTCACCGCCCCGCACTTATTGCTTTCTTCTTTCAAATTGTTTCTATACACAGGAAAGCTTCCATAAAAGGCATGGCGAGAGGTTCTGTTACTCAAAGTTTAACGACATTAGGAGTACCATGTCGGCGTTGGAGCTCCAAGAAGTTCAAACTGCCATATTAGTGGGTGACAACTACACCCTAGTATCAGCCACAGACAATAACTGAGCGAATAGGGCCCCAAAGGGTCGTGTCCCAATGTATAAACAGATAGTGAAATTTGGTTTGAAGGTACCATATACCGGTCCGTTCGTTGAAGTGTTACAGTAATGGAATCTATTTCCGACTCTATTCACTCCTGGATTTTGATACCTAATTGTTGTTGTGACTTCATTGTTAGGGTTATGTCCTTTTCACTTTGATTTTGACATCCTGGTGGCTGTTTTATCTCTGGTAAGATACACGAAGAAAGGTTTGGTCCGAGATTGATATAGGCACAAACTCGTTCCAAATCCGATTGAGGGTTTCATCATAAGAAATCAACTAACAGGGACTAGGCCCGTAAGTACTTTTTTGTGAAATTCCAGAACAATGATCTTATGCCAGTGCTTTCTAGTGTTGAGGGAAGCCTTGCGTTAGGATTTCAACCTTTAGACCCTTCTCATCACTTTCGCTTTGTGCGTTTGGTTAGTAGTTATTGTAGGTCTACGCGAAGGGTTATCCTAATCAATTCTTTAACGAACGATCAAATGCTCTCACTGGCGGGTCTACTGATAGGAGAGAAGAAGAGGATCAATAGACCCCTCTTAGTTAATAGGAGAGAGATCGGGTTGACTAGTACTTCAAGCTTCGTAGATGACTTTGTGCTAAAAGAGGTCACGATTAATAGGGTTTCACCTTCTGAGAATTTTTTGATAGAGACCGAGAAGCTGTCTGAGACCCAAACTTTAACAGCGCTCCCCCAAATGAAAAGGAGGAAATTACTTCAGCCTGATTCTCTATCAGGGAATAGTCATGAGACGAACAAGGAAATTGAGGAGCATATACCTGCAGTTTTGTTAAAGACATTCAAGGTTGAACCAAAGGCGTTGGATAGCATTGGTCAAGCTCTATCAATCAGAAATGAGATGGCTTCGCTATCAGAAAGACTTGATAGAAATCTATCGGTCGGCGCAGAAGCTAGGGTGTCAAGGGAGACAGTGAAACTTGCCAAAGAATTGTTCGGCCTATCAAGCGCGGTTCCCCTATAGCCTTCTCACAAGGGGAAATGCAAGGTACTTGATGGAACAGCTATCTCTCCTTCTTACCACATCCGTTCCTTTCATGGTGACAAGGGGTCGAAGGAGAGAGGAACAATAGCCATTAGCTCTGGGATAAGCAGTATAGTTGCATGAACTTAGCTGAGGCAAAGAAAATAACTGATTGACTCGATTTTCATCGTTTCAATCTAGAGCTGCACAGGATGTCCATGGAACAAACTAACGGGGCTCTTAGGTCTCTTGGCTTAATGGTACCATCTTCTAAATTCTCTTCACTTTGTCTTCATCTTACTGCAAAGTGATTTCTCTTTTCTCGCAAATAATGGCTCTAGCAGAATTCCAAGAGCGGTAGAGAAAGCAAATTGTTGGTCACTTAGAGGAAAAGGCCCATCAATTGAGTGCCCAAGTTGGGGCCTTATGGGGTGCTACCGATCGAAAGGAGAAGGACACGAGGACAAAGGAGAAGTTCGAGGCCTCGCTGGCTGAAGAGAAGATTAAGAACCTCTAAAATTACTGTGAGCATTTGAAAATTAAGAAAAAGGCCCTCGAGACGTGGTTGTATACTACTGAGATGTTGGCCCAGTTGCGTGAGGAATCTCTCCAGGTAGCAAAATAGAAAGCAATTAAATTTGAAAAAGCTCTACTCCAGTGTGCTGCTTCCTCTAGAGATACTTAACGTGAATTGACAGAGGCTAAGATGTGCTGAAAAGATAATCTGTCAATTGCGTTTGGAGGGAGCCCTACCTCCAGTCAACGAGGCGGCCAACAGGGATACGACGGGTTAGGATGTAGCCTCTCTCAGATCGATTAGTGCCCTGAGTGTGGTGAATACCAGGACTTTTCTTCGGGAGGCCTCTACTCCTCCAAAGCTTATATAGTTCTGATACCATTGTATCATAATGTTTCTTAATGAGACTCCCTTGCATGTTTCTTTCCAATCGATGCGTGTTGGCAACAGGGGATACTCCCTTCATTGTCTCGATTGGACTTCTCAGTTATGTCTTGTAGTTCTAGGCTTTTCCAAGGAATGTCGGCCCATTATGGGGTATTTTCTAACTATGTATATTCATGAGCATCTCAGGTTTTCCTTGAAATATCTGTTAGGATAATGAGAAATAAGAATGCCTTCTGTTAAGTTGGGGCGACAGAGGCCCATTCGAAGAGATGGATCCCTTTATTCGGTCAGGGCGATGGAAGCCCGCTCGAGAACATAGATCCCTTCGTTTGATCAGAGCGATGGAGGCCCATTCGGGGAGATACATCCCTTCGTTCGGTCAGGACGACGGAGGCCTGTTCGGGAAGATAGATGACATCGTTTGATTAGGGCGACGAAGGCCTGTTTGGAGAGATAAATCCCTTTGTTTAATCAAGGTGATGAAGGCCCGATCGGGGAAATAGATCCCTTCGTTTGATTAGGGCGACAAAGGTCCGTCTGGAGAGATAGATCCCTTCATTTGATCAAGGCGATGAAGACCCGTTCGAGGAGACAGATCCCTTCGTTTGATTAGGGCGACAAAAGCCTGTTCGAAAAGATAAATCCATTCGTTTGGTTAGAGCGACGAAGGCCCGTTCGGGGACATAGATCCCTTTGTTTGATCAAGACGACGGTGTCCTGTTCGGGGAGATAGATCCCTTCATTTGATCAGGGTAATGGAAGCCCGTTTGGGGAGATAGATCCCTGTGACAGAGACCCGTTCGGGGAGATAGATCCATTCATTTGATCAGAGCAACGAAAGCCCGTTCAGGGAAATTGATTCCTTTATTTGGTCAGGGCAATGGAGACCCGTTCGAAAAGATAGATCCTTTCGTTTGGTCAAGGCGACAGAGGCCCATTTGGGGACCCTTCGTTTGCTCAAGGCAACGGAGGCCCATTTGGGGAGATAGATCCCTTCATTTGGTCAGGGCGACGGAGACTCATTCGGGGAGATAGATCCCTTCCTTTGATCAGGGCAACGAAGGCCCATTCAAGGAGATAGATCCCTTCATTTAGTCAGGGCGACGAAGGTCCGTTCAGGGAGATAGATTCCTTTGTTTGATCAGGTCGACGGAGGCCTATTCAGAGAGATAGATCCCTTCGTTTAGGTGTTTCTTTCCCTTAGGAAGTGGGAGTTTGGTAGGATGCAATCAATCAGGCATACGCGTGTTCATTATCAGACGAAGGAATATCATAGTAAAAATATAAGAGACATGTGGAGCTCATTGAAGTGTACTATGCAACTATTTCAGGATGGGGGCTGAAGACTCATGATCACAGGACAAGGTCCCAACTCCAAGTGAAATTTTAAACTTTACCTTCATATGTTTAGTGCTGGGCAGAGCTTCCAAGGCATTCATGCTCGATCTTCCTAAGATTGTATCGTAAGGCGAGGGGAGATCAACCACATTGAAGGTCGTTGTAGCTGTCGCATGATTGGGGGGCATGCCCAAATTGATCGGGAGAAGAATAATCCCTTCAGGGTATATCCATTCACCAGAAAACCCCTTGACTGGACCCGTATGGGGTTGTAGATGTGCGGGGTTGTCCCCATTCGGTTGAAAGTGTCCCAATATAGGAGTTCACACCCCGCCCCTTGATTGATGAAAATCTTTCAGACTTCACACGAACCTATTTTGGCAGTGATGATGAGAGGGTCATGGCGGTTTGGATTTAGCCAACTTAGTCTTTATCAGTGAAACCGATGATCGGTTGCTTACCTTTTGCTTCCTTTTCAACGTGAGTTGCTAATACCTCTAGCGGGAGAGGGACAGGGACATTAGGTGAATAGAAAATAGGTGTGATCAGGCATTCGACCTTGTTTACTTATGTACCATTCGAGGAGTTCGGAATGTCCGATGGGGGTGGAGATGTTCAAGGGGTTCGTTCCTTGTGAATTTGGAGAATAACTCCGTCCTGTTGGTTAGTTGGTGGTGGATCAACCGGTCGATTGTTTGGTTCATTCCACCTTGGCTGTGCTTGTCTATGAGGGTGCAACATATTCATTTCTTCTATGCTAATGAACCTTTGTAACTTCCCACTTCTAATAAGAAATTCAAGTTCATCTTTGAGCCTTCTACAGTCATCAATCGTGTAGTCGTAATCGTGATGGAAGTGACAGTATTTGCTTCTATCTTTCTAGAGATCATCCTCCACAAGTTGAGGAGGCTATCAGATATAAGAGTGATCCCTGATCTGAAACAGAACTTCACTGGGAGTTTCATTTAAAAGAGTGTAGGTGGTAAACTTTCAATAAGGCGGAGGACCCGGTCGGTTACTCTTCGGTGAGGGTCATTGGGGCGATCGACTGCGTTCTCTCCTGGACAATCGATTCCTTCTTTGGTCGAAGGTTTCGGCGTCTTCAGCCACAATGTACTTCTCAGCACAAGAGTAAAATTCCTGGATAATGGAGAGAGGTTTTTTGTGATCGAGACTTTCACACCAGATGGGAATAACCCAGTAAGCAGTGCCGCTAACACAATAGAGTGGTTCAAGGACAGAACTTTCATCATCTCTATTTTGAACCTCTCTAAGAACTCCCTCAGGGGTTCATCCTCCTTTTGATGCAATGATAATAGAGAGATAGATTTTCTCTTTACTCCCCTACTTATCACAAAGTGATTTCGAGCTGCTGTCGAAGTTGGGAGAAAGTACTTATACTCAATAGTGGAAGTGAGTTGAACCATATTAAAGCGTTCCCCTTGAGAGTGATAGGGAAGTGTATGCACATGACAGCATTAGTCATATCTTTTTAGACCATTACCATCATGAAGTGCGTTGGGTAGCCACAAGGATCGGTTGTCCCATCATATCTTTCCATGGGAGGCAAAAGCATGTCACGAGGCATCGGTTCCGAAGAGACCTTAAATTCATCAGCATTGGCCTACTTAAATTCATCAACAACAAGTTGCTCAACTTGCCATCTTAGATCTTTAGGGTTATGGTGAGAAGTCACCGAGGGTCATAGTTGAGTGGTGGTATTCGTCGTCGGGGACGGTCGTGTCCAGATTCTCCTGAGGAAGAGTGGCCCTTGGGCCTTACAACATGACTAAGGCCTTCCAATTGCTTACTCATGTCCGGAATTTTGGACTCTAGTCTGTCCATCTGGGGCTGACTAACCCGTTCTGGAGGTATTGGCATGGGAACCATGGCTGGAAGTTCCTGCAACCCAGGCTGTTGGGCCTATTCCAAGCGAGGAGGTTGATCATGAGCAGAAGGATTATCGGTAGGTCGAGAAGACGCCGCAGGAGAGGCTACGCTAGTAGAGGTAGCAATATGGCCATCTACCACAGATGCGGCCCTTGATACTGTTCTGATTCTTCGCTTCGGAGGCATGTTGGTCTAATTAGTCTTGAGTGTTCAATAAAGATTCTCAAATCTGTTTCCCACATACGATGCCAATCTGTTGGAGATAGATTTCGACTCCTCAGATCCGGCTCCTTATAACTCGAACGGGTGCTCGATAAAGAGGCTTGAAACCAGCAAAAGACCGCTAGAGGGTGTTCCGGCAGAGAAGACTCCGATACTCAAGTTAGAAAGAGTGGTTTTCAAAAGGATAAACAGATTGAGAAGAAGGGGGGACGGATCTCCCAGTGATTTTTATATGTCCTATGTCGAGTTAGAGGATTTACATGGTTTGATGCCTCGAAAGCTTTTATGTAGTGTTCCTCTGAGAATTGTGTTGTCGCATGGTGTTTTAACTCTAGTTTTCTTGTGGAGTGATCCGAGGATTCCGGATCTGTGAATGTCAAAAATTTTATGTTGTTATCATTTAGGAAGTTGAATTATACGAGAAGATTTTTTCTCTTATTAATTGGATTCTCGAAATTCTCTTCCTTTCTCAAAAAGTATGTTTCATGTTGAAATAGGAAAGTCAATTGAGATGAGATTCCATTGAGTACTATGGAATGGGAGGAGAAGTGTTCAATTCCTTCAGTAGCCATCAGTCGGGAGAGAGAGAGAAGGGGAGCGTTCGGTTCCACCGAATGCTCTTGTAGGTTAAACCATGTAAATATCACTGGGGGCCGGACGATTAGTGAGTAGGCGTCCATGGAGTTTAACTCTTTCGGATAGTTAGGGCGATTGAGACCCATTCAGGGAGATAAATCTCATCGATAGAATGGAACGACATAGATTCATTTACGTATAAGTGATCTGGATATACTGGATTACAGGCCCTATGCCGCTGTTGGACAAGACCCATTCTTTATAGTAAATTCTGCGAAACAGATCCTATCAGAAAGATTGTTTAAAGACATAATAATATGCATAAAAAACGCAAGCATTAACCAAAATAGATAATCTCATAAAATGTTAAAATATGATAGCAAGAGAAATGGACTCTACTACTTACAAAGTAAGTAAATAAAATTACACGGATAGAAAATTTGAGAAATAGATTAGGCTATCTGAGAAAAAATAAATAAATAAATAAGATTATACAAAAAGAATGCCTAAGAAGCGGAGAAGCAATTTAGTTAACCATTAGCCTAACTATCCCAAATCATGAAAATGCACATCCTCTAACCAAGGTGTAGTGATTAGAGAAAATAAAAATAAACTTCTACCATAGGTTGAAAAATGCAATTGCTCGGATAAATAAAAAAGTATATCATCATATAAAAGACAAAAGTCAAAAAAAAAAAAAATCAATTAAAGCTTAAAATTTTTGAAAAAAAAAAATGTTACTTATTCCTGACCCATTGACCCACCCATATCATCAAATATGTAACCCTCAATATCATTGAATTGAAAGATCAAAAGGGTTTAGACATGGTCTAAAGTTGGTACAAACATTCTTAAAATATATTTTCAAAAGTAAAAATTATTAAAATATTTTTAAAAGAATGATAGTTTTCATGAAATAATTTCAAAAAGGATGAGATTTGAGAAATAATCTCCAAAATGGATAACAACTTTGAAAATGGTTTCTCATGCTAAGGTTTTGAAAAAAAGTTGATTGATTAAGGACTTTCTAATAACGGCAAGCTATTCGAACTTGGAACAATGTTGACAAGGGCATAAGAGTGTTTTTAAATCATTAGACATTTTTACTATCGACGATCACTAAAAAACATGGTGGAAGAATGGAAATCAAGAGAAAAAAAAATGAGATTGAGGTAGCTCGTAACTTGAAAACACTTTTTAAATTATAATCAAACTTGGGGATAAAAATTTATTATAAACAAGATCAAATATGAAAGTTTGAAAGCTCATCGATAGCAACAATGGCAGAGTTATCACGGTAATGTGAATTTCAGCTAGTAAATGTGAAATTGAAGGTGAAATGAGATTTCTGTTGATGCATATTAGATAGTATATGTGAGTTAATTCAACACAAGACTTGAGTAAATGCCTTCAGCTTTGGGAAATCAAAGCACAAGTTTGCAAGTACTAAAATTTCAAATATTGTTATGAAATCTTATCGCTGTCATATCTGTGACATTCTGTATTTTTTGTTGCATCTACAGAATATTTGAAACCAAGTCTGAAACCCTAAAGCATTATTAATGTTAGTTGTTGTCTTAATTCTCACAAAGTTTGTTGGACTTACATATTCTTCTCATTATTTCCTAGGTTGTCAAGAGGGTTAGTAGTCCACCTGTGGGTTTGTGCAGTAAGGAATGACCTAAGTGAGATGCTATGGCCTTGTCCAAATCATGAAAGAGATTCTATTATACAATAATTATGAGATGAAATAAAGTCTTTCTTCCTTAAAAATTGCTCTACTACTGTCTAAAATTATGCTAATAAGTTTGTTTTTGTTAATATGACCACCTTTTTATTTGGCTTTTCAAGTAATGCTCCTTTTAGTGGGCATACTCTCTTTAAAATAAAAGGATTTCATTATAATGAGTAAATACTCTCTTTACTAATAGTTAGAATTCTTTAAGGATGTCAACATCTATAATATCGATAAAGGACAAAAAAAAAAGATAAAAAAGGGGAGAAAACAAATTTCGGTCAAACTCATTCACCCCTCCCCCACTTCACTTTATTTTTTCTTTTTACCTTCTCTCTCTTCCTCCCCACTCCCACCCTCTTACCCGAGAACCCCCCTCCCTCACTTTTATTCACCTCTCAGCAATCTCTCTCTCCTCTCTTCACTCCCTCCAATTTGATCAAGTGTCTTCAAATATCCATAAATTTGAACTTCAAACCCTCCAATAAACCCCTAAAATGTTGAATTTAAGGGAAGATTCAAATTTTTTTAGAGAGAGAACAACCTAAGGTTTAGAGTAGCTCAACAATGGATGAAAATTGATGGTTCTAACAGAGGTAATACTTATTTCTAAACTTGGATTTTAATTATTTTTGCATAAACTTGGGATTGATATTGAGATTTTAGGTTTTGTAGAGAGAAAAATCTAGGGTTTGAAGGTGACGTGATTAAAAGGCAAAATTGGTAGTTCAAATAAGATAATTTTTCTTCGTTTATCTTAAATCTGAGTACATTTTATTGAAATGTAAACTTTATATTTAGATTGAAAAAATAAAGTTTATGGGGTTTAGACCTAAGATATATATAATGTTAAAGTTTAGGGAAATCTTGAAAAGGGAATTACTTCTTTAGGTTGGTGATGCAATTTGATGAATTTAGATGATGGATTGGTGAATTTTAGAAAATTAGAATTTCGGTTGTGTGGAGAATATTGATTTTCCATGGTATTAATTGTGATTAAGTGATAAATGTGTATGTATTGCTTTAGGCTTAAGGCAATTGGAATCTAAGGAGGAGAAAATCATTGATTTTGACTTGAGTTGGGAGTGATTACCTTTTCAAAAAGTGAATGGATGCATATTTATGATTTTGAACTAGAAAATGCTTTTACTTGATTTTTATAAATGTTTTTAAAATTAGTTTATAAATTAGTTTATGATTGTAGAATGTTTTGAAAGGAAATCTATAATGAAATATGCATCCAAGTATGAAATTGAAATAATGTACCATGTATATTGATTTATATTGATCGTGTTGGCATTGATAAATGTTTGAACTATTTTGGCACATTTTGATGTATGTTATGGATTTGTGAAATGGTACCTAATGAAATAGTTATAGTCATTCCCTTCTACGGTACAGTTTGATGGGGCGACATGGTTAGGGGTTATAAGACTAAAGAGATAGCCATGCTTAAGTTACCTCTGAGGTCATCCCCTCGGACTAGCTTGGAAGCACCCCAAGGGAGGCCCGAGTCAATGTCAAAGTTGGGGGTATTTGTGAATAAAAAAAAACATAAAAGCTCTTGGCGGTTCCACTCTTGGTCATGGTAGAATATTATCGAGAGCAATAATTTTAGCAACCCCATGAATTTTGGAAAACACATGGATATGCCCAGATGCATATAAGTTGTTCTTTATGACATTGAATTTTGTTTGAAAACTTGATATTTAATTATAAACTTTAAATTTTTATGGATACGACAATACGATTTTGAGATAATTTGTTTGACATGCCTACAATCACCTCTCATTTACTTTCATAACATGTTATTTACTCATTGAATATTATTTATACACATCCTTCTCACCCATTTTTTTACAAAGGAAATTTAGTTGGGATTTGTTATTATCTACTGCCGGACTTGGAGACATCACCTTCGCGGTCTTCCTTTTGGTATAAAGTCATGTTTGGTTTGAGATGTTTATTAGTGGACCCAAATGAGGGTAAAGTTTTATAACTATTTTGGAAACCTATTTTGTATTATGGTTATTTGATTTGAAATTTGAAAATGGTTTTATATACTTAACTTGAGGACCTCTTTTTATTTTTTTATTTTTTTTTTGAAATTATTTGGGATTTGTTTTTGCTGAAAGTGATATAAATCCCTTGAGTAGGGATTTTTTGGTTGGTTCACGAAAGAATTGGTGATGATTGGAAATTTGATTTGAATGGTCGAGCTGGACTTGTGCATGTGATTGGATTATGGATAGTCGGGTTGGCTTTATATATGCATTTGAATAGGGATGGATCAGAATGGTCCTTATTTGTGTATTGTATACATGTTGATTTTCTTAGAATTGTTGAATTATTTTGAAAAATGGATGGATGTCGATGAACGTCTTGTGATACTTTGGTGTACGGGCTAAGCTTACCCGTGTTTCGAGGTAACGCAGCGGTTGTCACATGTTCGATCTGAGGGTTAGGACATGACAATTTTATTGATATCAGACTTTAAGTTTTTGATTTAAGAATGTGCTAAAACATATAAAAAATTTTTTAAGTATTTTAAAAGTTTTCAATTGTTTTCAAACTATTTTGAAAATTTTGATGCTAAAGTATGAGATTTTTAAAGTGCCTCCTATTTTAGAGGGTTAGGTATTTAGTCTATCGTCTAATCTTACATGCTAAACATTGTTTATCTTTTATAAAACTATGTCTCTCTGAAGAAGAATGAGGAATCCAAATAAAATTCCTCCTACTCCGCCTCCTCAACCCGTGACCGCATCGTCTTCATATGTGCCTTCTCTGACGTCGACACACCCGGCTCCTCCAACTAGGATCCTTACTACCCTTATAGCCACCCTTCAGCAAGTGATAAAGTGGTGGAACGCCTACAGAGCCTAGCTCCAAGCTCCACACCAAACTTTAGTTCCCCCACCGATTTCTCCTCCAATGCCAGCTGTTGCACCAACTACTCCAGTGGTACCTCCTCCTCTGGTCATTTCACCTATTGACCATCCTACTATTGAGTTGTCAAAGTTGATCAAAGATGCAAGACAACTCAGATGTAAGATATTCTTGAATACGTGTGATGCCTTAGTAGCTAAGGATTAAATTGGCTGAATCCAAGAAACCATCACTGACTTATAGAATTGACTTATGAGTGTACCACTAAGGTCAATCTTAAGTATCATGTCGTAACCCATACTTTTGAACTGAATTATAGAGTGTACTACTTCCTGTAGCACAATGATATTATCTAGAGTGCCTTTTCCTAATAGAAAACTGTTCTGAAGCATTCCGATCAGGTTTTGGAGCAGTGGTCTAAGTCTTTGGACAATGAGCTTGTTAGGAATTTTATAAGTGGTATTCAATAGACTTATTGGTTTGAAGTCTAAGATGCTCTTGGAACAGCTTGATTTTGGAATTAGGATTATGTATGTCTAAGCAAGTTTCAAGCAAAAATAACAATCTCTGAGAGCATTATTAATGAAATAACAAAGCTTAAGGTTGACTGTATCCCAGAACTTCTAAAAAAAGAGAGGTTGCACCCCATCTAGCCCTAACGCTTTCATCCCCTTCATAGAAAACACAGCATTTCTAACCTCATTTTCATTTATAGGCTTAATTAGACCTTTGTGATCTAATCCTTATCAAATCTATTGTAAAGAGTTTGCATTTGTCTTACCGCAAATAGCTCAACAAAATAGTTCATTACATGGCCCTTAACTTTCTCCTAATCTAAGTACCACATCCCATCTATCTTTGGATTTGTTGTTCTATTAACATTTCTTCTTATCTTGGTTGTAACCACAAACCATTTAACTTTGGATTTTTGGAACCAAAAGATTTCTTCCTGCTCCAAAACTTTGTGATACTCTATCAACAGGTTCTACTCTAGAAGTTGAAGAAAACTAGAGTAAGCATATCTATGGGATTTCTGAATTCCTTTCAACATGCCTCCAAGTCCCTTTTGCGATAAAAGATGTTTTTAAAAACCATCTTGTTCCAAGTTTTAACCTCCTTTGTTAGGTCTTGGATTACCTGATGAATTTTTCCTTATACAAAGTTTTATCTTTCTTCAAAAACTTCCTTGAAACTCGGATGAGTAAGCAATGCTGCTTTAAATCTAAAAGGCTTCTTCTCCCTACTTAGAAGAATACAACATCTACTGTTCAGCATTACTGGATAATTGTCTCCATGAGTAGAAGCCGGAGGAGGTGGAGCATACGAGAATGACTCATCTTCATACTCTTGAGGAGGAATCTCGCTTACATTCCTTATTCTCCTATGAGGAGACATGATCGTCTATAAAAAAGAAACTACTTTAACTCAAAATACTAATATGACTCTATACACCTATGGCTAGAGGTATATCAATTTCCAAGGAACCATTGAAGGCTTTCAAATTTTCCCACAAACATTTGCAAATACAAAAACCTTTAAAATCATTTATAGATATGTGAAAACTTTCTATAATTTCAAAACTTTTACTTTGATACCAATAAAATTGTTACGCCCCGACCCATAAATCTGAGCACGTAACAACTGTCGTGTGATCTAGGAATACATGCTATCACTAGCACATACCCAAGGACCCCGCAAGGCTATAGAAATATTCTCATCAATCCAAAGAAACCAACACATCAAACATTTAACATATTTAACAAAAGTTTAATTTAAGGAAATATGTATATGTAAAATATACACAAATGAGTTTTCAAAATGCAGTTGACAAAATAAGAGTTTCACTTCAAAATATGTCCTCCGATGGATCCATCTACAAGCCTCAAGAATTCACATCTAGGGAGAGCCAATACCAACAAAAGTTCCTGATAGCTTTTCCTCGAGTGGATCTATCTAACTAAAGGGAAGCCGCCACTATGTTTACACTTCCTCTTAAAAGAATAAAAATAAGGGATGAGTATGTAATACTCAGTGAGTGGAGTGCAATGGCATGTTGTGACAGTAAATGAGTGGTGCATGTAGGAATGCCAAAATCATAAATTTCTGACAAATCATCAATCCTAGGTAGTAACAAACATTTCAAATCAGTAGAAAGTTAGTTGCATCCACAAATTTTATACTTTCCAAAAGTCATGAGATCTCCCCAAAGAAAACACTTCCGCCCATAGTTTGGTCGAGTTTGGGCAAAAGACCGCCAAGGAATTTTCAATCATTTATTTTCATAACACTAATTCTCCCTTCTTTGTCGTTGACTCGTACCTCACTAGAGTGCTATCCAGGTAGTACGACGAGGACTCAAGAGGCCGCATCTACCTCCCTTGCCAAATAAGCCCTCATTTACATCACTCCATTGGGTCACTCTATGGAAGGAATAACTATAGTCATTTACCATTACCAGCGCCATCATTTCACAATATCCAAACATTTTCTAATGTGTCATAAATTCAACAAATGATTACCAAATCATATCACAATATTCATAAATACAATTTCCAACAACAATGGCACATATTTATTTGCAAATGCAGTGAATGTATGCATATTCAAACTCACATTTTTAAGATATCCCACGAATACAAATAGTTACAGAAAATCATTTAAAAATCACTTATAAAAGAATTTATAAAAATCATTTTCTCATTCAAAATACAACAATCCATCCGGTCATAGTTTTTGGGAGTGTTATCACTCTCAGATTCCTCAACAGTAATAGCTTTGCCACGATCAGCTTGTTCAGTTCCTAAAAGTCATTATCAAATAATTAAAAGTATCAATATAAATCTTCAAGTTATCCCAAAATCCTAATAGTCAAAACCAAGTTTTCTCTGTCACTTACTGTAACTTACTAGTCTCCAAATCCAAATAAAGAACCAGATTGATAAACTAAAGGATAAGATAAAAAGATGATTATATCTTATTTCTTGTCTCCAAAAAACCTTTTCCGTTCGGATTACACCAAATCCTAGAATTTTGCTCTTGTTTGTGACAACTCTACATCATTAAGTTCCTCCAAAAATCAAGACTAGAATCTAGTTTCGGAATGTTAAATGGGAAATTTGGAATTTTAGATCTTGAGTTTTGATGGTAGATTGGTTTGAGTTTGAGAGAGAGAAGAGGAGAATAGTCTAGAGAAATGTAAAATTTGGACTTCGTATATTTCTAGATTCTCAATTTCACTTCTCATTTTATTTCCAACTTATTTCCATATTTGCTTATTAGTCCTTGTTTACTCCCAAATTGCACAAATACCTAATATGTCCTTTTGGGTTTAGGAAAAGTTAACACTATGAGTTAAGTATTGGGAGTTGAGTCCAGCTAAAGGCAATGTGTGTACCGATGAGCAGGGAAAATTGAAAATGAAAGTGGACAAAGCTAGAAATATTAACATTTGGAATATAATATAAATAAAACATAATATAGTTAAAGGATTTGGATGGCTTGGTGGTAAATAACTTTTTGGATGTTTTTTGTGCCAACGATCAATTCTCCATGAGGACATGCATAGCCAAGCAATTAAATTTTGATGTTTGAAGTGTGCGTGTGGCAGCCATTTGGGGGAGGGAACCGATGGCCACAAGCAACCGAAAATGGAAATTTGAAACATGAATATAGAGGGGTCACCGAAGACAGCAAGTGGGAAGTGGAAAGGAACCGATGGCTAAATAAATGTGAGTGAATATTACAAATGATAGTCGATGAGCAATTGAAAAGGAGCATGACAGACCAGCAATTTATGCAAATATAACCGATTAGAAATTTGAAGGGTTAACTGACTACAAAAATGAGGGACATTACCAGAGCATTGCTAAGGCAAGACCGACAAGGAAATTTAAAAGCAAATAAATTTGTTGGATTTACGGGTGACCGAATAAGAGTGAAAATTGGAAGGTAGTGCTATCAAGTAAACTGAAATGGGAAATGAAATTGCCGAAGAGCATGGGGTACGTATAACAAATAGATATAGTAGTTTGGTTACCGATGGAGTGTTTCCATTTGCAAAATGAGAGTCGGTGAACTTGCACCGATGAAGTTTTCAAAATATATATCAATAGCTCTCAATGTTGGATATCCACCGATGGTCCAAATATTTACCGTTGAAAAAAAATGTAAGTGAAGTGTAATATGCCAAATAGTATAGGAAAATTGAGCGTACCGATAGATATATAGAAATTATAAAATGATCTATTGACTCAACTCCACAGTACCGAGACAAGCCACACTTCACATTACACCGAAAAGGTAGTAAGTCACCTAAAGATGGTTACCATCGGCTATCAATCGGAAAAATCTCAATTTTGAAGAAATTATTTATTGGGCACTAAAACTCTACCGATTAGACAAATTCTCTTAGAAAAGTCAAATTTTCACCAAATGCTAAGTACCAAACACTCATGTAACCGATGACTCCAGTAAACGAAAACTTAACAATTTAAAACTTGTCGACCCATTATCTAAAGGAATTTTCTGAACAATTCAAGGAGTAGAAATTCACACTTATATTTAATATTAACTATTCTTCCACAATTTTACAAAATATAAAATTTTTAAATAAGCAACTTAGAGTGTACATCGCAATCCGAACTTGTTTGATGTTACAGTTTGCATATATTTTTATGGGCTTCCCTATTTTCTTTCCAATTTTGAAGAGAATTTCTTCATTGAAGAACTCAATCGGATGTTGGGAAGTCTAATCCATACTACAATTGATTTGATTTTCTCCTCCTAAGGTCAGGACCATGGTTTCTGGTTCCTTACCATGAGGTAGTGGTTGTGGATAAGCCACAGCCCCTCAATTCGGACAAAGTAGTTGTCTTGCTTACTTGTGAGCTTAACCAGGAAGCAATCTTCCCCTACATCCAGCAATTCAAGACTGTCCTCTTGCCTCCACATTGTCATCACCTTGGAGAGCATTAGTTGGTATCCAATGTCCTTCCCCAACAGCTTAATAATTAGAGGCTGTTTCTAAGGTTTCCATAGTTTTCTTAACTCCTCATTCGAAACTGCTACCTCAAGAATCTTCCCCTTCTGCACTATCATCTTTTTTTTTTTTTTTTTTTTTTGTTTTGCCAAAACTAGGGTAAACCAACAAAAAAATTCATCTATTATATAACCCCAAGTACATATTATTGATATGCAAATTCACAAGTATAAAAATTGTTCAATTGACAAAGTGATGAAATAAAGATTGTTCCAACGAAAACTGATTTCTAATTACTAATTTTCTGAGTATTTATAATATTCAGATGATGAAATATATGAGAATGCATGTATCTAACTAAAATTTACTAAACTATACATAGCATGTAAATTAATGGAGATAAAGTTTATAAGATGAAACATCACAAGGACATCCAATTCTATTCACTATATGGTTTACTCCATAAGTTAAGTGTTCAACTATTTTTCACTGAATTTGCAATTAGAAATACAAATTTAACATAATTACTCCCTCAGATCATATAAATTTATTGTCATGTAACAATTTCCCTATTTTTAGCAAAACATTAATTATAAACAATACATTAAGAACAAGCTTTATAATTGATTGTACATTTCACAAACCAAGTCTCTTTTATACATTCAACGTATACTAACTATCCCTAAATTTATTCATGATAATTTCCTTCGTTTATATTATCAATATCCAAAAAAATAAATAAATAAAAGGTAGTCATTAATTAGAAACCATTACGATTATGATAGTGAAATAACTTTTTAGAAGAAAATCAACACCACTACTTTAGGTACTCAAATCATCATAGTTTCTGGTGATTAGGAAAATTAGGCACTTCGATTGAAATATATAATAAAAATTAGAGAAACACTCTCTTGTGCCGGAAAACTTCTCTCTTCTTGTCTCCTTGTTGGCTCTCTTTTCAATCGCCAAAAAAGTTGATCTCTTTTCAATAACCATATATGGTTACAAAAGAATCCATAAAATTAGTAAATTACCTCTTCACTAAAAAGTATTAAATAGTAAATTAGAATGCAATAATTTCGAATGCTCATTGTAGAAAAATTAAGAAGTGTTTTCCATGTTGTTGTAGTTGCACCCAAGTGGCACAAGTGCTCTCGAGTTTTGATAGTATTTTTTTTTTTTTTGGTGCCTTGACTGCCCAATATCCAGAATTTCACTCCGACTAATTCGAGTCGACCTGTTGTTGAACCCCTTTTCGGGGGAGACCTCTCAGCATAGTTTATTCTGTTTCCAAGGAAACTCAAACTCTAACACTTAGTTAAAGGGTCGCAGTACCCTTTCCACTGCACTAACCAAATGTTGATTCCACACTACAAAAAAAACATACTTTTAGCGACGAACTTTACGACAAACAAAAGTTTGTTGCTAATTAACAATAAATTTTCAATAAAAAAGAGCTCGTCGCAAATTTTCAACGAAATCACCAACAAAAAAAATTTATTACAAATTAGCGAAGAAAACACGTGTTCATTGCAAAATTTGCAACGAACTTGCGGGTTTGTCGCAAAATTTGCAACGAACCTTTTAATTTCATCGCAAAATTTGCAACGGACCTAAAGTTTGTCATAATATTTGCAACGAACCTTTGAGTTCGTTGCAAAATTTTGTAACAAACGTAGTATTTGTCGTAAAATTTGCAACGAATGTAATGTTCGTCACAAAATTTGCAATGAACCTAGTGTTTGTCGCAAAGTTGGTAACGAACCTCTAAGTTCGTCGCAAAATTTACAACGAACCTGATATTCGTCGTAAGATTTGCAACGAACCTTCGAGTTTGTCGCAAATTTGCAACTAACCCAATGTTCGTCACAAAATTTATTGCGATTTCTATACTTAGAAATTTTTGCTTCCTTCCTTTCCATTTGTTTTGCTTCATTTCCACTTAAAAAATTTTTTTACTTTCTTCGATTGGACTCTGTTGCTCCACTCCATTCCATTAGTAGAGGTAAGCTCTCTCTCTCTCTCTTTCTCTCTCTCTCATGCAGATGTGGCGGCTCTCCACCGGATCTACGGGTTGCAAAGTAGATCCGGCGGCAGAGCCGCCGGATTTGGTGCGGCAGCCCTCGCTGGGCCATGAGTTGGCGCGATGCCTCGGAGGGGGGGCACCCCCCTCCCTCCCTGTTTTTTTTAATGTTTTTTTCTTTTTTTTATTTGTTTGAATTTTTCTTTTTTTATTTAGCTATAATCTGCATTGGACGAGTTGGCTGTGCTGGGAAGGGAGCTAGAAGTCAGTCAGAAGCTTCTTGATGAATCACAGGTATTACTTGAATTATCAGCTCAGTTTCATAAATTAAATGGATACTTGCTAAATGGGACTATAACTGAGACATGCAAGTAATCTCATTGACATAAATAGCTATACTTATTTTATTTTACCGTTCCTCCGTATTATTATGGAATTGTCTTTGGCTATACCAATATTTCATCCTTCTGCTTTACACCTTGTTGTTGTACTATATATTTGTGTTAATTTCATATAGAACTTTTAGTAAGGAAGTGGACATTTCTCAAGACCACAACATTCAGTTAATTGAGTAAAGTAATACATACATAAGAAAAGTAAATCTAAATTGAAACTCTTTAGATGGGAACTCTAATTACTTGGAGCAACTTTATGTTTAGTGAAATTAGCAGCTTGATGGAAGGGTGTTGAAATTGGGATCTGTAGACCCATTAGCCCCATGGGGAGTATGTAGACTGAGGTGTTCGTGGTTTCATGTGCGGATTGATGGTGGCAAACAGAAGCGTGGTTGTCTTTTGCTCCCTCCCTTTCTTTGGTTTTTTCGCTGTGGGCGGCCCCTGGGGGGTTCTTATTAATGATGAGATAACTGATTCTACTCTGAAAGCTAAAGACATAGGGATAATCTTGTAGGTTAGAGATGGAGAGGGCATAAAATTGTTTGTGCTTAGATTTCTTGTTTTGTTATTTTTAGTAGATTTTCTTCGAGTGGCCATTGGAAGGGTTAGACTCAAAAGTCTACTTTGATGGTTATTAGTTTTTTGATTTTACTGATGAGTGTTGGGTTTTTTTTTTTTTTTTTTGTGTTTTGTTTTGTTTTGCTTTGTTTTGTTTTTGTTTTTGTTTTTGTTTTTTTAAATCTTTCAATGGTTTGGTTAAAGGTGATAATGGGTCCTTTGATGTAGAACATATTAGGCATAATATTGTCCCTTTTTGATTCAAGTAAGGTTTCATATTATCTATTTTCGTATTTTGTTTAGAGTTCTACTTTGAGTCCTGATCTCTTTGTTCTCTCTTCTCTCTGCATTGAATCCCATTTTTGAGTTAGTTTCTATTTTATTTAGGAGCTGAAGCCTATAAATAATCATGGTTTATTGTAACACTTGTAGTCTATGGTGCGCACACACATCTAGAAAGAAGCCACGCCCATCAAATGTTTTTCCCCGCCCACCCCCAAGCCAAGGAAAAGGAATGGATAGGATGAGTATTGACCTTGAGTACCTTTTAGAAAAAAAAAAAAAAAGAAAAAAAAAAAAGAAATATGATCGGTCCTCTTACGGACATTTTCAGCCAATCTCTTTATGATAGCTCGGAATAGCTCAGTTTTGATTTGCTCCTGCTATTCCTTCTCTAGACATGTGCATTGAGTATTGCTTTTTATGGAAGATACTCATCATTGAGGCCTAAACCTTTTCAGAATTTTCAGGATGCTATCTACCATGCAAATGAGAGCATAGAGCCTATTAGTTAAAATATAGTGTCTCCATTGGGAAAGTGAAGGGTGGTGATAGGAGATTTTTTCCCCCTTCTCCAGATATATAAATATCTATTTTAAAGTATATCTATCATTTTTGCAAACTCATTAGTTAATAAGTTTCATCAATGAATTTAAATAGGGTAGAATTTTTTTTTTTTTTTTAAATCTGTCATTCAAGGTTTAAAATTATATATGTTCAAGCTCTCTCCAGAGCGGATATATATCATTTTTGCAAACTCATTAGTTAATAAGTTTCATAAATGAATTTAAATAGGGGGAAGATTTTATTTTAATCTGTCATTCAAGTTTGAAAATTATATAAGTTCAAGCTCTCTCCAGAGCGGAATATAGCAGTTAATGGGAGGAATCCATCAGAAGAGTTTCCCATTATAAGTTAGAAACATAACTTCTATATAAGTTAACTAATGCAAACTTAAATTATCCCACTGACTACATAGAATTTCAATTTGCTATAAGTCTTGTTATATGGCATTTGATACTGAATAAATGGAAGATATTTGCAATATGTGACATTGGTTATTAGAATGTGGGAATGATCTGGTAACTTCTTTGATTTCACATTCTCTTTCTTCTTTACCCTCTCAATGGGTGAAAGGTTGCATTAATTTCATTCATTCATTAGTGCATTTTGAGTGGGTTGAGGCTTCCACTAGGTCCTGTATTGAGGGTTAGGCTGAGGGTTTTATCTGGTCTTTAAGGGGCCCCTAGACTGAGGGCATGTGATCTTCAAATAATGAAATGCATGATCCTTGTCTTTCTTTTCTTTCTTTTATGCATGATCTCGTGTTTGATTGCTTTACACTCTTGTTATGTTATGTAGACTATACCTTGGGATAGCAAGATTTTATGTTAATCTATGATCCGAGGAGTCTTCTGAATTTTAGGGATCCATATTTTTTTTTCCTCAGCTGGATGTTACAAAGATCTAGTTTAATGCCAAAAAATCTACATGGACTCTGTTTTATTGTTCTTCTTTGATGTTACTGAGGGGTCTAGTAGATATATATCATAATATTGCTGCAGATGTTAATTGTTGGCCTTTAATTGATTAATTTCTATTTCATGTTATGTGCTATGCATGCTTCTTGTTAGAATTTATTTATTTCATGTTCATATTGCAGATGAATTGCGCCCACTTAGAGAATTGTCTACACGAAGCAAGAGAAGAAGCTCAAACTCATCTCTGTGCGGTGGACCGAAGGGCCTCAGAATATAGCGCACTTCGTGCCTCTGCTGTGAAAATGCGGGGTCTTTTTGAAAGGCTCAGGACCTGTGTCAATGCTTCTAGTGGGATAGCTGCTTTTGCTAATTCCCTGCGTGCCCTGTCTCAACATTGTTTTGAACCATGCTGCAAGCTGATCTTTAGAAGCTATTATCTCATAAGCCATTTGGAAGTGTAATAATTTCATATCGACTATTGTCTTGTACTATCATATGGTAAAAGCAACCTCTTTCTTGGCCTTAATATAATACATTTCATTGTAGAAGTGGCATCATCCATCAATATTTAAAGTTATATTTCGACTAATTAATTATGATGTTAGATGAGAGACAAAAAATGGATATACTGAAAAAATGGTCAAATTATAAAATTTAATTTGATTTTTGTTACAAAATTTTTAAATTTTTTGTTAAATTTTCAATCCAAAATACCAAGATTCGTTGAAAAAATCGTTGCTAAATATGTTTACAATAAAATTTACAACAAAAATAAAAACTGCAACAAACTTAAGTTCGTTACAGATTAACGACAAACTTAACGATGAAAAGAGTTTTTCGCAGATTAGCGACAAACCAAGGTTCGTGGTTCGTTGCAGAATTCATTACTAATTTACCACAAATTTTAATTTTTGATCGCTAAAATTTGCCAAGTTAATAGCGACAAAAAATTATTTATCGCTAAATTTGTTGCAAAGAGTTTTTACAACGAATTTTTTTAAAAGATTCATTACAAAATTCGTCACAAAAAGGCATTTTTTTTGTAATGCAAGTTTTGATAGTATACGTCAATGCAGTGGTGCCTATTGAGTGCACACTGGCATAGTTGGACCAACAAAAATAAAAGTAGAACCAAAAACAAAAAACCCTAAGATAATGAGACTTAAAACTAGCGATGAGGAAGGCAGAAACAAACATGGGACACAAGGTTAACGATCGCCCTAAAAACGACATGCAAGTTTGAATCGGACATTGTATCCGCAGCTTCCATGTTCCGTTAATGCATTTTGCGTGAATTTCAGGAGACTGAACTCTTTTAGAAAAGAGATTATAACAACCAAAAATTTTTCAAAAATGAACAAATGAATTATGGAAATTTTATTTTAATATGTAATGACTTAATAATAATAGATTTAATTAAAATTTTTAATTTAATTTTGTGGTAAATATTAATGTGGATTTTCTTTTGTTGTTTCGTTATTTATAATAAAATATTTAATTTTCTTTTATTTATATCACAAATTATTTTTTTAACTCATCTGCTACTCGTTTTAATTTTTAACTTTGATAACTAATTTCTCTTATTTATAAATGTTCCCCACTGTGTGTTCTCTTTATTTTCCTATCTTATTCTACAACTACTTCGATTCCTTTCTATTAGGCATTCCCTGATCGTAGACCATCCTTTCTTATCTTGACTTTCTAAGTGAAGTCCTTTGATGCGCGAGGAACTGTCTGAAAGTGAAAGGCATCATTGGTCTCTTCTCTTGCTTTCCTCTCGACTCGATCTCTGTAATCCTCTTAGTTTTGGTAACCATCAACACCCCTCAACTAGCCCAGAGGCCACAACCAACTAGCCCTCCAATTTGTTGATCTTTGTTTATTTGTCTATCTTTGTTTATCTCTCAATCTCTAAACTTGTGTTGTGTGTGAGTGAGTGTGTGTACATATATATATATATTAGTGACACTCACACAGATTTATTGAGATTTATTTCTTTATGGGAAAAAATTGCTGTTTGATTTTAATATTGTTACTAAGTCGTGAGTCCACTTCCTTAATATCTACATATAGTATGAATTTATGTGTCCAGTGTTTAAGTCCACCATTTTCACACTTTTTTTTTCCAATTATGGAGATGTTATCAGTAATACCTGCAAAATTATATTAAAACATTCCTAGAAATTCTGAATATTAAAAGTTCTCTATTTATGAAATATAATCTAAAGGGTGGTGAATAGATTGTATGTCATTTTTTATGGTTTGAAAATTTTACAGTTTACCATAGACAAAGATGAGATATGAGAGCCATAGAAACACAATAGAACAAAGTATAAAAATGAAGAAAGATAAAGAAACAAAATACACAAAAATTTTATAGTAGCTCCACCAAACCCGGTATACATTCACTCCTAGGTGCCCTTCTGGATTTTCCACTATTTTCTCAAATAGTACAATCTCTTTACTTTTCAGGTGTAAGTGAAATCTTTACAAATATTTTATCTCGACATACTCATAAGTTGTCTTTCTCTCTCTAAAACTCAAACCAAGAAACCCTCTCAGTTTTTTAGAACTTTTGATACAGACAATAGGTGACTATTATAGAAAATGAGGCTATAATCTTAGGATATAACAAAGTTTAAATTTATAAGAGATTACACATAATAATGTAAGAGGAGTTATGAACGGAATGTATTTTAGAAACATAGCATTTAACGTGTTCCTTGTATGTACATTCAATTGTGCAACTCCTCTTCTGTTTCTTTTTAGCTTTGATATTTACATGAGACTTGAAGAGAATTGTTGAATTGGTAGGTCGATTTTAAACGTTACTCGTTAATGCTTCCATCATTTTTCATTAAATTTTTTTGCCCATTGTTGTACTTTGACCAATGAAAGTTGTTTTTCTTCTTTTAGATGGTCAACTTCTCTTTTATAGAAAAGATACTTGCCTTTCTTGCACATTAGCTTGTTAGATCTCACAAATACCATGATTTAATCACATAGAGCCCAACAATCATGAAATATGTTTGCTTAGGGTCAACCTAAAAGTGTACTGTATTGACTCAAATTTAAAATTTAGATTGTTGAGACATAAATGTAGATGTGGGTTGACCTATTAAAGCTCTACGGTCGACCTATGCTCTTTATAAATTAAATTGGGATCGACACATTTAAGTGAGGGTTGACTTTCATATATGCTTTAAGAAGATTTGGGTAGAAGTGCTAGCGTTGAAGTGCTAGCTTTTAGATTGACATTTGTTTGTTCGACCTTTGTGGAAACTGGATCGATTATTCTAAATCTCTAAGTTGACCAATTTTGAAGAAACAATCAAATAGTTAACGCATATGTCGATATTGATTGCCCAACTCATATTTAGGTAGACCTAAAGTGTCCTTGGGTTGACATAGTGAGTTGATAGGTCGACCTATATTCTTCTATAAGTCTTCATGTATGGGTGGGTCGATTTAGTGCTGTGTTGGATCGACCTAGATTGATAAGGGGTCGACATAAGAAGTTGAAGGGTCGACCTAAGAAATTGAAAGGGTTGACCTAAAACTTTGTGGTCAACTTGAGAAGTTAAGGGTCAACTTAAAGTGATAAGGCGTAAAAGCTAAGGGTCGACTTAAAGTGATAATGGGTCAACCTAGAAGGATCATAGGTCAACTTGAAGGATCATGGGTTGACTTGCATGGCTTAGTGAGTCGACCTGTTATGGTTTGCACATAAAATACTAATATTTTGTGACATATGTTAAGGGGATGACCTAAGGTATTGAGGGGCCGACCTTAAGATGTTAAGGAGTTGATCTATGATATTCTAAAATGTTGTTTCTAAGGGCTTAATGTTCATAGGTCGACAAGATAAGAAAAATATCAAAACTTTGCTTTGATAAGTTGAATGGGTCGACCTACTTTTCTCCAAGTCAACATGTTTTGCGATTTTACTATGGAAGGTCGACCTGATCTATGTATGGGTCAACCGGTGTAAGTCTTTATTCTTATTTTCGTGTTAATACAAGCTTAGGTTGACATATTTTTGCTATGGATCCATTCAGTGCTTAATTTTTAGTGAAGTGCATTGCCTGGGTTGAGAGTTCCTTCCTTTGAGTCGACCCGTTTAGTTTCAAACAAAATACTATAAATATATACAAGTCGAATGGTCAGTCGGCTTAGATAAGGATATTCAAAGACAATTATGTTCAGGTCGATTTGTTCATTCAAGAGGGTCCCTAGGTCGAATGTTCTCAAATGATCTAAATCAACAAACTTTTGTGTCGACTAATTTTATACATTTTGTCCATATACATTGCTATCTTTTCCTTTTAGTCTCCTTATATTTCAACCATCAATCTCCAAATTCTTTTCTTAATCAAATTAATTATATTTTGTTTATTATCAAGACCCATTAATACGTCAACAATTTACTAAAAGAAAGCACTATTACCATATTTAGATAGTTTCCTCTTGAGTTAGAAATGCACATCACCAAGCCAATCTCCAAGTTTCAGCATATTCAGAAAGAACTCTAGGTCTAATACGCTTTGATGAAGCAAAGTTTCATCTGAAAACTAGAAAGCCATAAGCTTTTTTTTCTCAAACCAACAATAATAAAATAAGGGTTTATATTTTATGGATTGCAAATTGATAACTCCTATAGACTATCAATAAACCACCTAGTGACATGTCAATCAAAAAGAAAAAAAGATAATGGGAGAGCTTGTTTGCCAATTTTAATTTGGATATTAAAGTTAATTAAAAAAAATCATAAACGCAAATAGTTCTTTTTTTTAAATAGCGATTTGAATTCTAAAATTTAGAGTTAAAAGATAAAATTTTTGCCACTAAGTTATTCTCTCGAAGACATAAACACAAATAGTCTTGACTTTCTCGATTGCATCTTTTCCTAGCTCTTAACTTTCTCAATCGCCTTTCTTCTCGAGTGTCTTGATTTTTCCACTCCACTTATTTATTTTTTTTCTTGTAAAATTCATTATTGGAACAAAATAGGATCTCAAAAAGTCACAAGTACAAATGTTCTCTAAACTATAATATAATTATCAAAAACTGAACACCGGTTATGACCCTTTGCCTTTACCAAGTGACTTCTCATTTCCTTTTCTTTTTTTTTTTTAAATGTTTTTCATTGTAGCGAGAGACGACAATAAAGATATAAAATAGATCTAAATCTTAGAACTAGATAATCATTATATGTCGAAGATAACAAAATCTCTGAAACAGTTGACAAGGGTATTAAAGGATTTTGTTATTAATTTTGTTTCCATTTTGAGGATATTGATTTGTGTATTTTTTTTTTTTTTTTTACATCATGTTATCTTTTTTTTTTTAATTTTGATATAAGGATCAAGAAATTTTTACAGACGAATTTAATTTCAAATTCAAGAAAATTGGGGACAAAAAAGAACAAGAAAATAGTATAAAGTTAGGAAAATTAAAACTAATAAATGTATGATAGGAAAAATATTAGTACAAAATGTCACACTAATATTTTCTCTCCTGTGTAATAAGAATTGAGCCGGGATGTTGAGATGTAGTGCTTGTCCACCATTTATGGAAGACAGACTAGAACTAGAAGTACTTTCAGTATCACCTGAGTGCTTGTCTACCCTTAAGCAATTCTACTAACTCATAGGTGTGATTCTCATGAAAGTATTGTATCTCATCTAGCATGACTTTAATCCATCAGTAAATAGCACATTCTCAATTGGAGGGTATCACATAGAAGGTTGTTTTTGTCTAGTATACGAACTCTAACATGAGACCGTGTAGATGGATTTGAAGCCCTATCTTCATGTCTAACATCATTATGAATAGGAAATTAATTAGCAGACTCATCATCACCCATATGCTCATCCCTTTGTACATCTCCCCTTTATCATTATCAACTAGAGCTAGAGTGGAGAGAAATTTGAATCTATGTGATTAGGTAACTCAATGAAATCATTTCCAATAACTCTTGTCACAAATATGTTTTCTTTGAGATCATTCCCAATCTAATTCTCAAAAACATCTCTGCTTCTGATTATTTTCCTAATCCTAGAATCCCACAATCTGTGTTCAAAGTCATGGTTATGCTAATAACCCAAAACGATACACTCTTTGACTTTGCCATCAAAATTAGATCTTTTATCTGTTGGGATATGTACAAATACTCTTCAACTAAACACTCTCAAGTGCTTTTAGGAAACATCTTTCCTTGTATAAACTCTGTCTAGGATATCATCATCCAAAGCGGTTGAAGGAAAAAGGTTGAATAAGTGTGCCAATATCATAATTACCACACTCCAAAATGATTTTGGTAACTTTGAATAAGAAAGCTTATGAATAATCCGTTCACATATAGTTATGTTCATCCTTTTTGTCAAACCATTATGTTGTGGTATCTTCGAAATAGTCTTCCCAAACTTACCATGGGTTCTGTAATAACTTTCAAATGGCTTTCTGTACGCACTACCATTATTTGCTCTGACCCATTTCAAGTGTCTCCTAGCCTCCCTCTTAGCCATAGTATAGAACCCTCTGATTTTTCGAGTACATGGTTTTTGCTTTTCAACACAAAATCTCAAACTTTTTTTGGGTAGTAATAAATGAAAGTAACAAATTATGAAACACCACTAACAGATACATCTTTCATTAGCATACATCAAAGTGAATTAAATCAAGTATTTGATGCTTTTTGTATAGAGGGAATGTATGAAATGAAACTTTACGTTGCTCGCCAACTAAGCAATGGGTACAAGGTTGGAGCGCAGTGACATAGTAGGGATGATGTGTTTCTTTGTAAGTACTTGAGGATTTTTCTCTCACAAATGCCTGTCTCTTATGTCAAAAATCAGTAGAAGACTTTTGTTTCACTATATTAACTTTATGTTTACAATGGACTCTCTCCGTCTTGTAAAGAGTACTTCATTTTCTTCCTTTTGCCAAAATAAGTGAACCTCTGCTAAATTTCGATCTATCATCATCAGAGATGTTCTGATAATCATCATCATTTAACACTCCTAAAAAAGTAACTTAAGTTGAATATGAGGAACATACCTCACATTTTTTAGCAGCAATTTACACCCAATATTAGTTTTTAACAAAATATTATATATACCCACAATCTTAGCTTTTGACTTATTATCCATTCTCAAGTAGCCAAAGTCACTAGAAACATATGACTAGAAAATATCTCTCTGTGGATTAACATGACAAGATATGCTAGTGTCAACAATTCAAATGAAGTCCTTACAATATATATATATACACATATATATATTGACAAAATCTTCACAAATTATGTATCACAACAGTTGTTTTCTCATTCTGCTTATCATATGTCTTCCTTATCAAACCACAAGCTTTTTATCCTTCTTCTTTCACTCACTAGCATTCTGGCCCTCTTGCATTTTGTGTTTGTTTTCTATGGGATCAAATAAATTCATGTTGCATAACATATCTTTCATCAACACTTTTCTTACAAAATAACTTGATGGGATAAGCTTCAACATAGTACTATTGTACTTATCATCTTTTTGTAATCTGCATAAAGATTACCAATAATATCCAATTGTTGCAACCTGACTCTAATAATACTTGATGGGAAAAATATTAATGCAAAATGTTACACCAACAAAAATCTCTCACACACACTCTCTTGGTTTATGCAAAATCCAAAAGAGGAAAAATCTCCAAAAATATCAAAGTGTCTCATGCCTTTTCGGCGATGAGTGCAAGGGAAAAAAAAATAAGAACCAACTATTTAGCTTTTGTTTTCTGAACTTTTTTTGGGTCAATTGCAATGGGCCCCTTTGTTAGACTCTCCTAGAAAATCCTGACAGCGTAGTTAAGCAAAGGAATAAAAATTGGATTATATGAAAAACAGAGTTTCATTTTTTAGAAGAAAGTTTTGAGAACTACATCGAGCATCCAAAACAAGAAGGCTTCAGCATATAAAAAGGTTTTGTAACAATATATAGACGGAATTAGGAAATTATTCACAGAAGTTTGTTTATTTAAAACAAGGATTTCGTGAAGAAAAATATCCCAAAGGGAAAAAAAGAAAATATTCAACTCATGATAAAACACATGTGCGGTTTCATCATTTTCTTAGAACAAAGAGGAAAACATCATACTCATAATAAACATGTGTATGGTTCAAAATAAGTTATTTCTTGAGTTGTGAAAGTTCACAATCATTTGCTTACTTCTCCGCGTAGTGTTAGAAGGGTTTACTCGATATACAAAATACTCTCCAACTTAAGGCAGGGATAAAGGAAAGATGCACATATATGTACGTAGTCTTCCCCTTACATTTTGCAAGAAGACGATTTTTACGTCTTGAATCCGTAACCACGAAATCACCAAATAAATAACTCTGCATAGTGCTCAATTCTAACATACACATAGAATAGAAAGAGAAAAAGGCTCGTGAAAATTCAATAGATGTGCTTAAAAAATCTTAATTGCACTCGTGCAAAATTGTGTCTGTTTTAAGCAATGAATGTAGTGGTAGAAACAATGTTAGTTTGACTGAGCAAGATATGCAAAATTATTTAACAGAAGGCACAAATAGCTTGGGAAGCGAGGTCATATGGCCAAATCAACATTCTCATTCCACATCGCATGCAATCAACTCTCCTCTTGCCCTTCTTTATCAACATTCCACATGGTAATCAATCCCCATTTTGCTTTTGTTATACTATTCTACATAGATGGTAAGATTATTGAGTTTGCATATAAGAATTTAAAATAAGTTATAAGAAAAACTTCTATATTAAAAAATAAGTGATATTTGCTAAATATATTCATCAACTTTCTTTATAAGGAAAAGTTTTTCAAATATGTTTTCTATTAATTTTTATTTTTTAAAAAAGTATCCTTTAAGATTTAAAAAATTATAAGAAAAAAAAAATTACAATTTACCATTCTAGTTAATTTCTTAAAATATTTTCTTAATGAATATCAATACTTAAGATATTGAATTGAAATCTCTTTGCTAAATAGCATACACAATACTCTGTTTTATATTTAATTTTGAATAGAGCAGTCAATAAGGGATTCCCGCGCTGACCTGTCCTGAGATGATGGATCTGTCGTGTCCCTTATAGTTGAAGGGCTTAAAAAAATCAAGGGTCGTCATGTCTACAAGGGACAAGGGATGAGATGGGAGTCCCTTAATGGTCTGTCTCTTAACCCTAGCCTAGAGAGAAGGATAGATAGAGAAACCTTAACCTAGAGAGAGAATGAGAAACGTAAAGATGGAGAAATGAGAGAGAGAGAGAGAGAGAGAGAGAGGGTTACTGGAAGAGAGAAGTGACTTCGATCATCGATGAGAGAGATGTGAAAGCATGGATTCGAACACCAGCAGTCATCATAAAGAGATCATCGAATTAGTTTATAGATCCATTGGAGATCGTAGAACATAGATCATTGGAGAAGCGGCATTGTGAGCACCATCATTGTAGATCATCTTTGTTATAGACAAAAATAGAGAGGTAGAAAGAAAGACACAAAGGTGGAAAGATCTCTACAGGCATCTATATCGCCATCATTGCAAATCGTCTTTGTTATGGAGAGAGGGGTAGAAAGATCTTTTGTTTCCATAGGCATCTTCATTGTCATCATCATGATAGAGAGATAAATAAAGAGGTAGAAAAAGAGAGATGTGATTCTCCGCAGTCCACATGCGAATTCTCTCGGTGCTGTGGAAAATATTTTCTAATTTTTTATTTTTTATCTTTTAAGAAAAAAAGTAGAAAATTTAAAATATATTTAAAAAATACATATTTTTTTATCTCTAATTTTCTCTAATAAAGTTGAAAATTTTTTAAAAATACGAATTTTATTTATAATGAAAAACTATAAAAAAATAACTCTAAAATTTTTTTCTATTTTTCTTCATAAATTAAAAAAATCGTATTTTGTAATTTTCATTTTTTTTAAAGTTGAAAAGTAAAATATTTAAATATAGTTTAATTTTCTTAGAAAAATATTTTTTAGAAAACACCTTTGTTTTCCATATTTTTTTTCTTTTTTTCTTAATCCATAAGGAATGGACCCATCCCATCCCAGTCCAACTGCGAGCAAATTGGGTTTATTATCATAAATCCTACATTAGTTTTCAACAAAATCATATAATAGTATTTAATTTCAATAGACTCTCTTACCCAATAGATCGATCTTTTGAGTTGAATTTTCCAATGAGTTTGAGTCTATCAAATGGGTCCATGACAAATTGGTATCATAGCCTACATTTGTCGGTAAATCTTGAAAAAATAGTAGAGGAAACTGGGAATGAAGCCATCAAGATCAAAGAAGACCGTCTCTAATGGAAATGAAAAATGCAGGAGTTGGACTGGAAAATAAAAGCTTTATTGGCAAGAATGAATGACAACTTCATTGTCAATATAAAGATGGTGTATAAAGATAAGTCCGAATAATATGAAAAAATATATAAATTTTCGATCCTATTCACCCCAATTGAATCAAGATATGGAAAAAGCAATTTGCCTGCACTGCCTGTGAAACCAAGTGTAGATGTTTCTTCTGGCAATATATTTTTACCAAAAAGTGAACAAGATGCAACTACAACACTGTTTTCCCAACTGCTCCTTCGAGCATTATAGATAATTCTCCTATTAGATCTGACAATTCAGTTTCCTTGGACGAGACCATGTCCATTTGTGATTCTCTGAAAAGTCCAGAAGTTGAGTATGTAGACAATGATGAAATTGCAGTTGTTAATTCTATTGAGAAGAAAACATGCATCAACTTCTTCATTTTAGAAAATGAGGAAATGGCAAGTGAAATTTTCAAGAGAAAAATGCTTATAGAATTAGGAACAATTGGTGGGGTTGCAAATGTAGAAGAAAACTTCATGAATCCACAGTATTGTGCAACCATTGCTTGCGTCATTTATAAGCATCTACGTGCATCTGAGGCCAAGAAAAAGCCTTCTGTTGATTTCATGGAGAGGATTCAAAAAGACGTCAATGCTAGCATGCGTGCAATGATGATGGATCGACTCATTGAGATAGCTAAAGAGTACAGGCCTGTACCTGATACACTATATTTGATTGTGAACTACAAGAAGAAGAAGAAGAGGAGGAGGAGGAGGAAGATATAAAAAAATTTAAAAAAAAATACTTATGCTGCTATAGTCGACTCATCCATCCTAAAGTCAAGCTCAAATTTCTGTTTCTTTATAACCTTGAGAACAAGGTGTTTCTTTGAAAGGGGGAAATATGTAACAAACAGCAAATGGTTTTGAAAAACAACGGCCAGTATGGATTTGAAATTCATTTTTGGTTAATTAGTTAGGCGGTTGAAAAACTGATTAATTAAAGTTGTTAATTAGTTAGAAAATTATTAGATTACAATCTTTAAATAGCTATAAGAAACTCAATAAAAATAAACGGGATGAATGAATAATGCTCTCCTTCCTTTCCCCTGTTTCTATCTTCCCTCTTCCTCTCTCTCTAAACCCCACTCTAGACATGTCACCGGGCCGGGCTGGGCCAAGCCCGGTCCGGTTCGGAGTTGGTTCCAGAAATCATGGGCCAGGTTGGCTACAGTTCTAGGCCAGCCCAGCCTGGTGAACTTGAACCGGTGTGTCGGGCGGGACAAAGCTGGTCCCGGTTCAAGTTTTTTTTTTCATTTTTTTTAACTCTCAAATTTTTTTTTCCTCTATTGAGTTCCCTTTTTTTTTTAAACAAGCTTGTTTTTTTTTTTTTGGAACCTTCTTTTTTTAACTCCCTTATTTTCTTTTTCTTTTTGTAACTCTTTTTCTCTTGTATTCTTTTTTTTTAACTCTCTTATTGTTGGTTTTTTTTTTAACTCTCTTATTGTGAATTTTTTCTTCACTTTGTATTTTTTTTATGAAAATTCACTTTTTATGAATAAATAGATAAAACTTTAGAAACACAAAATTATTAGAGTGGTTCCACTGAATTCGGTGTATGCCACTACCAAACTCTTTACTTGGATTTTAAAATCTACTAATTTTTTATGGTTACATTATTTTAATTTTTACACAAGTTTGATTTTTTTATATATATATTTACATAATGATTCTTACACAAAAAAATAAATTATGTTTCTTCTTCTTCTTTTACTTCTTCTTAATCTTCATCAGAGGTTTTGACAATACTTTGCATCCTTTTATTTGTATATCTCCAATTTTTAATGCAAATTAATGCTTCCAAAGTATTGTCTTCAAATTTATACGCTTGTTGGTTAATACTCGACCATCTGCACTAAAAGCACATTCCGATGACAGTATAGATATCGAAAAGGTTAGTATATTTTTTGTCACTTGAACTAAAATTGGATAGTATGATAAATTATTTCTCCATCAACCCAATATATCAAAAAAATCATCATTATCGAAACTTTCTAATCTAAGTGTTTGTTTGTATAAAAGTATTTCATTAATGATGAATAAGTTTTTTTTATTTTTTTTCCTAACGTATGTAAAGGATTAAAAAAATTGAAAATAATCTACTTGTTGTACTAGTACTAATATTACCTACATCACTAGTATTTAAATAATTATATTTTTTCATATAATTCAAACATGACTCGTAAAGTGTTAGATATTTGTTGTTTTAAATATTGTCGACTAAAATATATTTCCATTGAAAAAGTTTGTCAAAACAATCTATTAATATTTCAGCACATTTAACTTTAACACTGAATCTAAAACACTTGTTATTAATTACAAAATAAAAACTTCTTCATGATATTTTAAAAATTTTATTTTCATTAAATCAACAATGTCACTAAATCTATCTTCTTCTTTAAATTGAGTATATACATAACAAATTTTATAAAAATTAGATAACATTAAATGAATTGTTAAATAGTAACTTCTGAAAAATAAATTTATATATGTATAAAAAATTTCTAATAATTTAGTTAATGTAGTTACAAAATCAAAAGTGATATTATCAATAAAACCAAATTCATAATTAAAATTTGTAAATTCAAGTAAGATATTTTTAAAAGAAAATACTTCTTGTAATATATCATAAGTTGAATTCAATTTAATATCATATTCTAATTTAAATTTTTTGAATTTTTTATTATGTAATTGACATATTTATCTAAATTCTTGAGTTTTTGTCGAAAAATTTCTATTTTGATGAATCATGTCACGAATGGTCTTTAAAACTATTTCTGTCATTTGTAATCCATCTCTAACATATAAATTTATAATATGACATACACATCTAATATGAAAAAATGTTCTATCTAAACAAGTTTTTATAGTTTGTTTTAAACCATTAACCGCATCAATATTAATCGAAATATTATCAAAAGTTATAGGAAAATTTTTATCACTAATTCCCCATTCATGAATGACATTCGTAATTACTCTAGTTATGTGAGAACCGCTATATGGATAATCCCAACATTAAAAAGTTAATATTCTTTTTTCTAAAACCCATGAATTATTAACCTAATGACATGTTATTACAATATAATGTTCTTTTTTATGTTCATTTTTTCAAATATCCGAAATTAATGAAAATTTATATTGACTACTCATAAATTGTGCAATTATATCATCTTTTAATTCTTGATACCATCTATTGACTTTCTCCTACCGGATATTCTACTACTTTTTTTATAACCTGATTGTAAATATTTTTGAACATATTTTTAAAAAATGAGACATGCAACTATACTAAGCGGTAATTCTTTTCTAACTATTTATTCTATTTGACCAATTTTTTCTTTATCTGCATTATATTTAAATGTACCCGTAACATTTCCTCTCTCGGTGGCTCTTTGTGTTTTTTTTGTTTGAGATAATTTATCCGAATGATCTCTAACTAAGTGTCTCTTAAGTATGCATACTCCCCACCTTTCAAAAATTTATATTTTTTGTGATTTTACAAGTTTCCTTTTGTTCATCAATATTTTTAATAAAAAATTCACATATATCAATATCATCTTTTTTAGTGTGTGTTGTGTTAGATTGTGTATTACTAGATTGAGTTTCTCCTAAAATATTTTCAATATCTATATTTTCTGAAATTTCATCTTGAAAAAATGAAAATAGGGAGAGAGAAGATTGTTGAAAAGCTTAAAAAGAATTTGTTCCAACCATTTTTTAAAAAAACAATTGAGATTAATTTTTTAAAAAATATATATATATAATGCAAACACACACAAATAATATATATTATGCAAAAGAAATTTAAAAACGGAAAAATAATAAATGTATCGACTTGACGGAGATCGCGGTTGTTTTTTGCCAAATCTTGAATTTGAACTCTCAACCTTGAAATCTTGTTAAATTTTGATTAATATTGTAGGTGGTGGTGGCGGTGAAACTGGTAGAGTTAAGAAGGAATTGTGAAAATGATGGAAATGAAAATGGTTAAATTGTGAAAATGGTGGAAATGGAAAATGTGAAATGGTAAAAATGTGTTAAATGTGATAAGTGAAAGATGGAAATGATAGTGTAGAAAATTAAAATTGTATTTGAGAGAGTGTAGTAGTATTGAGAAAATATGATTGTAAGAGAGAATATGAGATTTTGTTATGGGGATTTTGGAAATAAGATGTAACCTATTTATGGAAAAAAATTGACCTCTTAGACAAAAATACCCCCCAAACTAGCCGTTTTATAGCTGTTGGGAGTATTAAAATGTCAAAATGCAAAAAAAAAATATGGAGCCATTGGAACCGACCGAGCCGATTCCGGGACTGGTCCGGTTCCATGCCGGTCCTGGGCCAGGGCCGGACCTGTTCCCAGTTCCAATAAAGAATGAATCAGACCGACCTGCTATTATAGCCAGGCAAGTCTGGTTCAAGGTCATTGTTCACCCCCGTCTAGTTTACGGGCCAAGCTTTTCCTGGCTGATTGGGCTGGTTTTCAGGCCAACCCGACCCGGTTACATCTCTACCCCACTCTCTCTCTTTCTCTTCTCTCTCTATAACTCTCTCTTTTTCCTTTCTCAACCATTCTTTCAATCTATAATCCATTACAATCTTTCTTTACCACCATAAAAGATCCCCAATGTTCACATTCCTGCCACTCCCAATGCTCTGCTTCTTTGGATTGCATCCTCTATTCTGTGTGTTTCTTAGATAGGTAGCTTATTAAGTGTCATTTTCCTTTTTCCTATGGTTAGGTTGTAACAAATTGGTATCAGAGTCAGACTAATATGAAAAAAAGTTACCTGATACTTGATAAGGTCAGGAGTGAGAGCCATCCAAAGGAAAAAGGGCTACATGCTAGTAGAGTGCAACCCATCCAAAAGAGAAAAGTGTTACTTGGTGCAGAGTGAGAGCCGTAAAAAAAAATTAAAAAAAAAAAAAAAAAAGGCTACTTGATGTCAAAGTGAAAGCTATCCAAAAAGGAAAAGGACTACCTGGTGTTAGAGTGAAAGCTATCCAAAGAAAAAGAGCTATCTAGTGTCAGAGTGAGAGTCATCCAAAGAGGAAAATGACTATCTGGTGTCAAAGTGAGAGCCGTCCAAACAAAAGGGTTAACTGGTGTTGTGAAGAGTTTAGAATGATAGCTGTCCAAAGTGAGAGCCGTCCGTAGACATCCCACTTCTTAAGGGACGGACAATGTCATGAATTCTACATTGGTTCCCAACAAAATCATAAAATGGTATTTAAATCCAATAGACTCTCTGACCTCATAAATCGATCTTTTAGATTAAGTTTTCTATTGAAATTAAGTTCACCAAGTGGCTCCATGACACCTGTCTCATCTAGTCCTTGCATCTAAAAGGGACTAAATTTTAGCCTTGTCCGAGATGGTACGGACCATCCCCTAGAGATTAACCCTTATTGACATCCCTAATTTTGAAATTCATATTTTAATTTTGAACATAGGGATACGTGCAATAGACGTGTGTTAGTAAATTGATATATATATAAATATATATTGATTATTAAAATTAAATGCCTAACTCATTCATCTACATGCAAATTTTCCTTCTTAAATGAAATATTGAATCCAAACTAAAATTGCAACATATTCATTTATGCATGTAAATACAAATGGGCACTTATATAGAGAGGTAATCATATGGAGAGATAATCCAGATTCGATTCCTGTCATAATTACAATATATATATATATAGAGAGAGAGAGAGGTAATCATACCTTCATGACTGACGTGAGTTGAGTCCTTGATTTTTGTTTTTTTTTTTTTTGGGTTTACGAGTTGAGTCCTCAATGACAAATGAGAGATTTGGCAAGTTGAGTCCACTGCTTGTTGTTTGGAATGAGGACTATTTGGTTATAACCTAATAACCAAATCTAACAAATAAAAATAGTCAATTCGATTTGATTTTTTATTAAATCTAGATTTTAATAATTGAAGTTTAATCATTTTTTGATCAATTTGGTTTTGGTTCTGTTGGAGTAGATTTTTGCTCCACAGATACCTGCTCTTCTGACTCGAGTGGAAAGCGGATGCCGGTGGTGTTTGTCGGTTCTCACAGAAGAGAAACCTTCAAAAACTTCACTGGGACTGACTCGGCAGGGGGACTCCGATACTCAAATCAGTATGAGTGATAAAATAAAAACTGATAGTAGCCGTAAATATCATATTTCTGATCATGTATAGAGTAGAATACGAAAACATATCTCTGATCGTATAAGATTGAGCATGAAACCCTATCTTTGTTGGTGTATGTAAATGGATATGAAACTCCCCTCTTAATGACATATCGAATTGGGTACGGAACCCCCTTCTGACAGATGTATAGAATTGTCTCTCTCTCATATGTAAAAACTGAGTGCCCTCTGAACGTTGCATATACTCTGTATTTATAGCCTTCCTAACAGTGTAGAAAATTCTAGTTTTCCTTTATCTGAGATTTTTCAAAATGGTTAGGATTGTGATTAAAGACTTTTGAAAGATTTAGAATTCCTCAGGGTTAAGGAAGATTTTTAATTTTAAAAAAATTTCATTCTTTCTTAAGAGTCTACGAGAATTAGAATTCTTCTGGAATACGGAACGGTTTGAACTTAGTGGTGATTTCTTTCCTTATCGGATAACCATGAATGTTTATAGAAACTTGTTAAGTAATGTACCATCATTTGCCCCCACTCCTAATAACATTTTAAAAAAATGGTATTAGGAGTAGAGTGGATTGTAAGAGGCCTCCCAAGAGTCCGTGAGATCAAGATATCAGTAGGTTAGTAGACTGAGAGATTAAGTAATCGAGAGATCGAGTCATCGGGAGTCTCAATGATCGGGTGATAGGTGATCGTGAGATCCAGAGGTCGAACGATCGAGCGATTATGAGATCGACAAGTTAAATGATCGAGCGATTATAAGACCACTAAGTCGAACGATTGAGAGATTGGGAGTCCGATAGGTTGAACAATCGAAAGATTATGAGACTGATAGGCCAAATGATCGAGCAATTGGGAGATCAACAGGTTGAATGATCGAGCGATTATGAGACCACCAAGTCGAATGATCGAGAAATTGGGAGACCGATATTTTGAACGATCGAAAGATTACGAGGCCAACAGGTCGAATGATCAAGTAATTGGGCGACTGACAGGTCAAACGATCAAAAGAATACCAAACCGACAGGTCGAATGATTGAATGATTGAGAGATTGATAGGTCGAACGATCGAGAGATTAAGAGATCGATAGGTCAAATGATCGGGAGAATACCATACCGACAGGTCGAACGATCGAATGATTGAGAGACTGATAGGTCGAACGATCGAGAGATTAAGAGACCGACTGGTCAAACAATCAAAAGAATATCAGATCGACAGGTTGAACAATCGATCAAGGCATCATAAGCCCCTTTTGGGAGTTAGATCCCAATGATAGATCAGGGCATCATGGGCCCATTCGAGAAGTTAAATTCCAATGATAGTCTGATGAGAGACTTCTTTTACTCAAGGGAGAGACAAGAGGGCTTACTGATATTAGATACGTAGATTCTCTGATAGGTCAAACAATTGAGAGATTATGAGATCAACAGGTCGAGTTATCAGCAGATCGGGTGATTGGAAGATCAAGTGTTCAACAAGTCAGTGTTCTGGAGATCAGGTGATCGGGAGAAGATATAGGACCGTGAGATAGAATCATCGAGAGACTCCCTCAGTTGGTTGTGGGCTTAGTGGGCTTTGAACTTTGCCAAGAGCAAATCGAATGATCGAGAGGTTAGTAGACCGAGAACATGAAGGGTCGAGAGGCTAGGGGTCGTGTAACCAGGAGTTCAGGCGAGTAGTGGTTGGGAGTACAGAATGCTTGTCTTAAGAAAAGCAAAAGTAAAAGATCTGAAAATTGATCTAAAGTCTGTGTTCTGATAGAATGATGTAACTCTCGGTGAATGCAAGAGGCTAGAGACTGGTGTGGAAGATTAGGGCCAGGCTTTGCATTTATGAGTGTTAACTTGTTGTCGAAGGCGTTATAGCAAAGAGAATATACTGGAGTAATGTTGCAACTGATGTGATGCAATTTCAAACAAAAAGAGAGCTGAATGTCATCCAGTTCAATAATAGCCATTTTAAATAGAAAACCAAGAGAAAGTGAGTTAAATCTCATCCGGTGGCTGGAGCTCATAAATAAAAAATTGAGAAAGGGAGTTAGATCCCATCCGGGTGTCGAGACCTTATATATTACAAAGATCGAGGGAGAGAGTTAAGTCCTATCTGGGGCGTCAAGACCCTAAATAGAAAACCGAGAGAAAGTGGATACAGATCCCATGTGAGGTGTATGATTACAAGCGTAAGTCATATATATTTGATTGAGAGTTGTATCTAAGAGAGTTCCATTGAGAGATTTCAATCGAAAGAGTAGGCTAGGTTTGTCTACCGAAGAGATACATCTAACGATAAGCTTTGTTAGGAGGACTTATCTGAAAGATTTTATTTAAAAAGATAGGCTATGCTTGCCCGTTTGGGGAGATAAATCCCTAACGATAGATTCCGTTTAGAAGAATTTGTTTATTCGATAGACTGATCGATATTTGCCCATTCGGGGAGATAGATCCCTAACGATAGATTTCGTCTAGGGGGACACGTTTGTTCGATAGACGGAGCGATCTTTGCCTGTTCAGGGAGATACTGACGGGTTGACTGATCAAAAGATAAAGAGGCTGACAGGTGATTGGAAGACCGACATGTCGAAAGATCGAGAGATTGACTAATTAACAAATCGAGTGATCAAGAGATCAACAAATCGTCAGGTTGAGTAATCGGGGGATCAAAAGATTAAGATACTGAGAGGTCTGAGTGATCGAGAGATTGAGACACTAAGAGGTCAACAAATCAAGTGATCAACAGATCGGATGATCGGAAGGTTGAGAAATCGATAGGTCGATAGATTTATTAAGCGAGTGACTAAGATATCGATAGATCAATAGTTGAGTGATCAACGGATCAAGTGATTGGAAGGTTGAGAGACTGACAAGTCGATAGATATATAGAGTGAGTAACTGAGAGATCGACAGATCAAACGATTGAGAGACTAACAAGTCAAACGATGGAGAAATTGATAGGTCGAGAGACCAATAGGTCGGATGATTCGGATAGTCAAGAGGTCGAGAGGCTATCAAGAGATCGAGAGACCGACAGGCCGAATGGTGAAGAGACCGATAGGTCGAAGGATCGAATGATCCAAAGGCCAAGAGATCAATAAGAGATTAAGAGGCCGATAGGCCAAACGACAGGTCAAAAAATTGAACGATTCGGGGGTCAAAAGACTGATAAGAGATTGAGAAACCGACAGGCCGAACGGTAAAAAAACCGAAAAGTCGGATGATCGAGGGTGGCATAGACCTATTCAGTGAGATAAATTCCACCAGTAGATCAGGATAGCATAGACATATTTAGAGAGATAGATCTCATCGGTAAATTAGGATGACATGGATCCGTTCAGAAAGATAGATCTTATCGGTAGATCATGACGATATGAACCCGTTCGGAGAGATAGATCTCTTCGATAGATTGGGCCGACATGACCCGTTCGGGAAGATAGATCCTATCGATAGATCGGGGCGGCATGACTCGTTCGGAGAGATATATCTCATCGGTAGATTGGGGTGACATGGATCCATTCGGGAAGATAGATCTCATCGGTAGATCGGGACAATATGGACTTATTTGGAGAGATAGATCCCATCGGCAGATCAAGACGACATAGGCTCGTTCGGGGAGATAGATTCCATCGGTAGATCGGGGCGACACGGGCCCGTTTGGAGAGATCGATCCCATCGGTAGATCGGGACGATATGGGCCCATTCGGGGAGATCAATCACATCAATAGATCGGGACGACATGGACCCGCTCGGGGAGATCGATCCCATCGGTAGATCGGGGCAACATGGGCCCGTTCGAGAAGATAGATCACATCTGTAAATCAGGACGATATGGGCCCGTTTGAGAATATAGATCCCACCTGTAGATCGGGGTAACATAGCCCATTCGGGGAGATAGATCCCATCGGTAGATCGGGATGACATGGACCCGTTCGGGAAGATAGATTCCATCGATAGATTTCATTATGCATATTCGAAAAGATAATTCAGTCAACAATAGAACAAGATTGATGACTGTAAAGGTCTTACCCGATCGTCATATTGAGAGGCATTCAAGAAATGGATAGGTAGAGTCATGGCGATAGGAGAGACAAAACAAAATAGAGTGTTAAGTTTTTTCGGCTTATCAGTCAGTTATTTTCCACGGACGGCGCCAATCTATTGGAGTCGATTTTTACTCCACAGATACCTGCTCTTCCGACTCAAGCGGGAAGCCGATGACGGTAGTGTTTGTCAGTTCTTCACGGATGAGAAACCTGTAAAAATCTCACCAGGACTAACCCTCGCGGGAGGATTCCGACGTTCAAGTCAATATGAGTAATAAAATAAAAACTGATAGTAAGCATAAATATCATACCTATGATCATGTATATAGTAGAATACGAAAATATACCTCTGATCGTATAAGATTGAGTATAAAACCCTATCTTTGTCGGTCTATATAAATGAGTATGAAACCCTCCTTTTAATGATATATGGAATTGAGTACGGAACCTCCATTCTGACAGATATATAGAATTGCCTCTCTTTCATGTGTAAAAATTAAATGCTCTCTGAACATTGCATATACTCTATATTTATAGCTTTTCTAAGAGTGCAGAAAACCCTAGTTTTCCTTTGTTTGAAATCTTTCAAAATGGTTAGCATTGTGATCAAAGAATTTTAGAAGATTTAGAATTCCTTAAGGTTAAGGAAGGTTTTCAATTTCAGAAAAATTTCTTTCCTTTTTAAGAGTTTACGAAAATTAGAATTCTTCTAGAATACGGAAAGGCTTGAACTTGGTGCCGACTGTTTTCTTTATAGGATAATCATGAATATTTATAAAAACTTGTTAAGTAGTATACCATTAGGTTCAATTACATTAATTTTTAATTCTTTTTCCACAAAAAACTAAAATATTTTTCAATCACACGTAATATGTAACTCAGTAATATATATAATCTATCTTGTAAATATAGTGTGTATAATTTTGATAATACATATAACATCGGATTTTGGGTGTATTTTTTATTATTTTTAAGTAAGCATAAAATCAGTTTGTAGTTAAAAAAAAAAAAAAAAATGAAAGCCAAAACCTAGTTTTTGATTCAAAAACCAAATAATTGAACAACTATTTGATTTCAGTTTGATTTTTTTTTTGTAGGTTTAGTTAATTGAAAATTAAATTAAGAATTAACGAAACTAAAATTGAAAACTAAATATTCATGACAACTCTCTTTCTGATTCTTTGATTGCAGTGGTAATATTTTTTATTGAATTTCGTTGATCTCAGTTTATAAATTTAGAATTTTGAGCAAAAATACGATGGAAAAAGACAAGAAATGACGGAGAAAATTAATATCAAAAACTTTTGAAGTTTTAGACTTTTATTAAATTATTTGTAAATTTATATTAGAGGGAAAAAAAAAAGGCCCTCTCGTTTGCCGAAATTTTATATGAGAATTCATTGCATATAAACCAAGCAAATCTTTTCGGATGCATAACTTTTGGACATGTCCGTTAGACCCGTCCCTGTTATTCCGGATTAGAAATCGGGTCGGGTTTTTATGCACATGTACGGACTCCCTGGGTCCGGATATAGGTATTTCCGCACCGATTAGGGCACATACCAGGTTTGATATGAGAGCCCTCTCAAGGTCTCACCTTAACGAAATGCGCAAAAGCTCTCTCTTCCCCCCTCCCTACCCCAACAAACCACCATCGATCGTCGCCGGCACCGACCACCACCGATCTCCACCGCACCGAAAATAGGTTCGTTGGTTATCTAATCTCTCTTTCTCTCCACCGGGAATAGATTAATTGGTTCTTCACTAAATTTATTTACTTTATTCACCACTTTTCTTTTTTTTTTTTTTTTTTTTTTTTTAAAATTTGGAATTTGAGTGGGAGGCAGCTCCCTGCTTCTCCCATTGCCCTAACCCTAGATCAGTCCTCGGGTGTTAGACCTGCCCCTGGTTGTTTGTTTCATATCGAAGATTGAATGTTGAGTTACAAGACATGAATGAAGATGGAGAATTATCTTGAACCTTTATTATTGTGGATTCTTGTAATCAAGATTGTCTAGACAATTTTGGGGTTTCGCTATTTTCTTTTTGTTGCTTTACTTTTCTTGGGTTTTTTAGGATGAATAATGCTCTTAGTTGGGCTTTAAGAACTGTATTTTGTATTTTTCCAGAGTCTATGCTGCCCTAATTTTAAAATTTTGTCACAAATTGGACCAAGAAATTCCCCAATCCAATGACTTGAATTGTCTTGCTGTTTTCTTGGATCAAAATCATGTTCCCCTTATTATGCAATTTTCTATGAAGAGAGTCCAAGAAATAAAATTTAAAAATAAAGTTTCCAACTTGAGCTTTTAAAACCACTGAGTCACTTGCCTGAGTCTCCAAGTTTTCCTTTTACTAGCAGGTGGGGGAAAATCATGGAATGTAATGGGAATGGGGATGGCTATTTTGAGCATCACATTAATTTCATGCAATAGTTCATGGAAGAAGCACAATCCACTTCAAACATCTTACAGTTCCCAACTCCTCTCTACTCTTTTCTAATAGCTTTCCTGGTGCATCCCATTGATTTGCCTTTGCACCTTGTCATTTGTAGTTTCTTCCAATGTGGCATGATCTCCATAATAAACCTTCATGGTCTAGTCCCCCAAGAAGGAGGACTTCTTTGATGCATAGAGAAGACTTAACCATGACCAGATGAAATGGCGCCACGCAGGTGACAAAAACAGAAAATCAAGAGTAGAAACCACTCAGAATAGGGCTAAAATTGAAGTTAGAACAATGGAGAGGATTAGGGTTTTAAAGGGAGACCTCTTGTTCTTCTTAATCAAAATTATAAAAAGATGCCTAATGAATAGCCTCTGAATCCTATTTAAACTAGGGTTATAGTGTGTGATCTCATCTCTTGATTACTGATAATCCCCCTTTAATCCTAGTCTCGAACTTCATTAAAAGTCACATGCTAATCACATGGCTTATTTAAAAGGTCCTTAAGTATAATACTTGATATAAGAACCGGAACGCAGTAACCATTTTTCTTATGTAAAAACTAATTAACAAATCAGCTTCTGCAATGCTCCTGCGTCATTCTTTGGAGGTTCAAAAGAGTGACTGATGAAAGCTCCTTAGTACCCTCAACGTATATGTCAGCATTAATTTTCTAAAACTTGTCCTGCCACAGAGTTCTTCACTAGGGCGGTGATGGAGATTGTCCTTCTCAATTTCACATCGTTGGCGATTAGCACATTTTCAAGCTTCAAACTTGGTTAGTTTTAAAGTTTGAAACCTTTCGTTCTTCCTAATCAAATTAATGAAAATTGCTGAAAAATAGTCTTAGCAGTCCATTAACTCTAGGGTTATAGTGACACCATGAGCCCTTGCAAATAATTCCCTTTTAATCCTGGCCAACAAACTTCACTAAAAGTCATGAATGTGCTAGTCACCACACGTTTAAAAGGTTTTAAAACATAATAGTCGATGATAAAAACGACAAATTAATAAAATAGCAATTATTTAAAGTAGAAAATCAATTATGTAAGCTTCCTGGATGCTCTTGCAGTATTAAACTTGTGATTATCTGTGATGTCAATGGACAAAATCTGCTTTGTATCTTTTCTGCAAGCACTTTTGACATGGTGGTAGAAAGCAAATGCAAGGTTGATTAAGCTGTTCTCAATCAAGAGATTTGACACGAGTTATCATGTGCCTTAAGGTGATTACTTCCCTTTTTCTGCCCCTTTCTTTATAAATTGGAGAAACTCATTTCTTTGTTTAGCTCCTGACTCCTATAGGTGAATGGCATTTCCCTTTCTACATCCACATCATGGTTTCTCCATTAAAGAGCGTAAAATTGAGCATCTGCCTGTGAGACTAAGAACTAGAGGTACGAAGAGAGATTGTGTTGGCCCATTTGTATTTGGGTCTGGATTTCTTCCTGTGTTCTATCAGTGTCAACGATCTTCCTTTATAAGGAAATGGATATGGATTACTTTCATTATTTCAAGTGTTGGAGCTTAACATTATATTCGGGACAGGCTATGTTGTTCTTCATTTAGTATATTCTTAGGGCAAATACACTGTGAATGAGCTTGGGTTCTAAATGTTTGGTAAAATTTATCCAATGAAGGTTTTAGTGATAGCATGTAGAGGAAGGTTTTGGTGAGGGGGGTTCATGTTGATCCCTTTCGCCATGGTTGGTTTGGAGGGAAACGGATAGGGGGATTTTTTAGAGGATTGAAAACCCTTATTTAGTTTTATTGATAGTTTGTCAAAAACTCTATTTTTGGGTTTATTCCAATTCTTTTTCTTTGTTTGAAGAGGTGGTTGATTTTGTAGTTGTTTTGGTGTTTTTATTCAGTAGTATGCACTGGGTGGGTGTTTCTTTAGTTTAATGAATTGCTTTAAGTTCGATCTAGTTGTAGACAAAGTGCATATCTCTCACCTTTGTTAAAAGAAGAAAAAAAGATCATCATTGTAGTGGACAGTACTGATTAGTCTCTCTTGAACCAGTCTGATCCATTTCTCAAAATTCCAAAACAAGCATTAAATCTTCAGCACGTTTGCTTCTACTGAATAAATGTGGGTCAAGTACCCATATTCTTCTAGCTATAGAAAGAGGAAGCATGCTTGGTGCAGCAACTCCAAGGCTAGGATCATAGCTTGGATGATGAAGCTCTTATTCTGTCATTGTTTTGCCTGTGGAACTACTTAATTATTAAAGTCTTTAGGTCTCCAAATTGCTTTGTACTGTATCTTTCAATCCCTTATCCTTTAATATTTTTGTGCCCTGCTTCACTATTCACTCAGATTCTCCTCCACTCATTCCTATTTAAAGTCATCTATTCAACTAAACTCTTAACACTCATATCTTTATAAATAATTTGCATCCAGATTTTCAACGATCTATCCCAACGTTTCACTAAATCTCCTACATTTAGGTCTCGCTCCTCCTAATTGGTGCGTCTTTGGGTCTTCATTACACATGTTCAAATTGTGTAACTGAAACTCCGCCATGGCTGATCCCAAGTTCGGGTAAATGAGGATAGTTGTAGTAGGTTGACAGCCAACGTAAAAGTTTTGTCAAAACCAAAATGTAGAAATGAAACTTTAATCATTAAAAAACACACAACATTCGAGATAGCGGTTTGAGCCTCGCCATCCATATATATAAAATCACGAAGAAGAGGCAAAAAATTTTAAACCTTTATGTTAACTATTTTTTTTTTAGAAGCTCAGGCAGAGCTTCCTCTAAAAGTTGTCAAAAAACCAGCCATTCAGTACTTACATAAACAACCTATAACCCGTAACACTTCAATTTGATAATAGCTAGCGTCAATGGCCTTCTTGGCCCACCCAACAACGGATATCATATATAACAAGAAACTAAAGCATAACCACATTAATCATTTATCATAGTCAAATCTGTTGTGGCCCCTCATGCATAAAACATAAATGTTGCAAGTTGTGTCACATCAAAACTCATCAAAACATAGCCAACATAAACATCCATTGACAAAACCTATTCAATCATCACACATAGGATTTGAACCCTGACAAAGGAATCTAGCCCCAACATGAAATAAAACCAGCAAAGAACATAGATTTCACTTAATATACTATCAAATTAAATACATTATTTAGGCAAATCAAATTAAAGAGAACAATGCAAAGGGGTCAAAAATTATAAGAGAGCAAGTGATCTAAAATCCTTAAGCTTGAAGTCTGCTATTTCTACATGAATCTCCTTGTTTGGCTCCTGAAATGTTAAAGAAGTGGTCAACCAAATACCATTTGAGCAAGCACCCTCTTGAGTCATATAAGGTATACAACAATGTATAAAATAGCTATAAATGTATGAAACATGAAAATGATAGGGTGATAATTGGCAAGAACTTAATCATTTATAATCATATATAAACACAAATAGTGGATTGAGGGAGAAAAAAAAAAAAAGGAGGGAGGTTAGTTAATTTGAAGACCTCGCTTCCTTAGGTACTAGTGAAAAACAAGAAGCAAGCCTGCCCAGCTGATGTATTCAATCTAACCTAGTTTGGGAAAGAGGAACATCCATAACTTTTTGAGTTGTCGTTTCTTTCACATTCTATTACTAGTTTTTAATTAAGGGGACTAAAATTTCAATCCTAACTACTCGCAAAGGGTTTAGTATTCGCATGCATTTGTTCCTTTTTTTTTGTCAATTTCCTCATCTATTCTCATAATTTAAACTCTTCATTAACTTTTACTTTTTCATATTTTACTATAATTGTCTCTAACCCGTGGGTGGAGATCACTCGCGTTGACCTCCATTTGATTTCTGGGCAAAGGTTTGCTCGAGCAGTGAATAGATTCTCATATTCCCGGCTAGGCAAAAATATGATCGTTTAGTGGCATATGGAATGTCAACTGAAGTAACACTGTTGTCCTCTCCTCATACTTGTCCGGTGAGAAAATTCAAATGTATTATCCATGGAGAACTTAATTATTAACATCTTTAATCTTTAATAACTTGTACAAAAAAAGGGACTAAAGGGTCATAGTTCCAACATGGATAAACTTGGCAAAAGTTCATTATAAATATTAGAACATAGATATAGAAGAGAACCAGAGAGAAAGACATGAAATCTCTAATGCTCATACACCATTCACAGGATTTAACTTGTTCTTTTCCACAGACGACTTTTTTTTTTTTTTTTTTTTTTTTAAAAAAAAAAAAAAATTATATGGCCTAAGCATGAAAGTGTGAAGATAGTTTGGGAAAAGCTTAATTCCATAATTTTTCTAAATGGCAAAATCTTCCTTTGGCTTATCATGAACTAAAATGTAACAATCTAGGAAACCTTATTATACTTGTAACAACTTAAAATGTTGGAAAGAGGGTAACAATCTTATTCTGGAATTATCATTTTTAAGGCAAAACCACCAAAACCTTAGATGTTTTAGGGCATAAACAATCTCATTCTTGTATATAAATTTAGTTATATCAAAGTTTAGCCATGATTCCTAGGGCAACCAAAAGAAACAATCTTATACTTGTACCATCATTTTTAGGGAAAAACCATCAAAATCTTAGAGGCTTAAGGGTATAAACCACCTCATTCTTGCCCATAAGCTTAATCATATTAGGGTTTTGGCTTAATTTTTCATTATCAAACCATCAAAAATCCTAATGGTCTTAGGCGTAGTCTTAAGCCTCGGTAATTTAAACCTAGATTAAACATGAAAATTAGTTTAAGATAACATGATATATAAAATGAAGTACATAAGTGTGCAAAGTACCTGTGTTTTAAGCTTGGTTTGATTGAAACTCCATCCTAGCCATCAAAATCTTGCACAAACCTGTATAATATACACTTTTATACATCAACCTTCAAGGATTGCTAACTCAACATTCGAACCAATACTCTACATCCTGTTTACTATACTAGAACATTTCAAAAACAGGATTTATCACTCAGCCAAAAGAGAGCATTTAACCCAATTCAAGCACAATTTGAGGGATCCAAACTATAAAAGAACATATTAGAATATCAATAAACATTCAGAAATCATGAGGACTCAAAAATTTTAGAAATTGAAGGGAATTAAAGGTCTAAACATCATGAACAATACATATTACACTCGGATGATCATGGGAGCATCAAACAACGAGTAGCATGAAAAATGAGATAGAATCCATGTTTCTTTCATTGTTGTACACACACATTCATAAACATGCAAACTATGAACTTAAAAGATGAAAAATGAGATAGAATGCATGGAAAGGGGTTTTCTGAACCTGGGTCCTCAAAAACGTAGCATTGGAACATCATTTCAGACACCAAGCTTTCATGTTTTGGGTAAACAAAATAAACCATGAATTTGAATTACAACTGGGAAGTTTATCATGAACTATTTACATTTATGAGATATTGTTGGATCTTATGCTTGCCTTGGACTTAGATAATGCACCAAACAGTGAAGTAGGGTACTGACGTTATCCATACAGTCAACAACTATTTCGTTGCACAATGGAGAGCATATAATGCTCATGATCTCTCCTCCCTTCTAGTACATCTTTGCTGTAGAGCATATGGAGTGAGAGGTTCTGTGAATCAACTCATAACATCTATTGTGTAGCAACTAATGAGATCTCATAACATGTCTTATGATCTGTGTACTCCTAATGGTTTCTTCTCTATGATAGGAACACTTCTTACTACGATTTCTTAGGATGTACCAAAATGTGGTTGACTTTAATGAATTAGGATGCCATTTCTATTTTAATCCCCTTCATTTGGCTTACTTCTCTTTCACTTTTGAACCTATTATACTAATCTTGACATTTTACCATATCGAGAAAGTATCCAATGATGTCCCCTCATGAATATAAAGGTCCAAATTTACAGGTAAAGTGGGATGGAACGTGTAATTCCTATCCTTTGGCAGCTACGTGCAGTATCTTTAAACATCTTGAGCATGATGGTGGCCAAGCCAAACTGTGCACTATTTTGGCTCTAAATGACTATACTGTAACATGATTTATCCTTATTGAAACATTTATTCTCATTTGCATTCTGAACACTGCAATACTTAATTTATGCTTTCCAATGGCTAAACATCTCATGCCAGAAGGCATTCTGGTCTTATGGCAATATGAGATTTTTATTTTTATTTAGTTAGAAAATTATTGTTCTATAGAGCTCCAAAAGCACTAAATACCAGCTACATTGCTCTAGTCTGGTGGTCCCTACTCATAACTTCTCCATCTCTTTAATGATTTATTCTATTTAAAGAAAAAAGAGAAGTGTTCCTCTTGGGTACAGCCTCATCAAATTTGTATTTCCCTCCAATTAAAATTTTATTGTTACAAAATTCACATATCATTTATTTTATATGAATTTATCTTCTTAAATATTGATAGCAGGTGTTCAGTCAGCATTAGGCCTTAATTTGGACCAAGAAAAGACTACTTAAGATTTTGTTCCATAAGCCTACCCACTAAATGCTTGTTCTAAGAATCCTCTGTGGGATTGGACCAAGGATTAAAACATGTGTGGGGGTTAACAAATCAAACGAGCTGAAAGCTTGCAGGGATCAAAGATTATGATTTTTAAGTAAGCTTACTTTCACCTGTTTGTGTTTTGTTGTTGGTAGTCCTCAGTGAAAATGGAACTCTATGCAACCAATCCTGGACCACTTGATGATTCTGTACTTTATGATCAAGATAAACATGTTTCATCAGCAGTTTGGGCAGGGCAGGTGCGCTATCCTGACTCATGGCAGTCAATTTTGTCTTACCCCCTTATCATTGTTTTACTTCTTCATTCTTTTCAATATTTTATTTTTAATCTCACAGAATGATCTTAACTATTTGACTTTCTTTTTAACTTATTGATAGGAGCGTGGTGCACTTAGATGTCATGAACACACTTCGAAGATTGATCAATGGACTCTCACGGCTAAACAGATTGAGTTGGTAGAAAAAGCTGGATTTGGGTATTTGAGGTTTATTCCAGCAATAAGTTTAGACAATCCTCTCATATCTGCCCTTGTTGAGAGGTGGAGGAGAGAAACAAACACTTTTCACTTAAATGTTGGAGAAATGACAGTCACTTTAGAAGATGTTGCATACTTGCTTGGACTAGCAATTGATGGAGATCCTGTGATAGGTGTGACACATACAACATGTGATGCAGTGTGTGAAAAATATTTAGGAAGAGTACCGGATTCGGGGTACACCAGTGGTGGCATGGTGAAGCTGAGCTGGTTGAAAGAGTTTTTCTCTGTTTGTCCTGAAGATGCACCTATTGAAGAAATTGAGCGTCATACTCGTGCTTATTTACTTTACCTTGTAGGCAGTACAATATTTTCTACTACAACGGGTAATAAAGTCCCTGTTATGTATCTTCCATTGTTTGAGGATTTTGAGAGATGTGGAAAGTATGCCTGGGGAGCTGCAGCATTGGCATTTCTATATAGAGCACTTGGAAATGCTTCTATGAAGTCTCAAAGTACCATTAGTGGAAGTTTAACTTTATTACAGGTCCTTAGTACACCTTATTCCTGTATATTAGCAATTTCATAAAAATGTTTGTTTCATATAACATGTGCAATGATTCTGTCACAAACTTTCAGTCAGCTAAATGCAATTTCTTCAATTAACAGTGCTGGAGTTACTTTCACTTGAACTTAGGTCGACCAAAGCTTACTCAAGACCCGTTGCATGATTTTTTTCCACTTGTACTAAGGTGGAAGGGAAAGCAAAGTGGTCCAACCAGCCGTGATGTAACCTTTTACCGCAAAGCGTTGGACACCCTGGAACCATCTGATGTGAGTTCTCAGTATATGCATTTTATTTTATTTTTTTTCCCATTCTCTGATTCAACTGCTATCATGTTGTTACAGGTAGAATGGGTTCCTTACACAAATGTTGATGAGACTATAATTCCAGAAGAGATCAAGGACACTTTGATAATTGGGAGAGCAAAGACAATGTTAATTTGTTTTGACAAGGCTGAACGACATCTACCTGACCGTGTCTTGAGGCAGTATGGCATGCCTCAACCTATCCCCGAAGATGTCCAAAGGTGGGAGAGGAAGAGTCGCGGAGTTGATGGTGGTGTTGATTTGTCTTTAAAGATGGAGTTAGAGCTGAGTGAATGGTTTGAACGCAGCCGGAATATAGTTGAACTTGACGAAGTCATGGATGAAAGTGAATACATGCAATGGTACATGAGAATTACACGTAGATATGTTGGAAGACCTGTTCCTATTTCATCTGAGTTTCAGAGAATGGTGAGCCTAAGCCTTTTCTAATTAATTGCTGATATCGTTCAGTCAATTTCATCCTTACTCTTATTACGAAATATTTTTTGCTTACACGCTGCTGGATGATGTCTTGCAGTACGCTGCTTTAAGAGATATTTCACATTTAGCAGATGGAATCTCGACCCACGGGATGGACAACCATCAGATACAGACAGTGACGAGAATTAGGTATATAGTACATGAATGTTTGCATGACCAGGTTGGAAGTTCTTTAATTGTGTCTGCCGCCTCGGAAAATGAACTTGGAAACAGGGGCAGGGGTAAGGAAAATGTAAGAAGGAAAGGAATGCGCAAGCGCAAGCGGAAGGATGATCATGAGCAACGCCTAGAACCTTACTATGTTGACCAAACACATCTATCTCATGCTGCTAACGGGGTTGACCAAATTGAACTTTGCCATATAGATAATGAGGATCAACATGTACAGCCATGTCGTTCAGATGGAGAGCTTGAAAATTCAATGCAATTTGATGCAGACGAAAGCAACCCACAAATATGCCATACGACTACAGTGGCTGATGAGGCTCAGTTTTGTTTATTATCCACTGAAGTCGACTTGCAACAAGTTTTTATCACCGATGAAGGTGATGTACCATCATCTCATATGGCTATGCAGGTTCTTGAACAATCTTCTTTTCAAAGTAGTGAGGATGTTCCAAGACAGCACAGCCATGTCGATGTCAAGCCAGGTCCACATGTATCTGTTGTGCCACAACCCTTGCTTAGCAAAGGGGTTGCAGAGCAGCATTGTTCTGCAGACAATGATGGTCACCAACCGGTCACTCCTATGGTTGTGGAGGTTTCACCACAATCATCTACCGAAAAGAAGGACGACACTGCAAAGCAGCATTGTCTTGCATCCAGTGATGGTGGTCCTCAAGCATCTCATACTGCTGTGGAAGTTGTACCCCATTCATCTCTTGAAAGCAAAGAGGATATTGGGAAGCAGAATGATTTTAGTGTTGCGGTCTAAAAATTATCACTTGATTTTGTAGGGATCATTCTTTCGTGTGTCCATTACAGGTTGGTGGTTTAAAAACCTTTTCACGGCACTCTCATGGTCTACCGCCTCCATGTTGGTCTTAATTTAGTGGGTCTATTTTATCCACCGGTCATTTCGTTTCTTTATATTTCTGTTACCGCAGGCGATATCAAGCTGACTTGGCCCATGCGCTGCGGATCATAAAGAGAGCTTACACTTTTCTCTTTTTTGCACACCTTGCTGTAAATTTTCAATCTGCTCGAAAGGTAAAAGGTTAGGTCTCCTATTTATAATTGGAGTTGAAGATGTCTCACGTGAGCACCCACTAACCATTATCTATATATGTGGAGATAAATTGTACATCTTATCCCAATTGAGATTTCATTTGTGAGCCTATGAATCATAATTTGTTTTGTTCAATAGCATGATACATTGGCTTAAGCCAATGTGTCATATTGCCAAGGTACAATTCTCCAGCAGAATGTCCCACCCATGTCCTTATAGTTTCCTTGTGTATTAAAGTTCCTACAATGGGCTGGTTGTGGCGGGCGGGCTGGGCCTCTTGGCCAGAATATGGAAGAGGCCGTTGCTCTGACTGCTAAAAGATAATATTTATGGTACCAATGTTCGGTGGCATAGTTGGAAGGGGATTTTAGTCACTTAACTATGGTCGGGGGTTCAAATCGTCATGGGAACATAAAAGCCGACGTTGGGAGACCTCCTCTCATAAAGAGGCCGACAGCAAGTCGATCTGAATTAGTCGAGGTAAAGTTCCGGATACCTGGCAGTGGCCAAGTTAGGGACAAAAAAAAAGATAATATTTATGGTATTTTCAGTGCTCTCTGAATATATTGTAAAGCATTCAACTTTACATGTCATTATACGGCAGAGGATTTGTGGGTAATTATTTTTATTATATATTTTTTCAATTACCCTTTTGGTGTGCCATAGAAATTAACCCCCTTTTTTCAGAAATATTTCAGTTATCAACTTTGGATTTAGTCATTCATCATTGATGCCCAAACCATCACCAATTGGTCAACATATAAGACAGATCCATCAATTTGAATCAACGCCAACCCGTTTCTTAGTTGAGTGTAAAGCCAAAAAATAAAAAAATAAAAAAATAAAAATTCAATGGAACAACATGGCTAAAACAAAACTTTTTTTCATCTCAAAGAGTCATTCTCAGTGCAAGTATAAAGATGCCTGATTTTATTTTTATTAGGTGGGTCATTCTTCAGCATATATCCAAATTTTTATTTTATTTTTATTTTTTGTTTTCATCTACCGGTATCCGAGTATTATCCAATTAATTCATTTTGAGCACTAATGGGCTTATCGAGGGATTGGCTTTTTCAAAACTTTTTTTTTTAGTCTCAATGTTTGAATTAAACACTTCTTGTTAAGGGAGTAGAGTGTCTGACTACTCCATTCAAAAACGTTTGGTCCAAATTTTTATTCTTGCGATTGAATGTCTCAAGGTAGAATTATTCATACAATGGGTATCTCTAGTGGGGTTTATTTTTATAATCCAATTCTTTGAATTGAGGATACAAAATTGATATAATCACACCAACTTTTTGGGTTGTCATATAAATTTGTTTTGCATGAGACACACTATTAATGGTATTTATTAGATTTTTTTTTTAATATAAGAAGATATAATTAAGAAACATCGAATCAGAGAAAAAAAAATAAAAATGAAGAGATTTTTATCAAAAAAAATAATAAAAAGATTTTATCATTTAAATTATTCTTAATATAATATTTACCGGGTCATGATACATAGACCAGTGTCCAAAAGTTACAAACCCTAGGGAGTGCATTTCCGCTTTGACGACCCAAAATCCACCTGGTCTTTGTCCATCTGTATCATAAAAATTATTAAGTTACTTTTTCAATTCTTTTCATTTCAATGAAAATTTTATGGTTCAAGAGTCGCACAAAAATAGTGATATGTAAAAAATCTGAGCCCAAAATAATAATTTTATATCCACGAACCAATTCTTATATACTATCATGAATCTCACATTGATTCTTAATAAAATCATAAAATAGTATTTAAATTCACTAAGTTTTTTCATCCAATAAATCAATTTTTTGGGTTAAATTCTCTATTGAGTTTAAATCCATCAAGTGAGTCCATGACAAATTAGTATCAGAGTCATTCAAAAAAAAGAAAAGGACTATCTGGTGTTAGATTGAGCCGTTCAAAAAGAAAAAGAACTATCTAGTGTTAGAGTGAGAGTTGTCCAAGAAAATGATTATCTAGTGTTAGAGTGAAAGCATTTTAAAAAAGAAAAAAGCAAAGGGCTATGTGATGCTATGGTTCAAAGTGAAAGTTATTCGTGGACGCCCGGTTTTTCAAGAAATGAGAAATGTTATAAATCTTACATTGATTTCTAATAAAATCATAAAATTATACTTAAATTCAATAGGCTCTCTCATTCAATAAATCGATATTTTAAATTGAGTTTTCTATTGTGTTTGAGTTCATAAAACAAATCTATCACATATATCCACCAGGTGATAAAACCCTCGTCACCAAACGGACAAAAATTTTTGATTGCTTTTACTATATTTTTATAAGTTTTTAAACTTTTTTCTCATAAACTTTTGTACCACAGAACTACCCTTGTTGCGAACCCATGAGAGTATCTAGGAACTCAAGTAATGTAGAGAGATTTGAAACCAGTACAATGTGATTAGAACATCAGTCACCGTCCTACAAGTTCTCTCGGGGTACTTTTTCAAAGTGTGATAAGCACAAGTCCAATGGCTTTGGATTTGACCAATCAATCAAAGGATACCGCAATTTGGGTTCTCAACATCTCCACATGAGACACATGACAACCTCCATTAGATTTTGGAGTCACTGAACACACGCATTTTTTGGTCCTTAACGTCCCAAATTTTGTAGTCATTCCTTACGTTGCCGCCCAAGTTAGGCTAAGTTAGCCCAATTATATGAAATGAAAATCATCAAAATGGGCGTCATCCCATATGCGATTGCAAACCATCTGCACACAAGTTTTGAAATTTTGAAATTTATTCGAATCTTAAAAATAAAATGAAATGTATTAGAAGAATCACTACTAAAAAAATAGATATCAGCGACAGATTATTCCATCGGAAAGTAATCTGTGCTCTCTTTTTAGTTGCTCAAACATTTCATGATACAAACCATTCCATTTCAGGCAATAACTATGCTAATTTTTAGTTGCTCATCACAACCATTCCAGAGTTCTCAAACATTTCATGAATTTACAAACCAACGAAATATTCCAAATGTCTCAATACAAAATAAACGGCTTTCAAAGATGGATTCATACAAAAGGATGAAATCTCAAATCATAGTCATATGGATTTTACCAATACTTGCTCAAAGGAATTAAACCAATATCAATAAAATCCAAACAGTATGAGATGTACAGAACTTCATTCCTATGGATTTCCATAATCCTAATTTAAGAATAAATGTATAATCATAACCTACCAAAAATCCACAAAAGAAATCTTTAATCACCACTACGAGACGTCTTTGAGCTACACTTCCTCTGAAAAATTAGAAGAGATGAGTGAATATTTTAAAATATCCAGTGAGTGGAGATGTAACATATAAATGAGTGGTGAAAATGGTTTCAAACAATTATATACAAAATGCATTGCCATAATTAAAAACATTTCTATAAATCATTCATCTCAAACCATGATGATTCATATATATACAAATCAAACAATTTACATTCATTTTTCATAACTTTGGGATATGTCGAAATCTCTATTCTACCAATGGTCGTTGGTAGGATCCATGATAACATGCCAAACATTGAATTTATTATTGTTATCATGGTTTGAATTTGAATTGTTTAATTCCCTAATTGTTGATTTTATTGAATTTTATTTTTAGGATATTGAATTTGAAGACTTAGAGTACATTGGCATTAATGAAACAATTTTGGAGTCAATAGGACTCAAGTCATCTTATTGGGCTTTGAAGAAGAAAAGAAAAAAAAAGAGTTTGAAGTTTAATTTCAGTATTTTTAATAGAGTTTTATTTTTAGTAAGAGTTGTTTTTAGTAGGAGGGAAGTTTTGTAATCTATCTAATTTTGGAGACTTCTATTTGAATTAGAAGTAGGAAAGGGAAACTTTCAATTGTGTTAGGCCACTACTTTTACAGTTCCAAGAGGGGAACCGGCTGCTGCTGCATATGAAAGGAAAGAGTACATTCTCAATTATTCATTCCACAAGGCCGGCTGTTCATATAAGAAAACACACACCGGAAGCCTTCAATTCATTCTGACAAAAAAAAAAAAAAAAAAACTCCTCAAAGACGGTTGTTCATATTCCCCCCTTAGGTTTTTTTTTTTTTTTTTGAACATTAATTTTCTTTATTTTCTTGTAATGATACTTTCTATCATGAGTAGCTAATTCTTTTATTCTGATTTAAGGGAAATTTTAATCGATTATTCTTCATTGTGAGGTTAGATACTTAATTTAATTTCTTGTATTTTATTCAAATATTCGTTGATTCTTGATTTAGTTTTAGGGAAACCTAATATTGGTTAATCTGACAATTTAATTTAATATTAGTTTTTTTATTGCTATATAGGAATTCAGTGATCTGTAATTGTCATGAACGAATGGTACAAATAGCAACTAGGTTATTTTGTTTATGGGTTTTTTACCGGTATTCAATTGACCTAGGGAATCAATGGAACAAAATTGAATAATTGCGGCTATCTCAATTATTTATATTTTGGTTTAACTGTTTTCACAAAACTTAATGCTATCATTATATTGATATGGAACGCTATCGTACCCAGTCGATTAATGATAAGTTTTGATTGGATGTTGGGTTTGGTCAATTAATTTAGAGAAACACAAGATTTATTACGGCTATCCTAATAAATCAAGGTTAAATGCTTGAATCGCAAGAATAATATTTTTAACCAATGATCAATAAGACAATCGAATATATGAACACTTGATCAGTATTTGGTAAATTGAATTTATTCATTAATTTTAGTATTTTGCATTATTGATTTGTTTCCTAATTTTAGGTTATTAATTTTTATTTTAGCAAATTGTTGAAAACCCCCAAATTTACTTTTAACATCAACTAAGAGATTAAATTAATTAGTTCCTTTGGGATTCGACTTGGTAACCACTACTGCTACAGTTTATTGCATTGAGGGAATCAGTTTTAATTTGAGGGTTTCGACAACCCGATCAACTTTTTGGCGTCGTTGCTGGGGAACTATTCTGATTTCTTAGTTGTGTTTTCCTTATTATTTGTGTTGCTGTCCTCTTTTGTTTTATGATTCATTCTTCTTAAGAAGGTGAATTAGAATATATTCCCAAAATTGAGAAAACTGCTCGTCGATTGAGAAAGGAGGCCAGACAGAGGAAAGATAAGTTACGTCGAAGGCCAATTTTTTACATTGATCTGACAATTTGTGACAGGTCTATTTTTGAAGAAGATGAGGAAAAAATGGCCAATCGTGAGAGAACCTTGAAGGAATTAGCTGCACCCAATCTGAATCAACAACCCTTGTGCATCGAATACCCAACTCTTGAGGTAGCATTCGAACTTAAATCTGGTTTGATTCACTTACTGCCTACTTTTTGTGGTCTTCCAGGTGAGGACCCACACAAACATTTAAAAGAATTCCACGTTGTTTTTTCAAGTATGAAACCCCAAGGTGTGACCGAGGAACAAATTAAGCTAAGAGCCTTTCCCTTTTCCCTAAAAGATAAGGCAAAGGACTGGTTGTACTACCTACCTCCAGGTTCGATAAATACATGGAATGGGATGCAGAGATTATTTTTGGAAAAATTTTTCCTTTCATCTAGGGCTGTAAACATTAGAAAGGAGATATGTGGAATCAGACAGATTAGCGGAGAGACGTTATATGAGTACTTTGAGAGGTTCAAACAACTCTGCGCTAGCTGTCCACATCATCAAATACCGGAACAGCTTTTGATACAATATTTCTATAAAGGACTTCTACCCATGGATAGGAGTATGGTAGATGCGGCCAGCGGAAGAGGCTTGGTAAATAAAACACCTGAAGAAGTCAGACAATTGATCACAAACATGGCAGAAAACTCTTAACAATTTGGGTTGAGAACGGATGGAGTTACGAAACGTGTTAATGAGGTAAGTCACTCTCACATTGAAAATCAAATTTCTGAATTGACTACTTTGATTCGTCAAATGGCTGTAGGGCAAATACATGCAACCAAAGTTTGCGGCATATGCTCGATACCCAGACATCCTACGGATATGTGTCCATCTCTGCAAGAAGATTCTACTCATCAAGCAAATGCCGTAGGAGGATTTCCTGGCCAACCTCAGAAGAAGTACGACCCCTACTCCACTCATTATAATCCCGGATGGAGAGACCATCCAAACCTAAGTTACGAAAATCAAGGAGGACAGACAAGATATCCTCCTCAACAATTCAACAGGCCAACACATGCACCGACTCAATCATCTAATTCAGGTATGTCACTAGAGGATATTGTAAAAGCTCTTGCAACTAACACGCAACAATTTCAATAGGAAATGAGAGCCAGCATTCAGGAAACGAGAGCAAGCTTACAAAACTTGGGAAATCAAATCACTCAGCCAGCCACTTCGGTTAGCAATTTGGAGGCTCGAAATTCAGGGAAATTACCTTCACAAACGGTAGTGAACCCTAAGGAAAATGCTAGTGCAATGGTGTTGAGGAATGGAAAAGAATTACAATCAAAACCACCATCACCCAAAAAGAAGAATGAAAAGAAAGATAAAGAGGAAGAAGCCGAAGTTGTCAATGAAAATCTAATCAAGGTAAATTCTGATTCTCTTTTACCTATGAGTTCTAATACGGTTGTACAACCTTTTCCTAGCAGGTTGGAAAGATTCAGGAAGGAAAACTATGAAAAGGAGGTTTGGAAAACTTTCAATAAGGTAGAAATAAACATACCTTTGTTGGATGCCATCAAGCAAATTCCTAAATATGCAAAGTTTTTGAAGGAGTTGTGCATAAACAAGAGGAAGATGAGAGGTGATGAGAAAATAAGGGTGGGGGAGAACGTGTCTGCTGTCATAAAGAGATCCCTACCCGAGAAGTGTTCGGATCCAGGTATGTTCACTTTACCCTGTGTTATTGGTTTGAGGAAATTTGAATGTGCTATGTTAGATTTAGGAGCCTCAATCAATGTCATGCCATATTCTATTTATATTGCTCTAAATCTAGGTCCTTTAAAGAAAACTAGAGTGATTATTCAATTGGCTGACCGTTCTGTTGTGTATCCGGAAGGGATTGTTGAAGATGTTTTGGTGAAGGTTAATGAGTAAATTTTTACAGCAAATTTTTATATTTTGAAAATAGATGAAGACACCGTTACAAATTCAGCACCGCTACTATTGGGGAGACCGTTTATGAAAACGGCGAAAACAAAGATAGACGTGGATGAGGGTACACTCTCCGTCGAGTTTGACGACGAGTCATTCGATTTGTTCCTCTAACGTCATTGATTCGATTGTGCAGGAAATTTTTGAAGAAGAAAATGACACAAGTTTTGAATTGAATGCACAATTGAACACCAAGGAAGAGATGACTGAGACTTGCGAAATTTCAGAGTCAATATTGGAACTACAACCAAGGTCATTGAATTCGAGTGCCATATTGCTTATTTTTCATAAGAAATTGTTACCTTCCGTTTTGCAGGCTCCAACATTGGAATTGAAGACTTTTTTGGATCATCTTAAGTACGTATACTTAGGTGATGAAGAGACCTTGCTTGTTATCATAGCAAGAGAGTTAACAGAAGAGCAAGAAAATCGGCTACTCCAAGTTCTAAAAGAGCACAAGACAGCAATTGGTTGGACCTTAGCCGATATAAGGGTATTAGTCCCTCAATTTGCATGCATCGAATTCTTTTGGAAGAGGACACTAAACCGGTGAGGGAATCACAAAGGAAGCTGAATCCAATCATGAAAGAAGTGGTGATAAAGGAAATTCTCAAACTTTTGGACGAAGGCATAATTTATCCAATTTTGGATAGCAAGTGGGTGAGTCCAATCCATGTGGTACCAAAGAAAACGGGGATCACGGTGGTAAGAAATCAAGACAATGAGTTGGTACCCATGCGAGTGCAAAATGGTTGGCGAATGGTCATTGATTTTAGGAAGCTCAATTTAGCCACTAGAAAGGATCACTTCCCTTTACCCTTTATTGATCAAACGTTAGAGAGATTAGCTAGAAAATCATTCTTTTGTTTTCTTGATGGTTTTTCAGGTTATTATCAAATCGTGATTGCACAAGAAGATCAAGAGAAGACTACATTCACATGTCCATTTGGGACATTTGCTTATAGAAGGATGTCTTTCGGTCGATATAATGCCCCAGGTACATTTCAAATGTGCATGTTGAGCATTTTTTCTGAATATATTGAGAATTGCATTGAGGTTTTTATGGATGATTTCACTGTTTACGGTGACTCGTTTGATAGTTGTCTAGGGCATTTGATCAAAATTCTGAAAAGATACATGGAAATGAACTTGGTTTTGAACTATGAAAAATGTCATTTCATGGTGAAGGAAGGCATAGTGCTAGGGCATGTGATTTCTTATAGGGGTATTGAAGTAGATAAGGCAAAGGTTGATTTGATCAAGAGTTTACCTTACCCTACAAATGTTAGGGAAATATGTATTTTTCTTGGACATACAGGTTTTTATCGTAGGTTTATTTAAGACTTTTCAAAAATTGTCTTGCCATTATCCAAGTTGTTTCAGAAAGATGTACCTTTCGAATTTTGAGAAAAATTCAAGGTAGCCTTCGACATGCTCAAAAACCTGTTAACTATTACACCAATCATTCAACCACCTGATTGAAATTTACCTTTTGAGATCATGTGTGATGCAAACAATTTTGCTGTGGGAGCGGTTCTTGGCCAGCGGATTGATAAGAAGAGTCACGTCATTTACTACGCTTCAAGGACATTGAATGCTGCTCAATGCAACTACACCACCACCGAAAAGGAGCTCTTAGCCATTGTTTTTGCTTTAGATAAATTCAGATCATATTTACTTGGTTCTAAAGTAATTGTGTATTCTGATCATGCAGGTTTAAAGTATCTATTGGCGAAAAAGGAGTCAAAACCGAGATTGATACGGTGGATTCTCTTGTTGCAAGAGTTTGATTTGGAGATCAAAGATCGAAGAGGAGTCGAGAACTTGGTAGCTGATCATCTAAGCAGGTTAGTGAATGAAGAAGATCCACTACCTATTTTAAAATTTTTCCCGATGAGCAGTTATTTCACTTGAAAGATACTACTCCTTGGTATGCAGATATTGTGAATTATTTGGTTACACACATCTCGCCTAGTTTGTAAGTCAAGGAATGAACAAATTCGATGTGAGGCAAAACATTATGTGTGGGATGAGCCTTATTTGTGAAAATTTTACTCTGACCAAATAATTAGAAGATGTCTCCCAGAGAATGAACATAAATCCATTCTAGAATTTTGTCATAGTCATGCTTGTGGGGGACATTTTGGGTCAAAAAGAACTGCTAAGAAAGTTTTAGATAGTGGGTTATATTGAGAGATCTTGTTTAAAGATGCTTACTTGTTTTGTAAAAGCTGTGATAGATGTCAGAGGACAAGAACTTTGTCTCATAGAAATAAGATGCACCAAACTCCCGTTCTTGTTTGTGAAATATTTGATATATGGGGTATTGATTTTATGGGTCCATTCCCCTTCGTCTTGTGGTTATGCTTACATTCTTTTGGCTGTTGATTAAGTATCGAAATGGGTGGAAGCCAAGGCCACCAGGACTAACGATTCTAAGTCTGTTGTAGGTTTTATCAAGACTAACATTTTCAGCAAGTTTGGGATCCCTAGAGCCATCATTAGTGATCAAGGGAGCCATTTTTGCAATCGCGCAATCGAAGCATTGATGAAGAAATATGGCGTACATCACCAGATCGCAACAGCATACCATCCTCAGACAAATAGACAAGCCGAAGTTTCCAACCATGAAGTTAAATCCATTTTAGAGAAGACGGTTAACCCGGGATGAAAGGATTGGAGTTTACATCTAGATGCACTATGAGCTTACCGGACAGCTTTCAAAATACCAATAGGGATGTCTCCTTATAGGTTAGTTTTTGAAAAATCTTGTCATTTACCGGTGAAAATTGAGCATAAGGCATATTGGGCGATCAAACGTTGCAATATGAAGATGGATGAAGCCGGTGAGTCAAGAAAATTGCAATTATAAGAACTTGAAGAATTAAGATTGGAGGCCTATGAGAACTCGAGAATTTATAAAGAGAAAACCAAGTTGTTTCACGATGGTATGATCTTAAGGAAACAATTTGAGGTCGGACAAAAAGTTCTTCTATACAATTCTCAACTGAAACTCATGCAGGATAAGTTGTGCTCACGTTGGGTTGGTTCATTTGTTGTTACTAATGTGTCTTCTCATGGTGCAGTGGAAAATTAGGAGTCTTGACACAAATAAGGTCTTCAAGGTAAACGGACAAAGGTTGAAGATATTTCACAATGATATGGAGATTTCTACGATGTTAGACATTGCATTAAAATCTCCAGATTATTCCTCCGGTTGAGTCACTCATGAAGACCGTCGAGCATAACGATATTTAATAATTGTGCTTTCTGGGAGGCAACCCAAAATTTTTCCACAGATTTGAATTAGTTGATAGTATTTTTTTTTATTTAATTTAGGGTATTAAATTGGTATCTTTTTTTTTTTGTAGGTGCCCAAGATGACATATTTAAAAAAAAAAAAAAGGGTATGCATCCAAGTCATGACTCATCCAGCGCACTTACGGAGGTAGAAACAGTCCAACCATCAGGGCGTGATCACGCGGTTTGCCAAAAAGGAGTCTCAGATTTCGGACAGAAGCAGTCTCCTTTCTACCAGATGATCACATGGTTTTCCGAAAAGAGGAATCAAATTCGGGCAGAAGCACTCTCACTCTTAAGAGATGATCATGCGGTTTGGGGTTAACAACAACAAAAAAAGGGGGAGGAAAATAGACGAAAGAGAGAAGAGAGAGACTGCCTTCATTCCTTTGCAACACACTCTCTCTCTTGGTTCTTCTGCGATTTTTTTATGCGATCGTCTCCTTCGATCAACCTTCAATCGTTCAATTGCAACCTTCAATCATCAATCGAAACCTCCTTCGAAGAGCCTTAGAACATCATCATCTTCTTCACAACTCTTAACTTTCCCAAAACCCTAATTGAAAACCATCAACCGCTTTACCACCATCGATCGACAACATTTTTATTTGATCTCAAATCCTCACTCAATCGAACCCCCAAATCCTTCTTTCGGCCGAAACCCTAATCATACCCCATTCTGGGAACTCTCGATTGAGCACCTCATTCGTTCGAAGATCTCAACACACCACCCTTTCGAAACCCTAGCCTCTCCTTCATTGTTTAAACCTAACAACTCTGTTCAATTATCAGAAACCTAGTCTTCTTCGTGTTTCACTCCTCCTCCTCAACTGTACACCACCTGTTAGATCAAAGGACAAACCAACCTAAGCCACGCCTATCTTTTCCCTCGTCGCTTTGCATTCCAACAGCTACACTCAACTTAATCAACCAACAGTCTCTGCAATTCAAATCTATCAATGGGAAAGAAAAGGGTGGCAAAGCATAGGTATGGCCTTTGACAACGCACTCCATCTTCAATCGAAGGTTCATCCTCATGAGCGCAAATCGCAAATCCTAGTGGAGAACCAATCTCACTTTCTTCCGATGATTAACCATCTCCCTCTATAAATTCCTCTATGCAGTCCTCTCCTCCAACTGTTGAAGACCTTTCGCGGCAGCAAGAACCACGCCAAAGACCTAGAATGCGGCTTCTAGGACTGAACCTTCACACAGGAAGCCGCAGATGATGCTTCCTCGGTCGATTGCAACCTCATCTAGTGCCAACGAGCCAACTGTAGAACCTCCAATGGAACCTGCAGAGTCCTCAATTGCACCTGCCGAGCCACCATTCGCAGACCAAGAGCCACCAACATCTTCAAGCAAACCCAAATGAAGATCTCGCGTGGCCAAAGGCAAATCCATTCTGCCTCCAGCTCCTCTAAAGTTGGGAGGACACCTCAAGTTCCATTCTGTAGAGCACAAATGCAGGTATCCAGATATCTCCTCCTACACTAGAGTTCCCTGCAAATATTTTCATATTCCCACATTAGAATCACTAGGCTTTCTTGAGAACATACGGAGTTATTTATCTGCAATTGGTTGGAGTGCATATCTGAATCTGTCTTATCCCGCATTTCGAGAATTGACCTGTGAATTTTAAACCGCATTTCGGTTTGACAATACTACACATTGGACTGTAGACACCCTAGGTCTCATAGAATTTCGACTGATGAACCGTGCATTTCATTTTTCCTTGACTCAGTTTAATGAGGCCTTAGGGTTTTCAGTTGGCTCCTCTGATCATTCTTCGATTTGTGATTACACTTCGCACTTTAATTCCTATTATTCACGTATATGGTCCGAATTGAATACTGACCCTCTTAATTTTGATCCTAGTCACTCTAAGAGCCACTACCTTAGAGATCATGCATTGCAACTCATCCAGCGGTTTTTAGCTTTTAGTTTTTCTAGAAGGAAGGCTAGTTCAGCTGTTTGCTCTAAACCGGAATTGTTTTTCTTGTGGTCTATGACTCAAAATCAAAAAATTAATTTTGGTTATTGGTTGGCCACTCAATTTAGGAGTGTTCTCTCGTCTTTAGCTAGACCGTTGATTCTAGGATCCTTGATTACTCACTTAGCTATTAATTTGAGGGTTTTGGACTTGGGTAGTCACAATATGAACATTGCTTGTCATGCTGAGCCATTAGACTTTGATTGCCTAATTCGAATGGGTGTTGTGTACAAACTCGATGGTGTTTATCACTTTACCTCACCGGGTGACAACCGGTCGAGAGTTCACTCTTCTTTTGCATGTTCCTCCAATGCTGCACATTCGTTTCACTCTCCTTCCTTAGCTCAAATGGTGAAAGACATGCAAAAACACATCTCTCAGATAGAGCAGAACATTCAAACGCTCACAAATTTTGTAGGATTTCAACTCTCATTCCCGTCACCACCTTAGGGGAGTTCTTTCCTTTTTTTTTTCTTCATTGTCTTCATTTCTAGCATTTCATTTCATTGTCTTCATTTTTAAATTTAACTCTTTTATTGCATAGAGTCTTCATTTTCTGTTTCTAGTTTCTGGGTTAGGATAGTGTTAGTGGTGATTTTTTTTCGCATTGTGCCTAGACATATTATTTTTGCTTCATTGAGGACAATGTAGCATTTAGGTGTGGGGGAGGATTTTATGAACACATGTCATTTCTTCTATTCTTCCTTGGAACTTTATCACTCTCTTTAATTTTGTCTGAAAATGATTTTGAGTTGGTATGCATTGTTGATTTAAGTTGAAATGTGTGAAGGAGACAAGTGTGATTAGTTATTTTGGATAAAATATTTTAAGCATCCCATTGACTTTGATGATTGAATTAGATACAAATGTGCAAGATTCGATACAATATTACACATTTTTGTGAGCATTTGAGCCTTGAGAGCATATTATCATCTTTGCTCTAATTTTTTTTTTCATATGTGTGCATCAATCATAGCATGTTTATTCTAGAACTTACTTTGCAATGCTTTTCAAGACCACATTCATGAATTCATACATTAATATGATGGAGGTAATTAGGTTTACACACTTTATCTATCTTAAAAAGACCTTTCCATGCTTATTCGTCCACGTAGTGAACCAAATTGAGTCTCTATCCCTTTTTTCTTTGTTTATAACCTCACAAATTTACACACAACTTTCTTTTTGCACTTAACCTTCTTTTTGGTCCTCATATCAAAGAAGCATGTGTTAGGGCTTGAATGGATGGGAATTTGTAAAAGGAAATGGGATAATTTTTTGTTTGGGAGTATTTTTAGGAATTTGTTCATTCGATTTATGAGATTTGTATATACACTACATGTTCTCCCTCGAGATTATTATTCGATTGTTCTCTCTTCCAAAAAAAAATCTCAGAAAAGAAAAAATAAAGAAAAAAAAAAGAGACAGAAGAGAAAAGCGTTCAGAATTTTGATCAGTGAATGATAAGGTCTTGTTTAGTCAATTTTCTTTGGGTTGATTATATCACCATGTTATGGGATAGGCTTGATAGTGGGAAATAGTCTCGTCATTGTCGATATGTTTTCTTTGATATGCATTTACACATCATATTCCCTTTTATCCTACCTATACCTAAACTAAGTTACAACCCTTATAAAGACCCCAAGATTTTTGTTTTGAATTCATTTAATCAGTGGTAGAGATTTGATTAATAAGCAAGCCTATAGTAATAGCATACTATGCTTTGATTTTGAGAGTGTTGATAAATTCCTTTAAACACTTTGAGTGCATAGAGTGAATTCCTTGTGAGGGTATCGGATCTTGGTTCATTGAATTCTGATAAGATTATTGGGTCTGTTGGGATGCTTATATTTTCTTTTAAAGATTATGGTGTTATGATCACTTGTTCTTTGGATTGTTGTTTTGGCTTGAATGTTTCAATGTGTACTGCTTGAGGTTGTTGAATGATGAAATGAAGGAGAAGAAGGAGTAAAGAGGAGAATGTGTGGATGACATTGGGATAGTGTATGCTTGAGGACAAGCATTCGTTTGGTATGGGAGAATTTGATAACATGCAATATATTGAATTTATTATTGTTATCATGATTTGAATTTGAATTATTTAATGCCCTAACGGTTGATTTTATTGAATTTTATTTTTAGGAGATTGGATTTGAAAACTTGAAGCACATTGGGCTTAATGAAGCAATTTTGGAGTCAATTGGACTCGAGTCATCTTATTGGGCTTTGAAGAAGAAAAGAAAAAAAAAGAGTTTGAAGTTTAATTTCAGTACTTTTAATAAAGTTTTATTTTTAGTAAGAGTTGTTTTTATTAGGAGGGAAGTTTTGTAATCTATCTAATTTTGGAGATTTCTATTTGAATTAGAAGTAGGAAAGGGAAACTTTCAATTGTGTTAGGCCACTACTTTCATAGTTCCAAGAGGGGAACCGGCTACTGCTACATATGAAAGAAAAGTATCATAAGTGGCTAATTCTTTTATTCTGATTCAAGAGGAATTTTAATCGATTGTTATTTATTGTAAGTTTAGGTACTTAATTTAATTTCTTATCTTTTATTCAAGTATTCGTTGATTTTTGATTTAATTTTAAGAAACCTAATATTGGTTAATCTGACAATTTAATTCAATATTAGTTTTTCTATTGTTATATAGGAATTCAGTGATCCGTAATCGTTATGAACGAGTAGTACAAGTAGCAACTAGGTTATTTTGTTTATAGATCTTTTACCGGTATTCAATTGACCTAGGGAATCAATAGAACAAAATTGAGTAATTGCGGCATCCCAATTGTTTATATTTTGATTTAACTGTTTCCACAAAATTTAATACTATCATTATATTGATATGGAACGCTATCGTACCCAGTCGATTAATAATAAGTTTTGATTGGATGCTGAGTTTGATCAATTAATTTAGGAAAATACAAGATTTATTACGACTATCCTAATAGATTTAAAGTTAAATGCTTGAATCGCAAGAATAATATTTTTAACTAATGATCAATGAGACAATCGAATATATGAACCCTTGGATCAGTACTTGGTAAATTGAATTTCTTTCTTAATTTTTAGTATTTTGCATTATTGATTTGTTTTCTAATTTTAGGTTATTAATTTTTATTTAGCAATTTTTATTTTAGCAAATTGTTGAAAACTCTCAAATTTACTTTTAACATCAACTAAGAGATTAAATTAATTAGTTCTCTTGGAATTCGACCTGATAATCACTACTGCTACAATTTGTTGCATTAGAGGAATCAGTTTTAATTTAAGGGTTTCTATAACCCGATCAATCCACCAAGGGATTTTTCACAATTGATCAAAAATCTCATCCCCTTGGCGTTGGCTCGAAGTTCCGGGGGGTGCATCCAAGTTATCACGGCAGCCAGAGGACACGATGTTTCTGTTCAACCATTCCCCTAATGGAGTGATAACCGATGATTCCGCATCAAGTGGGGTCAAGGGTCTATTCGAGTGTTTGACAAACTCGACGCTCACAAAAAATTTATTAGACCTCATATCAATTAGAACACGAGCATCCACTCAAAAAATTTTCATCATACCTATATATATATATATGAAAAATAAAGATTAATTCCTAATTTAACAGAGCACAATCGAAATTTAAAATCCTCAATGCCATCAAGTCATCATCAAATATCAAAACCACCTTTATTCACCTTAATATCATGCAAAGTCTCTAATCTAATATACTTCAAATTCAAAATTATGCAATTAAGATCTCAAAATATTCTAAATCATCAATTTAGGTTTTAAGAAATTTACCTGTAACTATGTCAGAGTTGTTTTGGGCATCCTCATTGGTCATTACGTAGATCCTCGTTTGAGCCCTCATTTGCGGATGCTGGGCTGGAGCAGGTACAGTGTTGCTCCCTGTTCCTGTCTGTGGTGTGGCAGTTGGAGGTGGAGGAGGAACATTGGATTGGCCGCCCCTAGATCCACTAGGACGGTTTTGACTTGCTTAGCTTCCTCGCCCCAACTCTGGACAAACATTGCGGAAATGACCCTCCTTTTCTGCAGTGATAGAATCTCTTGGGTGCTTGGCAAACCCCAAAATGAGACTTGCCATAGTTTCTGCACTTCTCCCTTGTGTTCCCTGTTGATTTGCTTTCTGAGGATGCAATAAGAGCAGGTTCCCAAATTGAGACAGGCGTTAGCCCTGAGGGATGCCAACAGGTCTAGTGACAGAAGCTCCACCATTGGAACCTGTGTTCCTGCTTTGTTTTGAACCTTGGCCCGATGTGTGCTCAGACCTCCTTTTCTTTTTCTGCCCTTCCCCTGTCCTTCCTCTTTCTTCAACCATTTCTCGGCCATTAAAGCTAATTCCAAAACATCTTTGTATGTGTGAGCTGAGGTCACAGACATTTTCTCCCGGATAGACAAGTTTAGGCCTTCTTCAAATTTGAAGCGCAAGTACTCATCCGAAGTCACCAACTCCGGAACAAAAGTGGATAGCCTCCTCAACTCTGTCTAGTATTCTGCCACTGACTTACTGTCTTGGCGGAAATGAAGAAATTCCTTCCTCTTTAAATCTTGGTGGAATCGAGTATAGTATTTGTCATCGAATTCCCTAAGGAATTCACTCCATGAAATAGGCATTGGAGATCTCTCTTTGATGCTATCCCACCAAGTTCTAACATCTTCATCCAAGAGCTTTACAGCTACTAATAGCTTTAACTCATCATCGAGTCTCATGTCATCCATGGCTTTCGAACCCAATTAATCCAATTCTTTGCCACCATGACATCACTTGTCCCCGTAAAGGTGACACACCCAAGTTGTCGGGCTTCTTTGATCAACTTGGATAATTCAAAGGTGGGACGGGTGATTGGAGTAGTCACTGAAGTGGGAGAAGTAGCTGGTTCTACCGGGGGAGTAGGTGGAATGGTTGGTCATGGTGAAGAAGGAAGTGGCACTTGAGGCGGGACTTGAAGACGAGCGCCATAAGTATTCTACCACTTGATCCATTGCCAGAGAGTATCGAGTGGTGGTGGAGGAATCTCAGTTGAGGGTTCCGGGTGAGCACTAGTTCCGGCGAAAGGAGAGGAAGGAGCACGTGAGGACGATCCAGCATCGTGCTCGGAAGGAGAAAGGTCACCAATGTTCCTTATTCTTCATCTAGGTGGCATGATTTCTACAAAAAGGAACACCATTCTTAGATCACTATATTAGACATTGATCTAAGCATTTAACCCCCTAAAATAAAATTGACCCCAGTCCTTAAGAATCCATAGAAAGTTTTGTACATCTTTTGAAATTTTTTTTAAAAAAAAAAAATTAGCATTTCGAAACAGCAAGCATCTCAGAAGTTTTGGAAAAACTTTCAGGGATATTTGGACACATTTCAAATCTTCAAACATTTAAAATTGTGAACCTGAGCTCTGATACCAATAAAATTGTCATGTCTCGTCACTCCCGTCGAGTACGTAACAACTGCCGCATTATCTCGGCATATGGGTATGATCTCCCCATATACCGGGATAGCGCAAAACATCATAATTGTACAATAAATCTTTCAAAATATAAAATCCATCAAAACAAGAAATCATATATACAACACACATGCAGGGAACCCATCCAACCCATCCCTATACATACGTGCATGAATCGGCACACAATCAACAATCCCAGTACATGTATGTATGCAGATTTGGTCATTCCAGCCATTTCAGAGTTCTCAAACATTTCATGAATTTACAAACCAAAGAAATATTCCAAATGTCCCAATACAAAATAAATGACTTTCAAAGATGGATTCGTACAAAAGGATGAAGTACCAAATCATAGTCGTATTTTACAAATACTTGCTCAAACCAATACTTGCTCAAAGGAATTAAGCCAGTATCAATAAAATCCAAATAGTATGAGATGTACAGAGCTTCCTTCCTATGGATTTCCATAATCCTAATTCCTGAATAAATGTATAATCATAACCTACCAAAAATCCACAAAAGAAATCTTCAACCACCACTACGAGACGTCCTTGAGCTACACTTCCTCTGAAAAATTAGAAGAGATGAGTGAGTATTTTAAAATATCCAGTGAATGGAATGCAATGGTATACAATATATAAATGAGGGGTGAGAATGGTTATGTCAAACAATTATATACAAAATGCATTGTCATAATTAAAAACATTTATATAAAACCATTCATCTCAAACCACGATGACTCATATATATACAAATAAAACAATTTACATTCATTTTTCACAACTTTGGGATATGCCGAAATCTCTATCCTACTAATGGCCGTTAGTAGAATCCACCAAGTGATTGTTCACAATTTTCTCAAAAATCCCGTCCCCTTGGTGTTGGCCCAGTGTTTCGTGGGATACATCCACGTTATCACGGTAGCCTGAGGAGGCTCTCCAACCCGCCTACCACAAAGCTAAATTAAACAGCCTTAGTCACACCACCCCAATGGCCCGGTCCGTAACAAAACTTAGACTATAGACATTTTTCAGCACCTTGTTACCAAATATCCATTTAATAAATCAAATCATGCTCAATTTTCAAGCAAAGCAAACATCTCACAATTCACATGGTATCCAAACATGATTTAGTGCAAAATAATTCAATAAACATGCTCGAGTCATGGAATTGTTAAATCACATTTCAGGGCACACTAATTTCACAATACATTTCGAATAACAATTCAAATTTAATTCAAAATCAATTTATAAATCACAATTTAAAATAATTTGTTCATTTACATGAGACATAACCGTCCACTCACCTATCGGGAGGGTATTCACTCCCTACACCCTATCAATTCCCAATAAATCTCTTTTCAAACTCCAATGGATTGTCTTAAATCAACAATAACAATTTTTTGGGTCACTTCTCCTCAATTTCAAGGGTTTACAAATTTTTCCTAATTTTATTTAAACCCTAATTTCGAACATTTTTTTGTTCGTGTTCTTATTTTATCAATGTATCATCATTTACTTCATTATAAAATTTCTATTCATATTTCTCCAAGATTTTCCTATTTTCAAACAATTTTCTCAAATTTTCCCAAATTAACATAACTTTAGTTTCTCCTAAATTCACGAATGTACATCCTAATGTCATCAATTTTATCACATTTGTAGATAAATAACATGTTCATTTTAATTTCTCCCAAATTTCCATAATTCGCGGACCTAGGGTTTTGGTTCTCTAAGGAAATTCCATCAAATATTTCCAATACAAATTCAATCTAGCAAATATGAAGTTAAACCCAAGATTAGAAATAAGAAATTACCTTGATTTGGAGATCGAATCGGGTTTTAGGGTTGGGTTTCAAAAACCATAGAATTTTCCTTCGCAGAGCAACCCTAAACTTTATGCTTCTCGCGAGAGGGAGAGTGCTGTGAGTTTGGGTGAGAAGAGGGTGAGAGAGAAAATCAAGAGAGAGAGCGAGAGAGAGAGAGAGAGAGAGAGAGTGGAATGAAGAAGAAAAAGAAAAGAAAAAAAAAACAAAATAGGGGCTCGGGTGAGTGGGAAAGAGTAAAGGTGGGGTTTTTTTTTTTCTATTTTTACTTATTTTATTATTATTATTATATATATTTTTTTCCCTTCCTTTTGACTTTTTCTCGGCACTACACAAAATATCCTAATAAATCCGATTTCCTATTTGAAAGTAGCCTCTCTATTATATTTCTATTAATGAAAGAATCCCACCAGAAAACGAAAGCTTTCCAAAATATGAGAATTACAATCAATTCGGAATATTGAATTTTCGAGATTTCCGAATCAGTTCGATAAGGAAAGTATGGTTGAAGCACCCCGACGGCGTACGACTCTCGCAGGTATAAAATATCCTAAATCCTTCAAACCAGGTATGCTCTCGAGACCGTACACATTGAGAATTCTAATCACAGGAAACCACTCCCTTGAACTCTCAATTTATTTCTATTTCATTCGTAAACCATTTTTTCTGACTTGAGTGTCGGAGTCTCCCCGCCGGAACAGCCTCCGACGGTTTTTGCAGGTATTACATCCCTCCTGACGGTGATTGTTCAAGTCTATAAAGAGCCGATATCTATGGAGCCGCAACTTATTTCCAACAGATTGGTGCCATCTATGGGAAATAGACTAGAGCAACTTCTGTTATTTTGATAACTATGCCTCCGAGAACCAGAGCACCTTCAAAAGCTGCCCCCTGTTGTAGAAGGGTACACTGTAACACCTTTCGAGACTGCCCTTCCTATAGCAGTCGATCACTTTGTTCGGATCATGTGGCCTCCCCTTGCCCGCCTCATCAGGAACAAGCCCTTCAGCCTGATATGCCCGTCCAGCCAATTGCGGCCCCTGCTCCAGAACGAATCAGCCTCCCCCAGATGGAGAGGTTGGAGTCAAGGATTCAGGATATGAGCAAATTGTCACGTCCCGAACCGGGAATCGTGAACAGCCGCCCGTTGCCCTAAATGCCGGCTGTATTTCTACAGAAAATCGGACAGAACCTCCCCATAAATTGGAGGTCTCCCATGTACAAATAACCTGTTTAAACCTGTGAAATTCAAATCATCCTGTAAAATTAACAAATGGCCATCCCGGCCTCAAAACAATCCACCAACCACGACAGACATCCAGGACAACGCCAGGCTAAATAAACTATAAACAAACCTAGCCACAGACCTCTACTGTCATGCCCAACTAGAGCATGAGCAGCCGTCACACCGAGTGGACCTAAATTTATACAATTATATAACAAATTTCCTAAGTAGCATTCAAATACGTACAATCGTCTCAATGCAAATGAAATATGAGAGTTTCGCAAATGAATATACATAAATTATACAGTCATCCCAAAATAAGTACACGGTCAACTACGGACCTCAATAAGATCTCGCAGGATCGAAAATATAATACGAAATTTAAATTTCAGCTTAACTTAAACCTCACCATCCCGAATAATCAATTCCGTCAATATCTCTAAACTCTGTAGTGTGGCTCCAGTACAGCAATCTTGTCTCTGGGAGGAAAGAAGAGGGGTGAGTATCTATGGGAGGATACTCAGTGAGTGAGGGGATTAATCTCAAGTACTAATAGTGTAGGTGAAAATTGGAGTGTCAAATAATAGCATTCGTAAACAATAACTCAAGTTTCGCAATAAATCATGATATGTTCAATAAAATGAACTCATTTATTCAATCACACGATATCATACATATATGCATCCATTTAAAATCAAGTATATCGTAGAGCAAGCCAAAAGAATCCTGACAAAGGTTAACCATGACTTAGGACAGGCGCATCGGGGGTTTTAATATGCAAAGTGTTTCAAAAGTAGCTCTCCACCCCGACGTTGGCCGTGAGTTTAGCCCTTGCTTACCCAGACTCGTCAATAGGACCACGTGCGGTGCTAGACGGTGATGGACACACGTCCTCCCCCAAATATGGGTTCAACCGGCCGCGCCTATGAATATATATGCTCGTCAATAGGACCACGTGCGGTGCTAGACGGTGATGGACACACGTCCTCCCCCGATGAGGGTTCAACCGGCCGCGCCTATGAATCAATCACTGGACGTTTGCGGATACCTCCTGCAGAAGCGTATCCGGGCAACTCATGCCTCTACAAAGTCCCTTCGTAGCTACAGAATCATCAATGTCATCATCACAGTATCACAAGGGCACAACGTCCCGCAGATAAGAACCACTCATAGATCTCAAAACATTTCAAATCCGTGTGTCAAATTCATTTCATCAAAATCATTTCAAATCAACAACTGATGCAATGGTAGTATAGAAAACATCTCATTTCTCAAATCATGGCACAATTTCATTTCATTTCAAACATGGATGCATAATCGAAGAAAACATAAGTACGACACTCCAATAGTCACAAAACAGATTTGAGATTTAATATCACACGTCGAGATCATGCATATCAAAAGCATGTTTTATTAAAATCATGATAAAAATCAGGTTTCACTATTTCATGCAAGAGATTAGGGTCTCACTAACAGTATACGGGAGGGTGGTCACTCCCTAATTCTACAATCAAACCGAACTCGACTCCTCGAGTCTCCAACAAGATCAACCTAATCAAAGTATCACATAAATCATCAAATTTCTAATTAATCTAAGGGTTTATCATTTTCCCTAAGTTTATACAAACCTTAATTCTCCAATTTATGAATAAACTCCAATGTCATCAATTTCCATTCCATTTATAAGTAATTAACCAAATTAAAATCAAGTTAAATTCAAACCTAAAATCGTTCAAAATCGAAAACAAGTCTAAAGACATAAATTCCCTATAAATTAGAAAAATCTTTGAAAATTCATACACTTTTCAATTCTCATCCGATTTCTTCAACCCATATGTCATTTTCAAGGTATTTAAGTCTATTTTCATCATACGGAAATAGTATTTTGATTGCCTATATGTAGGACAACTTATAATGAAGAGACTGCTGCAGGAAAGTACATTTCCTTTGAGTCGAACTTATTTCAAAGCATACATATAGTTTCCAATTCTAATTTCAATCCTAAATTCAATAAAAATAATTCGAACGTCCAAAAGAATTGCATTTCCCTCACCTAGGGTTTTGCGCAGTTTACGATTTCCTCGTCTCAACGGCTTCTTAGTTCACTCCGAGATCTGCATTTTAAATCGACACATAACTTAGGAATTAATACCAAGTCAAAACCCTAAAACCATGGTCAGAGACAGATCAGCTATTACCTGCGCAGGAGTGAAATCGGGCCTAGGGTTTTTGAGGTCTGCACTAACGGCTTGGTTGGAGCTCCTGCGATGATCGCAAAACCCAATAATGTGCAGCTCACAGTCGAGCAAACAAGGGAGGAGGCTGTGGCCCGTCACGCGTGCGAGAGGGAGAGAAGTGCTTGCGGCTGCACGGGAAAGGAAGGTCGCACGCTACAGTCACGCTGGGGCAGGGCTGTCGCGCGCAGAGGCGCGCGCTGGGAGCAGGGCAGCCGCGAGCAGTCGCGCGAGCAGGGAGTGAGGGATAGGTGGCGACCCGTGGTGGGTCGCGGTGGCTGTGGTTGGCGGTGGTTGCGCCGGTGGACAGCGACCGAGTCGCGGCGGAGGGAGAGAGGATTCGAGAGTGGAAGAGAGGGAGAGACAGCGGGTGAGAGAGATAAGCCGAGAGAGAGAAGGAGAGAGATAGAGTGAGAGCCGAAGGGAGAGTGAGAGGGAATAGGCGGTGGTGGCTGCGGGTGGTGGTGCTGATGGCGGTGGATGGCTGGAGGCGGAAAGGGTGAGTGAGGGAGGGCGGCGGCGAGGGGAATGCGAAGAGGCGGAGAGAGAAAGAAAGAGAGAGTGAAAGGGGAAAGGGGAAATTAGGGTTTCATACCCTAATTCGATTTTTTTTTTTTACTATTATTATTATTATTATTATTATTATTATTATTATTATTATTATTATTATTATATATTTCTTTTTATAAATAAATTATAAATAATTAAATGAGTAATGTATAAATTAATAAATGAATAAAAAAAAATCATCTATATATTTTTTATACTCACTTTATTTTATAAATTGGAAATACGGATACATTAAATATCCCAAAAATTTCAAATTACATACCTCAAAATCGAAAATCAATAAAAATAAAATCTCTCTCTCTATATATAAACTGAGAAATATTTTATTTAATTTCATGAACAGAAATACATGTACGGACACCGCAGTGTCGGTGTTACACAAACAATTTGAGAGCCTTAGCCACATCCTTAGGCTTAGAGCCAGTGTTCCATTGGGGGGTCTAGGCATCCCCAACGATGACCGTCGCCCCTGTGCCATGAAGTATCTGAGAACTCCAGATTAGCCCCCTGCGATCTTCGAAAGTAGGTCGAGCAATTTGTTGCCGACAAACACAGGCGGGTCAATGCCCAGGGAAACCAGACCTCCCCTTATTCTCATATTTCAAAGCCTATGCCCCATAACGCACTCTTGCCTCCCATGGAAAGATACAATGGGACAACAAACCCCCAGGACTATATTGCCCATTTTGTGACTGTGATGATTTTCATAAACATGTCCAATGCGGCCATGTGTAAGAATTTTCCCACCACTTTTTCCGAAAACGTGTTAACTTAGTTTAATTCTCTTCCACCATTGAGCATAAGGACCTTCTCCCAATTACGAGAACAATTCGAGTTACATTTTGTGATAAGCAGAGAGGTCAAGATAAAGTCCACATCACTGTTGTCACTGCATCAGAAGGAAAAAGAGTCTCTAAGGGACTTTCTAGAGAGGCTCAAAGCAGAAATGATGAGGGTTCCATTTTTGAATCACTCGATCGTACTAGCTGCGCTATTAATAGGGCTACGGCCTTCTGGTATGAAAGTGTCGATCACGAAAAACCCTCCTACTACTATTCAAAAATTTTATGCCAATGCCGAAAAATATATCGCCGTTGAGCACTGAGGCGTTCGACCACATGAGAAATCAATCCGTTCAAAAAGAACATAACCGATCACCCAAGTGGTCTCCACCAAGGAAGAGCCGAACGAATCCCCCTCCTTCGCGGAGGTATAACAATTACACCCCATTAAACGAGACCTCTGGTCGGGTCTTAGCTTTAATCAGGGACAAGCCGTACATCCAATGGCCCCCACGGTCGACTGAGGATGATTCCAACAAAGACATAACCAAATATTGTCATTTTCACCGCGATTATGGCCACACAACAGATAACAGCAAGAAGTTAAATGATGAACTAAAATTCCTGGTGTATGAGGGGAGACTACAGGAGTTCATAATTAGGAGGGGAGGAGATCCCCCCACCGATTACTGGCATGAACCGCCATGACGTGACAGGGCGAAGGACCGGCAAGCCGCTCGGCCACTGGCTGACAGGAGAGATGGAGTAATACTCCAAATCCAGGATGGATCAGTCCTTCAGAAGCTTCCTTGTTCTTTCGGTAATCCGTCAGAAAATGAAGCAGGATGCCTAACCATGCCGATCTTCTATTTTTTGAAGACATTTCCTCCTGCACCACAAGAAATTCTAGCGACAGATGGTGATAAATGACATGAGGAGAAGAGACCCATCATTGGTTTCACGAACGAAGACCTAGTTGGAATAAATCCAAGCCGACACGACCCCCTCATGATGACCGCAAGGATTGGGCAACATGAAGTTAGAAGATTCTTTGTCGATCAGGGAGCAGGTTATAACCTCTTATATCGAGATGCCTTCAGACAAATGGAGTTGATTTCTGCCCATCTCCAACCCCACGCAGGCCCAGTCAGGGGACTTTCAGTCGTATGGATATATCCCGAAAGTATTATATCACTTCCGGTAACACTCGGGACGGCTCCTAACCATGCGACGGCTTCTGTCATATTCAACGTGGTGTATCTTCCTTCGCTCTACAATGTCATTCTAGACAAACCGAGCTTGAACGCCTTGGAAGCTCTGCCCAGCACTAAGCATATGAAAATAAAGTTTAGAATGCCGTTAGGGATCGGGATACTGTTATGTGATCTGGAACCCTCGACTTATACTTCTAAGTGATCATCGGGCTCTATTGTCATTGGCTTTTCCCCCGACTTCAAGGGTATTTTTCAAATTGTTAAGGCACCGACTCAATGGATTTTCTACAAGTACATTTCATGTTTCTATCGAACGGCGGACCTGAGTTGCCCAGATCTTATCGTTCGTACGAGTCATCAATAAGGGATGGAACTCCTCGGACGAGTGGACGCAGCCCTCCTATCTAAAAGTTTCCTATCAATTGGAAGGCCTGAACCGTCCAGATCTTATCGTTCGTACGTGTCGTCAATAAGGGATAGAAATCTCTAGATGGGTGGATGCTGCCCCTCTATCTAAAAGCTTCCTATCGAACGAAGGGCCTGAACCGCTCAGATCTTATCGTTCGTACGTGTCATTAATAAGGGATGGAACTCCTCGGACGGGTGGATGCGGCCCCTTGATCTAAAAGCTTCCTATCGAATGGAGAGCCTGAGCCGCCCAGATCTTATCGTTCATACGCGTCGTCAATAAGGGATGGAACTCCCTGGACGGGTGGACACGGCCCCTCTATCTAAAAACTTCCTATCGAACGGAGGGTCTGAACCGCCCAAATCTTATCGTTCGTACGCATCGTCAATAAGGGATGGAACTCCCTGGGCGAGTGGACACGGCCCATCTATCCAAAAGCTTCCTATCATACAGAGGGCCTAAGCCGCCCGGATCTTATCGTTCGTACACGTCGTCAATAAGGGATGGAACTCCCCGAGCGAGTGGACGTGGTCCCTCTATCTAAAAACTTCCTATCGAATGGAGGGCCTGAACCACCCAGATCTTATCGTTCATACGGGTCGTCAATAAGGGATGGAACTCCCCGGACGGGTGGATGTGGCCCCTCTATCTAAAAGCTTCCTATCAAACGGAGGGTCTGAGCCGCCCAGATCTTATCGTTCGTACGCATTGTCATTAAGGGATGGAACTCCATGGATGGGTGGACGCGGCCCCTCTATCTAAAAGCTTCCTATCAAATGGAGAGCCTGAACCGCCCAGATCTTATTATTCGTACGCGTCGTCAATAAGGGATGGAACTCCCCGAACGGGTGGACGCGGCCCCTCTATCTAAAAACTTCCTATCGAACGGGTGGATGCTACCCCTTATCTAAAAGCTTTCTAGCCAAATAGTGGATTAAAGTTGCCCTGATTCTGTCCGGCTAATACGACAAGGAGTGCAACTGAAAATAGCAAGATGATCTCTATCGATGAAAAACAAAAGTTTCTTATTAAACAAACGAAAGTCATCGGATACAAAATTTTGAACGAAGATCATACATAATCAAGGAAGGGAGACAGCCGAACTCTGAGTCTTTGCCTTAGTCGGGGGCAGAGTGTCGCTTAGACCCATACGACGGATTATCTCTTCGGCGTACTAAATCTCTCGAACAATTTGCGTTGAGAATCTTTAAAGACAGTGGCATCCTTCGCACGAGATTTCTCAATCTCAGCTATTCTGCATTCCGCCTTTCGAAGAGACTCTTCACGAAGTTAGGCCAACTTTTCGATCGATTGGAAATGTGCCTACGCACCATAGCCTCCGATTTCAACCTTTCGTATTGCCCTTGATACTGAGCCAATTCCAATCGGAGATTTCTCAACTCTTCTTCCTCCTTATTAAGCAACGCACCGGATGCGCTCTCGGCCTTTGTGGTCTCTTCCTCCTGAACAGGAACTTCTTCCTGCGCTTGAGTTGCACGGGTTAACTTAGAGAGACGCCCCTCTAAGTGGTCTATCACCTGCCTTACCTACTGTTTTTAAAATTTCGTAAGAGCCATTATCTGAAAGGAAAACTGAGTCAACGAAGGTAAGAATGAGAAAAAACCTAACGACTATATAGAAAGCGATACCATTAAGCCCAAGGACTTAAAAGCCTCGTCAACTTGCTCATAAGACATCCTGTGGAAGTCGAGCTCGCACCGATGAAAGTCTAACCGGTTGGCGATGCGATCCACCTTAACCAAATCTATATAGCTATATCGCATGTCTCCAGCACAAACGGAGACGATTCCTCGTTCTTTTGAGCCCTTCTTCCCATCAAAAGACAGAATGGGGATGGCAGGCGGAGAAACCGCTCCTTCGAAAACCTTGTGCTTTCCCTTACGCGAAGGCCAAACCGGAACAGCAGAAGAGGGCCCTATCATCTTGCCAGTTGCAGCCCTAGAAACATTCGCTCTTGCCGTAGCACCACATCAGCACTCATTCCACCTGACGAATTACCTCTGTCCAAGACATTAGTTCCCTTTGGTGTAACTGCTGACGAGGTTGAATGCTTAGGTAAAATCGTCAATGCGCGTCCGGATAAAGGCGAGGGAGAAGAAATCACCCCCCTCTTCAATGAAGGAGGAGATGACTCTTGAAGGGCGCCCCGGTAGAAGATCTTAGGAGGGCCTTAGATGCCCCGATGTCCTCCTGAAGATACCTCTTTACACCCAATCAAACCAGCTTATCAACAGTAACATTTTCTAGCACGGTGTCGTCAAGAGAATCCAAGGAATTAATCAGTTCTATTTTCTCCCTCTCTAACAAAGGGGGCCTATCAATTTTTCTCTTCTCTCCAATCAGCAGACCGGCCAAAGACAGCAACTAATCATCCAGTAGGGACTCAACCCATATACTTTGACCGGTGGACTTGTAATAACCACTGACTGAGCGAATGAAACGACCATGCTTTGATGTGGTTGGGGGATTCAGTCCCAAAGAAGGCATCTCATTGGCTCCAAGTAACATGAGCATGCGATCTTTATTCGAGAACTCAACCTAAAAGAATTTCTACATCTAATTCTTGTTAGTAGACTCCTTATAGCAAAACCTCCAACTGGATTCAAGTCGACTCTGTAACTTATATGAGCCCTTGGTCAAGCCACTGTTTCCACATCTCATCAAAATGTAGATGGACGACAAGATGTTGAAATCAAAGCGAATACGACCAAACTCTAATAGGGAAGTCATAGCAACTACCAGACACCAGACACTTAGAATCAGAAGAGTCGGAAATATATTCCCATGGCGTAGTACCTCCACGAAAGGACCCGTGTATGGAACTTTTAATCCATACCTAACTGATTAAAAGTACATCGGTACGCAACCCTCTGACGCCATATTAGTCCTATCGGCTTTCATGGCAGACACCAAGGTGTAATCGTCTCCCATCAGTATCTCAGTTTTCACCTCTTGAAATTCCTTCATGGACATAGTACTCGCAATATCACTAATGCCCGGGAAAGTCTTGTTTTTGGAAATGACTTCTCTGATAAATCTCGAATGATGATTAAAAGAGCAACAAACAAGAAACCTAGGGTATGTGATCCCCTGATTAGCGCGAATCCTTATGAAGCGTACAAAAGATGATTCATGCAAACCAAAGCGACAGAAATCACATTAAAAAGTTCCTTGCCTTTTTCAAAAATCATTGCTCACGACGCCTCTTTCTCAAGAAGGTATTGAGTCGGGGGCAAATGATGGGACATGGTCCACCAAACGAACGGGTTTCGAAGACCTTCCATCAGTCCAGCGGTTGATCGATAGCCAACAGCTCCAACAATTCCAATGAATATCAAAATATTCTAATAAATCCGATTTTCTATTTGAAAGCAGCCTCTCTAGGATCTTTTCATTGAAGAAAGAATCCCACCAGAAAACGAAAGCTTCCCAAATGATGAAAATTACAATCAATTTGTAATATTAAATTCCTGAGATTTTCGGATCACTTCGATAAGGAAAGTAGGGTTGAAACATCCCGATAGCGCACGACTCTCACAGGTATAAAGCATCCTAAACCCTTCAAGTCAGGTACACTCTCGAGACCTTACACATTGAGCACTCTAATCACAGAGAACCACTCATTTGAACTCTTAGTTTATTTCTATTTCATTCAAAAATTGCTCTTTCTGACTTGAATGTCGGAGTCTCTCCGTCGGAGTACCCTTCGACGATTTTTGCAGGTATTACATCCCTCCTTACGGCGATCGTTCAAGTCTATAAGAAACCGATATCTGTGAAACCACTATCCATCTTCAATAAATTTACACGTAAATAATTTTTTTTAAAAAGAAAATTTAATTCTGACGCACTTGGTGAGGCCACAATAGTATCACTAACGCCTTCAAAGAAAAAGCATTGCAAAAGGTATCGATCATCACCATCGAGGGTCTTCAAAAGAAGGCGTCGCTATTTGCGTTGCAATAAGCTCACATAGTCTAGTGATATGAGACGCCTTTCGCCAAATATGGATTTGTAATTTGACATCATCACAATTTTAACATTTTAATTGTAGCTATTCACTAAATCAAAACTTCAGGAATAATAATAATCTTAGAAAAGCTAAAAAGAGTATAGCGTTTCTTTTTCCATTCACCTTCTGACCATTCTTAAATCATACTCTCGTTCACATTGTTCTTTGTTTAATTCAATGTGTATAACCTAAATACATTACTAAATCATTTTAGTATGTTTCTTTCCTTTTTCACCTTTAAATTTATTGCAAATAAAATTCAAACTCAACTTCTTTATATTAGCTTGAGACACTTTATTAGTTGAAATTAGAGGTGTATTCGACCCAAGTAGACTCCGAGTATCCCTATACTCGAACTTGAATTCAAACTCGATTTTTTTTACTCGACGAGTAGTATATAACAGGAGTTCAAACTCGACTCAACTCTATAACAAAATGTTCGAATTCGACTCGAAAACTCAATTATTATATAATTTATTATTTTATTTTATTTTATTTTATTTTTTATATTATAATTATATATAAATATATATAATATATATTAATATATGTAATCGAGTTATTCGTCGAATTTTCGAGTCTAAAATTATACTACTCAAACTCAACTCGATATATTACAAACTCAACTCGAATTCGGTCAAACTCGAATCGACTCGACCCATTGACCGAGCAGCTTACGAGCGACTCGAGCTCAACTCAATCCGTATAACAGCCTTCATTGAAATAGTTAATACCAACTCAATTTTAGTTTTCTGCTGTCTATCTTTGTCCAAGATGGGACTAAACCTTTTTCTTTTGTTATTTTAAAGAAATATTCCAAGTTCAACATTTTTGTTTTACCCTTTTTCCCCTTTATCTTCAACTTAACATTGATTGATATCCTAACCAATTTAGGTTAGTAGTCTACCTGACTCCAAGTCAGTGACTTATGCTCAATGTTATGGACTTATAACACTTGTTTGTTAACACAAAACCTTCTCCTCTTTCCTTTTAGTATTGGTAGTAACAAATTAAGTTAATAGTCTTAATTGGATTTAGTGAATTTAATGATTACCACTTTTACTTATTTAAGGAAAAAAATTCATGATTCTTGCTAAAAATAAAGTCCTCTGTTTTCATGTAAAAGTATTTTTGTTTTAGTTCAGAAAAATTTTATATTTTTAATATTGAGAAGCGAAAAAGGGAATCTCTTGATCAATGTCTAATAATAAAATATTATTTTTTTAATTAAAATCTTCGGTTGTAGTATTGAGAACGAAAAAGTAAATATCGAGAGAGTCAGCCTCTAAATTAAATTTCATAATTATTTAAATCAAATTAATTAAATTTTTAAATATTAATAATTAAGTAAAAATAAAAAAGAAAAACACTCCCAACCAGGACCTAAACCCAAGCACTCGTATGGATCAAATGTACTGTGATGCAAAATATTTTCAATATATTTTAATTGTTCAAAATCTTGCAGTAGTGAGATTGCATCAACACGATCTTAATCACCGTTGACTCACGATCCTGATTTTGTGGCTTATGTCCCCACCAATTTCTGAGGTTAACGTCAACTGCCAAACCGAGGCAGGAAAAGATGTCGGTGTTAGGGTTTGGAGCCTGGACACAAAAAATAAATAAATAAATAAAATTAAAAATGAATAGCTAGTTGTCGTGTCATTTTCTCACACTCCCACAGTCCCACCATCTTTCTTTCTTGTCATATGCCACTCTCACTGCTTCTTGTATCCATCAATATTTAAATTTATATCTTATTTCTAAAAAAAATTAAAATAATTCTTTATATTTTTAAAATTTTAATTTTAATTTTAATTAAAAAATATAATACCCATTTTACTAAACAAATGGGTATTAGATTTTTTTAATTAAAATTAAAATTTATTGGTCACCAAATCGGACAACCAGACCAGCCCCAGGCTCGACCAGATTTCATCGTATCCGTACACTTTGCAACGACATCGTCCCTGTCCTCTTTCTCTCTCCTAATTCTTTGTTTTCTTTTTTCGACATATTATATTATTTCTCGTACATACGTATGCCACATCTATTACTAACCACATTATATTATTATTCCCTAGAAAAATATTTTGCTATAGCATGACCCCATTTGTGAAAATAATCATTAGATTCAACTCTTCATGAGTTTTTTAATAAAAAATTTTGATATTATTAGATAATTTCAAAAATAAGATTAAAATAAGGCAAACTAAAGTTTGCCAAAGGAAATATATTTGAATTATTGAAAGGACCAAGTAATAAATTAAACTAAAGAGCCGAAGTCTAAAATTATTAAACCCTAATCATCACACTTGCCTTTTTATTTATGATATTTTTAATTAAAATTAAATTAAATTATTAAAACATATGGGATCTTGAAACTAGAATTCTAATTCTCTAAAAAAAAAGAATAAATTTCTTTATATAATAATTATTTTCATTCAAAATATCACATACTTCAACTTTATTAACCTTAGTTTTTCAAACGCGTGTATATTATTCAATCAAATTAAAAGTATTTTATTGAAAGAACTATTACACCGCTTGTTTAATATATATATATATATATATATATAGAAATTTGATAAAAAATAATTTCGATAAAAATATAGAATTAAAAAATCATATTTCTTAGTTAAAAAGAAACTAAAATTACAATTATCTAATAGTTTTTGGTATCTCAATCTCATTTTGTGTTACTTGAGAATAATTTCAATTTTTTAAGGAAGTCAAAGGAGAGTTTTTTTTTTTAACTTAATTAATATTAACATGTCAATTAAAGTAAATGATTTTTATATGAAAAATTATAGTTTTTATACTTAAATAAGACTTTTCTTGGAGCACTTGAACATTATTATCAAGTAAAAAACCATTTTGAAAAAAGTAAAGTATTTAAAAAAAAAATCAAACAAAATGCATCAGGAAACGAATACTAACGTAACGATGGAAATTGTTTTATATTATTTTGAAATTGTTTTGTAGTATTCATGTGGAAAACATAAAATTCAATCCTTTTTTTTTAACCTATTGATATCTAAATTATTTGATTAATTCAATCTAAATATTATAAAAATTATTTTAAGAGTTGACTCTTTAAAAATTTATTTTTTTATTTTTAAAATCCAAACTCAACATCTTAATAAAAAAATTTAATATTTAATCACTATATTCATATAATGTGGATACATTCTGTCTATTTAATCTTATCAATTACTTCAATCCAATTTTATTACTACTCTCTTGAAGAACGTTAGGGTTGCTCCAATTTTATTTTGAATAAAGAAAATTTTTCTTAGGTGTTAAATATGCGTTTAATTATGAAAAATGTTCTTTAATTTTATATATCAAATTTTCTTATAATTCTATCTCTAAAGAAAAGAGTAAAAAATTTTAAAAAATATATTCAAAAAAAACATATTTTTCTAATTCAAAAAATTTAAAAATATGTTCAACTATAATTCAGAAAACCGGCATTTGAATCCAACCCTATTTTCCAATTCTTAAAAATCGGAGAATTTTAGAAAACACGGATTATATTTATAATGAAAAATAATAGAAAACAACCGTAAAGTTGTTTTTTATTTCTTTTTATAAATTGGAAAACTATATTAATTTTTTATTTTCTAAAAATTAAAAAATGGACTATTTAAATACATTTTCATTTTCTTAAAAAATATTTTTCAAAAAATACTCTTGTTTTATACAACTAAACGCCCTAAACTTCCGTGTACCACATATATTATTTTCTTATTTAAAATTAATTTTTTTATTTAAAAAAAGAGTAAATTTATATATTTTTTGCATACAAGTGTATTAAGGATCGGAAGAAATACTTTTAAATCTGTATAATTTTTGTTTTGTTGTTTTGCAAAGTAGATAGATTTTTTTAGATTTAATGACAGATTATAAATATAATACTCTGTTTGGGTTTATTTTTATAAGAAAAGAAATCAGATCTTTCGTAGACGTAGGTGAAAAAAGCTTAATCATGTAAACTATTTGTCCCACTTTATTATTTATTATTTTTAATTTAATTGTATGTATTATATTTGTTAATTTCTTAATATTTTTAGATTTATTCCTTCCAATGATTTTTTTTTGTAATGAGATTTGCACTTAAATGTAAACAGGAGCTCATCCGTATGTGTGCCTGATAAAGTTTCACTTTGTAAGGAAGAGAAGAGGATATTAGGGGCGTGTTTGGAAAATTTTAATTCATTTTAATTTGTTTTTTTATCTTCTTTTATTTAAAATATTGTTAATTAAAGTAATATTTATAATTAAAGTAATACTAAAGTAATATTTATTATAAAGGAAAGTATTGCTCCAATCAATAGAATCAAAACACTAACTTTAAATTTTAGAACAAAACAAAAATTTTTTATAAGGTTGAATCCAAATACCATTGATTCCTCTCCTTTCCTTCATTGTAGCCAACAAAATATATATATATATATATATATATATATATATTTATTTATAACACGATAGCATATGAAAAGGGTCCAAAGAAAAGAAAAAAAGAGAGAATGTGTTCTATTGAGGAGATGATGGACGGAAGTAGGAATCACGCTAGGAAGCCAGAAATCTCGACAGCTGAAGAGGACCATTTGCTGAGGAGCATAAAAAATGCGAAAGCAGACGAGGGAGGAGATAACTGGGAAGTTAAAATCTGCTTCAAGGAAATATTGATGGGCAAAAATATAGAAGAGCATATTGCAGAAAATCTAGCTGAGTTTGACTTTGCTGAAGAAGAAGAGCTAATGGAGGAGGAAGAGACCAACAAGGACCCTGGATCAAGCAACATACCAGAGGTCTCTGTAACTAATGAAGCTCTAAGAGACTTATGGAGGCCATGGGGTTTCATCAAATTGCTAGGAAATGACATAAGATACCACCTAATACTAACCAAGGTTACCCACATGTGGAGGCTAGAGGGGAATTTAGAGCTCCTTGATCTAGGTGAAGGATACTTCCTCGACAAATTATCTACCAAACAGGACTATTTTCATGTCTTAACAGATGGCCTCTGGCTTATACATGATCACCACCTCACTGTGAAAGAATGAAAACCTTGGTTCACCCCAGAAGAAGAAACCATAAAATCAACTGCAGTTTGGATTAGATCACCACATTTACCCATTGAATTCTTCAATGAGGACATACTGCTAGAGATAGGAAAGGTGATCGGGAGGCCAATCAAAGTGGATTCAAACACAACAAATGCGCTGAGAGGGAGATATGCCAGAGTCTGTGTAGAAATTGATCTTGAGAAGGCCTTGGTGTCGAGAATCAAAATCAGGAAAAGAGTCCAACGAATTGAATATAAGGAGCTGCATACCATATGCTTCAGTTGCGAGAAAGTGGGTCATAGATTAGAAGATTGCAAGCAACAAAGCTTGAGTACTGATGTAAATTTTGGGGAATCAACAGGGGAAAAGAACAGGGAAACCCTAAGTAATCAGACCATGAACACAGCGGAGCATGCAGTAGAGAAGGATAATGGTCTCGGACCGTGGATGATCGTACAGAGGAGACAAAAGATGAGCAAAAATAGCAAGTTTAGAAACAAGGGATGGAAGGAGAACACTTACCAGAACCGTTTTGTCCAATTGGGAGAAGTCAACGAAGCTTTGGTGGATGTGAATTTTGAGTTTGACGAGGAGGCCTGCTTCAACAGTCCTAGGATAGATCAAACCGCATACTTTCAGAGAGATGGTGCAAATCTAATGGGAAAAAGGAGGGAGTCAGGAAAGCCTATGAGAACAGGGTTGAGAGCCGAAAAAAGAAGGGAGCAAAAGCTTCCTATCACCCCTAGCCAAAAAGCAACAGCGAGCATGAGTAGAGAGCAAGAGATGTTGGTGTGATCAAACCGGGTCCTTATCATGTATGGAAGAAAGGTAAACAATCTTTTGGGCCATAAAGTTGGAAGCACTAGTGTAGGGAAGGAAGTAGCCCACTTCAGCGTAGCTCTATTCCAGAGCCCAATAGCTTTTATAAAGCCCATTGGATAAATGAAGTGAAGGCTGATCATCTTGTTGCCCAGGGAGAGTTTAGGACTTTTGACCCCGGAGAACAGCCCATGTCTCTCAAAATTTCAAATGCAACAGTTGATAACCAAATGTTCGGTGACCCAGGGTTGGGGATAATGAATACATGGATTGTGAAGCTACTGGGGACAATGAGACTAATAGTAAAATGGATGAGAGAAAAGGGATTGATATGGAAGCCTAAGAGTTTCCTTTTTCCGATTATTTTTACTTGGTTTAATGGGTATCAAAGCAATAGTGTGGAATTACAAGGAAGTGGGTAGCAATAGTTTTAGGCATGTATGCAAGGAGTTGATTAAGAAAGAATGTCCAGAGATTGTCTGTTGTTTAGAAACTAAAGCCAGAAGTAATAAGTATCCAAGGTTTTATGGAAAAAGGTGGCTCGGATACAGAATTTATAGTTGCAACAGATGGTTTTAAGGGTGGCCTTTGGCTCTCTTAGAATTCGAAGAAAGTGAATTTGAGGATTGTGCATCATACAAACCAATTGATTCATTGTTTCATAGGTGACAATTGTCAAATATGGCACTTCATGTATGTCTATTGTTAGTAGCTTATCAGATGTAAAAAGCAGTGTTGGCAAGATCTTGATGCTTTGGCAAACAGCACGACTGGTTATTGGATAGTCATGGGAGACTTTAATGACATAAATAGTTTAAATGAAACTACTAAGGCATCTAATAACACCTGGAGAAGGTGTCAAAGGTTCAGGAATTGGTGGAAGATATACAACTTGATGGACACCAATGCAAGGGGTCCAAATTACAATTGGTTCAGAAGAATTCGGGGAAGTGTAGGTCTCCACCAGAAGCTGGACAGGGTGCTTTGCAACTTAGAAGCTAAGTTGAATTTCCCTAAAATGAAAGTTATGAATTTGACCAGAACACACGGCGATCATTGCCCGGTGAGTTTTAGCACTAGTTTGTCTATCTCTCCTAACAAAGACATGAAGCCTTTTAGATTCGAAGCAATTTGGCTCATGCATCCGAACTTCAAAGAGGTCTTCGAAGTGGCTTGGAGTGCTGGATTGTGTGGTTAAAGCTACTACGGAGGAGATTAAGGCTTGGAATAAATTGGTGTTCGAAAACATCTTTTATCGTAAGAGGGAGCTTGAGGCGAGACTTGGTGGTATTCAAAGGTCCCATAATTATAAGCACTCAAAGTTCTTACAAGAGCTAGAGAACAACCTTCAAAAAGATTACCACTTGGTTATGGAGTAGGATGAGATCCACTGGTTATAGAAATCTAGACTTGACTAGATGTTAAATGGTGATAGGAACACTACTTTCTTTCATGCAACCACTAAGGTAAGGAGAAACTCAAATATAATTGTTGCCCTAAAGATAGAAGGAACTTGGTGCTCTGACTAGGAGACTATGAGGGCTCATGCGATAAACTATTTCTCTAATCTGTTCGTGAGTAGAAAAGTGAAGGAGTTGAGCAGTAGATTTTCATTAGGGAGGAGGAAAATTAGCCCTACGGATTAGGAGCTCCTTTGCAAGCATTTTGTGGAAGAAGAGGTTTGTCTAGCTGCTTTCTCAATGAATGGCCTAAAAGTGTCTGGACCAGATGGCATCCAACCAATTTTCTATCAAAAAATCCGGTCTGCAATAAAGGAAAAAGTTTGTCTCTTTGTTAATAAAGCTTTGGCGGGGGGATACTTCCACCCTGAGTTGGCTAGAGATTACACGATTTTCATCCCCAAATCAAACAATCCCGAGGAAATATCTGATTTTAGACCTATAAGTCAGTTGAACACCTCTTATAAGATTTTAAGTAAGTGCATTGTTGCTAGACTTAGACCTATTATGCAGAACCTGATTGGAGCTCACCAGAACAGATTCTAACCAGGTAGAAGTACTCTTGACAACATAGTGATCTTGCAAGAAGTTATCCACTCCATTCGATCTTTAAGAAGCCTCAACCACTCAATTGTTTTAAAAATAAATCTTAGAAAGGCGTATGACAACTTCAATTGGGATATCTAGCTAAGATTTTGCTGGAGGTTAATGTGCCTAAGAGTTTGGTCAAGTTGGTTATGTTTACAGTTACTAATGGCGACACCTCTATTGTTTGAAATGGAGAGGCCCTTCCTCTTTTGAACCTGGCCAGGGTCTTAGACAAAACGATCCCCTCTCATCTTACCTCTTTATTCTGGTGATAGAAAGATTATCTTGTATGATTCAGGAGAAGGTAAATAAGGGAGCTTGGAGGGCTGTTAAAATATCTAAGAAAGGCCCCAGTATTTCTCATCTATTTTTTGTCAATGACTTGATTCTCTTTGCGGAAGCGGAGCACTTGACTTTGAGCAACATCGTAAGCTGCATAAAGGAAATTTTCATAGAAAGCGGGCTACAAGTAAACACAAGGAAATCTAAGATTTGGGTCTCTCCTATGGCCCCCGAGCATTTAAAGGAATCCCTTGCAGCTTGTAGTAAATATCCCCTTACGAAAGGCCTTGGAAACTACTTGAACGTTCCTATAATTCATGATAGATTGGGCAAAAACCTTTATAATATGGTGGTTGAGAGAGTTCAAAACAAGCTTAGCAGTTGGAAAGCTAAGCTTCTCAGCACTGTAGATAGAAGGACTTTGATTCAGTCTCATTGTTTTATAGAAAAAGGTGTCCCATGTAGTCCACCTGGCTCCCTAAGAGTATTTGCATGAGAAGGGAAAAAGGAAGCTTCATCCAATAAAGTGGGAAAAGGTCTGCGACCATAAAAAAGAGGGGGGATTCGGGATCAGGTGCATGAGAGAGAGCAATGTGACCTTAATGGTTAAATTGGGATAAAGGATGGTGAAGAAGGAAGATACCTTGTGGAGTAAAGTTTTATAAAACAATTATCTTAAAGGGGGAAACATGTTGGAGTATAAAAAGAAAGGAAACTCCTCTATAGTGTGGAGAGGGATTTGCAGAAGCAGCGACTGCCTGAAGAGAGGTTTGAAGTGGAGAATCGGGGATGGCAACTCCATTAGTTTCTGGTTTGATAGTTGGGTAGGGGATGAAGCTTTGGTAACCAAAGCAATAATTCCCTAAGATAATTGCAATCCAAATATCAAGATTAATCACTTTTGGGATGAAGAGGAAAATTGGAAGATTGAGGAGCTCCTTGTTATCCTTCCAAGAGATAAGGTTGAGGAAATTAGAGCTATGATGTTCCCAGAAATTGAAGTATACAAGATTCTCTATTTTGGAAAGAGAAAAAGAATGTGAGTTTTCAATGGCCTCTGTTTATTGGCTGCAAAGGAAGACCTCTAAGACGCAACATGAGCTTGGGAAGGACTGGAGGTGGATATGGAATAAGAGGTGTCCCAAAAGAGTGAAGATTTTTCTGTGGCTGGCAGTTAGGGGAGGCTTTTGACTGGCACGGAACTGAAGAGGAGAGGCATTGTTGAGGAAGGAACTTGTTGTATTTGCAAAGAGGATAAGGATTCAATCGAGCATGCTCTTAGGGACTGTAAGCATACAAGAAGTATCTGGAGCACCTTGGTTAAAGAAGCAGACAAGTTGAGAAATTTTTGGGAAGGCAATGCAGTCGAGTGGCTTAGGAAAGGAGCTGATTAGGAGCTTAATCTAAACATGAAGGAAGAAGTCCCCGTCTTCCTAATAACTGCTTGGCTCATCTGGAAAGACAGATGCTTAATGGTGCACCAGAAGAAGTCTGAGCCGCCTATCTCTATAGTCAACAAAGTTATGGGTTTGGTCAAGACAGGAGGGAGGTTAGAGACGGAGGAGGTTAGAAGTAAAGAAGATCTTATCAGCTGGAAGAAGCCCCTTGAAGGTATCCTAAAGCTTAATGTTGATGGAGCTGCCTCGTTTGAGAAATGGCAGGCCAGTGCAGGAGGTCATCAAGAATTGTAGAGGGGATTGGATCTTGGGCTTCTGAGCCAATGTGGGAGCAACAAATGGAGACATGACCGAATTATGGGGACTAAGAGAAGGCCTCAAGTTAGCTATGAAGTGGAATTTGCAACCAGTTATTATGGAGAGCAACTCTCTCCTCTTGACTAATGCCATCAACAAGGGTGTTGGAGAGAACCATCCATGGAGAAATATGGCTCAGAAATGCACGGATACTATGAATGCCCTTAGAGTAACTGAGATTATTCATGTCTTTAGGAAAGTCAATCGTTGTGCTAACAAGCTGGTGGATTTGGGTAGAAATGCTGAGTTGGGTAGTCATGTGTGCGATTCAACCCTGCCTGAAGTGGTCACAATCTTGAATCAGGACGCCATTGGTGCCTCTCGATTGAGGAAGAATAAGCTCTTCGTGTCAGCTTAGTGCTCTGTTCTCTCCTTGTTTTCGTTTTGTTTTCTTTCCTCTCTTATGCAACAAAAATTTATATTTATATATATTTATATAATTAATTAATGAACAATCGGTTTAATGGGATGGGATACTAAATCCATTAACTAAGTCTCAGATTTGAAATTTAGAAATAGAAAAACTATGTTTGGAAAATCATTCTTTAAATAGAGCTCTCGTAAATATTCGAATCGGATTAATCGGAATATGTTCTAAATACAGATGATAGATATCAAATATATATATATATATTTGATATATTCTTATGATATTAATGATGTATAATTTAATTAGCACGTTCTTTTTCTGTTAGACATTTCGAATTCCAACCTTTAAAAACAATAAGTATATTACTATGAAATGTAGCAAAAGTTACTAAGAAAAGTGAGGCGAGATGCTACTCTTTAGCTAAAATAGGATGATAATGGTTCCACGAATTATTACATAATTGAAGACATTCAAAAGTAGATAATCTTGGAGGAAGTCAGCAAAAAGGTGCAAAAAATTAGTGTAAACATGAGATGGCTGTTCAATCTAAAGCACTGATAATAATATCATATTTCACTCATAAAACAATTCTCAGAGAGAAAGGTAATCAAACTCTTTTAGATTAAGTGATCGGACACTGTACCTTTTTAAATAGAGATTTCTAATTCGAACTCTGAGAATAAAAAAAAATGATTTAAAAGAATCAACCCCTAAAATGGATGTCACAGTATTTAGATCGAATTAATCGAACAAAATCTGGATAGTGGTGAGTGAAAAAGAGAGAGAGAGAGAGAGAGAGAGTGATATAGGCATGGCCGAAACGCTGGAAAGCTCCAATGACCTTACATGTTACACTAAATTATTCAAATCTATAGACTTATTTTATACTATGTTGTGGCTCTTATAAAAGCCTACTCCACTAAAATATATGTTAGTTTATTTGTCATTCAAATGATTCAAAGCACGGGGATATCAAGTAGAATCGAAGTAATCATAAATACATGTCTATTTGTGTGTGGGGGTCCTCTCTCAAAGCTCAAAAGAAATGGATTTTTTTTGTTAATATTAAATAAGATTTTCTAATATAAAAAATTTAGTAAAATGATAATTTAAATTTTTATTAAAAATTTAATTTTAACTGGAAAGCAAAAACTTTCCAACGATTTTTTAACATTTACCTACTTTTATTAATATCGAAAAAATTTAGTTGACACGAGAAAATGTTGACATAGAGTGTCATTTTTACAGATGTTTTGATTTTTTTAAGAAACATAAGTATAACTTATCACTTTTACCGGCATTTCTTTCGATAAACGTCGATAAACTCTTATACTTTTTTCCAATTTTTTTCAAAAACATCAAATGATACTTCTTTTTTTTTTTTTTTTGTTTAAACGTAAGGCATAATAAAATTACCGCGCCTCGCTGATTTGAATTAATTACACTATCAACTAAAAAAAGGCATAATAAAATTTTCTATTTTTAAGAATTTTTTATTTCTTAAAATATTGTGAATTTATAATATACAAAACCAATGACATGGTGTACAAAACGAAGCGTCACTTATGCGCTCATAATCTTTTAATCAGATTATCGAATATTAATGATTTATTAAAAAAAATATTTTAATTATTTTTTTAATAAAAGTCATACAAAAGAGATTGTGATGTCTTTTATGATACTAGTAAATGTCATTTTACCGTTATTTAGAATTTGAATCCAATTTGAATCACATAAATTCAAGGTCAATAGACATTTAACATATTAATAACATCATTACTACTAATCAAAGTCAAAAGTGTAATAATTACTTTCTTCCCTTTTCTTTTTCAACATTCTTTACTTATTCAATTTTTAATTATTTACATATAAAGTGTTTTTTTTATTATTATTATAAGAAAATATAATCAAATAGAATCAAATCGAAGAAAAAAAAGATAAAAGCGAGGAGACTCTACTGTTTGAACTATCCCTGAGAAACAAAGTGCTCTTTAATTATAGGTCAATAATATAATTCTTTTGATGCATCGCATGGCACAAAGACTGATTAACTATATAATTTTATGCCAAATTATTTGGGTTGGGGGGAGGGGAAGATCAATAAGATAAACAATACTCTATAATTAGTTAAATATATTGATTAATATAAATTATTTGTTATATCTATAATTAAATTGTTGTATCTATTTCATTCAATTATCGAGAACAACATAACGGAATGAATTAAATAGAACAATATAACGGAATGAATTAAATTGAATGAAAAAGAACGATTATAAAACAAGATTTTTTTAAAAAAAAATAAATAAATCACAGAATAAATAAAGCATGGATTACTAATTTCAAATCTCTGATAAATCATTTTCTGCAAAGCTGCAATAAGAACCTCCCATGTTGATTTTCTTTTCTAAATTCTAACTTAAATTTCCATATGATCTCTGGATGAGCAAAATTTGATTCTCAAAGTGGAGAGAAATTTTTCATCTAAGTGTTTTAATCGATTTTGATGACTAACCAACCTAGAAAGAGAGATTTTTTTTTTTTCCCTTTAATTAAAGAACTTAAAATCAAAATCAAAATCCTAGACCTAGTACTTTTTAAAATTATAAAATCGGTCCTAATACTTTTTGAATTTATAAAATAACCCCAATAATTTTTATAATAATAAAACATGATTTTTAAAAAATAAATCGTAGAATAAATAAAATAGAGATTACCAACCTCAAACATGCCATAAATATTTTCCTACATATTTGCAATGAAGACATCACACATAATTTTTTTCCTCTAAACTTTAATTCAAAATTCTGTGTAATTTTTAGTTGAACAGAATTTGATTTTGAATATGCAAAGAATTTATTCATCTAAGTTTTTTAATTGGTTTTGATGACTATCCAATGTAGAGAGAGAGAGAGAGAGAGAGAGAGAGTTTTTATAATTAAAGAATTCAAATTAAAATTCAAAACCCTAGAGGAGACAGAGTTTTTATAATTAAAGAATTCAAAATCAAAATCAAAACCCTAGGGCAAGTACTTTTGAAAATTGTAAAATTAGTACTCATGTTTTTTGAAATTATAAAATAGTCCCAATAATTTTTGAAATTATTTATCCTTAAAATAGGATAAATAATTTCAAAAATTATAAAACATGATTGACATATTTTTGAAATTACGAATCAGAATATCAAGTTTTTGAAATTACAGGCTGACCCTAATTTTTTGAAAAATTACATTCCAACCTTAAACTTCTATCTACATTATTTTTCATTTTCAATTAACCTAACACAAAAATAATTTTGTACAAGCAGATAATAAATACCAATTGAGTTTTTAGAGCAAAGATGAGAGTTAAGACATTTATTTTAACTCCAAAATAATTATAATGCAAACTTCTAAACCGGTAGCTATATTAAAATTATTTTATCTCTAATTAATTTCACTAAATAATTAAAATTTTGTATTATCTTACAAAATTCAATAAATAAACATCTATTACTTTGTTCTTAACTTGCATGTATTCCTATATGTTACCTCTACACTCGTGATTGAGGTCAGGAAAAATATATAAATAAATCTATTATCACATTTTCAATGATTTAATATTTTGAGTCTCTTGTCCATAGTATAAGATATCCAAAATAATATAAAATCGTATCATTGGATACAATTTCGAATGCCGACAATGAGGACTCAAGAGAATGATTCCCGACACAGTCGACATGTATGTCCTTACTAACCAACACCATATATCTAATATATGAACATCTTGATCCATAAAACATTTCATTTATAATAATTAATGTATATAGCCCTAACTTTGCAGGGTTTATCCACATACACTCAAAATTAAAAACATATAAACTGCACACAATTATAGAGTACTAATTTTCATTTATAGTGCATCTTAGAAAACTACTATATAAGTTGTATTCACTGCTAAGCACCTGTACTAATTATTATTGAGTTTGGATCTTGTCTAACTTCGAATGTTTTTTGAGATTCAAGGTAAATCATTTTTAACAATAAGAAAACTCATAAACTATGACTGAAATCTTGATTAAATATCTAATTTTATCGATCAATTTTAAATTATTTACTTTTGATTATTATAAACATGACCTATATTTTCTGTGTGCATCGTCTATTTGATTGCATATACAAATCACACGTATCATGATATGTAAAACTATTATATATTTGAATAATTAAAAACAAATATTATCTTAAAATAGAGAAATAACACGTAACTTTTTGAACATACAAAATAATAAAATTAGTAGATAATTAGAATCAAATCCAAACAACATTATCATTCAAAACTTTACAAATAATTTAACGGTTAGTATATTTAATAGTTCTTTAAAAAGATAAGATCAAATTCTAAATATAAATCATTTTTATTTAAAAATTTATAGAAATAGACATAATTTAACAATTAGTATATCTGATAATTTTTTTAAAGAAATAAATTCAAATTTTAATATCAATTCTAATTTATTTGATAATTGTATAAGAAAGAAATTATTTTGTAATGTATAATTTTAAATTCATAAAAGTTATATTAAATCAAAATGAAAAATAACTCGCACGTTCAAATTTAAAGACATTTTTAATAAATGTACTAAATTTCGTGCTGCCCATAAACGGAAATTTTGCCCTCTGGCCTTAAATTTAGACAGTAAGTTTACAGCCAAGCCTTACCCTTAAAATTTAACTGCAAATTTTAATGATCATTTGCCAGCTCATAAGTACCATAAAAATATAACAAAACAGCATTTGCACTGCGAGAGCAAGAAGGGAGATAGATTGGAGTAGTTTGGTTCCAAATCCAATCACATAGGATCCGATCCCCCCTAACTCTACAAATTGATTTGTCCTGTAGTAGGGGCAAAAGCAAACACCAAGTCCCCATGCCCACCATCCTTTCTTTCCCCCTTCACCTCCCCTTTTACCTCTCTCTCTCTCTCTCTCTCACTCTTGTGCAGTCCAAACTTTCCTCCCCTGAACCAAAACCCCTCACCCTCTCTCACTCCGACCTTTACTTCTCCCTCACTTATTCCCTTGGCCAAAAAAGCAAACGCAAAAGAACCCTTCTCGTCCCAATCTTCAACTCTCTCTTTCAACTCTTTCTCGCTTTCTTTCTCTCTCTTAGATCATCTTCTTCCTTGCTACCAAACTGCTCATCTAATTCATCATAAGCATCTTGTATCGGAAACGCTTCCAAAATTTGTGCCCTTTTTTTATTATTTCATTGCCTTAGTCCTTATCCCTTACTTTGCCCATACCCTACACCCCAAAATAGAAAACCCCCTTCCCCCGGATATTTTCCTCCATTTTCTCTCCCTCTCTGCACATTACCCACCATGTTCTCAACCCCATTTGTGCTCTCTTTCTCCCTCTTCCTCTCTCTCTCACTCCTTCTCCTCTTCGCCCCACGCATCCTCCCACCAAAACACGTCACCATCTCCCCAACCGACGAGATCGAGGACCTTGCCCTCTTTCACCAAGCCACTCAAACCTCCACCCATAACCCTTCCATCGTCTCTCACTTAGCCACCACTAAGGCTAAACCCAAAATTGCCTTCCTCTTCCTCACCAACTCTGATCTCACTTTTTCCCCCTTGTGGGAAAAATTTTTCAATGGTCATGTCCAATTATTCAACATATACATCCATTTGGACCCTTCCGTCAAAATCACCCCGCCAGGCGGCGTTTTCGAGGGCCGATTCATCAAAGCCAGGCGCACGGAGCGCGGATCGCCGACATTGATCTCCGCCACTCGCCGCCTCCTCGCGCACGCCCTGATCGACGATTCCCGCAACATGTACTTCGCGCTCCTCTCCCAGCATTGCATTCCTCTTCACTCCTTTCAGTTCATGTATAACTACTTGTTCTCCAAAACGCACAATTCCGCCTTGAAAAGCTTCATCGAGATCTTATCCAACGAGCCTACATTGCCAGATCGGTATGTGGCACGTGGGAAGCACGTGATGCTTCCCGAAGTGCCGTACGAGCAATTTCGGGTCGGGTCGCAGTTCTTTGTTCTGAATCGACGGCACTCTTTGGTGGTGATCAAAGATCGGCGGCTCTGGAGGAAGTTCAAGCTGCCTTGTTTGAATCTTTATTCTTGTTACCCGGAAGAGCATTATTTTCCGACCCTCTTGGATATGGAGGATCCGAATGGGTGTACCCATTTTACTCTGACCCGGGTTAATTGGACGGGCAGTACGGGTGGGCACCCGCATACATATGGACCTGGAGAAGTGTCGGCCGAGCTTGTGTATAAGTTGAGAGAGTCGAGTTCGAGTTATCCGTTTTTGTTTGCCCGGAAGTTCTCGGCCGATTGTCTCGACCCGCTTTTGCAGATCTCGGACTCGGTTCTTTTCCGGGATTGATACTACTTCGTGACCTATCGGTAAGCATTTCTTTCATCGTTGTTTGGAATTTACTTTAGTTCCTTTCTTCCTGGTTGAGTTGATTTCTGAGTTAACGAGTAGACTCACTTGAGGTTAAAACCGACTTAACCGTGTGTAACCTTTAGATTCATTCAACTGCTTTCATGCAATCATACACACCAGAGCCTATAGTTGTCCCCTACTTTCACGGTTTCACCCGGTTGCCTGTTCCCCGCCGGTGGTAAGATTTGGGCCACACATTACCCTACAATCCTTCTCGCCCGCGTCATTAGCCAGTGTGACAAGGGTATTTTGATAATTTGGTTTTTTGGGTTTTACTATATAGTATTGAGGTATTGGGGTGTCCTGTACTTGAGGTGATGTGTGGGTGATGTGATGGATCACCGGTTCATTAACAGTTGGTGGGGGTGGGGGTTAGATGTGGGAAAATGAAATTGAAGTTCCCTTCTACTATTTCTATTTCAGGTTTAGCTATCGTTGTGACACTCAAATGATGCCTCCTCCAAATATGATTTTTGGTTTCATTCTAATCTACTCTTATCTAACTTCATTTTCTTTATTTTTTTAGCCTCTCTCGTGCCATTAAGGTGATGTGAGCCACAAAATTTATAATGAGAGTTTGCATGGGACTTGCATTCCTTTGAATATCTTATTTTGGGGCACTACATGTGCCACTTTGAGCAAATGCCACAATTTGACTTACACCCTAATGTATTCAATTTCATGTATGAATTGTACATTTTTTGAAAATTAAAAACTAACTTTTATATATATAGATTTTTTCCCCTCTCCCATGTTCTTTTCTAGTAACAACATTTGTTTTAACAATGTTGTTTCTTTAATTGTTCATGGGGGAGTTGATTTCCAAATTAGGTACTCTCACTTATTCATAATCTTTTTTTTTTATAATAATCAACTGTTATTTGGAGGTATATCCCGACTAATCTAGTTCAAACATTGTCAGATCTAAGTTAGGGGAGACTTCTTTCTATTAGTTTTTTCTATTTTTAAATTTCAAATCTAAAACTTAATTAGAAGATTTAAAACACTTTACCCACTAAGTCTATTGTCTATCGGTTTTCATAACCCTTTTTCTAAATGATGAAGGAAGTGAAATTCAGTATCACAATAATTTTTTTCAATCTTGCAGGAAGGTGGCATTCAGTATCAAAATTGATTTGCTTAATAACTGTTTTACACTTTTATAATTATTTGGTTTTAATTATATAATATTAATAATGTGAATCATTATAGAAACTCTAGTAGTATGAATGGCTTTTGTATCTTATGACCATGGATGTGGGTGAGAAATATGACAACACCAATTGAATGATTTCCTCTTGGAGTTTAGTCTGACGACCATGTGATCAGGGTCACGTGCGATTTGGCTTTTGGGGTTTTTGAATCTAATCATCTAATCTATGTAAGACTTTCTGATATGCCGCACTCACGTGATGCTTGTTTGGTGTTTTTCAGGTGTTTTTCAACGGAATGAAATTTTTTTAAAAAGAAAAAGAAAATTAAAGCTTTGGGATTAGACGTGCATGTTGAAGCTTTGTTGCGATGCGAATAAGGTGTAGCCATCAAAGTGGGTAGAATTGGGTGGGCCTGGGCCATCAACTCTCAGCCCAGCCCGACCCGGGCCGACAAGTTGATGTGAAAGGCGATTAGGTGAAGTGTCGGCAGGAGGAGGTAGGCTTGTGTATATTTGTGATGAAGGAACGGACGGCGTGGATGTTTTGTTTGTGAAGATGTGAAATCGACGGTGGAGATTGGGCTTAGAGTGGAGTTATGAAGAGGAAAAAGGAAGGCAATTTTTCCAAAAGGGGCTCGTTGCCTTTTGTCGACATTTTTCTCTCTTTTGTTTGATGTAAGTTTTTGCATATTCTCCCATTTGCTCCTTCCACCAACCGGCCTTTTGTACCACTTTTTGTTGTGTTAAAATGTCCTTTGCAATTTTGGTTGGCCAATGGCAGGGCCGTCATCATGTTAAGACAGATTCCATAGTGTAATCTTCTCACTCACTCTCTCTTCTTCTCTCTCACACTTCCCCTTTCATCTTCCACCAGCAAACCCAAAAAAAAAAAAAAATCTTTTCCAGATTCATCTTCAACTAGCAACAATGACTAAGATGGAAGATGGATGGTTGATGATATTTGAAGAGGGAGAACGATGGGAACCAGCAATTAACCAGCAGAAATCGGTGACTGCAAAAGGTGGCGAATGGCGATTGAAGATGAATTGACTACAGAATCAAGGGCGAATGAAGAAGAGATGCAATGCGGTGATGAAGATGAGATTCAATGCGATGATGGAGGAAGAGAACATATTGCTTCAATTGGGGGGGAGAGAGAGAGAGAGAACAAGCAAAAGAGTTGATAGGGTTCTTTAACCTAAAACATATTTGCTTCAAAAGAGGAAAGTTTGTTAAATAAAAAATCATAAAATAAATGTGACATTCAATTGAATTTGATGGTACATGGTCAATAGTACAATAGCATGAGATCTGAATTACCCGAGCCCATTAAGCCATACAACTGATAAGTGGTCTAACATTATGCAATCTTTTGGTTGAGTGTTCTCTCGGTCGAGCACTTCCTTTAACCCTCTTGGTCTTATCCTCTAGAGAAGCTGACATCTCCGACCTCTCGATCATCTTAATTCTCGATACCGGGTCTTCCGGTTATCCCACTCTTCCACGGGAGCGGCCCATTAATATAAGTGTGAATCATTCCATTACATGATAAGCATAATTTGAAACCACTTGTTAAGAAAGTAAATTTTCAACAAATTTAAATTTTTCTTAATCGGATATGAATTTTCTCTGCTCTTAGGAAAATCCCTCTTAACAAAAAAATAGATCTCAGTAATCACTCTCGATAAGGCAATAAAGATCCACGACAATTCAAACTTTTCTTAATCTACAAAATACTAAATCCGTTAAAAACTTTTGACTATAATTATTATATTCTCAAAAAAAAAATTTCACAATATCTCTACAAGAAAACTAAGATTTTTATACCTCTATATTCATATAAGACTTATCATACACACATACTATATATATTCAGTACGATAACAAGATAGATACCTTTTTAAGAGCTTTACACTTTTCACATAGAAACAACATAAAGCTATCTCATGACTCTCCTCAATTTATTTTTTATTCTCTCAAAACTATTTCCTTTTTTTTTTGAATATCGAAATCTCCCGATGAAAATACTCTCCAACGATATTTGCATGCCTTATCACTTGCGAAGACCATGAAAGCTCCTCATCATGCCAGTTTATCACTCGGGTCAACAGTGCAGGTACTTGTAAAGCAAACCCACCTCCATCACAATTCAAAGATGGCCATAAACAAAAATATCAAAAGACAAACCTTTCCTTATTAAAACCATATCACCAACTTCCACTTCTTCCCATAAACAAGTACCAATGCCTCCCTTCACACCCCAAATCCGAGGTCTTGCTTTGCTAATCCTTTTGAAACCAAATAATATTTCTTTCTCTTTTTCTCTCTCTTCCTTATTATAATATAAATATATCTCCAACCTGATCCCCTTTCTCTTGGCCGTCTATTATTCAATGAGGGGTGCTTGACTTTTGACCCTTATCTTGCTCCCTTTCCCTTTGACTCCACGAAAGGGTAGGCTTTACTCTTCTTTCGTAGGCACTTTGGAAAGATGACAAGATGCAACGAATTGATTTATCTCTTCATACCTTTTACAGGTCGAATTGAAAAAACTAGATGTAGTTGGGTTTGATAGAGTGATCACTACCTAAATCATGTACCCCAAGTTATGTTCCCTAAATATAGAACATAAAGAAAAATGGACACATGCCAGATAAATAGGAAGGAACCTCAAATGCAATCATAAGGGCCCTTTCGTTTTTGAGCAAGTGACAATCATATGGCCAACTACTTGGCTTTTCCCACCCCAAGAGTTGACATATATTTTGATTTTGAGAACACTTACTGGTACTCCTAGGGTAGGGTGTGGAGATGGACCATCATCACCCTCTCATAATGGTATTTTGCTTTCAGATTTGACATTTTTAGTATGAGTTTACATTGTGTATTATTAATTATTATTATTTAATTTGTACTTAAATGAGATTACTCGGTACAAGCTAAAAGATTTAAAGGTTGAGAATTTTTATGAATCTATAATAATACACAGATCCAAAAGTTTCAAACATATATATACTATATATATATATAATTATGATTTTATTATAAATATCGACATTTATTATGGATTTTTTTAATATAAACCGAATAAAAAAATATAAGAAAATCTGATTTTTTCTTTTTTAATTTTGAAAAGTTATTACATTTAACTTCTTATTTATTTGACGTGTTTTTATCATAAATACAGATATCAATTATTTGTGACATTTTATTTACCTTTTTTATTTTTAACATAAAAATCGTACTTCCTCTATATATATAAATTTAGGTTTTGTCATAAATATTGACATTTATTATAAATTTTTCAATATAAATCGGATAAAAAGGTATAAGAAAATCCCGTTTTTTTTTTATTTATTTTGGAAAGTTCTTATATTTGACTTCTCATTTATTTGATATATTTTTGTCATTAATATTGATATCATTTATTTGTAACATTTTATTTACATTTTTTATTTTTAACATAAAAATCATGATTTCTTAATAAACAATGACACCTTTCGTTTAAAACATATAATCTTTTACTTATTTTTTATGTTTAATACTTTTCATTTATCTCTATTTTAATTTGTGACTTTTTATTTATTTTTTTGTTTCCTTACTAAATAATAACACCTTTCATTTAAAACATTTGACTTTTCAGTTATTTTTACGTTTAACACATTCCATTTATTTTTATTTTAATTTGTGACTTTTTATTTATCTCTTTTATTTTTAACATAAAAAACATGCTTACTTAATAAACAATGATATCTTTCATTTAAAACATTTGACCTTTCAGTTAAATTTTACGTTCAACATTTTCCATTTATGTATATTTTAATTTGTAACATTTTATTTACCTTTTTATTTTTAACATAAAAATTGTATTTTCTTAATAAACAAAAACACTCTCTATTTAAATATACAATTAACCATCGTTAGATTTTCATTTTCTATTCCTCACATCTTTTCTCTCAAATTATATTTCCTTTTTTTTTTTTTTGGTATTTCTCCTCACCTTCTCTATTTCTCCTTATCATGATCTATGCATGAGAAAAACAACTACCAATCCACTATGTATCAGGTATAAAAATTAATTTATATATACCTCTTTTTTTTCCCATTATATATTTTCTTCTATCTCTCTAACTTGATAGAAATATAATAAAAAAATTATATAATTTATGATTAGGTTTCTTCATTATCTATAATAAAGTTATATATGATTATTTATATATTTTCTTTCCACTATTTATTTTCCTCTATCGTATACTTTTATGATTATATATTAGATATGATATGATTACTATTATTTATTTTTATTTTATTAATTTATTTTATTATAAATATTAAATTTAAATTTAAACTGGACATTGAAGATAAGAATAGAAAGATGATTATAGTACTTTTTTATGATGCCACTGAATTGATAATTGGAATAAGTGTTGGAACCTTAGCTTCTACCAAAAACAAGGTAAGAAAAAATTAGCACATCTAATGAATCAAGAGAGGAGAAGATTGTTGAGGAATGTTTTTTGGTCTAATCATAATCCTATTATGTTAAATTTTTTATTTTTATTATATTTCTCTATAGACTACAAATAAATATTTAAAATAATCATATGTTAATTTTATGATTTGAAGTATGATTATTTAATAATAATTTTATATCTTTAAAATAGTATTGATATAAATTTTCTAGTATTTTTCAAGAGAAACAAAAATTAATGAGTATACTTTTGATTATACTCAACTTGGTAAAAAAAAAACATCAAAGGATACGTTGAAAGATAATGAATCCAACATTGAGGGAAAAAATTGTAAAATTAAATCTTAAATGGCCAACCTTTTTTTCTTTTTTTTTTAATAAATAGTTTGTTTCAATTAGTTGTATTTTTCTTTTCACGTTGTTTTAACTCCTAAACAAATATAATTTTGGTTTGTTAAACATGGTTTAATTTTATCATTTATTTTATATTCCTGTTAATATTTTTTATCATGATTGAATTTTTGTCATTTATTTTGTATTCATTTTAATGTTTATTTTGATTCATAGACAAATTTGATTTTCAATAGTTATATTGTAGAGTAATCATGATAGCCATTAGTATAATAATGTATTTCAAATTAATATTACCTTATACTTTTAAAATATTGTTTATATATTTCGATGAACCCTATTTATTTTCTTTTAATAACAATAATAATGGATTCAATTTATTATGCATTGAATAATATCACATAAAATTAAATTAAATATTTTTACAATTTTATTATACACTTAATAATATCTAACTAAACTTAATTTAATATTTAAAAATTTTTATAGTTTTATCTCATTCATTGAAAAATATCATTTAAAAAAATAATTACGTAACTTCCATATGACCTTTAATGTATTTCTATATTAATATTACACTACACTTTTAAAATATTAGTTACACATAATCCGGTGAACTCTCATTTTTTTTTCTACTTTTAACTTAATTGAATATGAAAAATATCATTTAAAAAAAATAATTACATAACTTTCATATGACTTTTAATGTATTTTTAGGTTAATATTACACTACACTTTTAAAATATTAGTTACACATAATCCGATGGACTTTCTTTTTTTTTTCATTTTTGACTTAATTGAATATGAAAAAATCATTTTAAAAATTACATAATTTCCATATGACATTTAATGTATGTCTAGGTTAATATTAGATTACACTTTTAAAATATTAGTTACATATAATCCGATGGAATCCACTTTTTTTCATTTTTAACTTAATTGAATATTTTAAAATTATTATAATTTTATCTCTGAAAAGTATTTTTTAAATAAATTATAATACCTTAATATGATTTTTAATGTATTTCACTTAATTACAATTTTCAGGTTAGTATTAATTTATACTTTTAAAATATTATTTACACACAATTTGATGGTCTCTTGTCTATTCCATTTAAGAAATATTAATAATGTACTCTATTTTTTATGCATTTAGTAATATTAAATAAAATTTCATTTTATAATTTTACAATTTTAGTATCCACTAGATAATATCAAATTAAACTTAATTGTATATTTGAATAGTATTATAAAAATTATTATAAAACTTATAAACTTGATATGACTTTTAATGTATTTTTCTTAATTAGTTGCACATTTCTAGTTAATATTACATTACATTTTAAAAATATTGTTTACACATATTGATTACTACCTAATGGACACCCAATAATAGATTTAATTTATTTTGCATTGAATAATATAAAATTAAATTTAATGAAATAGTTTTACAATTCAAATATTCACTTAATTTCTTATGCAATATCAAATAAATTTTATTTAGAATTTTTACAGTTCTACTATCCACTTAATAATATTAAATTAAACTTAATTGAATATTTAAAAAATTATTATAGTTTTATTTCATTTATTGAAAAATATTTCTTTTAAAAATCAATTACTTATCGTAATATATTTGTCTTAATTACAATTTTTATGTTAATATTATGTTGTACTTTTAAAATATCTTTTAAAGATAGTAGAATTCAATAGATACCCATTTATTTTTGTTTAATAATATTAATAATGCACTCACTTTATTATGCATTTAATAATATCAAATAAATTTTAATTAAATATTTTTACAATTTTACTATCCTATGTTAGATTTTTCATTTTTATTATACTTCTTCATAAACTATAAACAAATATTTAAAATAATCATATTTTAATCTTATGATTTGGAGTATGATTATTTAATAATAATAATTCTATACCTCTAAAATTGTATTGATATAAATTTCTTAATATTTTTTAATAAAAACGAAAATAATGAGTATACTTTTAACAATATTCAGTTTAGTGAAGAAACATCAATTGATATGTTGAAAGATAATAAATCCGACATTGGAGAAAAAAATTACATCCCTCAATTTAAAATAGCCAACTCTTTTTCTTTTCTTTTTTTTTTAATAAATGGTTTGTTTCAATTAGTTATATTTAATTAAGTCATTTTACAAGATTTTGTTTGTTTATAATAAATAAATCTTTACTTTTAACTTCTCTTTTCTATTCTAAACTAATCAAAAAGTTTTTAAGTTGCAAAATTGTATAAAATATTATAAAATTAAATTTCTTTCATACGAAAATCAAATTTATGTATATATAATTAATCGTGCATCGCATGGGCTTAAAATACTAGTAATATGATAAAATTTGAAAGTATTAATTAATTGGGACTGGATTTCAATTGTTTGGTCATTCTATTGTAATATTTGATTCTCTTGATGGCAACAATTGAACTTTAATCTCAAATTTTGGGTCGTTATTCTCTTCATGGCAACAACCATCAATATTTTTTCTCCCCATTTTTAATTTGTAGAAAAAAAAATTCAATCTTTAAAAGAAAATTTTCAAAAAATAAGTAGAGGAAGATGAGACTTTTTACTTCAGGTTTTTGTGATTACATTTTTTTGAGAGATTTAAATTCGAAATATTTAAAAAAAAAATAAAAATGATATGGATTGAGTTATCATTCAGGTTTTGTGAAGTATGCATCAGTGAAGCAATAAGAAAAGACCCACAAATTTGGGGACAGCCCAGGCTGGCTAGATAAAGCAAAGGCAAGAGAACATTGGGCCGGACATCTAGAGCCTATAATATATATATATATATATATATATTTTTTTTTTTTTTTTGTGCTTACTAATTTATTAATCCCGACCGATCCTACTCCAATTAACTGTTAGAACTATCAAGCGAAGAGCTCTCCCAATATTTTTTTTTTCTTTTCATTTTCAAGATTTGAATCAAAAAGTTTAATTAAAAAATAACAAAAAACTCACCTAATACACAACATACTCCCCAACTTAATGTAGGATAGAAAAAGGATAAACATATATACATATAACTTTTTCCTTACATTTTATATATAAACTATTTTTATATCTTGTAACCTCGAGATTACCAAAATAATGCCTAACCTCATCTTGAATATCTGTCACCAGACAAACATGGCCTCAATGCCACCGGATAAACAAGGCCTCGATTAGGCCCATAATAAATGGTATTGCGAGCAAGCAGACATAATATCGGCCAGCCCTCTGACCAGTTAGCTCATTGCGTTCATATCACATCATTATCCCTTGCCTGGGTTTCCTGCTAGGTGCACATAATTGAGAGAGAGAGAGAGAGAGAGCTGCTGCAGAAATACCACAACCATACACCAAGAGCGAAATGCCAATAGAGTTGGATACCAAAGGTCCAAAACCAAGTTTGGTTCTCACAATCAATGCTACTGTATAGGCTCATGTCTCGGACCTCTACCATAAGGCTCAAGTAGTCCAAGTCATTTAGCCAATTCCTACGACATAAAAATGTCAAACTCAATAATCCAAGAGTCCATAAAATCTTCATCCCAACCCCGAACATGCACAAACAAACAATAATTTAGTAGAGAGAGAGAGGGGCAACATAATCCTGTATATACCACATTCAAGAAAATGCCTAGTACAGACACCTAATGAGAGAAAGTCTTTTGCTACAGCACTCATGAGAGAGCTGGGTCATGAGAATGTCAGATGCAAAGCCACCAGAGGAGAAAAATATATATAACCAAAACGCCAGAACTGAGTTGGACAACATAACAGAAGGTGGTTTCTTCGTAGGTGAATCTCTCCATAGTCACAAACTCTGAAAAAGCCCTGAAGCATTTGAAATGTGAAGTTGAGTGTTAATCCAAGAAAGAGCATACTGTTGATGTACATGATATAATCTAAAGACACAATGTAGCAAGAAAAGAAGGCAACAAAAATCAAACAAACATGTTTCAACAAGAGGTAGTGTAAGTTTCATAATTGTAGCCAATGAAGTGTGACAGAAAAAACAGATAGGCCATGAAAGAGCATACTATAATTTTCTCCATATTGCGAACATCAAAAAGCCCTGCAACAATCGTAACATGAAGTCGACTATCAATCCAAGAAAGAGCATACTGTTGATATAAATTAACAATATTGTCCCAAACAATATCTTAAGAGAAACTATAAATGATATAACTTCTTAAGATATACTAGAAATGACAAACCATGGATCAACTCTCACACAAAGTTGGACCATGTAACTTCTTAAGAGAAAGCATATGATAAAATAAGGAGCCGATCAATTAAACCCTCAAAGTCAAAGCTGACAATTGGGTGGGGTTTCATCTATAAAAACACAAAATAACATAATTTTCAAGAGGGTGACATAAGGTCTTAAAAAGTTCGGTGCAACCATAAATGTCAATACTGGTATGTCATCATATATGAGTGAGGCTACAATGAAACAATAAAGACAAATATATATTGAAAACGAGCACCACAATGATGACCTTGAGAATTAAAATAAATGACAAACCTTTAGAAACAAATTCATATAGAAAGTGGCTGGCTGTTTAATTAAATGATAAGGTGTAAGAAGAAGACATTGCAATTTTGTTTGTTGACATGTATAAATATATGCAATAAACAGATGAGCAAAGAATGATAATATTTGAGGTGCGTGTTGACGATGCAGAAAGGACAAGGGCCCAATGTTTTTGGAAAGAGAAAATTGAAAGAGAATTGTAGGGTGAATAAAATCAAAAATTAAAGGCATATAGGAAAGATAATAACCTTGATGGGCACAAAATAATGGGCACCTCAAGAGAAGCTAGTGGCCAGAAATGAGTCTGAGAAACAATTCAAACATCACATGGGAGAATCTCATAGCACGGTTTAAAGTTTCTGAAGATGGGGGAAAAAAAAAGACACTGAAATATGAGATGCTGAAGCACCAGGGGTTCTAGCCAATATCCCCCTCCCCCTCTCTTTTTTCTTCCAGACGAAAGCAAAGATCACGAACGATCCAGTGATTCAATGGGCCAGCGGTTAGTGAGGGAAGACTTCATTGGCTAAATTGACAAAGGTTACAAAGGATTCAAAGATCAATGGGCTAGAGATTAGCGAGGGAAGACTTCATTGGCTAAATTGACAAACAACAAAGACGAGCATTCAATAGGAATAAGTGTCCCAAAGAAATTGCAAAAGCCTCATACTTTTATGTTGAGTCCCATTCAAAAGGATTTGTGGACCGGATGAAGTGTCCTTCGAGGGATTACAAGAGGAAAAGGGAATTCAATAGTGTTCCAAACCCTTGCTGGGATTTTATATATATATAAGGGAAAATTACAAGAAAACTAAAGCATTACAATGGCTGCAACTGTGGCCATGACCAAAAGAAAGTTTACAGGTAAGACTTACAATCAACAAACCATCATAAAAACAAAAAACAAAAAATAACAGTAAACAAAAAGAAAATGCAAAGCTACTACTCACAGCCACAAAAATGAGATTTTTGAATAAGCATCAAACATGATCTCCTTCTAGACTATCCAATGAACAATGGGTCAAAGAATGTCTCTGACTTTATACAAATAATCAAATGCATAAATAAATATAGTTGTGTAGCAACGTAATATCCCAACTTAGCAATTTGCTCTTGATCAAAATCCCCTAAGGAGGCCATTTAGATCCCTGCTTCCAAACAAATCACCAACAGAAACTAATGTAACTGCTGACGTCTCCCATCACTCAAGCAGCATATATGAGAAGTCAGTTGAACACAAGACTAACACATATTCATATGCACTCATTATGAAAAAATCAAGCACTTCACCCATACAAACGAAGAAAAGTTACAGTAAGTTACTGTTCTTTGGTTCTTGCTCAAAAGGTTTACTGGTTTGTATTTTACGTAAAAGTATTATAGAATGAATTCTTAAATAGTCAAACATTGCTTTAAGAATAGAAGCCTACCCAACTTTGAATAAGATAAAGGGCACAGACTGATCCCAAGTTACAAGATACATGCTGCAAAGAAAGAATAAGGTGCAGTAAAAATTCAGATTGAATGGCCCGAAATATTACATGGCTAAACACAACCTGTAATCAATCAACAGAACATATTACTGGTCAGAAGGAAAAACAGCGAATAATAAATTGATTTTAGCTCAATACGAAACTAAAACCTTTGCAATGACTTATTTAACTCTAGACTCCCCCACATACCGATTGGGGTTATTTGTTTCAAAGTCGCACAAAAAAGTTCCAGTTTTGCAAAATAAAATTTCTCCTGACTAGGTAATGGGTGCACAAGTCTATGAACTTCAAAAAGGATCATGAGACCAAATAAAACAATATGATAATAGCAAAATATTCCACTGAACTCAACAGTTTCTAACATCTGACAATAGTTTACTAGGTTTCCAATCAAATTTACCCCACAATGCCGTGAAATCTGAACATGTTTCTGAGAAGGAGAGCACAAATAAGTTCTTTGCTCCACTCAATTTTGACTACCATGAAATTTGGCTCCAGTTCTAGGAAAGGTACCCTTCCCTTCATTGTGATCAGATATGCTTTTGCATAGCAGGAGTGCATGAGGGCACTCATTGAAGTTCATGACTCAAGACGCTATAGCAATGCCACTTCACCAACTTTGTTAAGTAACAAGCAAAAATGTGATTATCATGGGTTGTCAAACAGAGGAGAGAACAACGTTGGAAGCTTTCTAACTTTCCCAACAGATGGCACAATCAAGCCCCTATCCATGACGCTTCATTCCACTTTGCTACCCTCAGCAATATATCAACTCTTAAACAACAAAGGGCTCATTTAGATGAGGACATTCAAGCACCCAAAGGGTGAGTTACAAATTGTCCAGAATCAAAGGCAAGTGCAGTCGATCTATAGTTACCATGGATATGCCATTTCATGCTTGTATGAATGCATTGGCAAGAGTGTCTACTGCTTCTTATGATCTTGGGCCTTTCAAGCATAACTATTGCATGAGAATGAGCTATTAGCACTACCATCTTCCCTTATTGTACCATGCAAAGAAGCATGACAATTTTGGATAAGAACTCAAATGGGGGTTTTGTTTTGTTTTGTTTTGTTTTCGTTTTTGTTTTCCCAATTGTTTGATCACTCACGCATGGAAGCACCCAAATTTAGAAGGCATACGGATGCCTCCAATGCCTTGTTACATGTTATGGGAGGATGGGCTTATTTTGACCTTTGCTCCTATATCAGTGCCTCCCAACTCTTGAATTGTATCACAATTCATCAAACTCAAATTTCACAGAAATGACTAAAAATCATAAACAAAGCAAATGTCAAATTAGCATCAATAAGCTAAATAAGAAAATCTTCAAAAGCCACATACCCATTTCACTACTGCGGTGGTGGCTGTGGCTGAGGATTGGGTGGAGGTGGCATTCCTGGCCGCGGTGGTCCAAAAACAGGCACAGACCCACCAGGCGGAGGCGGCATTCCTGGCCGTGGTGGAGGCGGCGCTGGCATTCCTGGCCTTGGTGGAACACCCGGCGGTGGCCCTCTCATCATCTGCGGCGGCGGAACCATTTGTCTCTGGGCGAACTGCGGCGGTGGAATTGGGAACGGCCCCGGTGCGCCTGGCCCGCCGGGCCTTTGCACAAACTGGCCCGGAGCTGGGACCGGAACCGGCCCTGGCGGCGGCGGCACTCCTCTTCCCATCTGGGGTGGGGGAACCGGAAATTGCCCCGGCGGACGAATCATCGGAGGCGCCGGATACGACATTGGTGGCCTCGAAATCTGCGGCTGCATCATTCCGGGAGCAGGCCCACCAACTCCCCTAACCGGCCCGGCTAAGCCAGGTTGAGCCTGAACAAGCGGAGCAGTCGGGACCCCACGGCCCGAGGCCCGACCAAAACCTGGCCCAGATAATGCAGCAGCTGCAGAGGATTTTGCCCTAGATTCTTCAGGAGGAGGGGGTCCTTCAACAGTCATAGAAATTACCTCCTCGCCCCTGAGAAGAACTAACCCTAGAGTCCGGCGATCTTCGCGTTCTTCGTTTTTCTTGGTGCCTTTGGTTGGCGGGAGTTTGCGGAACTCTTCGCAGTCGCCGAGAACGAGGTTCATGTGGCGGTCGAAGGCCATGAACTTCCCGACGAGTTGGCGGCCGTCTTGGATTGTGACTCGCATTCGATAGTTGATGTATTGGAGCATCTTCGAACTCTTCGACATCGACATTTTTGCTGTGGATCTGTCAGCACAGAGGAGTCAGGGTTTGGGGAGAGAGAGAGAGAGAGAGAGTGAGAGACAGATTAGGGTTTAGAGCACCCGAGCGGGAAAGCGGAAATTGGGAAACGGAGGGAGGTTTTTTGTGCGAAGGGCACAAAATACGGCCTCATATTTAGAAAAATAAAAATAAATAACAAATAAATCTGTAAAATCTCGTACCACATTAGTTTACTAGTGTTAATTTTTCATTTTCTTTATTTAATAAAAAGGAACCACTAAACCAAAACGAAAGTTAAAGAAAGTTTAACGAAATAACAATTAGATCTATTTTATTTTATGCATATGAATATTGAGCAATGAACCAAAAATATAAATAAAAAATAAAAATTATAGTATGAGAATGTTAAAATAGACGTTCGTAGACATAAAAATAGATAAAATAAAAAATAAATGTATAGGAAAAAAGGTTGGGATTGCACGTATCATTAAATAATTAAGGAAAAAATGATTAAAATACCGGACATGTATATGGATAACCAATAGAGACTTCAGTTAGACAATAGAGATTATGATAAGTATTCATATTAACTAAGAGAGAGAAAAATCTAAAAAAAATTCATATAATAATAATAATAAAATATAATATAAATATACATAAAATATATTACATGATAGAGTACCGTAGCAGAAAAGAATCCATATATCTGACTCCCACTACTTTGATTGTTATTTTTTTTTTAAATAAAAAGAAAGAAGAGAAATAATATGATTTGAAGGCTTTAACTAGGAATGGGAATTGGATCGGACTAGCCCGAACTCGGTCCATTTTGAAGGGTCAAACTCAACTTGTTTTAGAGTTGGACGGAGTTTGAGCCATTATATAGGTCATGATGGGACATCGTTCTTGGCCCAGCTAAAAAGAGTCAACACTTGAAAAGTCCACACAAAAAATTCACAAATAACAACTACCAATCGATGTTCAATATTCCTTATGACTACTTATCGAAGGGTCTAAGTCGTCCAAATCTCCCGAACGATAGGATCTCAGTCGTCCCGCCAACCAAACGTGATTCATCAAGCTAAAGTAACCGCCTCAATCGAGCATTCAAACGTTGTTCCATCAAACAAGCGAACTCTGAAGACCCTTCATCGATTGAATGACCGATCGATAGCCAACAGCTCTAACGATTCCAAGCGAATGTCAAAATATCCTAATAGTTTCGATTTCCTATTTGAGAGCGGCATATTTAGGATCTTTCAGTTAAGAAAAGGATTCCATCAGAAAACGAAAGTTCCCTAAAAGATAATAATCATGATCAATTCGAAATATTGAATTCTCGAAATTTCCAAATCGGTTCGATAAGGAAAGTAGAGTTGAAACACCCTGACGACGCATGATTGTCGCAGGTATAAAATATCTTAAAGTTCTCCAAGTCAGGTACGTTCCTTGGTCCTCACATATTGAGCACACTCATCACAAGGAACCTCTCCCTTCCTGAGCTCTCAGTTTGTTTCTTTACATTCGAAAATCGATCTTTCTAACTTGAATGTTGGAGTCTCCTCCGCCGGAGCACCCTCTGGCGGTTTTCGCATGTCTCATATCCTTTTAACGGTAGCTATTCGAGTCAACAAGAAGTCGGTATTTGCGAAACCACAACCTACATCCAACAGATTGACACCATCTGTGGGAAACAGACTGATTTTTTGAAAACTTATGACGATGTCTACTACAATTATCCCCAATGCAACGCCAGCCAAGAGAAGAAGGCCAGTCATAGGATTTGATGATGATGATGATTTGTCAGGGGTAGATCTCCCGCCGTGATAACCCCATAATCGTTACCCTCAAGATAGAATCTCACACCATGAAGAAGGTTCTTGTTGATCAGGGGGCTGACTGCGACCTCCTTACCTGGGACGCCTTTTGTCAAATGGGTCTTGATCCGTCCCGACTCCTGACACCTACCGGGTTCCTTAGAGGGCTTTCAGATGAGCCCACCTATCCCGAAAGTATTATCTACCTTTCCATGAATCTCGAGAAACCCCCAATCATGCGACCACCCAGATCTTGTTCCATGTGGTGAAACTCTACTCTCTTTACAATGCTATTCTCGGAAGGCCCAGTTTAGATGAACTAGAAGCATTGCCAAGTACAAAACACATGAAGATGAAGTTCAGAACATCGCAAAGGGTTGCCACCATACGTAGCAATTTTGATCCTTATATCATCTTTGCGGCTCAAGACGCGCAAGAAACTTTTCCAATCGATGCCCTAGAACCTAGGGACAGCTCCGAGCCAAAATCAAAGCCTAAGCCAGGCAAAGAAGCGGTTGAGATCCTGTTAACAAGCGACCCCAATCAAACCATCCGGATAGGGACTAATCTATTACATTCCTTGCGAGAGATCTTAGTCGTCTGTCTACAACGACACACTAAAATCTTCGCCTGGACTCCGGAAGACATGTCAAGCATAGATCCATCCGTCATAGCCCATAGGCTAACAGTCAATCCTAATTTGAAACCAGTGAGACAGAAGAAGAGGGTATTCAAGCTCGAACGCCAACGCGTCATACATGAAGAAGTTCAAAAGCTGTTAATGGCTGGGTTTATTCGGGAAGTCAAGTATTCCGAGTGATTAGCTAATGTAGTCTTGGTGAAAAAGGTCAATGACAAATGAAGAATGTGTGTAGACTTTACCGATCTCAACAAAGTATGCCCGAAGGATAGTTATCAACTCCCCAATATCGACAAACTTGTAGACAACTCTTCGGGACACCAGCTCTTGAGTTTCATGGACGCCTATTCCGATTACAATCAGATCAGAATGGCACCTGAGGATGAAGAAAAAGACCAGATTCATCACCGAGTTCAACACGAATTGCTTCCGTGTTATACCCTTTCCTTTTGAAGCTAACACACGCCCAATCTGCAGGTCGCATTCCCTTCCCTGAAAGATATAAGATTTGGTGGATTTAAGAGCCATAACTCAGATATGGGGGAGCCAACTTCATACTGATTCATTTCTCAAATTAAGAGAGTTGCAGGTGCAGAATTGCGATGCATTGCCAATTATTGTTCCATCAAGCTTACTTTCAACAATACAGGATGCAAGTGTTTAAGCTCGGAAGAAATAAGGAGAAGAAGAAGAAGAAGCAATTTTTGGAGGCAACCTTGTATTCCCTTAGCTGCAGAAACTTAAACTACAAAATATAAGGTGTTTCTGTCAAGACTATTTATACACTTTGGAACTCCGATCTTTCTCTGAAATGAGGTTGAGGTTGGTCTAAGGGTCCCAAAACTACAAGTAATATGTCCAGGAGCAAAATCTATTTTTTTCTTTTTTTACTTGATCATTCGGTACTCAGAGTCATATCTCGATTAATTCGGTTTAAGTTGCTATCGGATCCAGAGTTCTTCCAATATAATTTTTTATATTCTCAAAATTCGAATCCAAATTTTATTTAAAAGATTTAGTGTCTTTTTTGTTACACCAATTATCTGTTAGTATTTAGGAGCAAAACCTTAACACATAATAAAGCATCTGTTTCTTCAACTCTTATGTTGTCTCTCTTCCTTCATCCTTTCTTTCTTTTTTATTTTGTTTTTTTGATATATTTTTTGTTATAATAGAAGTCGAATCCTAAATCACGGGATTAAAAAAGAAGGACTGTTACTACTGAACTGTTCCCTTAAAGGCATTTTGTTTTTTTGATATAACTAATTGATATTTCATTACAAGAAAAATGGGTATCAGTGATAGAAATATCTATCGCTGATACTCAAATTTCTGTCGTTAAAAGTATTAATGACGAAAATTTAGCGACAGAAAATTCCGTCGCTGAAAGTAAAATCGCTAATTTAGTGATGGAAACTTTCCGTCACTAAGAAAATCCGTCACTAATCCGTCGATAATTTAATTTTTTATTTTTTCTAATTATTCCTAATTATCGACGGATTAGCGACGAATTATTAGTGACGGAATATTCCGTCGCTAATCCGTCGATAATTTAATTTTTTATTTTTTCTAATTATTTCTAATTATCGACAAATTAGCGACGGATTATTAGTCACGGAAATATTTCGTTGCTAATCTGTCGTTGAAGTGAGTAAGAGCAAACTCAAACGCATGAGCTCGGACAACCGGCCCGGCTGCCCGAACCGACCCGCCCGCCCTCACACGCACCTATCCCGACCTTGGCCCGCCCGCCTATCAGTCCGCCTGCTTTTAATTTGTTGTAAAAATACTCACACTCAAATTCGAACCTAGGTGTGAGAGAGAGATATTGAGAGTTTTAATTACCATGCCACTGTCACATTTGTATTATTATTTTATTTTTTTATACTTCTATACTTTTTTTCTAACTCTCAATATTAAAAAAACAATACCCTAATTTAAAAAAATATAAAATTTTATTTAATAAAAACATTAAATTATATTTGAAAAATATAAAATTATTTAATAAAAACACAAAATTATATTTAATAAAAATATTAAATTATATTTAATAAAAACACAAAATTATATTTAATAAAAATATAAAATTATATTTAATAAAAATACAAAATTATATTTAATAAAAACAAAAAAAAAATTATATCTAATAAAAACACAATATAATATTTAATAAAAATACAAAATTATATTTAATAAAAACATAAAATTATATTTAATAAAAATACAAAATTATATTTAATAAAAACACAAAATAATATTTAATAAAAAAAATTATATTTAATAAAAACACAAAATTATATTTAATAAAAATACAAAATTATATTTAATAAAAATAAAAAATTATATTTAATAAAAACACAAAATCATATTTAATAAAAATACAAATTTATATTTAATAAAAATTCAAAATTATATTTAATAAAAGCAAAAAATTATATTTAATAAAAACAAAAAATTATATTTAATAAAAAGATAAAATTATATTTAATAAAAACATAAAATTAGATTTAATAAAAACAAAAAAAAATTATATTTAATAAAAAGAAAAAATTATATTTAACAAAAAGACAAAATTATATTTAATAAAAATATAAAATTATATTTAATAAAAACAAAAAATTATATTTAATAAAAAAAATTATATTTATTAAAAAGATAAAATTATATTTAATAAAAACACAAAAGTATATTTAATAAAAGCAAAAAATTATCTTTAACCAAAACAAATTTTTTTTTTTCAAATTTTAGCGATAGAAAAATTAGTAACGGATTTTTCCGTCGCTAAATTTGTCGTTAATCTGTTCAAAAAGGTTTTAACGCCGAATTTAACGATGAAAAAATTAGCGACCGATTTTTCCGTCACAATTAGCGACGGAAAATTTTCGACGCTAATTTTAACGAGGAATTTAGCGACGGAACAATTAGCGACGGATTTTTCCATTGCTAAATCCGTTGCTGAATTTTTCATCACTAATTAGTCACAAAATCCATCACTAATAGCTATAGATTTTTTTTCATTGGTAATTTTCATCGCTAAAGGGTTGTTTTCTTATAATGTTTAGAATTATATTTTAATTAATTAAATTTAAATATTATTAAACTCAATTAAAAATAGAGTTCTCTTAACATTATCTTTTTTGGTGTCCTCCGTTCTCATTCTCATTCATTCCTACTCTAGTTATCTACTACCGTTGCAATTTAACTCCTTTTTATCCCCTTCTCTGTCTCTCTTTATTGATTTCCTTTTGACATTTCGAGTATCTCTCTTTATTGATTTCCTTTTGACATTTCGAGTATATGGTTTTTATATAAATGATGTACCCAAAATCTCTGCTTTGCATTATTTTTAAAATTTTGAAAATATAGGACACTATCTTGACACATCTTTTGTGCCCCTCCAAATATACGCTGCATATAACTCTCCCCGTGAAGGAAGGGTGAGAAATCTATTTTTTAAAGTAAAATTAAGATTATTTTAAACATAATAAATAATTCTATCATAATAGTGATTTAAATACTAAATTAAATAGTATCATAAAAATTATATTAATATTTACAAAATTTTAGTTTTGACACATATATATATATATATATATATGAAGAAAATAAGTATTAGAAGAGTTTTATTTTTTAAATATTTAATTTGATTCGAATTATATTTAGTCGGAATTGTACGTATATAAGACATTTGTAAGATCATCACTGCAATCACTTTGCAACTTCCTGACTCGAGCACCTTTTTTTTTTTTTTTGTAATTAATATGACAGGGCAACAAAGGAAAATAGAAAAAAAGTTAAATTGTTCAACGATGAATATTTAGTAGAGCGTGATAACATTTTATCAATAATTAGAATTTAAATTATTTTATAATAATCATAGCCTTTGTCAGAATATTTTTACGGATGAACAAAACAAAACGCCAATCTAACACTAAGTTCGTACGTTTGGGAGTTTTGAGAGAGAGAAAATGAAAAGTTAGGAGAGAAAAGAAAAAAAATTAATTTTTTTTCTTTATTTAAAAGTTTTATTAAAGAAAAAGGAAGAAATGAGATGTAATGAAAATAAAAAATTTTATTTTTAGTTTTTAAAAGGGATTTTTAAAATATAAAAATATTTTAATTTTTATATATTTTTTTTATTTTTTAAAGATAAAATTGTTTTTTTATTTGGGAGTTTTATATGAAAAGAAAAAAAGATAAAGTGATTTTTAATATCAAAAATTTTTTTCTTAAAAAGTTGTTTCATAGATATACCAAATTTATCCTTTAAAAGTTGAAAGTAAAATTTTTTTATTTTTAAAGAATCCTATTTTTTTATTTCTTTCATAAAACTTTAAATAAAAAAAAAAAAATTAAAATTCTCTCCCTTTTTCTTCTCTCTCTCTTAACTAACTTTTTTTTTTTTTTTTCAAAACCCTTAAACATACGTAAATATTTTCTTTTCTTTCAAATCTACCCATCGTTGCTGTAAGAAAGAAAATGAAAAAGTTTAAAAATTAACAAAAAAAAAAAAAAGGGAAGACGCGGAGCTGTTGATTTCATTTCAGCCTTCATGGAAACTTCCTGTGTTGTCATCCTTGGCCTCGACAACTAGATCCCTCTCGTCAATCGAATTTCGACTTCTGTCCTGATTTCTCTTTCCACACCTTCTTCTCCCGAAATTCTTGAATCCAACCAAACCCTCGCTCTCAAAATCGACTGAAACTTGAGAAAACCCTTTTCAAGATCAAATCGATACCACAAAACAATGAAGAGAATTTTCGGTGCTAAGAAGGACAAGGAACCTCCTCCTTCCATTCAAGATGCCTCAGATAGAGTACACCCTCTCTCTCTCTCTCTCTCTCTAGAATACATGTTAGAAAATTAAATCAGAAACCTAGTTTTTGTAACTGTTACTCGTGCTTTGTGTCTTTCGATGTTGGTTTATTAACTAAACATGCCAAATTCAGAAAATCAAAGGTTGTAGATGACTTTCAATTATCTATTAATTGTGATGATACGGTTTATAGAATTAGCATCAAACACTACCTTTGTCAAATCCCTAATTCTCTTTCTCTCTCTTTCTCCCTTTAAGATTGATGATTTGCAGTATCATTTTATGGAGTCTGCATGAATTTTATTGTTTGTTCACTATAATCACAAGGATTAAAGAATTTGAATCAGGGATGTCCCCTGTCAAAATCCTAATGTTATCTCCGTGTGTAGTTGTTGCGTTGCAGCATCATTTGAACTATTCATTATTTTGGTAATGTAAAGGTGAATTCAGAACAGCTCCAGTTGTGCTCATTAGATATTAAACAATTGGCATCGATCAGGATACTATCCAAACCCTAATAATCTCTATGTGAGGGTGTGCATTGTTGTTGACTTGGAAGTAGCATGCTTGTACTTCTTGGTTCTATGCAGCAAATTTTGGGAATGTTTTAGTTGATTTCGGAGTTCACATGTAAGGATATGTCTTTTCTCCTTAATTAGTTGACCTTTACAACTAGGATAGCACTATGTGACCCAGAAGCATTGGAAAAGTTAATAAGATAAAGGTAAATGTGAATTATGGGACTTTAAAATGTGATGATTTTAGTATGTTGTTTCCCTTCCGCAACTCTGACTTATACACCTATTTCTTTGCAGATTAATAAAAGAGGAGAAACAGTGGATGAGAAGATCAAGAAGCTTGATGCTGAACTTAGCAAATATAAAGAACAGATCAAGAGGACTCGACCTGGTCCTGCTCAAGAAGCTGTAAAAGCTCGAGCTATGAGGGTTCTTAAACAAAAGAGAATGTATGTACTTTTTCATTTTCCCTTTCAATCACCTTTCCTGCGTCAGGCTAGTCTTTACCAACCATATGATATGGAGATCTTCAACACTTTCTCATGGTCATTCTTGTGTTTTAGGTGGCTAAGTCTAGCCTTTTTATTATTATCATTTTTTTTTAACATTTTTAAGTCTCTATAATAATTTTAAGAAGCTTGTTTTGGGGCTATATTGGTGCTTGAGACTTTATTGATCATGTTCATGAGTATTAACGAAGCTAGAAGGGATCTAGAATCATGCATGTAGGGCTTAATGCAGTTCTATCACTAGCATTTGTTTCAAATGGAGTCTTATGGAGTTTTTGTTGAAAACTTGGATGCAAATTATCCGCAAATATATGGCTGTTAAGGGGTTTAATTGAGGAGATGACTTTAGATAGAAATGAAGAACGTAGGAGAATCTAAAATAGTTAAATCATCTCTTTTATTATTTTAAGTTTCTATGAATAGTTTGTTTTTTATTTCTCTTTTTGCATTATTTTTTTTTTTGTCATTATCTTCTTTATTTTTGCTTTCAAATTTTAATTTTATATTTTTTCCCTTTATCCTATATTTGTCTCTCAAAAGTGCGATCCCAAAATTTAGGATTAAAACTGAGGTTATTGTTGTTGTTGAAAGAATATGAGAGGAAAGGTAGGTAGCATGACTCGGTCATGATAAAGAGTGGTGGACTGTGGGATGGGATTGTAATATGTTTCTTTATCCCACAAGAGCAGTTTGAGGAGAGAAGAAAACATTTCTACAAGGGATCTTCTTGATCTTGTTAAAGGTAGTAAGTTAGTAGACCTTTTATTAGTTGGTGGTTTTTGTACTTTCTTGAGTTTAAAGGATATACCCTGTTTACCGAAACAGGATAGAATTATGATTGTTTAGGTGAGTTTCTTGATACCATATAAAGATTGCATAATGACCGAATTTGGATTATCATTTAGCTCTACTGAAGATGTAAGCATGATGAGGCCTAATCTTGTTCTGAATTGTGAACATGTGGTTAAAGGAGTGATCGGTGAAGATGATGGCGATATGATGGATGTCCCTAGGAGAACCTAAGAGAATAAAATGTCAATGCCTTTGGTAAATTTTTGTAATTCTGGAGATTTTACCAAGATTGGTCAGATTGATGAGCTTGTGAAATGAGGTGGGATTGGAAGATGAGCATCAGAGGAGACTTATCAGAATTACCTCGTCCTTGTTTGAGTGACAATTTCCTTTTTTTTTTTTTGCCCTGATATGCATGTGAAAAATTATATAACTACCTAAATTGATCACTTCCATACGTTATCCTCAAAAAAGATGAACCATTTCAATTGCACGTACTCTTGGAATAAATGTTTCCCAAAGAAAACGTCAAAGCATCAATGCTCTTCTCTTGATACATGTATTTTAGAAACTGCTGTTCAAACCGGGAGAGAGGGCGTGGCACATATTATATGCTCAAAGGAGATTTATTGGTGAGAAAATTATTGAGTTCTTTAGCTTAAAAGGTATAGACCCCCCCCAAGGGTGCTCTTTGGGGCTAGTGTTGTTTGTGCTTTCTTAGTATATGTGAGGGAAATGAGGTTTATGCGGCTTCTGTGTGTTGTATTAAGAATTTGTGAGATGGAGACTCGAAGTGGATGATGTGGAGTCCAAAAGTGTGGTAATGAGAATGCCTTCTGGTTGGATTGACCTTATGTGGATGAGGAGGTGTTCCTAGTGTTAAACGTTGAAGTGGTTTCTCCACCTTTTTCTGGTTTTTTTTTTTTGGGGGGGGGGGGAGGTTGTAGAGAAAGATATGACGGGTGTCTGTGATGACAGCTTGTGCCACTGGGGACATTGTTGCAAGTATTTATGACATTCTGTTGGTTTTCAATTCCCAAAGTGGAGAGGCCTTCAAAAAAAAAAAAAGGTTTTTTGAACAATATGCTTGGTTGACAATATCCATGTAATTATATGGCACTTTGGGCAGAAGGCTGACAGCATTGATTTGGAGGGTTGTTGGCACTGCTTAACATGCATTTGCAGAAAGGCACTATCTGTCAATGTGGTATTGGTTGTGAATTAAGTGGTTAATTGCATGTTGAGAGAGCGGAGCAGAGGGTAATAGGTTGGGTGTGGAAAAGTCTTATGGTCATATTTATTGAGATTATCTGTTGTATGTCTTGAAGAGGATGAACTTTGGAGGAAGGTGGAGGCTGTTTTATCTCAATCTTGGTTAATGAACCTTTGGTGCATTATTTCTATTCTATTGAGGATCTTCTACAAGGGGATCCTTTTCTACCCCTTTTTTTTCATTTTGGTTATATGGAGGTGTTGAGTAAGATGAATTTCTTTGGGTGGGAGGTTTTAACTTTTAAGGTTGGGAGGAGGGATAGACTTTTCTGGGTTGACAGTGACACCGGTTTGTATTCTGATTTCTGTATGTAGCAAATTCCTTACAATTCCTCTTTCTTTCAGGGTACTCTTATGATTAAAGGTGATTTTCTGAAGGAATAAGCTTATTACTGTGGGGGTGAATGTGTAGATATTAAGATGTCGGTCTACATTCTAGGATGCCAAGTGAGGAGCTTGCTTTTGTCTTATTTAGAATAACAACCTTTGAATAGAACACTCTTATTGACATAAGCAAAAATATTTATTAAATTCTTGAAAAATTTTATACCATCCTTACTGTTCAACCTGTGTAGCGTTTGTATGCTTTTGTGAGGCATGCTAAGCTTATCATGCATCTTTGCAGGTATGAAGGGCAGCGTGATATGCTCTACAACCAGACATTCAACCTCGATCAAGTTGCATTTGCTTCTGAGGGAATTAAAGATGCTCAACAAACTGTATGTTATATGGCGGTTCAGTTGCTGTCATTGGTTGTCTGCTTTACCAATAGTCATCTAATTGTCAACTAGCTGACCAACTCAACCTTGGAGCATCTGATTGTGAAATATGTTATCCATCCTACTTAAATTTTGGTTCAAGCACTAAAGAGGCATTGATTTATTCATAGATATGTTGAACTTAGAAAACCTTTAGCCTGTCATGTTGATAGTGCAATTGAGGTTGGAACCAGGGGAGAACCACTCCTTTTGGGAGAGTTGATTCAACCATGTTACTGCACGTCATATGGACCTTAGTCAAGTAGTTTTGCTAGAGCCAAATGTACAAGTTGCTGAAGCATAAGCATACGCTTAAGGACTACAAAAATTTACAACTTATATGACCACTGGAGCTTTTTTAGTCCTTCCATTATGTAGATAAACTTTCTCATTTTTAGATTAAATGATTATATTGAATGTTGCTATCATTGTGGCTCCGCTTGGACTTCTTGTATTCACCTTGAGGATTTCTTTTATCTTGGTAGAGGCTCAAATGCCATGGTTCAAGGCAGTTAAGGCGGGGCTTCATATGTAACCTGATTGGAATCTGCTGCCTACCTCATGAGAGGTAGAGTTGAACCAATTGTTTGTAGGATGGGATCTTTTCTTAGGATGTGATTAAGATCTGTATTTCGACACTTTCACGTGGTTGATGTCACGTGCTAGTAATGGCATCATCATTCTACTTTAAGCATGATTGTGGATGCTATATTTCTGGTTTCATGAATTATAATCCCCTTTTTGTGTGTTCTTTGCAGATGTCATCTTTGAAATCTGCGAACAACGAGTTGAAAGGGATGATGAAGACTGTGAAGATTCAAGACATAGATGTCCATAATTTTATCCTTTTAAATTGCAGCCTTCTGCCTTTTTACTTACTGTTCTTTTCTCTTTCTAGCACCGTATTGTCAAAATATGTTTGTTCTAATATGGTGTTTTTTTTTTTTTTTTTTTTTTTTTTTTTTTTTTTTTTTTTTTCCGTACTTTCTTCTGACTTTCAGAATTTGCAAGATGAGATGATCGACTTGATGGATGTGAGTAACGAAATTCAGGAATCCCTTGGGAGAAGCTATAGTGTGCCAGATGACATTGATGAGGAAGATCTTATGGGTGGTAAGTCTGGATATCTTTTACAGGCTTTAATGTTAAAATAAAATGATCTATGCTGGTTTGATTAGGAATCATAGAGTATTTTTTTGACTGATATTTTCCTTCAGGGGGTGACATACTTAACAGTTATTCTCTCACTGTTGTAGAGCAACATCCTTGTTGCAATGCATATGATAGTCATGTTTTTCAGGTGCTGTGAGAAAATTGAATAAGCTAACATAAATGACATTTCTGGGAATTTTCAAAGAGATGTTTGAATACTGTGGTTTGGAACTTCACTGAATGCCTTTCTTAAATTTATCTTGGAAAATTGTTGGTCTGAAACTATGTGGAGGACCAAATCAAAGGAAACTTATGTAATGTGTTCTTGTTCTGTCCCAAAGCGTCCAGGGTTCTGTATTTTTATGGTGTTTTGAACTTTGTAACGCAGAGTTGGATGCTTTGGAAGCTGACATGGGAATGGAGCCAGAGAGTGATGGGGTCCCCTCTTACCTTCAACCTGATAAGGAGCCTGATTTGGATGCTGAGCTCAACTTGCCTGCAGCACCTGGTGGTCATGCAGCAGTTCCTGCAGGAAGATCCAATGCACAGGTACATCTACCTACTGTTCTGCTGATTTATTTATATGAAATAGCATTCATTTGGGAATTGGTAACTGTGGTTTATCCTATGTGGATATCTAATATTTTTAAAAGATAACCAGATGGGAGTATCTTCCTTCCCATCCAAATTTTTTGACCATGGTTGTGCAAGAACATTATCATGGACTTTCTGTGCTGTCTATGTAACTGTTACTAGTTGGATGCTTGAGATTCTAGAAATTTGCATGATATGGAGCTACCCGGTTTGAGAAATTATTTATGGTTGTGATGCTTAATTTTGCTAGCGGCAATAATTGTTGAAGCTAATCATGATGATTTTGGCGAACTAAGTCTTATTTATTCTAGCACAAAGAGATGCTTAGGCCCAATCTTTTGACTGTTGGATGACAGATTAATAGATAAAAACCAATTATTTGATGTCGTGTATGATTATGAATGAGAAAAATGTTAGAGATTGGCATTTTCTCATTGCTCACGAGTTATGATGGTTTTATTCAAAAGACGGAATTCATTCGGTACAACCAGTAGCTTATGGCTATTTTGCAACAACTGGATAACATGTCTGAATTGGAAGTCAGAGCTTTGAAATATCCATCTTCTATATACTGATTGCAAACTTTGTGGTTATTAGTTATTTTCTTAATGGATTGCACTGTGATTTCTCTGATATACTGTTTTTGTCTTGAAAGGCCGAGGATGAACATGGTTTACCTGCCGTCCCACGTGCATCTATTCGTGGCTAGTGTGATGGGGCTGTTGATGTTAATCATCTACCATTGGTAAACAAAATCTGTGAAATGATGGTGCTGACAAGGTGAATCGATTGATACATTTAAACCATACTGTGCATATATAAATCAAATTCTGTAAGCTTTGGAACTTGTTTGTGCGGCAGATATGATCATAATTTGTGGTTTCTCCCTGTCTGCCTATTCGGTATTGTTTGGTGAAGAGCTCATTCTGAATTACTTCTGTTCTTATCTTTGTTATGTGAGGCCACATTACTTGTTAATTTTTGGTGCGTTCCATTAGATGTCCATGAAATGCCTTTTGCTATGATGTTGATCGAGGTGAGACTGTTTGGGTCCCCCCCCCCCCCAAGCAACCTGAGAGATATAAATAACTTTTAGGCAGATATTACTATTAACTGTATGTCACCACGGAATTTGCAGGGTCATATTGGACTAGCATATCCATCATTGAAGAGCTTGATGAAATTCAAATTCCACGAAAACCCTAATTAATATCTTTTGTTTAAGACCGATATTCTTTGTAATTTATATTTGAACGAAAATCACTTTAGAGACATGATACTACCACAGGTGCTGAGTGCAAGTGATAAAAATAACGAAAACTTGGCTTACAATCTTCAAAACTCGATCATAACAATGAAACGACATAAAGAGTTGGAACATATGGTAAAAGCAAGAAAGAAGAGGACAATTAAATGCATTAAGCTCGTGAATTTGAATTTACTAATATTTCAAAATTGTTATACTTGGTGCTTGTTTCAGTAATAAAACCATTTTTTGTAACAATCGTTTATGAAAAATCTTTCAGATTCAAAATTACTATTACACTATAATTCTCTAAAAAGGGAATGAATTCGAATCTTAGTTGTGATTCTAATTCTTTTAGAGCGAGTGACATCACATCCAAATACTGAATCCAAATTTATTTAATAGTTGCATAGAGGAGAATTATCCCCCATTATGTAGTCCTAATTGTACAACCTATCTGATTGAACCAATAAAAAAAAAAAAAAAAAGCCAGGGCGAGAGGAACAGAGATGAACAAGGTCTCTAGATTGTGCAGCAAAAATAAAGGTCATCAATGGTTCTGAAGCTTTCATGCCAAAAAGTGCTACACTGTAGAGAACCTTATAAAGGATACCTTTTCTGAAAGATCGTGGCTAAAGTATTGGTTCTCATTTAAGATAAAAGTGAACGAAATCCACAAGAGGTGAATTGGAATCAGCTTTAGACAGCATGTGGCTGGCTTGCTTATTTTGATGTCTATTCAACTTCTGAATCCATTGTTTATGGCCGCCGGACTTCCACTGATGTTAAGTTTTCCCATGTCTAACATCTGCCAAGTATTGTCTGAACTATCAAGGCTCTTCCGGCGACAGATTTTGTGCTTCCAGTTGGAAGGATTTTGCAAACCATTTTTAAGCCTCTCAACTTCGTCCATCAGAGTCTGATACTGGCCTGCATCATGATTCAGCATTTTATGACATTAGAGAAGGTGACTAAAATACAAGAAACAAAATAAGTTCTACACGTACCTTAATATATAGATTTGTTATCCCAGTGCATTCTAGGATTTATATAGTTTTCATGAAGTTTATATATAGTGAAATATTATATAGTTCTCAATCTCGAAATATCAGACCCGTTTGATGCTGTCACATCCTTGACATAATGTGCAAATTCAGACATTTGAAACTACTTAAAATCCATCCCTATAAGAAATTCAGTTAAACAGATTCACAATAACAAATTTTTATGGAGCGAACCTCAAGTTCTTATCATGACACATGTATAATCTTGATGACAAGATTTAGCTATTACCAACTCTATTTCCATAATACGTAACATGAATGTAACATGCATGCAAACAAAAAAAACAATAAAATTGACACAGAAATACTATTTTCACTTCGAAATGCTTTAACAATTTAATAGCAAAGCAAGATTTTAATAAAAAAAATCATAGGATGATTCACCTTCCATTATCAACTTTTCTTGCCTCAATCTAGCAACTTGTTGCTTTAGCTTACTGTTCTCTAAGGACAAAGAAACTCGTTGCTGAAGCATAGAAGCAACTTTGATTGCCAGCTCAGATTCTAATGCCTGCAATGCAAAATAAGACCTTCCCATTGAAAAGTTACTTCAGCAAAAGTTTGAAAATGAAAGCAGGTCCAGATCTTGACATGTACTAAATGCCCAAACTATATGTATTTTAGGTCCGAAGTGCAAGCAAAATTGACTTCTCATTTTTGTTGGGTGGAGTGGTTGGAGATGAGCACCAGGCGGCAATACCTCAAAAACACTGACAGTTCTTTCTAGTTCAGCAATATATTGAAGTTTGCGCACCCTTGACCGCTGCCCTGAATGCCTGCAAACACATTGTCAGAATTTAGAAATGCCCTGAATATCTCAAACACAGTTCTTTTTCTTTTTTCTTTTGATTGGGGTGGCATGTTTAATTGCACTGGCTCATTGTAGCGTAGAGGACTAGAGGTGTGATTTCACCTTTGGTACTCTGTGTGTACGCTTAACTGTTGTTTCTTTTACCAATCTACAATATTTATTTCTTTTGCCATTCTCCAAAAAAAGAAAAAGAAAAGGACCACAATTGTGAGGAAGAAAAGAGGCAGATTTCAATCCTCTGGCATCGTTGTCATCATGGAAAAGAGAGAAACGGATATCACAAGCGGGGGGGTCTTCCCATGTATTGACTAGGTCCAACCCTAGATATTCTCAATCCCCAAACCCCCCCCCCCCCAAAAAAAAAAGCCACAGAAACACAAAACAATAACAAGTAAAGAATTTTAATATGTTATGCCCAATTTGTCAAAATGGCGAATCAAATTCCAAGCATGTACTAACTATGGTATTTCTATGTGATCTTTGCGCTAATGGGGCATTTGGTGCCCTCTATTTTCTTCTACAGATATGACATTTTGTCTTATTCTACTCATAGAATCTCTAAACTAGAACAAAAAGTTTTTGCATAGAAACATAGAGTTATCAAGAAGTCTTAAATTTCTCTATAAACAAGTATAAAGTGGTTATAATACTAGCAAATTTTGGCATTGAATGCCATTTTTCTTTAGGTTGAGGATCAAATGGGCCCTAAGTATGTATTCATTAAGCATGGATGGGATACAAAATCTTTGGACTTTTTCATCTCACAGTTTTGTTGGGAGTAATCCAAGAGATAGAATCTAAAGTGCTAGTATGAATGAGGATAGATCACTATACTGATTGTAGTCCCATATCCTAACATGGAAGAGTTAACAAAACATCATGCAGGTTTTTCTGACAAGATTTTGTATCCACCCTTTTAGTTTACAAAGTTATCTAATAAAATCATATATGTTTTTAAAAAATGTTATTAACCATGTAAATTTTAGTCTTTTAAGTATTTTAGTACATCCCTCGTGTTCAGCAATAGACAATAACCATGCAGGAGGACATTACTCTAGAATAAAAGCCATAGTCTACTTTATGAAATTTTCCATGAAATGATTGTAAGAACTTCTCTTGCTTACATGATTGACTTAACCTATCACAAAATTTTCAACACCTAATGGCCACCAAAAAAAATGATATATATATTTTTTTAATCTTAATCTTATATTTGGTTTTTGTATGCAATTTAGGTTAATTGAATTGGTTTCCTAATATTGGGTCATTCGCAAACAACTCATTAAACTTCCATATGAAATTTGCCACCTTGACAGTGCTTGAAATTACAATTGCAGTCGTGATAGTATCATTTGTCACATTAAATATTTTTCTTTGACACACTAAACTCAATGATATTCTTTATTTGACATCATTTTAGCATATCTTTCCACATTTGTTTTCTTTTTTTTTAGGGGGGGGGGGATCGTTTTACCCGTTTGTCCCAAAATCACTTTACCCACAAGTTATCACTTTGCCCCTTTCAATCTAGTTTAATAGGCTAAATGTCACATAAAATATTAGAAGTAAAAAAAGGATAAAAATCAAAAATTAAAAAAAAAAAAAGGGATTTGCTCCAACCCCACCACCATCATTGTTTATTTTTTCTCCAATCTACCATCATCGTCCCAACTATTCCAAATGTCAAAACATCACAATAGCAAATCGATAATCAAATTATCTTTTTTATGCTTAAATTTAAATTTCTAATTCTTATATTGCAAAACATCAGAAAAGCAAAACTTGAATTTCAATGAGTTATGGTCCTTGAATTCATTGAAAATAAGCAATTTGGTAGAGAAAATAGTGGGTGGTGACAGAAGATTCAATTTCTATTTATTTTTGTAAATGCTTTAATTTTAAATTTTATTACTTTCTTGTAAAATCTAGCCCTCTTATCAAGATGAAGGGGTAAAACGTAACAACAGAGTATTTTTGGGGGCATTTGACAAGTTTTGAACCATATTGGGTAAAGTGAATCCGGGCCAAACAACTGGGGGGGTATTTTTTCCCTTTTTTAATTGAATATCTAATATATTCACATATTTTATTGTGGATGAAGGCCTAACAACATACGGGTTGGCTGAACTTGAGGGTGCCTCACCTAATACATTTTTACTGTTTATAAAGAGATGAACAATTTGTACATCCTAGACAAGAGAGAAAAAGGTGTATAATGAAGCACCAAGGGGGTAAACTGATACCACCAAGAGAAGCAATTGATATACCACTACAGCAATTTCCTCCTCAAGGTTAAAAAGCTGGCTTGAAAACCAAAGAAACAAAGTCTTAAGCCAAAAATCAACAAAACCGATGAGAGGTTTATCAATCATTTTAAAAGCTCTCCTTTCCTTGCCCTCCACACTAATAGATGAATTGGTGTTATAAAGATGGGCAGAGATTTCCTCCTGCGACCTCACTCTGCCAAAAGGCAAAACCCATTCATCCTCTTTGTTCCTTGTTGAGAAAGAAGATTCTCATTGCCAACCTTCCCCACCAGTGACATGAAACACCCATTCACACATTGCCCCATCCTCTTGAGCCTTGTAAGCTTTAACTAGCAATCTATATCTTTAACAGTCCAAAAAATAAAATAAACAATAAACAATTGCTAAATCGTCAACTTTTTTTCTTTTTCTTTTTTCCCCGTCTCTCTTGGGCAATGGACTTTTTCTCTCTCTTGGGCAGTGGACTTTTTCTCACCTGTGCACATTGTGTGACACAAGAACAATGTGGGAGAGACAGTAAACATGAGGATTCTCCTATCAAACTTTTCCTTAAGGGTCTTGATTGCTTCGAACAGCGAGGGAACTGTGCCTTAGCAGTCCAATACACTAGAATAAACTAGACAAAAAAAATCAGGTCACCTGTGAAGCAGGGGACAAGGGAAGAGACAAGATGATACAACACATTTGGAAAAAAATATGACACAACAAGACTAGAACACGACATTAAAATAATTATATTTCTACTATAGTGTAATAAAATTGATATCATGTTAATAATTTTAACTTAATTATATCTTGAATTTAGCAAATATGCAATTTATAAAGTTCAAAGACAACTGTGGTTATAATATGGAAATAGGAAAACACCATTTGGTGGAGGAGGCAATTGAATTGAGTCGCTTCTGAAATTGTGTTTACAATTCATAGTATTTGTATGTGCTTGAGAGAGAGGAGGAGGATGAGGAACTTAATTCATTCGAGGGATTAAAGTAGATTGCTTAGGCCAAAGGAAATTAGTTAATGCTGTGTATAGAAAGATAAACAGAATCCTAAATTCAACATTACAAATCTGGATGCGCTAATATGACACACCCTCATTTCCCCATGGCAGTTTCTGGTCAGGTTGGCAGGACCCTATTCACTAAACCCATCCTGATTTTAATTACTATTGTTTAAGAAAGAAAAAGTCTCAAGCAGGGAAATTACAAATCACGTGACCTTTGATGCCTATTAAATTGCCATCCTATGGTTTACGACTCATATTAGAACTTGCCTCCATCAACAACAAACCCAGACAAAAGAAGTTTTTAAGCATCACAAAAGCACCTAATCCACCATATCAAGTCAATTCCGGTCTAAACAAATTCTCAATTATAAAAAACCATTGCTTAGGCCTATGTATTACAAGTAAAACACTACATTTCACAATTATCTAAAAAAGACCCTTCCTCCAAAACCGCCCAGTCTCACACAAGTATCTCATTGAAAATCTTACCACTTGCAAGGTTATCACAAAAGAATAGCAATCCAATCTTCTTGTTGTAATAGTAAAATGCAATCAAATTCTCCTTTAACCAACTATTAAAGATGCACATTTATGCTTCCAAATTTTTTTGGCTAAAACCTAAAGGGATGACATCTGCAATCAAAGGAACACGCATCATCCCTCAATTCCTTACACTCTAGGATGCAAACCACCGATATTAGGGTATCTCACAAAACAAAGAAATCTTGATGAAAGCTGCTCTTCTCATTTTTCAGATTATCATACAGGCCAAACTGATGTACTATCTAGAAGTCATCAAAAAGAAGCCATTTTTGACAATACAATCTCAAGACAGTATAAAGAGTATTCTTGAACAACCAGATTCAATGTGGATCTACAACAGTTGAGCCAACATTTCACTTCCTCCTAAATTTCATGATGGACATGAGATGGAAGTTCCTTTTCCAACAAAATCAACACCAAAACTTTTTGGTTCAATACCAAAATTTTGGACCCTGGTTTGGTTTATATCCAAAAAATTTCTTTCATGCCCATTATTCCTTCTTTAACTTCAACATGCCAATTTAGATGGCGAAAAAATTCTAAACACGTGGAGAGCATAATTCATATCCAACTGCTGAATATCATGTTAAAGAAACGATAGACCTATAGTATTTTAGGTCCAAACCCCCAAAAAAAAAAGGAAAAAGAAAAAAAAATCCTAAATTAGTACTTTGGACTGTATGATTGTACCAACATTTCCCTGGTGAATCCACTCACCAAGAGCCACATGAGAGTTCTCCAAAGCATTCGCCATTTTCAGACATGGCCAGAATATTGAAACTCTCAAGCGTCTTCTAGAATAACTAAATCTTGCAATGGAACAAAGACATTAGACTAGGTCACTGCTGTTATTCGAGATAAGTTATATTGTATGGAAGAAGGTTTCAGGAAAAAGCATATTATAACAACCATGTGCAGATATGTGCATCAATTCCCCCTCCCTTCAACATGAGAATTAAAAAGCATATGCCAGAGTGATACAAACACAAGAAGTTATATGCCAGAGTGATACAAACACAAGAAGTTAACTTTGGCAAGGAAGGAATTGGTAGTAACTCTAACCTTTTCCCTGCCTTTGTCTCCGTGCTGATCTCGTTGCCCAACTTGCATGCATCAACTTTTGATTCCAGAGGAGAATATTCCGGGAGGCAATGATTCTCATCCAAACATCCAAGGGAATTTTGTGATACGTATTCTGACAATGCTGAAACAATGGCATTCTCCGATAAACTCCAGTCCCCTCTTTGCCTTGGAGAATTGGGGCCATAAACACAAGATGATTCCATTCCAGTCTTAGCTTCATTACAGCCCGAGTTCTCATCATCTTTAAGAGGACCAAGACTTGAGAATGGCACAAGACCTTCCAAAAGAGTCAGGGAATCACTTGCGGACCGGCGATGCAACAACCCTTTGGAATTTGCTTCCTGGTCACTCAATAGTTCATCAAGCCATGCTGGCTGCTCCTCTAAAATGGAGCTTTGGGAGGAAGACTTATGGTGACGAGGGTATGAGAGGAGGGAATCTGTGATTGGGCGTGAAACAATTTTCTTCTGAAATGGGGACCGGGGTGGAAGTTGAGCTTGCCTAGACATCTTATGTCGACTCAATTCACAAGGCTGTGTATCCAACTCTTGCAATTACATCCATTGTTCAGCTTTCTACAATATAGAGGAACAAGAACTTTGTTTTAGCAGCTGCTTTGGTCCCATTATTCAGGCACAAAACTTTACCGAATCAAAATCAAAAACTTTTCAAAAACAATAGAAAAACATATTAATTGCTACAATTTTGGGACTGTTGCTTGTTCAAAGGAATTCGAATAACTCTGTAGAGAAAAAAAAATTGTGACATGGCAAAAATAATTGAAAAGAAATTGAAAGAAAACATGCTCAACTAAAAGAGGAATAGCCAGACGTTTAAGCTGCTGAGCCTTCAACAGATTTTATTTTCTAGGTGAACCCTAAGAATACCCACTTGAAACAGTAATCAAATCAAACCCACATTTTGAATAACTTAAAACCCTAACCCAAAAAGGGTAGAAGAGAGAGACAGAGGTACATTCAACTGTGTATTAAAATAGGCTACAGCAATCCAATGCAACAGTAGCATTGTGCGATTTAAGATAAAAAATTAATAATATTATTATTATAATAAAAGAATGAAAATTATTGAAGAAAAACAATGTGGATAAATTATGCTTGGGAAGCTTTTTTTCCCCCCAAAAAGAAAAAAAAACATTGTCGTTTTCCTCGTCCCATGAGAATCCAAGGTACACAAAAACTAAACTATCTTCCAATACAAGAAAAAAGAAATGCTACCGAGGACTATATTAAGAATTCTTATTTTAATAGTTCATCCTGTAAGAACAACTACCCTCCGCCATCAATTTTAAATATTTTTTTTCTCACCTGCTGCTTTATTTTTTCTTCTCTCTTTCTAGAGAGAGAAAGAGATGACCGCGATGTAGAAGAAATACTGTTCCTGCAATGCAAGTCTGGTCTGGCAATGGCGTGCTGTACACACACGCCCTTTCTCCCTCTCTCCCTCTCTCTCTCTCTACTTGTACGTACTAAGAGGACTCTGGACTCTCTGAAGAGAGAGAGAGAGAGGTGTTCGGGTGGAAAACAGTGAAGCGGAGATATGGGGGACGGGAGAGCTAGCGAGCTCGATACCCTAGGTCCACTGTCACTGGGGCCCGCCTACTCTTCTTTTTTCTTTCTTACTTTATTTAGGGTTTCCGTAGTCGCCATTTCCTCGCCGATTTAGACCATTTTGATAGGTCAGTGGAATGAGATATGTGCTTATGCATTGCACCATTATTTCGTTTCTGATTATGACCTGTTTTTCCAGCCCATGCGCCATCCTTCCGGGAGGTAGCAAGTGAGCTTTTTAGGTCAGGCTTTGTGAAGTCCAGACTCGCCTTCAAAATTTTATAAATCTGAATCCAAACCCAACTCAGACAAAACCCCAAAAATCATGCCCAGAGCTTAGTTCGAAAATTAAAAGAACCCGGACCCATTTCGAGTCAGCCCTAAACATAAATTTTTTTCATTATATAATTTCAATTTTTATATTTTTAATCAATTTTATAACATAATAAAAATAAAATAAAAATTCATAAATTATTCAAATAAAAAACAAAACAGATACCATCATACTAAATTAAATTAAAATTACACATTATTATGAAAATTAATAATAACAATGTCATAAGATCTTAAAAATTTATACCAATAATAATACATTAAATTAATCAAAATCACCAATAAAGTCAGAATATTTTAAAAAATATAAAAAAAAAACAATATAAAGACCATTAAACGGCCGAACTGACTGGTATTCAACTCGATAAAATGGATCTAAATAATGAGTCCGACCTCGACTCAACTCTAAAATGGTCTGAGCTCGGCTCTTGGCTCAGGCCAAACTCGAGTCAATTGCCGGTCCTAATCCTTCCTATGCCTCTCTCTCTCTCTCTCGGTACAAGAAGGGAAAAAACACACAGGAAAACCAGCTTTTTCCTCATGCAAGAGGGGGAGTAAACTGATGGGAGAGTGGGTGAAGACATCAGGCTAGGAGGCTTCAGGTGTACCAGTCTAGCTAGGTGGTCCATCCAATGGTTGCCTTTCCTGTAGGAATGTTTGATAATGGTTGTGCCAAGGTGTCCATGAACTGTTTGCAATCCTTGATTGCTGAAAAATGAGGATGAGAGTTGGAGACACCTTTGATGATGAATGTGACTAAGGTGGCAGAGTCTGTCTCTATTATGAAGTTCCTTAGGTTGTTTCTAGCTGCCAGCTTTAAACCATCTCTCAACTCCTAGAGCTCTTCAATGAGGCTGTCTGTGGTGCCGACATTTATGGAGAAACCAAGGATCTATTTCCCCAAAGAATTTCTGATCAGGCCACCTACACTGGCTCTTCTGGAGTTGCCCTTAATTGATCCATCTGTATTGAGTTTGATTATGTTCTCAGGATGAGGGACCATTTACCTGAATGGGCTGATGGACAAGGAGGCAGTTTTGTCTATAGTAGCTAGGGATATGTCTTTAGCAAAATTTAAGGGCTAGATTGCAATTTGGCTTGCATTTAAAAGAAGGTTTTCAAAAATGTAGCTACTACCTAGCTTTTTAAATGTGTCATAAAGTGGCAGTGAAGGTTCTACTTTAGGCAAGGGTGCTGAGACGGGGAAAGTGGTGCTAAAGAGGGAATTTGGATGGGGGATAGAAGCAACTTTGTTCCAGACTTCTTTACTCCTGCTGCAGTTTCTAAGGATGTGGATCGTTGTTTCTGGAAAGCTTTTGCAGATGGCGCAAGAGGGGGTCTGAGGTGATCCTTCTTCTGGCTCTCTTTGAGTTGGTGAGAATTTTTTCCTGTGCCGCAAGTCATATGAACATTCTGATTCTTTCAAGGCAGGGAGATTTCCATATCCAATTCCAAGTGATCTCCTGATTGAGAGGGGGTTCGGCCTTTCTGATAGGAAACTATAAACTGAGGAGACTGTGAAATTACCATATGCAGTGGCTTTCTAATAAAAGGAGTCAGAATCTCCTCTAGTTACGGGAACTAGAGTGGCTCTGATTTTCTCAATTTTATATTCTGGGAGAACTTTGTTGAGCTTTCCAAGATTCCAATCCCCACTGTTAGACAGGAAGTGGCTATCTTTGAAGACCGCAAAGGCTTAATCTACTTAACTGAGAGCATGGTTGATCAACTAGCTCTCTCCCACTTAATGGTCATGCCAGAAGTTTATAGTATGGCCATCCCCTAATCTCCATTTGATCCTCTTGAGGAGGTAGGTTTTGTTCCTTGTGATACCTCTCCAGATCGAGAAACAAGTAGGCTTCCTTAAGTGGTGGAAGAGATCCTCTTTGGAGAGGAACTCGCTATACAAGATTTGACACCAAAGGGAGTTTTCATTTTTGGAGATTTTCCAAACAAGCTTGGAGAAGAGAGCAATGTTATTTCTCCAGGTACTTCTCAAACAAGGCCTCTTTCTTTTCTCCTTCTGTTAACATGGTCCCAATTAGTTGGATAAATTTTCCTCTTGTTTGGAGTGTCTCCCTTTAGGAAATCCTTGCTCATTTTGTCTAAGCTCTTGCATATTCTTTTAGAAAGCCAGTTGGTTTGCATGACATATGTTGGGACAGCGGCAAGGACTAATTCGATGAGGGTGGCCTTTCCAGCTATGTTGAGAGGTTTCAGATTCCAAGAAGAGAGCTTGGACTGGACTTTTTCCTCAATATATTTGAAGGTGCTACTATTGATTCTTTTGTGGATGAGGGGAACTCCTAGGTAAGTGCCTAGATCTTCAGTTAAACCAAAACAGCTTATTTCAGCTAGGGACTTCTTTAGGGATAGACGGCTTTAGAAGAGAGCCAAAACTTGGACTTGGTAGGGTTAATTTTCAAACCACATTGTTAAATTCCTACAGACAGTTGAGGTTGGAAGACATGTTTTGGAACTCTACCTCAGCAAAAAACATTAGAATATCAGCAAAGAAAGAGGTGGGAGACTACTGGACCTCTTCTAGCCGGCTTTATAGGGGTCCAAACTCCTATCTTTTTTATCATATAAGATAGCCTCTCCATTGCAAGGACACTGTAACTTATCTGATTTCTTCTTATCCAATGGATAGGGAAGACACTCCAAATCCCCAAAGAGCACGTGGGTGGGAAACGTGTACTATTCCTTGTGTGTGGATCATGATGATAATTGTCTTTTTCTTTTTCTTTTTTTTTTCTCCTAATTTTTGATGATAATTGTTTCTTCTTTTTCAATGTTTTGGAGTTTGTATTGCCCTGTACAAGCCAAAGGAAAGGACAAGCAATGAACATGCATGCCCTATTTGGAAACTAAATCGATTTTTATTCCCCTAGCCAAAGTAAGGATTTGCTAGGCCTTTCCTTCTTTGCCAAGCATGATGGATGGCCACAAATAATTCAATCTATCCTCATATTTTTATTAATATTAATATTTATAAAATTAATAATTTTTATATTCCTATTAAATAATTTTTTATTTTTAAAAAATATAAATAATTAGTCACCGTTTGATAATCGGGTGTCTAAAACATTGGTATTTTAATATTTTTTGGGATATTTTTAAAGCGCCCACTATATTGAACCTATATAAGTCTTTGGCCATGAGTAGAACAAATAAAGGATAAGTTGTATAGGGTGTTGGGAATGAAATGAGACCTCTTTATCAACAACACCACCAGACAATACCCATAGAATTGAAGTCTTGTCACCCTAGATTTTTCAGATACATATACAACAACAATAACTAAATATTTATCCCATTAAGCGAGTTATATATCCTTCTATAATATTATACTCTATTTCATTTTTATAATATTATATTTTATTTTATATTACATATTTACCTATATAATTATTTTTTTATATGACAATAATAATCGTACTTTTTTTATATAAAAAGACTCTAACTTAAGACCTTTTACAAAGAAATGAGGGACAATGCCGGTTCAGATATAGTTCATTAACACAATAATCACACTTTTATTCTACTAAATGAAATACTTTTATACCATTGTATTTTTTATTGTATCATATTTTTATTTATATTTAAATAATTCATATAATATTTTATTGTGATTATCTAAGTTTTATAGACTAACTTTTTATAATTTAATTTATATAGTTAACACTAATTTAAACATATTTTCCTTCTTTTAACTTTTAATTTAATATTTTTATAATTCATCTAATTTTGCAAATTAGACAAGTTCATAAAACTTGCAACAAAAATCTTCCTTATGAAAAAATGTTTCCTTAAGATTTTAATTATATATTACTCCACTTTAGGTCTACCACTTACTAAGAGGTTGGGTATCCATGTACTGAACGCCATTAACTTTATTTAAGTCAATGAATTGAAGCTCATATTTAGTAATATAAAAGAATTAATTAGTAACCAACACTTATTGTTATAGTTATTATTTTTTGTTACTTTGGTAACACTACAAAAATACACGGATTTAAGAACGAAATTTAGGAACGGAAAAAATTTGTCGTAAATTTGTAACAAATTTCATGACAAAAAATAAAATTCGTCCTTATTTTCGACAAACTTTCCGATGAAAAAAATTTCGTCCCAAATTCAGAAACAAAAAAAATTTCATCACAAAATTTACGACAAATATCGAATTCGTAACTAAATTAGCAACAAATATTTTTTTGTTGCAAAATCAGTGGCAAAAAAATTATTTGTCGCAAACTTAGTGACAAAAGAGCAATTTGTCGCAAATTCAGCCACAAAAAGCTTAGTTGCCGCAAAATTTTACGATGAAGATAAAATTCGTCTCTAAATTTGCAACGAAAAGTCGATTTGTTGTAAAATTAGCGACGAACTACATACTTGTCGTAAAATTTAGCAATGAATTACATTTTTTCATGGCAGAATTAGCAATGAAAATAGGATTCGTTGCAAATTCAGCGACAATAATGTTTTTCATCGCTATTTTTGCGATGAAACTAATAATTTGTCGCAAAATTAACGACAAAAATAATTTTTGTCACAAACTTCAACGACGAAAGTGTTTTTTCATTACAAAATTAGCGACAAATAACTCATTTTTTAAGCAAAATCAGCAACGAATTAAATGTTTTGTCCTTAAATTTGTTGCTAATATCAATATAAATTCTGAAATTCGTCGTTAAATTAGTCACTAATTCGCCACAACTGATAATTTGTCAGTATATTCAACATTATTCCAAATCTTGCATTTAATTTCATGATTAATCCATTCTAACGCTCTTTTGTATAACATTTTCAATTATCTTTCTATTGTTTTAAAATAACGACATTAGCTTGAATATGCAAAGAATATAGTTACGATTCTAACCAAATCAACAACGTTTGATAGTAAATAAATGATTCAACTTTTATTGATAAAAAAAACATGGCAAGTGAGTATTTCCTTCTACAATGGTAGAATTTTTCATTTGAAAAAGTGAGTATATATTTATATAAGTCAAAGAGTTATCAGATTAGTTTAAGTATCAAAGTCATTATCAAGATGATCAACAATATAATGAATATCAACTTTTGACGGTAAGGTATTTGCTTATCGTGGTATTAACAGGTGACAGAGAATTATGGTTTAATTTCTGGAGAGGGAGCTTGAGAAATGGTTACAACATCCAACAAAAACGACAGACGAGCAAATTTATATTTAAATAAAGTATAAATGATAATTTGTCATTTTTGTTGCAAATTTTGCAATGAAATTTTTTTTTCACAAAATTTGCGACGAAAAAAAAAATTTGTCGCAGAATCATGACTTTATCTTTTCCTTTGCACACTTAGACGTTTTGAAGTTTGCTCTCCGCCTCTTTCACGCAGTGGCTAGTGCAAGGCAAACACTCTCTCCACAAAGGTAAGCTTCTTCACTATTACAAGCTTTTAGAACGGGCTATGAACTGTCAAATCTGCAAAAAAACGAGGCAAATCCGACGACATTGCAGTCGGATCTGTCTTCCCATTATGGATCCAGCGGCAACGCCATCGAATCTAGTGGTTTTTAGGGGCAGGGGAGGTGGAGGCTCCCTCTCCCCTTCGCGACGGGTTCCGCCGCATGGGGAGGGAGACCTCCCTCCCCCCTTCGCAACGGGCTCTTCGCGTGGGGGGGAGCCATCCCCCATCGCAGAGGAGGAGGGCCGCGATGGAGGGATCTCCCCCTCCGTTGCGGCTACACTGGAAGGAAGGTTGCCTCCCCTGCAGCGGCAGTATGGGAAGGGATGTAGTCCATCCCCTCTATTTTTTTTTAAACTTCAATTTTTTGTTTAATTTCACAATTATTTTTTGTGTAATTTTTTAAATGTTATAATTTTTTGTAAATGTAATTTATTGTAAAATGAAATTAATTTCTAATCTTGTTTTAATAATATGTTTGTTATTTATAATTGATTATTGTTGTTTCTAGGTTAGCAATTGGGGAACAAACGTAACTTTAGTGGCTATTGCAATTTATATCCAAGGCCCTTGGTGAAAGGTATTTGTTAATGTTTTATTGTATTTTTTTCTTTTTATTAAATGCATTTTTATAGGGTCATCATAAATAATTTAGAATTTTTGACGGTGAAGAATGCAAATATGTGAATGCATATTTTTTTATTATTTTGATTTTAATATTAGTTTGAACATTAGTTTAACAATCAATCACAATTGTTTTATGAGAAAGTGGTCGAAAACTTTTGAGTATCTAAGTCCTTAGACTTTGCCTAAATTGACTTAATTTGATTTGGTTTTCATTTTATGCAATTAGTCCCATTTAGTTTTCTTGCAGGTTTGAATGTTCTACAATATCACATTGATCATATGAACTATTTATTTTTCTTTATTAAAATTTGCAAGCATCCAAAATTTTAGAACTTGCATTTGAATTATTTTCATGCTAGGTATTACGCGACCATGAGTATTTGAATTTTTATTTGATCTTCATTAACCTTATTATGCTTTATTTATTTATTTGATAATAAGTAATTTAAATTATTTAATAGTTAATCTTTTGAAACAGCACTTATAATATTTAATATTTTTTAATATGTATATATCGTATGTGAAAAAATAAAAAAATAAAATTGTTTTATTTTTATGAGTATGTGTGCAGTTATAATTCTATATCTAACAAATGGCCCTCATTGTACTGATATAAATTTTCTCAATCTAATTGTTTATGTATTTCATCAATGTGATTTAAATTTATTTTTATTGCAATGATGTCACTTTTGATGGTAGTATCTTTTATTAATTTTTTTAAAATTTTTAATTTGTAAACAGAAAAAGTACAAAACGAAAGAGGTTGGAGGTATAAAAAGAACTTATCTGAATGTTGGGGTTTAACCAATAAGTTTATTATTGGGTTGGAACAATTTCTGGAATTTGTTTGTAGTAAGGTTGAGTTTTTGGATGGAAATAAGTTAAGATGCCCATATAGGAAGTGTCATAATAGTAAATCTTTTCATGTGATAAAATTAGGGAATATCTTTGTAGATTTAATTTTACCCCAAATTACTATAATTGAACATGCTTTGGTGAACCGTTTATATCTGATGAAGAGTATGGACGAAACATGCAATTTTCAGTTAGAGGGGATCAAAGTTATTATGATCAATTAAATCCATATCAGAGGATGGTTATTAATGCAGCTGGTCAGAATTTTATTCCCAAATCGAGCCATGCTAGTACTAGCTTTGCTCTAATATTTGATCAAATGTATATTAGTTATGCATCACCATTGGAGGAGGTAGAAGTAACATGTGTTAATAAAAATGTGAGTAATGATGCTTTATTATGTAATCAATTTCAAGAAGTAATGAGAGCTGCAAATGAACCTTTGTGGGCTGGTTGTGATAGCCACACTAAGTTATCTCTAACGGCAAGACTATTGAATGTCATGGTAGAGCATAATTTGTCTGAGAATTGTTTCAATGATTTCACTCAAGTTATTAGAGAAATATTATCTCGTGATCACATCATGCCTAATGATTTTTATAGTATGAAAAAGTTGGTGAAAGACCTAGATCTTCCGGTGGAAATGATTGATATTTGCAGAGATGGTTGTATGTTATATTGGAGAGATGATAATAATGTAGAATTTTGTAAATTCTGTAACCAATGCAGGTACAAGAGAAACAGGAGGTCAGGTTGTAATCAACGACGTAAACCTTATAAGCAAATGTTTTATTTGCCCTTAATTCCTAAATTGCAAAGGTTTTATGCATCTAAAGTCACTGCTGAACACATGACATGGCATGCAAATCATGAAACAGAAGAGGGGTTAATATGTCATTCTTCGGATGTAGAGGTATGGCAGTATTTTGATAGAACATATCCTGAATTTACAAAAGACAATCGAAACATTAGGTTAGATTTTTGTGCTGATGGGTTTGCTCCATTTGGCAAATCAGGAAGAACTTATTTACGTTGGCCAGTTATCTTAACTCCGTGCAATCTTCCACTTGGTATGTACATGAAAACACCCTATATGTTTTTGACACTAGTCGTGCCTGGCTCTCAAAATCTGAAAAAGTTAATAGAAGTTTACATGCAATCACTGATTGCGGAGTTAAAACAACTATGGAATAAAAGTGTTTATACGTATGATGTTCATATTGATCAGATATTTCTAATGAAGGTAACTCTTCTTCGGACCATTAATGACTTTTCAGCTTATGGCATGTTATCGGGATGGAGTACTGCTAGGATTTTAGGATGTCCGATATGTATGGAAAGATCAAAACCATTCATATTGAAGCATGATAGAAATACGAGTTATTTTGATTGTCATAAACAATTTTTACCATTAAATCATAGATTCAGAAAGAATAAAGAAGAGTTCACTAAGAATAGAATAGAAAAAACACCTCCTCCATTAAGATTAACCGGTAAACAAATTTGGTATAAAGTACTTAACTTTCCATCTATAATTAAAGATCCACATGGTACAACACATGACTATGGAAGTACCCATAAATGAACTAAACGGAATAATTTTTGGGACCTACCATATTGGAAGGCCCATATGCTTCATCACAATCTTGATGTAATGCATATCGAGAATAATGTTTTTAATAATGTGATAAATATAGTGATAGATATCACAGGAAAAACGAACGACAATTTGAATGCAAGAAAAAATTACACTTGATGTTGATGAAAGTAATAGGGAACCAAAACTGAAAGCAGTTTATACATTGAACAAAGATAAAAAATGGACTGTTTGTGAATGGTTGAAATCATTGAGGTTTCCTGATGGCTATGCCTCAAATTTTAAGAGATGTTCGATTTGAAGGAATGCAAATTTATTGGTTTGAAGAGTCATGATTATCACATTTTTATATAAAGGTTAATTTCTATTGCTTTCAAGGAATTCTTACCAAATTTTGTATGGGGCTCAATTACGAAATTAAACATTTTCCTTCGTGACATTTGCTCGACAATGTTGAGAGAATCACATATGGAGAAGTTAGAGAAAGATATTCCTATCATTTTATGTAACTTAGAAATGATATTTCCATCGTTATTTTTTGATTCCATGGAACATCTTTTAGTTCACTTGCCGTATGAGACCAAAGTTATAGGTCTCGTCCAATTTCGATGGATGTATCCGCTTGAGATATGAATTTTCTTTCTTCTACACTTTGTTTTCAATTTCCATTAAATGACTAATTTCATTATATATTATTTTCTGATACACTTTTTTAAATTACAATTAGATTCTTATATCATTTGAAGAAAAAAGTGAAAAATAAGGTATGTATTGAAATCTCTATTGTTAATGCATACATTATGGAGGAAGTGATAACGTTTGCCTCATATTATTTTGAGCCTCATATACAATACAAGAAGCGGAGAGCGGGAAGAAATGATGAGAGTTCTGTTGATCTCAATTTGAAGTCGTTCTCAATTTTTAACTATGTTGATCGATCAAGTGAGGCCTGTAAGTTTAGATACTTAACTGGTCAAGAATGGCAGGTAGCTCATACATATATTTTACTGAACTGTCCAAAAGTGACGCCATATTTCGAGTTAATATACATTTGCTCATAGATGTACTACTTGTGTTGTAAACTTTTTGTTACAATAATCATAATCTTTGATGGTAGGATTTTTCAAAACTCATACTCTAAACTATCGACAAATGAGTTTGATCGTTTCTGCGATGAAGAGTTTGCGGCATGGTTCAAAGATTATGTAAGTTTTTTAGAAATTTTATGCATCATTACTTTAAATGTAATAACACATTTACTTAATTTTAGATTGATAGTAATCGAGCTCAAGTTGAACAAGAATTTCTAATTCATTTTTCATGGGGTCCAAAATCAATGGTATGAATGTGGCCAACATATTTCGTAAACGGATATAATTTTCATATTCAAGAATATAAAATCGAAAAAAATACCATGAATAGTAGAGTTTGTGTTTATTCATCCAATGATGGAGATACAAAAGATGATTTTCATGGTTTGTTGGATAAAATCCTTGAGGCTGAGTATCTTGGAGCAGAATTGCGGGTTGTTTTATTTATGTGTCAATGGTTTGACCCCGTGAAAGGAATGAAACTGCATCCACAGTTTAATTTGATTGAAATAAATCATAGAAAATTGTATAAGAGATATGAACCATTTATGTTGGCACAACAAGCGATTCGAGTATATTATATATCATATCCCAATTTGAAACGTGACAAAATTGATTAGTGGGATGTTTGTAAAACGAAAGCAAGGAAAAAGATTGAGGAATGCTAGGAAGATACAACATATCAACAAGAGGAAGTTGCCAACATATTTCAGACAGAGGAATATAACATTTCAATGTTACGAGATCCCTGTAGAGTTGTGATAGATGTGAATCTAAGTTAAATTCATGAAAATGACAATGAAGAATCTAATTTCGAGATAGATGATGAGGACGAGCACGAGGATTGTGATGACCCACTATCCAGACATCGTACACCCTAGCAAAAGGAAACAGACATGCAAAATGCGGAAGCGACCAACTCGATTAAATGCGACGTCCGGACTCGCGACAGTCACACTCCCTGTGTGTGATAACACGAAATGAGATTTAAATTAAAAGAAAAAAACAATTTTCTTGATTTTTTAAATGAAAATTTGGCAGTGTCTCCCCTATTTAGTGACTGTTAGTCACCTAGAGTTAATATAAGAACCTGATAAAACCAAAATAGCACTTCTAATATCCAACTAGTTGGCATCAATGGCCCAGCTAGCCGCCTACTTAACACGCCGTAATATATAAACACTTTATCCACAAAACTATAGATAAAGTTCTTCTGTACCAAACCAAATATCTATACTTGCTATGTGACTCAGACTATTCTAAAAATCATAAATATGTACATACCTAAAACAAGATACGAGTTGAAGATGAGTAGGGATCTAAATCCCTCGATTCAAGTGTCTCTATCCTGGGCTTCCCTCTCGTCTCCTAGTTTACCTGAAAACAAGGATATCGTGGTCAGTTTAAACTGAGCAAATATGCATGAAACTAATGGCATGCATGGCAAGCAAGTAAATATCAAGATATCAATATCATCATACATCAATGTAAACTTAGCAAATGTACAAGAGATGCATATAATCACCGGCATTCTCAAGAAAACAATGTGATTGTCATTTATGGATATATTATTTTTTTCTATATTCAGTGTTCCAAATAACTCAATAATTAAAAGAAAAGAATAGAATTTTGAACCAAATTAGTGTATGAAGGTCTAGAAGAGCAAACCAAAATTTTGGTATTCCTAAATAAAATCTAAGTCTTTTTAGATTGGACATCTTAAACACTTCACCTGCTTCTAATTCTACCATTATAGGGAGAAGAGATACATCCATATTTCCACGAGTTTCGCCTGTAAGCTTTGCACAAGTTTTGGAACTCTATATGCCACTCGTATTCCTCATCGCTCGCATGCTTCGCACAAGTTTTCAAAAGAATTTTTATACCATCACTTTCTCTTTATATTCTTTTATGATTCTCATAAAGGAATCACTACCATTTATCACAAGAATTGTACAAAATTCATAACCAAGCATCACAAACATGCAGTTCGTGTAGTTAGCCAATTCATAGAATACCATTGGGCTATTTCAATAAATTTCTAGCACAAACAAGTCTTAATAAAGTTGTCATATCTTTAGCTGCAATGCCTGATTGAGATAAGTCCAAATGTCACACAAACTTAAGACTTAGGGCTACAACTCTCATATTTATAGCTAAATTCAATTCCAATTATACAAAGAGAACCAATTCAAACAATGTTGCAGTTCACAGTTTACAATACTTTTTGCATAGTCATAAAAAAAATAACATAACTATTTTTGCACATATTCGAATCAGGTGATTCTAGTGGCAATTTAAACATAAGAGATATAGCTACAATTTCTATGTTCAGATCTCAGCCTAATTCATCTTAGAAGGTAGCTAAAAATCATAGCAAAAATCAGCATAGAAACAGGGCAGAGAACATGGTAGTTTCTCTGCAGAAACATGCAACTTTGAAAATTGGCCAAAAATCCATTTCTTAATGAAATCATGTAAATTATATATCATTTTAAAGCTATAGAAGTCTAGTTTCTTCAAAAGAAAACCTCATATGAATTGGAGCTGTGCAGAAAAAGCTATAAATTAAAAATTGAAGACTGGTCAGGCTGTCTAGCATATAGAATTTTTAGGTTTTCATCTAAAAACAAAATTCTTTTTTCCCTAAATCATTTCATCTGTGTTCCAGTAACATAATTTTATCCAAAAACATGTTCTAAATGATTATTAGGCATCAATTTAATAAATACATGCAAGGTACTTGCCTTTTTTAAGCTTGAGAATCAACTTTGATCTCTTATATACTTCTTCCTCCAAATCCCTAGCTTCTCATGTGTTTTCCAACTTGTTTTACAGGTTTTCTACCCCTCTTTATGTTAGGGACACTTAATAGTTAGATGGAGGTTGCTAAATCAAAGTTTAAATGGTTGTTTCCATGGAGTTAAGCTTGAGACCTTGGAAGGGGAAGAAGAAAAAGGGGAATGAAGCTCAAGATAAAGAACATCTCTCACTCTCACCCTTTTTTATTTCTATCCTTAGTGGTTTGTGGGTCCCCCACGCAAGTTGATGTGTCAAAGGTGGTTGTGCCATGTGGTGGTTGTCTATGTGGTGAGAAATGAAATGTCATGGTGTCCCTTTAGATAACACATAAAATGTGTGGGTCCCATACCAAGCCCTTTGTGGGTCTCACACCAAACCCTAATTCAGTTCTCTTTCCGATCGTTCTTATTCATCGGTATGTCCCGTTACCCCATACCAATTTTAATACATACGATTTATAATTAAAACCATAATAAAGTAAAGCATACATCTCACATAAAAATTTACGAATTTTATCATGGTGCAATATAATAATTTCAAATGCATTCAGTAAAATATGAAAAATATATATTTTAATGTTTTCTCAAAATGGGGGCTTATAAGGATGATGTTGAAGAATCTAATTTTGAAGCAGATGATGATCATAAGAATGACAATGGAGACTATGATTTTTGTGGTGGATAAGTTTTGCTTTCTTAATACAATAAAAATCTAATATCTATTTTTATTTATGATAATGTACTTTTTAATAGCATACTGAATTTTCTTTAATTGTTTGACCGAGAAAAACATTTAGGCTGAAATGATGCGAAATGTAACTGTTTTTTTCTTTTTTAAGACTGTGGTAGAGAACAAATGGATTTAGGTGGGTGTGCTCATAGTTTTTGACCGATTCTTCACTTTTCAACACCTTCTTCAACTGTTCCTGGTAAAGATCTGAATTTTATTTTCCTTGAATTTTTTTCTCGATATATTATTTATTTTGATTTTTATATTTCATTCATTAATACACCATTTTTTTTTATAGATAATTAGAGATGATTTTTTAAAATATTGGTAGGTCTTTCGTCACAGTTAGTACATTAATTTAAATATGGTAATCTTCTTTATGTATTCCATTATGTATTTGATAAATATGCAAATTTTATTTTCCTTATCGTTCTGACATTTATAAATAACAGTTTCGACTGGCGGCCATAAATGATCTATTGATGGAAAACCACGCTCTACACTATCACAATCTACTTCAACACCTTCCTATTCTAATTCTCCCATTACTAATATACCTTCGCCATCTCCTTCAGTTGCACACCTTCCCATTCCCATTTCCCTTCTACTGATGTACATTCGCCGAACATTTTGACAGCACCCTCGGTGCAACATTCATATGTTGAGAAGAAAGACAATTGACATGTGATAGTTCTTTGCAAAGATTTGTAAGTACTAAATTTTAAAATTTCATTAGTATTGTTTGTTTTATTTATAAAACATATGATTCTTTTAATTATCTAATTTGTTTACCATTGTTTTTGTCTTTCTGATAGATTTTCAAATTGTGTTTGTCATTTATGAGCTCCATAGAATAGTGAATAACCATTGGGGAGGAGTTTCGATAACTTTCACAAGCACCCCAGAATAAATGAAAGAGCTATGGTGGAGTGAGTTTAAGGTAAGTTATGTCATTTAGTTTATAAATGAAAGTAAATTTATAATTTTAGTATAACTACTTGTTTTTTTATTGCATCGACAATTCATTTGGAATGAAACTGAAGAGCTTGAAATAAGAAGAATTTTTAGAAAAAAAAATGGAGATCACATCCGACGCGTATTAAATCATGCAAAGATTAGCGAAAGGAAATCAGACTGCATCACCGAAGAGAATTGGGGGGGATTGTGAATTTCTGGGAATCCGATGAGAGCAGACAAATGAGTGAACAAAATAAGAAAAACCAAGCTTGTAATTCTAGGGAATCGTCTGCGACATATGCGGGATGCTCAATCAATATAGATAAATATAGAAATAAATTGATAATTTTATTGAAACACTAATGTTCTAAAATAATATAATTATTTTTAAAACTATTTCATTATTTGTAACAGTGTTGTTTTTTTTTTCAAGACCAAGAAAATGGAAACCAAGCCATTATTCTTAAACATTTTTGCGCGGATATTTCAAAAAAAGACAAGATGTGGAGTGGAGAGAGAGTTAGAACAGTTAAGGTATGTAATTTTAAAACTTCCATTTATTTTACATACATTTTCAATATTGATTTGAACATATTGTGTTGAAATTATAATAACAATGTAGGAATATTAATTTATTAGGTTATTCTCTCCTAAGTTTCTTTCATTGCTTATTTTGATTCTTTACTTCCTAATATATACTTTCCTATTAGATTATTATTAATCAAATTTTGGGGATTGAGTAACATTTGCAGAAGTATTGTTATTTTAATTTATTTTACATACATGCACTTCTCTTTATCAAATTCGTTTATAGTTCATAATTTTTTTTTTTAATATCGGTAGGGTAACGAAAACTAGATTTTTTATTTGTCATCATATATATATATATATATATATATGAGTTTTTATTATATTGTTGTTTTAATTTTTTTTTAATTTTTCTCATGACAATGCAGGAGAGATATGATGAGCTCTTAGTGAAAAGTTCGAGTGTTAGTGGTGATACTGGCTCATCTAAAACATCTGTTGACAGTATGGCTATATGGCTCAAGGCAACTGGTGGAGAAGAGGGGGTAGAGTACTCAGGCTAGGTTCTTTGAATAGAACTTGCAAAATCAATCATCAATTTTCTTCTACCCGACCAACAGTAACAACAGAAATAAAACAATTGAATCAAGAGGTAAGCCACTTGAAAGACCTACTATTGCAAAGAGACACCGAACTTCAAGAGCTTTGCACACAAATAAGGCAAAGAGACCAACAATTTGATGAGTTTTGCGCACAATAGATGTTTATCATACAACATCTTCAGTTAGCCCCTACTTCAAGTCAGATTCCTCATTCTCTCTTTCTTCCTGATAATCCTCATGATGGTAATGATGGTGATGGTGATGGTGTTTGAGATTACTTATTGTGAACATGGTTACTTTGATTTTTATGGTTGTTGATACTATGATTGTTGTTGATATTTGAATATTAGGACTTAATGTTGTGATTGATTTTTATACTACTATTGTGACTATTGGTAGTTACATTATTAGCTGAATTTTTAGTTGATGTTATATGAATCTATGGGACTTGATCTCTAATTAATTGTTGAATTCTTAGTTGATTGATCTTATTAAATGGTTAATTGCATTGATGAGCAGAGATAGTAGAATATTGATCACTATTAATGATTGTTGGATGGATTAATGATATTGTTCAATGAGCAGGTAAAAAAAAAGTTATACAAGGTAAAAAATTAGAAATATGGGAACAAAATTCATTTCCATCAAAAATAATTCTGATTTGTCACAAATTTCGTCGCTAATTCTCAAAATTCAACGCTAAATTCGTCCTAGATTTGTGACAAATGACTTTTCGTTGCAAAAATTGCAACAAATATATTTTTGATGCTAAATTTGCGACAACAAATTTTGTCGCAAAATTCGTTACTAAGTTTGCCACAAAAATATATTTGTGGCTAAATTTTTTTTGTAACAAATTATTTTTTTTTGCTAATTTGCGACAAAGTTTTTCATCACAAATTTCAGGACGAAAAATTATTCGTTGCAAATTTTAGGACGAAAAATTTTTCGTTCCAAAATTTGCGATGAATAATTTTTCGTCCCAAAATTTGTCGTTAATTTGCAATAAAAAAATTGTTTATCCCTGAAATATGCGATAAATTTTGTGACAAAATTCTTTTTGTTGCAAATTTTGCAACGAATTGTAACTTTTTCATCATTATTTTTTGTGATGATTTATTAGGGACGAACTAGGGCTGTTATGACACTCGGGTAGTATCATGGGTACCAGTGACATTACCCGGTCAAAACTCGAGCTCAGGTATGTCGGGCTCGAGCTCGAGCTTGAGCTCGAGCCCAACTGAGTCGAGCTCAATAGCTCGACGGATCCGAAAATTATATTTTTAAAAATATTTTTAATTTTTTAAATAATTTTTAATTTTTAAAAATATTTTTTATTTTTAAAAATATTTTTTATTTATTAAAATAATTATATTTTTTAAAAATAATTTTTAAAATAAATAATGACACTACCCGATGACACCTGACGACACTTCGAGCTCGAGCTCGAGAAATGCAAGCTCGACGAGTTCGAGCCCAAGCTCGAGCTCATCCAAATAAAACTCGAGTCGAGTTCGGGTATCATGATACCCGAGCTCGACCCGGGTGTCATAACACCCCTAGGACGAACTATCTTTTGTCACTAAAATCATCGCAAATATATTTTGTGACGATTTTTTCTCAAAATTTTGTTGCAAATTCATCCCAAAAATATAGTTTTTTTGTAATGTACAGAAAAATTAGGTATCGAAAGAGATTTACTCTTTAAGGGGTTAACTTGATTCGAATCAGATTTAATCAAATTCAATATGAATACCGGATATAAGTAGTTTATTTTTTTTAAAAAAAAAAAGACTTAAGAGAATTTTAAACCTGAAATTTTATATAAAATACTAAGATTGATCTCAAATTGAATAAAATAGCTTATGTGTTCTTCAGGAGTTTTAAGGAGGAAGAAGAAAGAAGGGTTCATAAGCGAAGGGAAGGGAAAGGAGAGCATTTTCTTGAAGAAGAGGGTGGAAAATATGCACCTTTGTGTAGCTACCGCCGCTGCAATGGCGTCTCGCCACTCGGTAATACCTTTTGTCTGCTATTCCATAGTCGTACCACCACATTTAGAATGTTAAAATATAATTTTATATTTTTGAATATATATATATATCGTCGTCTTGTATGTGTATTTGGTTTTATTAAATTTATTTCTTTTTAATATAAGAGATATTTGAACTCGATTTCTTTTTTTATAAAAAAATATAATTAAATAGAATCGAAATAGTCTAAAAAAAAGATAGAAATAAAAAAATTTTATCATTTGAACTGTTTCTTAAGAGTTTGAACTCAAAAATTTTAAGAAAATGAATGATATTAATCGAATCATTATTTATTTTATTGAATTTATTTAATATATGTGTAAGGAGTCATCATTTAATAGTTAGTGTATTATAATTTTTTTAAAAAAGTACATTTTAATGATTTTAATTTATTTAATTGTTGTATAAAAAATAATTTATTATATAATTTTAGATTTATATAATTTATTATATAATTTGTTACATCAAGATTTGGAGCTTGCATTTCAAATTACACAGCACGCCAACCATAATTTATATAAATAAATAAATAAAACTTGATTACGTGGCTTTCTATGATTCGTTACTTTCCAAAAGTGGACTCTTGTTTCCATGAATAGCTACTTCACACCCTTTAGTCTTCTCCACTTACTGCTGTTCGCTCAGATCTCTCTCTCTCTCTCTCTCTCCCCCTAATTCATTTCACGTCTTCAGTCTCTCTGTCTATCTCTCATCTCTAGTGTCGAGTGCTGTGAGAGGAGAGAGATAAAAAGAGTTTTGGAAGGTGTGACAAAAAATGGAGAGGTATTTGAAGGACAACTTTGAAATGCCGTCGAAGAACTCGTCGACAGAGGCTCTAAGGAGATGGAGATCGGCAGTGGCAAATGTGAAGAACCGTCGAAGACGCTTTCGCATGGTCGCTGATCTCAATAAGCGCAATCAAGACGAAGTAAAGAGACGCGAAATTCAGGTTCTTCTTCACTCTCTTCTCTGTTTTCATCGGTTCTCGAAAGCGTAGGCTTCGATTTTTTTCAGCTTTTTTTTTTTTTTTTTTTCTTTTTTCCCTCCCTCTTTTCTCTCTCTTTTTCCCTTTTTCCCCCTTTTCCCTTTTCCCTCAAACTTTTTTCCTTTCCCCTTTTTTTTTTTTAAAAATAAAAAAAATTAAATTTTTTATTTTAATTAAAATTTTTTTTTTTTTTTTTTTTTTTTTTTTTTTTTTTTTTTTTTTTTTTAATATTTAAAATAAAAAAAAAAAAAAAAAAAAAAAAAAAAAAAAATTATAATTAAATAAAAAAAAAAAAAAAAAAAAAATTAATTTTTTCTTTTTATTAAAAAAAAAAAAAAAAAAAAAAAAAAATTAAAATTTTATCTTTTTTCTTTTTTTTTTTTAAAAAAAAAAAAAAAAAAAAAAAAAAAAAAAAAAAAAAAAAAAAAAAAAAAAAAAAAAAAATTTTAAAAAAAAAAAATTTTTTTTTTTTTTAATTTGATTAATTCAATTTAATTAAAATCTTTTAAAAAAAAAATTTTTTATTTTTTTTTATAAAATTTTTTTTATTTAAAAAAAAAAAAAAAAAAAAAAATAAAAAATTAAAATAAAATATTTCAATTGAGCATATGTTATGTCACAAATAGTGGGAGAAGGATTTCAGTGTTAAGAGACTTGCATGATCGAATTTGTTATTGTTTATATCAAGCTTTTCTTAGGCTGTTTCCCTAAGATGATTTTTATACTTCTTACTCATATAGAAAATTTGATGGACAAATCGCATGTATTTATTTATGATCTGCTAAATCTAATTAAATTAATGATGTCCTTTAAAAGGGGTAGAGACTATTGCTAGAAAATTTTCAGAGTTGAAAGGGCCCTTATTTAAAGCAATCCCACTGCAATTTGGCCTGTTGGCTACATTGTTTGCTGGCAAAAGCATATATAAAGGTTTTTGAATTATAATGATATCTTTAAAAAATTTAAATGGGTTAGATTTTATATAATAATTTATATCTTTAAAAAATATAATTTTTTAAATTTAAATAATTTTAAATTAATCAATATATATCTTTAAATTAAATAATTGATTCTCATATAAAATTTATTTTTTCGGTTTGTTTTTTTACACTCATTTCATCTATATTATTAAACTTTTTATTTGGGTCACTTTGCTAGTTCTGAGTTTCTATTTCTGAATTGATCTTTCTTCTTTTAGCAAACCTTTTTGATTTTTAAAGAGATGAAAATACTTGTGGTGATTTGGCTAAAACCCGCAGGTATGGAGCTCACAAATGAATTAACTTTATCGGTGGACCCTCCAGCGTATTACTGACATGCTTAAGTGTAAACTATCTACCATTTGTAGAGTCTAGATTTATTATGAGCACTTGTCATGGCCCATCCTAGCATGTCAGTCACCACAATCCACTGACCATTTTGAGTCGTGGATCCCACCCTGTACCGGACCCTCTTGTCTTCCACATTTTATTCTCTCTCCCCACCCTTTTCATTTTGTCGCGAGGGCTCAATTTTAATAGGGTCCAGCCTTTGTGCTTTACTTTATTTGAAGTGAACGTGTATATTAAAAGCTACTTTGGATACCCTCTTCAATGATGGTAAACAAGGAAGCTTCCTGGATGTTTCGTTGAAGGGAATACCAATGCACGTATGGATAAGAAAGCCTAGCAGAAGCAGATTATTGTATGAATTGATCTTGTCTATGCTTAGTTCTATACCACACCCTGAAATTGTGTTGCTGTTATGGGCCCACAATTTGATTGTTTATCTACGTTTCTCTTCCACCGTTCTAGATTCACTGCTTATGCTTGGGGATCAGCCCCAAAGTCATCACCTAACCGCTAAACAAATTAGTTGTGCAAGTGGATGGAGACAAAGAAAAGTGCATATTTAGTATTGATCCTTCTGAGAACTGGCGCCAAATTTGAAAATTTATTGGCTGTGGTCATAATTGGGACCGTAGAAGGAGTAGAATGGTAGAGATTGTACCAGAAACACGAGACCAGAATCTAGTTAAGCTAATACATTTCATGCTAGGTTTGAACTTAATTTTGTTTTAAGTTGGTCCTAACATTGTGGTGTTTCTTTTTTGGTATGTATAAATTACTGGTTGGACTTCACAAGAAAGTTTGTCGAAGGCATCTTTTCCTAACAGTGGTTTGAATCTTCTCCATGTTCTGCCGAATTGAGCTGATCGAATTTCTTGTGACAATGAACCTTGCAGGTTAGTGACAACTCGTAAGGTTGGGTATGTAGCTGTTTGTCAATATATATTTGTACTTACTGGGGCGAAGTCAAATGATTTTGATTATGGGGTTACGTTATATATTTGAAATAAGCTACTAGAACAACAGGAATTTTTAGAAGCAATAAAATATCTGAAAACATCGGCATCTGCATCAACATCGGCCACAATATGACCACTACACAAAAAGTTCAAGGCTTTGGTCCAAAAACTGGTATCCAAATACAATACCCTCTCCTCTTTCCTTCCAATCATCTAAGCAATTTATATACCAACGATTAGTTGAAAACAAACCTCGGAATCATTATCTACATCTGAATAATTATCCAAATACAAAACTAGGGCTTCCGTAAGAGAGCAGATTCATAGTAGTTTTCTTCGTTGTCAATGTCTTGCAAACAAACGTCGGAATCATTATCTTCATCTGAATAAGCTGCACAATCTTGGAGCATTATCAGCGCATGGATTTGCTTCACACACACCACAAAGAACCCCAATTGCTGTAATGCAATTTGAATTCTGATAACTCATAATTTGCAGCCACTGCCACTAGGCATCAGACAATGCAATTTCAATTGTGGTAAAACTATAGCACTGCACAAAATATGAATCAACAAAAACATTCAATGAACAAATCTATATCCGAAAATTCATACGCATTTCAAAATTATACAAAACATGGTTCTTTTTCTCCAAAAATTAGAATTTGGGTTCCACTATAAAAAAACCCTTAAAACAGAATCTTAACACTTTCTAAAAAGAACAACAATTCTAGTAAACCACAATTTTTTCCTAGTAAACCACAATTCTAAGCCAATGGACAAGAGTTGTCACCAAAATCTAGTAAACACTACGTGTCCCACCAATACAAATGGTCTGAAATCTTCTTCCACTGGAGTTGCATTTATCACTTCAGGCACCAAAGTAAAGAAAAAGAAGAAAAATCCAATTAATGCAAGAGACTGACTGCATAATACATGCAAGAAATATTCTTCATTCTCTGTTTATTAAATTAAAATTCAACCCATCACGCAAGGGGCATTTATTACTTTCCACACATGGAGAGAGAGAGAGAGAGAGAGGAGTACTCACGAGCAACAAAACGAGCGGGACTGGATGGAGTCGAATGGAGGAGGGTGAACGGTTGAATCAAAGAGAGGAGCAAGACAAAGAGGGATCTAGACAGTAAATTAAGAAAGCGAAGAGATGAACGAAACCGGTCGTTGGTGGAGCCAAGTGAGGGTTTAGATGTTGGGGGGGTTTGGCAGAGAGGAATAGAGAAACAAAGATAGAGACACGGGAGAGAAGTCGAAGATTGCTCCGATCGAAACAATGGTCTGTTTGCTTGAAATACAAAAAAACAAAAAACCAAATTTTTTAAGACATTTAAAACCTTTTGTCAATAATTTTTTTTTGGGGGGGGGGGCATCTAAATTTATATGATTTATTATATAGGGTTAAAATTTTTCTGTTGCCATAACTTTGTGCATGGAACCTGATGAGTTTTGAACCCGCTTACCCAAGAGGTTTCCCCTTGTGCTCTATGGACGCCTCCAATGTAATCTTGGAACATGACATGGGCAAGAACTTTATGCATGAGGCTACCCTTCATGTTTTGCACAATAAAGCATCAAAGAAAAATTGGAGCAACCTATTTTTGCACCATTTAGCTTCATAATCTGTGCACTTGGTAATGGTATGTCATGGTAGGACAGGAAGTTCCACTTCAGCAAAAGAAAAGAAGCTGACACGCCCATGATCTACATGGCAAGACTTCAATGGAATACTACTGCAGTGATTCTTGAGGCCTCTAATCTCCGCTACAGATGGTGGATTGCCCCTATAATAATAAGATAGGTTATTAAGGGAAAAATAAACTAATGAATAAAAAGCCATGCAAAATTAGGAAAGAACGACTTAACGGCAGTTATATCTCTTTGGCAAAAAATAGTAATAAAAATTAAAAAAGGCATTCCTTTTTGAGAAATCTCCATAAGTTCAATCCTGCTCACTCTTAATTAGGGCAATGTACTACTCATTTCGCTTTTTTTCCTTCTATTTTATTTCCTCTTCTTTTTTCTCTTTTTTTTTTTTCATATAAATTAGAACTCTACTCTTAACTACTTTGACCCAGCAAAAATGGAAAATTGGAAATTCCGCATCCGGTGAAGATGCGACCAACAAAGCAAGCAAAACCAAGCACCAACACATACAAGTTACAACACCCGAATGATGTGGCTATCATCTCAGCACACACTTGGACTACTTCTACAATCAACTTAAGCAGAGTGGAAAGATGTTGCAATAATCTAAACAGAGCTGCTGCTGTTTTTGTGAGCTTCTAAGATGATCATCTAGAAGTTGAAAGGGTGGCATGAATGAATGTAAGAGAAAGATAAAGCAGCAGGTTGACTGGTGAAATTTTATTTATGGCAGCAGGTTACTCATCATGTTTATCTAAATGTACACAAAATTGATATGGGAAATTAGCATGATCGTCCAGTACTCTCTTTTACTTAAAAGCAAGGATTAAGATCCTTCACGCAACAGATATCTCTTACTGCTAGTCTCTAATGATGGATAGGCAGACACAAACAGATACTTTATGCAGGAAAGTGGAAGCTATAAGTCTTTCTAACAACACAAATGTGAATAAACGTGATAATGTATCTAATTGGAGGAAAGCAACACGTGGTGCAGCACATAACATAATAGCAGAAAGAAGTATGTTACCTGATTAAGCAAACAATAAAATTTGGGTCACCAGGACAAGATTTTTTAAACTTGCTGTTGGGAAGATAAACATCAAAAACAGGTACCACCGCACGTATTTGCAAATTGTTGAAGTCTTCAGAAAGAGAATTTGTATAATCTGTCTCTCTCAATCTGTTACTTTCTGTTGTGTCATGAGAAGATGCAGATTCACAAGTGCCATCAACATTCTTCAGTGTCCAAGGAAAATTATGCCTCCCAACAATGTAACCAAGTGACTTCAAGTGCTTGTAAGCATCATAAGACTCCCATGAAATAATTTTTTGTTCCATGAACTTCAGGTATATTTCTCTCTGGCAAAGAGGATTATCATCATCATCCACGAGGCACAGTGCCCCAATTTCTTCCAAGTATCTGAAAAAAAAAAAGAAAGAAAGAAAAAAAGAAAGACAAAGAACTTGTAGAAGTATATAGAGAAATCTGTATGTCAAAAATCCAACGCTAAAACCGATTCCACAAATATTTATATTCAACTTGAACTTGCACAAACTTTTCAAGATGGCCCATCATTCCACTCATTTTAGGGATTAAAAAGGTACGATCAAACTAATCATGATTTCTATATATGCGGTATAGGAAAGGATGGCTACAATGTTCAAGGTCTCTTATCCACAAGATTCAATGCTAGAACTAATTAGAATGACCTATCAATTTGATTCAATGCATTCACTAAAAATCTAAGTCACAAGTGAAAATCAAACTGATCATGGCTTTTCTCTTAGCAGCAAAGAAATGAATGGCTCACATCACAGCCACAATATTCAAACGTTAGAATCATTTTTACAGTTCGAGCAGAACCAAATGAAAATAATTTCCAAGGGATTCCTCTAGGTGGAACCAGAAACTAAAACAAGGAATTAAATTGCGTTGCAACCTTAAAAGAGTTCAGTAATAAAATTTGTTATTTACTACTAATCGCAAAGTACTTTGAACCACAAACTCTATAGAATACAGTTCATTTTTTTTTTCTTTGTTACTTTAGAAAACTGAACTCCAATTTCAAGAATTCACAAGTGTGGCGTCAACAAAAGTGTAAATTAAATCAAATGAAATATAGTCTCCTCAGGAACACCAAAGCTATTGATCCACAATATTCAAAGCTAATATTCATTTAATAAGCCTAAACAAGAATGACCCATCAATCCAATTTCATGAATCTACATGTTATAAATTAATACAGGTGTGATGCATATAGAAAAGAAGAGTCCTTTTTTTTTGTTTTCTTTTTTAAGAAAGAAAAAGACATACAAGGTTTCCTCAATCAATAAATAGGTCTTGCCACTACGAACAATGCCAGTATTAAACCACAGTCGGCCCTTTAGTTCAATAATCTCAGCCATTCCCAAGTCGTCCTTCCAACGAGCCGCCAGTTTATCCTTCCTAGTAATTCAAGTCGAAGAAAAATCCAGTTTTATTTTTTCAATCAAACGTAGTCAAAAGCATTGATAGAAATGAAAATTAATTTTTTGCCCTCAATTCCTTTAATACCTGAATTGGGGCTTCCGTAAGAGAGCAGATTCATAGTAATTTTCTTCGTTATCAATGTCTTGCAAACAAACCTCGGAATCATCTTCATCTGAATAAGCTGCACAATCTTGGAGCATTATCAGCGCATGGATTTGCTTCACACACACCACAAAGGATAGGAAAATGAGGAAAACATTATTCTAGCCATACTTTTTTTTTTCCCTTGATGAGGGAAGTTCGTGGTAAAGAAAAATCTGTTCGTCAATTAATTAAATAAAAGAGCAAAATATAAGCTAATTCAAATGTACTTTATGAAAATTTTCTCGTTCATCCAACAAAGAAAGTATCCGGAAGTGGATTTTGTTGCACTTGCACAGCAATCAAAATACTAGCTCAAGTAAAGACCAAGCTTATGATAAATGGACAGGATTATGTGATAGGAACATAACACAAGATGGATGACAATACAAAGAACTTAGAGAGAGAGAGAGAGAGAGAGAGAGAGAGAGAGAGCTTTTGATATATTAAGTAATGAAATTGTATATTCTTATGAAATTGTTTGCAAAAGCTAAAAATAAAATAAAGAATAGATAAGAAAGGTAAAATTATGTCTCCGTATAAAATAATTTTCTAAGCTCGTTTTCAGAAGTGAAAGGTAGTAATAGAAAAATGACATCAATATAATCTAATGAGACCCGGTGGTCTCCGATCAATATAAATGTGGTTATTGACAAATTTCATTTGGTTCAACTTAAAACACGAGGAGATTTGTCATATCTTCTTTTTTTCTCAACTCCGAATCAACCCCCCTTTCAAAAAAAGTACTTTCAAGGAGGATATATCCAAAAGTAAAAGATGAATGCCCTAAACATGTTGCATTTGTAAAGTAAAAATCAACATGCCAGCTTGAAGTGTCAAAACACATCAGCCATGTGACTGATACAAGACAGTTTGGTGAACCTGTGCCACTTAGGGACCTTAAGTGTCCAAATTATGAATATAGTTATGACTATTCATACCCCGAAGAAGCTTCTTCTCATCCAAGAGCTGAGTTATCACGTAGTTGACAGCCGCAGCAATTGATACAGGGCTCTTCCTGCAAAATTTAGAGGGTCATTAACTGTAAGAAAATGGAAGCTACCATAGACATAATCAGTCACTCCCAACAATCACTACTCCCAAAATGTTTATCATTTGTTTAATGCCTGAATGTTTATAAATGAATTTGCAGAGCAATTGACATTAATTAGAACAATTACGGATTTTAAACCAAGTGTCTGACAATCCACGACAACCTAACCATGATAAGGAAAATGAAAACACATGAAAAACAACAAGAGGCGCAAATAATTATAGTCTAGCTCCAGCAAAAGAACATAAAAGATCCCAGAAGATAAGCAATAGTTAACTCCTTTTTTGAAAGAGGCTTATAGCCTACTTGGTGTAAAACATGCTGCAGGGATATCTCTAAAGATATAAAAGGTGGAACCCAGGAGCAAAAATTAGGAAGGATAAAGTGACAAACTGAGAGAATCAAACATAGGTAAAAATCAAATAATATTCACTAGGGAAGGAAGAGAATACTACTCATCATCTCTTCAAAAATAAGTTTTTGAGCCAAGGTTTCATGGGTTGCCCTTGAGATCACAAAAATGATAAACCAACAAGAAGGCATCCTAATAACTTATATGGAGGGAACAATTAACTAAACATCATCAGTCAACCTTTATGTCTCCTACAAAAGTCAATATATGTAAGGACATCACATAGTACTTCATTACTGTGGCACATTAAACCATTACCTCATAGGTAAGTGACAGCTAGGGTATGAGGAATCTCCAACCCATTGAAATTCAACATTTTTTTATTTTTTATTTTTTCAAATAACTTTTCAACAACATCAAATTTGATGTATCCTTTTGTAACGGCATTTTACAATCTAGACTTCCAAGGTTAGGACATTTTTTTTTCTTTTTTTTTTTTTTAAACCTTTCGTCTTTCCATCCGGTCCCCTCTCTCTCTCTCTCATATATATGAGGTAATGCAGTTCCATATTTTTTTTCTATGTAAACCATTCTTGCTTGCCTTTCAAAAAATTATGATTTGCTAGCATACTTAATCATTAAGTAGACTTAAAGGATAAAGTTCTAGATTACCCATAAAAACATTTCAAACAGTTGCCAAGACAAACAGAATAAAAAGTATCAACTCAGCAGGTGGAACTACAGAAGAGGTCATTGAGGATGCCAAACCTGTGCAGAACACAAGTAGTGGTACATCCAGAGAGCACTGATGAGCATGGGATTTGCAAGGTGGGGCAGGGGATTTGAACTCTGAATTGATTGTCCCAATTTACATCTCCATAAGGGACTCCACATGACTATTGGACCATTAAAATGAAGGCCTAATTTTTCCCCCATTCAGCTATCTTTTAGTTTATCATGCATATATTCTGCAAAATTCCAGTCCTGTGTCTTTCTTTATGTAAATTTTCTATAAATCATCCAATTTTTTTGATATGAGGCCAAAATTCTGATTAGAAAATAATGACAGGCTTCTAACACACCTGCTAAAAAGGCCTAGCGGGCTAATTTTTATTCACACTCTTGGCAACCAATTCTTTCATTTCCACACATAGGACAATTAAAAACTCATTTAAGCCTAAAAATGCACTTTTAGATGTTCTTGTAATAAACAGCAAAATGCAATTGTGTAGAACTCACATAACCTCAAATAATCAGCTCCAACAGAATACATGATAATGTAAGATACCTTATATCAAGTTCTTCCGACTTTTGAACAGCCTCCTGGGCAGCCTTAACAGATTGATTGGTCATACCAAGATTAGAGCAAAAACGCCTCTGCAATATAATGTTTGATTAACATCAGGGCACAAGAAATCAAGGCATAGTATGCAATGACACAACATATTCCTAGGAGTATGAAATAAGATTAACATTGTACATTAATATTGCATAAAAAACTCACCAAAAAGTCTCCAGCATGAATGGTACCCATCTCCATAGATTGCCCCATTTCTACTCCCAACTGTTTCACTATGTACTCTTTTGCTCGGTCAATTTCCTTCTTTGTAGCTCCATTGGCAACAGAGCAAATTTCTAGTTGAAACCACAGTTCAGCGAAGCTTATGCACTTGGAGAAACATAAATTGGGAAGCAGCCAGATTTTTTAAAAGAATCTTAAGTTGTACCCTTTACAGTCCGAGGCTTATCTTCTTGTCTGCAAGCAACGTACAGGCAAGCAGCCAAAATAGCATCTTGATTTCTTCCTCTGGTAGACTTTTGATCTTCGACCTTCTTATAAATCTCATTGGCTCGATCCTTCATATCAAAGGCCAAGAGCACAATCAAAGAATATACAGTGGGAAAAATAATAAATATGTTTACAACTTCAATTCTAATGAACTAACTTACAACAATACAACACCAAAATACACTGTTGAAGCAAAACACTCAAAGAAGAAGTCAAATTTAAGGATTGCATTCACAAATGCATAGAAAAAGAAATAAAAAAATAAAACAGGTAAAGGTAAGAACCCCCCTTAAAAAAAGAAAAAAAGTGACCAGGGTAGTTCTAGACATCTAAGGGGAAAAGAAAGGAACAAACTGCACATGCTTCCTAATATCTAATCCTTGTACCCTACGGTTTTTTTTTATACCAACATCATCAAAGGGGAAAAGAAAGGAACAAACTGCACATGCTTCCTAATATCTAATACTTGTACCCTATGGCTTTTTTGATACCAAAAAATGTATTTCCCTTTTAAACTATGCAATGACTTCAGAGCTTCCCTCCCCTTCATAAGTCTAAAAGGAAACGTAATCTCATACAAATATACTGAATGAGTGAAGCTGAAAATTTTGCAACTCAAGGGATATTGGAATTTGATAAAAGTTCCATCACGAATGCACCGATTAATCATGAATCCAGTATGTAGCGAAAAAGTTTAGGATATTCTCCCAGTTTTTCCATATGATTTGGAGGCAAATGAATGAGTGAAAACAAAATCTTTTACAAGGATTGCAAAAACAAATATCAATCATTTTTACATATAAATTGCAAGCAGCAAGCATAAAAATTTTAATACTGCAAGACCTTGAACTAAAAGTGTCAAGTGTCTAATTAGAAATTCGTGGTAGTATTTGTCGAACATTCCTTAATCCAACTCATTGACAACTCAAGACAGTAGCAGGTACTATACCTCCCATAACTGATAGAATAATGAGAATGACACACTGGGCTAGTTCAAAGAAAGGGAACCGAAAATTTCAGGAAAAAAGGTAATAAAAAAGGCACAAACCTAGCTTAACATGAGTGTCCAAAGGCCATCCAGAGAGCATTGTTCAAAGAAAGGGAGCCGAAACTCTAGGGAAAAAGTAATAAAAAATGCACAAACCTTGCTCAACATGGGTGTCCAAAAGCCATCCAGCAAGCATCATTTGTTCCACAATTGCAATGTAATCCCAAGAAGGATAATATTTGACCATAAGAACCTGGTGCTTAATTTTAAGGAACAAGACTAGAATTACTACTATCAATCATTTTCACAGACAACATCCTAAACAAATTCAGACGCAGCAACAGCTGGAAAGTGTCATGAACAAGTGGAGGCAGGTAAAACCCTCCATTTTAGACTTGGTCATGAGCGCAAGTAAGCAATCCAAAAGGAAGAAATTGCTTTTTTCAATGTCCACTCTGTCAGCATTGTTTTCCTGTTTCTACAAAGAACAACTACCACAAAACGCTTTGAAGCTAGCATTTATGACCACATCACAAAGAAGCAAAAAGTTTATTGCAACTCTTTTATTCATCAATTACATTAATCTGTGCAGCCCAATTGTTAAACACGATGTTGTCTGCAAACATATTAACAAGTAACCACAATAATGTTGATGAAAAATTGAATACCTTTATAGTTGCAACCAGGCCCAACCTGAAACACAAAACAGTAGTTTCAGCTATAAGGTTATGTATCTCAAGAGATGTGCAATTTAACAAGACATAGATTATATCAAAGGCCGGGGTTTTGATGCAAACAAATGGAAATGAAAAGATGATGTGCGTGCTAAGTAAAATAAATATTGGATGTATGAAAAAGGGCTACTCTTTCACATGGTTTTAAAATCTATAGGCAGAGGTCTTCAAAAATTTACGACCTAGGTTCTTAATAAATAGTAGAGAACCGCACTCAAGAGTACTATCCATCCCATAACCAGAATAAAAGCACATTTGTTTCTGTGCATGTGTTTCTGAGTGAGAGAAAGAGAGGAATGTTGTCACAGGTATGCAGAAAATCAGAAAATCTGGAACAATGTTGTAGCCCAACAATTTGCTCAAAAAATTGACTGTCTCCTTGTAAAAGGAATTACACAAAGATCCTTAACAAGGTTCATGGTTCTTCATACGTGCTTTGCAAGTCAATACGTTCAATAAACTTAAACTACTCAGTTTATTATAATTGGATACAAAAATGTTTATTTCCATGATTCTCCAATGTCCCCCAGCCAACCACTAGATGACCTTTAAAACCACCACTAAAACCTGTAGAGGCACACAATCTTGCTTTATAATAAGACAAACAAGGCATTCCTTTCAAAGAATGATAACCTTAATGTTTAACAAATGTCATTACATCAAAGGACAAAGGCAGCATCTGTCAACCACAACTAAGATACTAGAACTCTGTACCTGAAATAAAAATAAATAAATAAATAAATCCACAAAAGAAAATTCCCACACCTACAAGTTACTACGGGTACTCCATCACAACCAGAGTCGTACTTCAAGCCAAAATTGGGCATCTATCAACCACCACAATCAATATGCTAAAAGATATATCTTTGTTAATGACTAGATCCAGAAGAGCAGATTCTAATGTCATTAATTTTTTGTATACTGTTGCTTATCCAAATCTACAAACCATATTGTACCGACGACCGAAACTTAATTGGGTGACTGGTATGTTACCAATCACTCCTAAATTCTCATTCATAATTGGGTCCACATTGTTCCTAGCACATTCGTTTGTATAGTGACTAACATGGAAAGGCTAACCCAGAGAAAACCAATTAACAAATAATTATCTACTATATTCCACCAATTTCTATGGCTCCTTGAGTATCAAATATGAATCCTTATGCTGCCAATTTCTAAACTAAAACTTCAACAACTGAATTTAACCGATTCAAACTAGAAAAACAAAAGACTATGTAAAATATGAAGGATTCAATAGCCAAAAACTATTTTTTCCTGAAAATGAACGACAGAATGAAATCAGTTTTTAATCAGACACTAGACCAGTTCGTTTCTTTTTCCGAATACTCTACCAAATACCTAACTGATACAAAAGAACATATAATCCAAGAAAACAATAAAACACAATTATTCGGCCCAAAAATGCAATTTCAGCAACAAATTAACACAGAGCAACAAAATTTAGCCTCGTGATTGAATTCCAGCAAACTAGGGTTTCCAAGAGAGGAAAATAACCTTTCCGACATGGTTGCAATGGTTTTGAAAGCAAGAATAAGAGATCGATCAGGATTCGAACTCCGATTCTGCCATCTCCCAAGAGAAGACGTGAGAAAGTCACCGGAAGCTCCATTCGGCTTGGAAATCACCGTCGAAAGACCACCATCTGTAAGAAGAGGATTGGTCGGACCACCAACACGAACCGGATCGTTGTCGGCGGACTCATTCGCGAAAGTTTTCCACTCGGAAGTCTTGTCGATCGAGTGTGACTCGAGCACGAGACAGCACTCCGAACATACAGTATCTCCAGCAGAGTGATCGAACACCACTTCGGTGCTCTTCTTGCAGTCTGTACAGAACGCAGCCGCCATTTATTTTGGTTCGATTTTACCAGAATTTACGGTGGTATTATTCAGAGAATTTCTTTGTCTAGGTTTTCCGGTGATGAGGAGAAGAAGAAGAGAAAAATCAGAGAAACGTTACGGTTCTCTCCTCCAAGGAGAGACCAGATGAGTAAGACGAGACGTGTACGCTTTTGGCGTAAAAGATAAAAAAATAAAAAAATTTAAACAGCACAGAAAAATATTTCCTCATCTTGTATCATATGTGCGTTAAATGAGAAAATAGAGTTGTTATAACTTATCGTGCATAATTTCATAACTGAAAAAAAGAATTATTATATTAGAAAATAAAAATAATTTGTTTAGATAAACCAAGCACTTGTTAAATTCAAAAAATAAAATAATAAGAATTGAAAATGAGAGCTTAAAATCTGAAAATAATGAACTAAAAAATAAAATATAAATTCTGAAAAATAGAATTTCTGAATTATCAAAATCAATAGATAATACATTCCAAAAGTTTTATGAGATGATGAAAAATTAACCAAGTTACTTTCTATACAAAGAATGGATTTTTTCCAAAGAGGTTTAGGTCATATTTATGATCATGACATGCCTTCAAGTTCTAACACAAATATTTTTGTCAAAGCTGCAGAAACACAAAAAATAAGCACTTTTCAGCCTACAGTAAACACTCACAGAAGCTTACAAATGACTACTGAGAAAAATAAGATTCATGTTCCAAAAATTACCCAACAAACCACACAAAATCTGCAGAAAACACACTCACATTCTGCACAATATATGCACTGAAACTTTTCATAAACTGTAGAAAAATATCACAGACTAACACACAAAAATTAATATAGAAGTAACCATAGAAGCACCCATAGAAACACTCATAGAATATCTAATGAAAAACTACAATTTTATAGAAAATTTAATTCTGGAACTAGATATAATGAATTTAGTAATATGCAGAATTATTTGACTTATAGATCTAGTTATGCAAGAAAGAAAAATAATATTTCATGTTACATATGTCATAAATTGGGTCATTTAGCTAGGAGTTGTTTCTTGAACAAGTTTAGTTTATATCAAGATAGATTTAATTCAAATACAAACTTATTTTCAAAAGGACCCAAATTTATTTGGGTTCTAAAGAACAGATGATGGTTTTCTTTGTGTGTAGAAACAAGAGGCAAAAATGAAAGGAAAATTGTATGTTGATAGCGGATGCTCGAGACATATGACGGGTGATGCCTCATTGTTCAAGAAATTTGAAAGAAAGAATCATGGAGTAGTGATATTTGGATACAATCAAAAAGGAAAAATAATTGAAAAAAACATTGTAGATATAAACTCTACTTCTATAAAGAATGTGTTTTTTGTTGATAAATTAATGCATAATTTGTTGAGTGTTAGTCAATTGTGTGATTTAGGATATGATGTATTATTTAAAAAGAATAAATGCACAGTGTTTGATAGTGAGTCACATAAACAAATTTTTGAAGAAATTAGGTTAGGAAATGTTTGTATAGTAGACTTTACAATTTTAAATACTTTAAAAGAAAATTGTTTGATGTCTTTTAATGATGATATTTTTGTATGGCATAGAAAATTAGGATATATAAACTTTAAATAACTAGAAAAATTGTCTAAAGAAAATTTAGTTAGAAGAATTTCTGAAACATGTAGTGCATGTTCATTGAATAAATTAGTAAAAACATCTTTTAAGAGTAAAGATTACATTTTCACATCTAGACCACTAGAAATGCTACATATAGATTTGTTTGGACCGGTTAGAAACCTAAGTTTTGGAGGAAATAAATATGAATTAGTCATAGTATATGATTTTTTCTAAATTCACTTAGATTTTATTCTTACTCCACAAAAGTGAAACCTTTGAAACCTTCAAAATTTTTGCAAAGAAAATTCAAAATGAAAAGAATTTAAAAATAGTTAGTTTAAGAACCGACTATGGAAAATAATTTGATAACTTAGATTTTAGACAATATTGTGATAAAAAGGGAATAAATCAAAATTTTTCAACACCTTACACACCACAACAAAATGGAGTAGTTGAACGAAAAAATAGAACAATTCAAAAAATGACTAGAACTATGTTAAATGATAGTGGTGTAGAAAAATATTTTTTGGCCGAAGCCGCATCTATGGCATGTTATATAATAAATAGAGCTTATACAAGACCTATGACAAATAAAACCCCCTATGAAATTCTTAAAGGAAGAAAACCAAATATTTCATATTTTCATACATTTGGATGCACATGTTTTATTCTGAAAAATAATATGAATATTAGAGATAAATTTGATGAAAGAGCCATTGAAGGAATATTTCTAGGATATTCTTTAAACAGCAAGACTTATAGAGTTTTTAATAAAAAATCTAAAATTGTAGAAGAAACGATAAAAGTTAAATTTCATGAAAATGAATTTCAAAAATAAGAATTAGAAAATGATCATGTTATTCAATATAATATCCCCCTGAAAAATAAAAAGAAAAACAAGATGATCTAAATGAAACAAATGAAAATGAGCAAAGAGAATAAATAATTAGAAGTTGGAAATTTCTACCTAGTCATTCACCAAATAATGTAATGAGAGATATTAGTGAAGGTATAAGAACTAGATCAAGTTATAGAAATATTGAAAATCAGCTTTCATTGATATTTATCATAGAACCGAAAACCATAGAAGAAGCTATAGAAGATGAAAGTTAGATTGAAACTATGTAAGAAGAATTAAATCAATTTAAAAAAATAATGTTTGGACTTTAGAACCAAAACCAAAAGATAAATCAATAATTGGAACTAAATGGGTTTTTCGAAACAAATTGGATGAAAATGGAAATGTTATAAGAAATAAAACTAGGTTAGTTGCCAAAGGATATTCACAAGAGGAAGAAATAGATTATGATGAAACTTTTGTATCCGTTGCTAGATTAGAGGCTATTAGATTACTTTTGGCTTTTATATGTTTTAAGAATTTTAAATTATATCAAATGGATGTCAAAAGTGCATTTTTAAATGGCTACATAAAAGAAGAAGTATATGTAAGTCAACCTCCCAGTTTTGATGAATATAGTAAGGAAGATTATGTCTATAAATTGCAAAAGGCATTGTATGGTCTAAAACAAGAACCAAGAGCATGGTATGATAGATTGAGTGAATATCTTGTGAAAAATAACTTTAGAAAGGGAAATGTAGATACCACATTGTTTATTAAACATGTTGATAATGATATTCTTGTTGTTCAAATATATGTTGATGATATTGTGTTTGGTTCAACAAATGAACATTTGTGTAATGGCTTTAGCAACATCATGAAGAATGAATTTGAAATGTCTATGATGGAAGAATTAAATTTCTTTCTTAGATTGCAAATTAAATAATATTTTCATGGTATTTTCATAAATCAAGAAAAATATGTAAAAGAATTGATTAAAAAATTTGGTGTAGAAAATTCAAAGCATGTTAATACCCATATGTCTACTTCTATTATATTAGACCTAGATGTAGAAGGAAAAGATGTGAATGAAAAGCTCTATAGAAGCATGATAAGATCATTGCTATACTTATCCGCTTCTAGACCCGACATTTTATTTAATGTATGCTTGTGTGCAAGATTTCAAAACAAACTTAAGGAATCACATTTAAAAACCACAAAAAAAAAATTTGAAATATATAGTCGGTACAAAAAATTTAGGGATATAGTATCCAAAAAATTCAAATTTTGAATTAATTGGATATTCGGATGCCGATTATGCTGGTTGTAAAATTGACCGAAAGAGTAACTCGGGTACTTGTCAATTTTTAGGTGATATAATCATAAGTTGAGTATCTAAGAAACAAAATTCAATAGCTTTATCTACGGCGGAATCGGAGTATGTTTCAATAGTAAATTGTTGTGCTCAAATTTTGTGACTAAAATAACAATTTAGAGACTATGGGTTAGATTACAAAAATATTGTCATAAAATGTGATAATACAAGTGCCATTTATCTTACCAAAAGTCCCATAAATCATTCAAGATCAAAACATATAGAGATTAGACATCATTTTATACGAGATTATGTTTTAAGTGGTAATGTAGTTTCGGAATACGTTGAAACAAAAAATCAATTAACGGATATTTTTACAAAACCTTTTGATAGAGAGAGATTTGAATATATTAGAAATGAAATAGGAGTATGTTTCCCATTTTAAAAATTAAAATTAATTAATAAAGATAATTGCCTATAGAACTTTCTGTGCACAGAACTCATAGAGCCTCCAGCTTGTCTGTTAACTCTCTCTCTCCATTCGAAAATTTAAAACAGAAACCCTAAACCTAAAATTCGCCATGGCTTTAAGAAAATTATCAAGAATGAACAAACCATTCAATATTCCATCTTCCTCAACAATCAACATTTCAGATTCTTCGAGCAGTGACTCTTTAAGTTCTTATCATGATGAACATAATTTGAATTCTCAATAAAATTCAGTGTCCATTCATGATTTTCAATCCCAATCTACTCAAAATCAAACCCAATTTTCGTATCAAGAAGCTCAACAAAAGTTTTCCGAGGAAGAAATGCCTCAGCCACTTCGAATCCAAGTCCCTTATATTCGGTCTCGTCTGATCATATTCAACGTTGGGTCTTGCAGATTTATGGATTTTGATTACTTTGAGTGAGTGGGTTTGGAGATGAAAACTGTTCTTGAGAGGATTTGAGGTGTTGGTTTGTGCAACACAAATCAGAACTGCATAAGAAAGGTAATCTTTGATTTTTACAAGAATCTAGATACTGAAAGTTCATATGTTTTGAGGTCAAATATATTGGGTTTTAAAATTGAAATTACAAAGAATGATTTTACTCAGTGTTTAGGACTTAAGCAAACAGAGGATATGTCTCTAGATAACATGAAGAAAAAGGATGTTTATAGATTGATTAAAGTACATACTTACTCTAAAATTGGATACCTCTATGAGAAGGATTTCCCTGTGTCAGTTAGAGTTCTGCACAAGGTTGTTGTGATATGCATAATTCCTAGGTTTGGAAGCACAACAACAGTGACTGTGGAAGATGCCAAAATTCTGGTTGCAATACTTTTCGAAAGATAACTTGACATGGTTGATGTGGTTTTTCATTACATTCATAAGAACAAAGGCAGCAAACCGTATGACAATGTTCTTATGAGGCTATTTGAATTTAAAGGATTTGATTTTTCAGCCCTTAAAGATCCTATCCTAGAACCATCTATCCTAGGAGAATTAATGGTTTCTCATATGGGAATAACCATTTCTGACAACAATGTTTGGAAGGCCAAGGATAATTCTTTCTGGAAAGGCAAATTTCAAGGTAGTGGTGGCATTGCTTATCTATTTTCTGAACCAACCAATGAAGAAACTCCAAGATCCACTTTTGTCCATGGTGAATCTTCAAGGAGGAAGAAAAAATATACTAAAACTGATGATGATGACTGAAAAGAAAGGATTGAAAAGAAACTTGATGAATATCTAGAACGACAAAGAGATACTCAATCTAAAATCATTGAAGTTCTGAGTTTGCCGTCAAAGACTACATCCTAGACTTAGATACTTCCTGTTCTAATTCTCTGGTTTATAGGATTTTCGTTATCTACTTCTGTTTTCAGTCTTTAGCTTCTATGTTCTGACAAGGACTGGCTCCTTTGTGCTTTAATGATATATTTTTTTTTGTAATGAAATCAGACTTCAATCACACTCCTTGTTCTCTTCATACACTGTTCTGATTTATTTCTTTTTGATACAACAAAAAAGGAGAGAATAAGATTAGACTATGCATAAAAAATAACAGAAAGACTGCACTGCAAACTGCATAAATAGAAGACTGTCACACATTGAGGGAGAGAACAAATAATAAATCTTTGTTTAAAAAGAAAATAAACAAAGGCATGAACTTAGGAAGAGTTTTGAATTGAGAGCTGAATGAGTATTGAATATATGTGTTTACTTGTGTTATTTGAGAAGTGAAGTAATTTAAATATGTTTTATTGAACTCTTTTGTGCATTTTTTTAAAGGGTTTTGTTGTCATCAAAAGAGGGAGAATGTTGAAAATTGTTGTTTTCTTAGTTTTGATGATAACAAAATCCCTCATGGTGTTCTAACAATTTTATTTAGTGTACAGATGTTAAAATTAATAGATTAATTTTATTAAAGAAAAGTCATAGATTTGGGTTATGGAAGCAATGCTTATTTGGGTTATGGAAGCAATATTTTTTTTTTATATTTATTGAAGTCCCAGCCAGCAAGTTAAGTGTAGTTTGGGTACTACACTTAACCCTAAATGAAGTCTAGTGTTGCATAAATGATTTCAAATTGTGAGAGGACTTTACATTCCAAAATCTCCATATTTAGAAATTTTTCTAAGTATAAAGCTGTGATCATTTAACCATGTTTGGACCTCAATATCGTCTTATACGATGAAGTATTTTTAATACCGAAAGTTATGTTTCAAAGAGGGTATGTGGAGCTTCAACTTCAAGCAATTACAATACATTTATCTTATTGGAATGGTGGAGAAAATTCAGCTAGAAGTTACTTGGTCACTCATTTTATATAGTAGAAATTCTGGACAGAATATGATTTTCAGTGGGTATTTGGACCTCAATATCTTCATCACAGGTCAGGGTCTTATGAGTTTATTTATTCATCACTATAATACTATAGTTAGACAATGAATATGAGATTTTATGGCATAATTTCGTCGAGATTTTGGCGAAGAAATAAATGGGCAAAGTCAACATGTTGAGCTGAAAAATTTTGTGTTAGTGCTAAAATTTTGGACTGATTTTGAATTTTTTGGAGGAGCTATCATATAGATATAATCTAACCAGCTTTTGAATATATTGGAAGGATGTTTAAGTTTCAAATAAAAAATATTTATTACTGGTAAACATCATTATTCAAGGAACATTTGAAGCCTATTTTTCAGAATGGTTGGAGGAGTTGTTAGTGGTAACTCTGGGATTTTTTTACAGTAGGATTTGAATTTTGAATGAGCAGTTTGTTCAGCAACAGGGGAGCTTCGAAATTCAATAGAGAGATACATTTAATTGCAATTTTTTGAAGAGAAAAAAATAGTAACAAAATTCTTGAATTCTGAGAAACAAATTCTGCATCTTGAACATAAATCAGCAGCTGCCATTTCTGATTTCCTGCACTTATACTCATTTGTTTAAGCATTGATTTGAGTTGTATGGTTGTGTTGAGTGAGTGAGTCATTGTATGAGTTATTTTCCATTGTTGGACAAAAGATTCTTCATGGTATAAAGATCAGAAGTCAACAAGTGGAGTGTATGTAGTTGATTTGATGATAGTGAAAACTAGCTAGTGGTTAGACCCCGGCTTGCTTGGCTGGAAGAATGGACGTAGACATTAGGCCGAACCACTATAAAAACAGATTTGTCTCCTTACTCTTACCTTTAATTATTGCATTAGATTGACCATAGATTTAATTATTGAATCAAGTTGAGTAAGATTTTTGAAAAACTAAGTTTTAAGACAATCAATTCAACCCTCCTTCTTGGTTGTCTTTGGGACCAACAGCTTTAACGACCACCAGATGCTTCAAACGTCTAGCCAAAGACATTTGTCTGGTTCTTCCATGTGTCTTCCATTCTGGTTGAATAAGACCAAAGGGAGGATAACTAAATCCAGCCTTGATGTATTACAAGACAAAGCAAATCAAAGAATTCATGGCTTTGCAGATTTTCTGGAAGAAAAATGGCGGCCATGTGGATGAAGCCATTTCAATTATTAAAGGGGCTCCCAGTTCCAGCCAAAAGGCGTGAAGGATTGGTGCTTGATTGAGATTCAAGGAATGAAATCTTTTCTTTTATTCACCCTCTTTCTTGTTCTCCTAGTTGGAAAGACTAATACAAGAAAAGATCTAGGCGAGTATCGGAAAGATATCATGAAAGATCAGCCAATGCCAGAAGCCATTTGAGGTCTCATCTGATCAAATTCTGCGCAAAGCATTCTAAACGAGAAGCATAAGTTTCAAACATCTGCAGAAACAGTGAACAAGGTCAAGAGTTTTAGGCAAGAGTTTCTGGTTTCTGGATTTACGACGTAGATAATTGCTTAAAGGAAGAGAAGTCATTTCATAAAGTCAGGGTCTAGTCTATGGATTCATGATGATGACAATAGCTTGAAGCATAACTTTTTTTTTGTTATAATATTCATTATTTCAATAAAAAAATCTTTTTATTTTATAAATCTTATCACAATGTTTGAGTTACTCCTTTAATGATCTCGAGATCACGAGTTCGAGGTATGAAAATAGCCTATTTACAAAAATATAAGGAGAAAACAGTATACATATATGCTCATTCTCGAAATCGACTCTAATTGTTGAGACTAAAATTTTGATTATTATTGTTATATTTAATAATATTAATATTTATAAAAATTACAAAAATCCCATATTAGTCAAGTCAATAACATAGGCAGGTGAACTTTATTCAATATGAGCATATTGCTATAAAGAGTTTGCAAGTGCATCTAGAAAATGTTATTTGTTTTGTTTCTTTGGTGACAGTTTTTATGAGTGTGAGTGTCAAATTGAATGTCGACAACTTTTTGTTGCACAATTCTTAAAAACTAAAAACTTTGATTGATGGAAAATATATAAATTCATAAAAATTTTTAAAGAGTTTTTGTTATTGACAAACACTCCCCAAATGTCATATTATAAGGTAATTTTGGACTGGTGGTATCATGTACTCGGTGGTGAAAGGGGGGGTGCCCCATGAAATTTTGAGAAAAAAAGTTTAATGTCTATAATTATTAATGGCATTTAAATTTCGAAATTATCATTGAAAAAAGTAAAAAATACTACTATAAAATTTAAAAATATCATTAAAATTACTTAGAATACTTTTTATTTACTTAAAATAAAACTTTACTCTCCACTTCTTACATATATTATATTACGTCTCTGTGGTTCTCCCCTGCCTCCAGCTCAATAGTGTGCCGCTTGCATGCCTCCCCAACGTGTATGACTTGGCTCCTATCACCCCCTCAATCTGGTTCATTTCACGAAAATTTCTCAACATTGATATTTTTTCATTTTTGAAATATTTTTTATTTAAAAATATTTTAATATATTAAATTAATTAATATTTATATAAAATTATTTTATAATTTTATATTTACACATTTTTCCATATTTAATTAATTAATTATTTAATTAATTATATTTTTATTTTTATATTATTTATCTTATTGATGGAGGTGAGTTATGGCTCCACAAGTATCGGCTCTTTCTTGACTCAACAGTAGCCGTCGATGGTAGATACACCTGCAAAAATAACCGGAGGATGCTCCAATGGGAAGACTCCGACGCTCAAGTCAGTAAAGAGCAATTTTCGTTTGAAAGAAACAGATTGAGAGTAGAGGGAAAGTGGTTCTCTGTGTTCTGTGTGCCCCCTGTGTTAGGCCAGAAAGCATACCTAATGTCGAAGGTTTTGAGATCTCTTATACCTGTGAGAGTCATGTGCTGTTGAGAAACTTCCACTCTACCGTTCTTATCGAACCGATCCGGGGATCTCGGAAGTCAATATTACGAATTGATCACGATTCTTATATATCGGGAAACCTTATTCTTCAAGAGGGATGTTTTTCTTATCTGAAAGATTTTGGAATTGCTGTTATGAAATAAGAAACTGAAATCAAGAAAGTTCTAACATTTCTTTATTAATCAATATGGGTGTTGCCCCTTGTTCGGTTACTCGATCGATAAAGGATCTTTCGAGACTCGTCCGGTTAGAGGATTGACATTTGCTTAATTGGAAGAGGAGACTATCTTTGATCGGTTAATGAGGCAACTGAGACCCGATCGTTCGGTAGATCCGGACGGCTAAGGCCCTTCGGTAGATCAATCAGAGCGGCTATGACCCTTAGTGGATTGTTGTTGTAGATGTTAAATATTGTTCGGTAGGCCCTTTTTCGTGGGTCTTTGGAAAATTGGCTCTTTTGGTTTGGGTCTAGGGTTATGTCCCATCATTTACCCCCCAATTTATGGCTTTCTTGGAAAAGAAAAGTCATAAGTGAAGATTTGTGAGGCGTGTTTCGTACGTTATGAATGTATAGGGACACTTGGTCCATCTCGATTCGTCATCCTGGTACATTAGAAATGCGAGCCTGTCTCACAACTTTCTTCATGGGGAGCTGAAAACAATTTACTCCGGCATTTATGACTTGTATTTGTGTTGATCCGTTTCGTCTTCCTTGAATTAATGGAGGTTGTCACGCCCCGAACCGAGATCGTGAACAGCCGTCCGTTACCCTGGATGCCGGCTGTATTTCTACAAAAAATCGGACAGAAGCTCCCCATAAATCAGAGATCTCCCATGTACAAATAAACCTGTATACCTGTATAATTTAAAATCATCTTGTAAATTAAACAAATGGTCATCCCGGCCTCTCCAAAACCAATAAATCCCACAACCGACATCCAGAACAACGCAAGACTAAATAAATTACCAGCAGTCCTAGCCACAGACCTCTACTGTCATGCCCAACTAGAGCATGAGCAGCCGCCAGATCGAGCGGATCTAAATTTATACAAATATATTACAAATTCCCAAGTTAACACTTTAAATATTTACAAATGGCTCAATGCAAGTGAAATATGAGAGTTTCGCAAACAAAAGTCCAAAAATTATACAGTCATCCCATAATATGTACACGGCCAACTACGGATCTCAATATCAAAACCATGTAGGGTCGACATAAAGTACGAAATTCATATTTTCAATTAAAACTTAAATCTCACTGTCATAAATATCAAATCCACCAACAAGCTATCAAGCTCTCTAGAGTCAAATGCATCGCCCTAGCACCATAATCCTGTCTGGGGAGGGAAAGAAGAGGGGTGAGTACTCAGGGAAGAATACTCAGTGAGTGAGTGGGTCAATGCAATCGTCTAATATGAGGTGTGAAACTGGAGTGTCCAAACATAAGTATACAAATCATATTTCAAATCATCATTCTTTTCATTTCAACAATATATCATTAGCACGCATTTTCAAGTCAAATATGAATCCAAAACACTGTCATTAAAATCATAGAGCTGTCAGCCGAAAGTGTCCTGACAGAGGTCTACCTCGACCTATGACAGGCGTACCGGGGGTGTTATATGCGATTTTATTTAAAGTGCTCTCTACCCTGGCGTTGGCGACGAAGCTCGTCTAGGTGCTAGACTTGGATAACATCCAAATCCTCCCCCTTTTGGGTTCAACCTGACTAGTACCGTGTCGTAAATATAATCCCGACAACTCGTGGGATACCTCAGGCCTAGGCATATTCGGACGCCACCCAAGCGCCTCTCACGGTGTTTTTCGTAACACGGAACAATACATACCAAAGCCCTCAAGGCCAAAATCAATATCGTATCAAACATGTGCCGTAAATCAGGTTCACAAACCAAATGCAACATATAGCATAAAATGATACATTATACATTTCAACCACATGGATGCATATTTTCATAATTCAACCAAATTTTTTGGACACTCCATCGGTTCACAAAAAGTCAGTTTCAAAACCAGTCAAAACCTTTCAAGCACACGACAAATTATGCTCATTTATCAAAATGATGTAAAACAAGGTTTACATATTAGACAGAAAGCATTTAAATAAATCTCACTCACAGTACGGGGGAGGGTAGCGCACTCCCCAATAATACCACGAAGCGAAGAAAAAGTGTTTCCCTCAATCAAGACATCCAACACTTACGAATGTATAAAATCAGCAAGTTTCAAACCTGTGCAGTTATAGGAAATAGGCTATAACTTCTAATACATATTTACAAATCAGGGGTTTCTTATTTCATTTTTAAAGCTAAGGATGTCTAGTGTCTAAGGTAGAAAACCTCATGTCATTTGGAGTGTGTAGAGAAAGTTATGCTAAAGGACTACATGTTGTTCAATTGGCTAAAATGCATGTTTTTCACTTTCAAATTTCCAATGTCAAGTCAAGTATTTTAGGCCAGTACCTTAACTCTTCATATTTTGTTTATGCTTACAACATGTCCACAAGACTCAAGTGGTGGTACTCAACCAATCCTGCACAAAGCTCACACCAATCCAATCTCTTGCCACACATAAGAGCCAGCATATACACCAACACACTCTTATTCAAAATTCTTTATCAACTTCTTCTCTTCAATACACCAATACAATACTATACATTTATCATATAAATACAAACACATGCTTTTGTTCATTCTTTACAATTAAACATTTTCATATCACTTTAACACACAAATATCACTATATATGCATACACTTTTTATACCTTATTACATACACAAATAAGCCTCAATTTTGCTTACCAGATTCATTCCCAATCTCTCCAATGGATTCAGTCAAGACATTTTTGCATCCACATGCTCGCTAACCTCTATCCAAAATTCGGCATACATATATACATAATTCCTTACACTCATGGCCTCAATTTCACATACACATAGTCAATAACACACCACAAAATTCTGCATACTTTCTTATTCCATTTTCCTTACATTTCACTACATATTTCACATGAAAATGACTTTCTTTTTAGTTTCCATTTGTGTAGAAAATTTTGCACTCATTCCTTCCTCATTTCATTTACTAATACACATATATACACACCATACTTCAATGCCAAAATCCAGCACACACACAAGTACGTCAAATCCACATTTTAACACTCAAAATCACATTAAAACCCATTAAATTTCATAACCAAAGTTCTAAATTTTCCGGTACATGTTTCCTTAGGGTTTCTCCCCTCAATATGTGTTCATTTAAGACTTAAATCAAACATTTCATATACTGAAATTTCCTGCACACTATAACATTCATTTACTTGATTTCCACACCCAAATTAAGCAAAAATCAACACATTTACACAATCACCTTTCTAGATTCTCATTTCATCAATTTCATTCCATTTATAAATAGTCAATCAAATCAAAATCAAGTCTGATTCAATTCTAAAACCAATCAAAATTGAAAATACGCTTAAAATAAATAAGTTTCTTATGAACTGAAAAAATTTTTGAAAAATCATACACTTTTCAATTCACATCCGATTTCTTCAACCCCTATGTCATTTTCAAGGTATTGAAGTCTATTTTCATAATACAAAATTTGTATTTTGATTTTCTATATGCAGGGCAACTTAAAATGAAAAGGACTGCATATATCCTTAAACTTAAATCCCAATTTCCAACTGTTTTCATGCATACGTCGAATTAAACTCTAAGAGAAATCATTTAAATCAATTTAACATAATTCTATCATTCGGAACAGCCCAATTCGTGTAAAATCCTATATTTAACCTTACTAATTACATATAAACACTTCAGAAAATGCATTCTCCTTAAATTCAACATATTTGCAAGACATATACAAGAATCCCATCTTAAATTTAACCTCAACTCATTCAATTATCGAAGGAACTAGGATCTTACCTTACTTAGGGTTTCCACAGCTCAGTATCCTAATATCTGTGCGCAAACCAATTCGAAATCCTGTAATATTTCCAAATTGAAGCACGTCTGAGTAATAAAACCTAATTACCAAGGAAATTCGAAGTCCTAAAGCAAAATTGAGACTCAGCCCTTACCTACGCAGTGGAAGGATCGCAAGAAACCATCGCGACCTAGGGTTCGTTTTCTGAAAATTGCTGTGGGCTCTCGAAGGAAAGAGCAAAGCACTCGAGCGTGCGAGCAAGGGGGAGAAGCAGCTTGCAGCTGCGTGCGCTAGGATCTGTCGCGCGCTACAGCCGTGTGCGTGTAGCTCGTAGTCGCGCGCGCGCAAGGAGCTGTCGCGCGCTATCGCACGTGCAAGGAGAGAGACAGGGAGAAACAGAGAGAGAGAGAGTGGGGCTACGGTGGTTGGTGGTGTTGAAGGAAGACAGCGGCAGCGGTGGTTGCGATGCGGCGGAGGAGTTTACGACAGATTCGAGAAGAGAGAGATGGAACCGAGAGAGAGAGAGAGAATAGAGAGGGGATAGAGAGAGAACCGAATGGAGAGTGAGAGAGAATGAGGTGGTCGGAGATGGCAGTGGAGGAGCCGAGTGGGCGGCGGCGATGGAAGCGGTGGATGGCGGAGGAAGGTGAATGGTCGCGGGAGAGGATGAGAAACGAAGAGGGAGAGAGCGAATAAGGGAGAGAAATTAGGGCAAAACCCTAATTTCAATTTGGGGGCAAAACGCTACATTTTGCTCCCTTTTTTTATAAATTAATAAATAAATAAATAAATAATTATCAATATATATATATTATTATATCCACTTTTCTCTAGCATATAAATTTCGTAGAAATGGGATTTACTGTGAATTACGAACGCAACATTTTAAAATATACCAAAAATTCAAGTTTAATACCTCAAAATCGAAAATCAATATAAAATTTAAAATTTTTCTCTATATATATATATAAACGGAGGAAATATTTTTATTAATTTCAAGTACAGAAGTACAATACGAACACCGTAGTGTCGGTGTTACAGAGGCCTCCCCTTTTTACTGTTATAAATAGTTATGATGCGTGTTCACTTCCTTTTGTAGAGGGTTGATGTTCCTCCTTCTTGGTTGCTTGGTGGAGGATGATTTTTTCTGAGAGTCGGTTTTTGGGGTACTGCAATGTGCAACGCTTCTTAGTCGAGGTGACTTCTGCTGGAATGAAATCTCATTAAAGAAGAAGACTGTCGGAATGGGACCCATGATCTTCTCCGGTTGGTCCTTACCTTTTGGATGTGGTGGGGGTGTTTTTTACACCGTCTTTGGATGGGTAAGTCGAGCCTGGGCTGTGTTGGGGACGGCAAAAGCCGGGCTCGTCTTCTCTTATTCCTAGCGCTTCATTTTTGCATTGTTTGTAAGGATCATGTTCTCCCTTGATTTTGGATCATTTCCTTGGTCCATAACAATTGCTGAGAACTGCTTATGGAAGGTCATCACTGTGTATTTCTCGTAGTGTAACTAACCCATCTTAACGGTTTATGTATGATACCTTGTAACCGAATGTATTATTTCGCACAGGTGTAAATGAAAAATTTATGTTTTACTTACTTGAATTCCATCTCTTTTCTTTCTATTCTTCGTCCAGTTGCACGCCTTTCTTCAATCTTTATCAAAGTGGATGGGTAGGCACTGGGCGACTGAGGTCCTCTGAATGATAGAGAAAATTTTAAATTGTAGGCCGCGTCCACCCGTCCGAGGAGTCACATCCCCTATTGACGACGCGTACGATCGGTAGAAACTGGGCAACTGAGGCCTCCCAATAGGAAAACTATTTTAAGTTGTAGGCCACCGCGTCCACCCGTCCGGAGAGTTATATCTCCTATTGACGACGTATACGATTGGTAAAAGCTGGGCGACTGAGGCCTCCCAATAGGAAATTTTTTTTAAGTTGTGGGCCGTGTCCACCCGTCCGGAGAGTTACATCCCCTATTGACGATGCGTACGATCAATAGAAACTGAGCGACTGAGGCCCTCCAATAGGAAAACTTTTTTAAGTTGTGGGCCGCGTCCACCCGTCCAGGGAGTTATATCCCCTATTGACAACGCGTACGATCGGTAGAAATTGGGCGACTGAGGCCTCCCAATAGGAAAACTTTTTTAAGTTGTGGGTCGCGTCCACCTGTCCGGGAAGTTACATCTCATATTGACTATGCGTACGATCGGTAGAAGCTGGGCGACTGAGGCCTCCCAATAGGAATATTTTTTGAAGTTGTGGGCCGCGTCCATCCATCCAGGGAGTTACATCCCCTATTGACGACGCATACGATCAGTAGAAACTGAGCAACTGAGGCCCTCCGACTGGAGATCTTGAGTCGTGCTTAAGAAAGACCTCCCGGCTATCGGATAGCGCTGAGGCTTATTGGTAGTATATGTACAAGTTTTCTGAGTTCCAAGTCCTAGGTATCGCCGATCCATCTAGGTTGTCGAGTCAATACGTTCCTGGTTGGACTATGAAACGTACTTGATATGAACCATCCCAATTGGGGGCGAGCTTACCCCCGGGCTGCTGTTGACCGGTAGCCTCCACTTTCCGTAGCACCAATTCTCCAGGTTTAAATGTTCGGCTTCTAACCCTTCGGTTATGATACTAGGTCATTTGTTGCTGATAGGTCACCATCCATGTTGATACAGATTTCCATAATTCTGGAAATAAGTTAAATCTTTCTTGTAGGGTACGTTCATTTTGTTCGGCATCATAATGAGCTACTCGGAGCGAGTGAATGTCTATTTTCATAGGTATGACTGCCTCACTTCCGTAAGTTAGACTGAAGGATGTTTCTCATGTTACCATTCGAGGGGTAGTTAGATATGACCAGAGGATGCCATAAAGTTCTTCAACCCATTGTCCCTTGGTGTCATCCAACGTTGTCTTTAATCCTTGCAGGATTATTCGGTTAGTTACTTCGGCTAAACCATTGGTTTGTGGATGAGCGATCGATGAGAATCTATGTTGAATCTCCAGTCTCTCGCCAAACTCCCGAAAATGCTGATTGTCGAATTGTTTCCCGTTATCGGTGATAAGGACGTGTGGTATACCGAACCGAAAGATAATATGAGTCCATACGAAGGATTGGGCTTTTGCGGCCGTGATTTGGGCTAAAGGCTCAGCTTCCACCCATTTCGTGAAGTAATCGATCGCCACAATCAAGAATTTTTGTTGTCCCGTGGCTGGAGGAAACGGTCCGAGAATGTCTATCCCTCACTAAGCAAACGGCCAAGGACTGGATATTGGGTTAAGCTCGGTTGAGGGTAACCGAAGAACCAATGAAAAGCGCTGACATCTATCGCACCTTTTAACGTAGCTGTCAGAATTGACCCTCATGGTTGGCCAGTAGTATCCCTGTCGAAGGGCCTTAGAGACTAGGTTTCGGGCACCTAGATAATTGCTGCAAACTCCTTCATGAATTTTTCGAATGACATAGTTTCATTCTTCGGGAGTCAGACATCGCAGATACGGGTGAGTGAATGACTTACGATAGAAAACCTCATCGATTATGACGTAGTGCGCAGCTTTTTTTTTTCAGTTTTATCGTTTCTGCTAGGGATTCTGGCAGGCGGTCGTATCTCAGGTAATCTTCTATAGGGTCCTTCCAGCTAGGCGGCTGATCGACTAGGAGGATCTCCTGAGGCTCATCGATAATGGGATACGACAGGCTTTCAATATACACTGTTCGGCTGAAAGCGATTGAATCGGAACTAGCCAGCTTCGACAGAGTGTCTGCTCGCGCATTCTCCGAGCAAGGGATCCGTTGAATGTCTACTTTGCCTAACCGATCCATCGTCTCACGCAACTTATTTAAATATTTCACCATGACCGGGTCTCTAGTCTCGTAAACTACCTCGATTTGCTTCACGACCAACTGGCTATCCGTAAACACCCTGACATTTCGCGCTTCCATATTGGTGGTAATTCTGAGGCCCGTTAACAAAGTTTCGTACTCGGCTTGATTGTTGGTGGCTTGGAAATAAAAGCAGAGGGCGTACTCTGCCTTAAAATAATTTGGTCTTACCAATATGAGTCCGGCGCTGTTTCCTGAAGAATTTGACGATCCGTCCATGTGGATGGTCCATTCAGGGTCTGTCCATTCTTCTTGATGGCTAGGAAGCTGCCCTTCAGACACTATGGGTAAAGTGTATTCAAGGATAAAATCTGCCAGCTCTTGGCCCTCTATAGCGGGTCGTGGTCGGTATTGGATATCAAATTCGCCTAACTCCACACTCCACTTGATGAGTCACCCTGATGTATTCCTCTTCTAAAGAATTTGTTTCAACGGTTGATTAGTGAGTATCACGATGGTATGCACTTGAAAATATGGTCGAAGGCGCCTTATTGAGACAATCAGAGTATAGGCTATCTTCTCGATTGGTCGGTAGTTAACTTCAGAATCTTTCAGTATCCTGCTGATATAATAAACTGGCTTCTAGGTGGCGGACTCCTGTCTCACCATTACGGAACAGAGTGCTCAGCTAAATATAGGTAAAGTTCCTCCCCAAGAATGGGCCGTGAGAGCAGCGATGGTTGCATCTGATATTCTTTAAGCCGTTCGAAAGCTACTTGACATTCGAGTGTCCATTTGAACTATCGGACCTCTTCCACGCGTCAAATATAAGCTTATACTTTTCGCCAACCCTAGAAATGAATCGGCTTAAGGCCGTTATTCGACCGGTCAAGCGTTGTACTTTCTTTAATGTCTGGGGGGAGTCATGTTTAATATTATTTGTATTTTTTCGGGATTGGCCTCTATCCCTCGATCAGTAATCATGAAGCCCAGGAACTTCCCTGAAGCGATCCCAAATGTGCATTTTTCTGGGTTTAGCCACATATTGTACCGTACCGCTCCAAAGTCTGGAAGGTTTTTTCAAGATCTGCAACATAAGCTTCTGCTGTAATACTCTTTACTAGCGTGTCGTCGACATAAGCTTCAATGTTCCTGTCTAATTGGTCTTTGAACATCAACCAGCCGTTGGAAAGTTGCTCCGGCGTTCTTCAAGCCGAAAGGCATGACCCGGTAACAGTACGTACCGAACTCGGTGATAAAGCTGGTTTTCTCTTCATCTTCTGGTGCCATTCTGATTTGGTTATAGCCGGAGTAGGCGTCCATAAAACTCAAAAGTTGGTATCCCGAGGAATTGTCTACAAGTTTGTCAATGTTAGGGAGCGGATAACTATCCTTTGGACATGCTTTGTTGAGGTCGGTGAAGTCTACACACATTCTCCACTTGTCATTAGCCTTTTTCACCAAGACTACGTTAGCCAGCCATTTGGGATACTTGACATCGTAGATAAATCTCGCTGTCAACAACTTCTGAACCTCTTCCATGATGGCGCGTTGGCGTTCAAGGGCGAATACCCTCTTCTTCTGCTTAACCGGTTTGAAGTCGAGATTAACGGTCAGTTTATGGGCTATGACCGACGGATTTATGCTAGGCATGTCTTCTAGAGTCCATGCGAAGATTTTTGAGTGTCGTTGCAGACAGGCGACTAAGGCCTCTCGTAAGGGAGGTGATAGGTTGGCTCCTACCTTGACCGTTTGACTGGGGTCGTTTGTTAGAAGGACCTCGGTCGTTTCTTCACCTAGCTTAGGCTTGGCTCTCAACTCAGTGTCCTCTCTGGGTTCCAGAGCGTCGACTAGGAAAACTTCTTGAACGCCTTGCGTCGCGAAGAGGATATAGGGATCAGAGTCGATTTTGATAGTCGCTATCCTTAGCGGTATTTTGAACTTCACTTTCATGTGTCGCATGCTCGGTAACGCCTCTAGATCATCCAGGCTAGGTCTGCCGAGTACGGCGTTGTAGGGGGAGTATAACTTTACCACATGAAAGAGGACTGGAGCGGTTGCGTGATTAGGGGGTCTCTTTAGAGTCACAGGAAGATAGATGATGCCTTCGGGATAAGTGGGTTCGTCCGAAAGCCCTTGGAGGGATCCGATGGATGCCAACAATAGAGATGGATTGAAGCCCATCCTACAGAAGGCGTCCCAGGTTAGGAGATCACAGTCAGCCACTTGATCGATAAGGACCCTTTTTGTCACGCCCCGATCCTCAGATCGACCACGCGACAACCGCCGCGTCGTCTCAGTACATGGGTAAAACCTTCCCATCTACCGGGACTCCGCAAGGCTATCAAATCCACAAGAATTCATCAAAAGCAAAAAAATTCTTCAAAAACAAGAAATCACAAAATCATTACACATGCAAGGAGCCCATCCGGCTCATTCCTGGATGTACAAACACACACATTGACACACATCGGGGAGTGGGATCCTGTACATGCAATCATACATTAGCACACATCGGGGAGTGGGAACCTGTACATGCACGAGTACACAGCAACACACAACGGGGAGCGGGAACCTGTACATGCACGCATGCAACATGACCATCCTGGCCACTCTGAAAGCATTTAACAAACAAGAAGTCCCAAAACATAGCCGTCGGATTTTACCAACACTTACCCGAGGAAAACAAGTCAGTATCAGTAAAATCCTAACGGTATGAGTTGTACAGAACTTCACAAAATCAAAGAAAAAGCATTGAGATTAAGATTTACAATCCAAATGTCCCAGTACAGATATAAACAGTTTTCCAAAACTAGAGAAATCAAAATAAATCAAAAATCGTCGGATTTTATCAATACTTGTCAACAACTCGACCAGTATCAATAAAATCCGCACGACATGGGATGTACAGACTTCCCTTTCCATGGTTTGAGAACTATCAATCCCCAAAAGTAGCCCTGTCTGCCAAATACCTATACAGTTTGCAAAAATACTTCGCAAGCTCCGTCGAGTAGGCTCCCAACTAAGTCTCCTCTGAAAAATGGGGGGAGTGAGGGGTGAGTATAGGGGTATACTCAGTGAGTGGAGTGCAATGGTGCATTTGTGCTAATAAATAAGGTGTGAATGTGGGGCAATCAAAGCATAACTCATAAATCATCTCATATCCTTAAAATCATTTCAATAAATCACATTTCACAAATATGCATCCATATCAATCATTTTTTTTTTTTTATAAAAATCCTGGGGTTCCATCGAAATATGCTTCCGTCTCAGGGTGGCCAAACCCAAACGAAAATCCGCCAAGGGTTTTACTATCCAATATCTCAAAACAAACCCCCTTCCTTGGCGTTGGCTCGTGCCTCACCGGGGTGCACCAGATATAGCACGACTTTTGCAGAGGGAGGGACGTCTACTCCCCCGCACATCTAAACCCCAAACCACGTCACCCCGTCGGGTCGCTCCGTGGTGGGTATATGACTATAGTCATCTACGGCACCCTTCATTTCTCATTCAATCCATTTCTCAACAATGTGCCATGATTTTCAACATATAATCCATAATCTCATGCCAAAGCAGTGCATAGAGCAATATCAAATATCACATGGCACAAAAACATTCATAAACACAGTGGATGCATTCGTATATCACAATCCAGTTCGACAGCCCACAATCACAAAACAATTTATCTAAAACATGTAAAAATCTTTCAAAATCATTTTCAACACAATTTTAAAACAGGTTTCTTATTTACGAATACAATGAACCGTCCACTCACCTCGAGAGAGGGTATTCACTCTCAAATTCTCAATCCAATCCGAATAGACCCCTTTTTAAGTCCCCAAACGATTAACCTAATCAAACATTGCAATTATCGTCAATTAATATCTCTATAACAAGGGTTTTCACATTTTCCTAACTTAATTCACCCTTAATTTCACATCCACAATTTCTAATTGTTGATTTCATCACCCAAAACTCATTTATGTCTCAAATGAACTTTAATTGCCAATCTTTCCTAATTTTTCCAAATTTCTTCCAATTTCACATTAAATCTCAGAAAATCGCATCGTATACGAATCTCACACATTTCAGAACATATATATTATCATTTCTACCTAATTTCAACAAAAATCATGCGAATTACTGAAGGGATTGAAAATCCCTCACCTAGGGTTTTTGTAGTTCGCAAATCTTCGTTCCAATTGCCTGTTCAGTCCATTCTAAGATCTGCAAAGTGTTCAATTTCGAGATTAGGGTCAGAAATTTAATTTGATTACTGTGGAAATTTCGAAACCCTAGCTTTACCTTCGCAGAGGGTGGTTGCAGTCTTGACCTAGGACTGTCAAGGGATCTCAAGGTTGCTGGGTTGCTTGTTGACGGCAAGGGAGCTCACGGTGAGCTCGCAAACGAGCAACGAAGGGGGGCGCAGGGGATGTTCTGCCATCGCGCGCACGGGAGGAAAGGAGAGAACTTCGCGTGCGGGAAGAGAAGAAAGAAGGGAATCGCCCGCTCGTGTGAGGAAGAGAGCGACTGAGAGACTGAAACGAGACTGCGACAGAGAGAGATGTGAGTAATGGAGAGAGACCGAGAACAACCGCGGAATAGAGGAAGAAATCGAGAGATGTTACCTGCAGTGGTTCGCGGTGGGGGTCACGGTGGCGGTTGCAGCGGTGAAGGAAGGCGGTGGTGATCGATTCGCGGAGGAGAGACGAGGGAGGGAGAATGTCGAAAAGAGAGAGAGGGATTAGGGTTTTCACCCTAATCTCTTTACATTTGGGGGAGATGCGGCGTTTCACCCCGAAACGCAGCACCTTCTCCTCTCCTTCTCTCGTGTTTTTTTTTTTTTTTTTTTTTTTTTTTGTTTCTGGTAATACAACTCTTAACCCCCTAAAAACAAATTTCGTCCTCGAAATTTATAACGATAAAGTTTATACATCAAACAAATAGGGTATTGTTTTTGCTTTAGTTTCTTCGGTCTCCCAAATTTCCTAAAATTTAGTTTTGTGATAAGTCTCTTAGGAAATTAGTCTCATCTCAAATGTACAAGTGCTTGGTTGTCCTTTTGAAATTTCCTAAATATCTCATTTTGATTTGTTCAACCCCCAAGCAATATATCTTTAAGCACCTAAACCTATTCTTATTCTCATTTACAACTATGTAATTGATTACTCGCAAATCATGCTATCTTAATACATTGTATATATGTATGCACGCTTATCACCTACACTCACCACCATATTGATAACAAAGTCTCCAATCCACCAATTTCAAACTACAAATACATTATCATACTCTATAGTATCTCCCAAAGTATTGATAGCAAAACTTGTCTTATTCCAATATGAGTATTTGGTAGGTGGTATTCATTGAGATTGAGATTCCTTTAATTTCCTTTTTCAAATTGCAGCAATTAAAGCACAAAAATCAATAGTCTCTGAATCACCTTGTTTGTTCTAAAACCTTGAAACCTTGGATATAAAAGGAGCAACACTTTCTCGATTAACACATTCCTCAACAACAATTGGAATAGCCACTTTGTATCTGCTACAAAGCATTGTAGAAGATCAAAACTAAAGTCTTTCATACACATATCACACATATCTGAAAATACTATCATTGAACTCGACCAATTCAATATACCTCAAAATTTCATTTACAGACTTTCTTACTTCTAAATGGTGCTCAAGTAACCATGCATAAACATTTCTGCCTATATGCTTATAAGATTCACCTTTTCAATATTGTAAAAGCTAGAAGGGTCCATATTACCTCATATTTCCATTTGAAGGATGAATCTATCCCAAATTAAAGTTTATCTTAAGAACTCTAAACAACTACAACAGACTGAAACACCAGAGAAATCTCACTACAGTATATAAATTCCACAAAGGCTCATCATATTAGTTTCTCCAAAGTGACTGCATCAAGCAATTAGGAAACTTGTCACTGGTTTTCCATATTCTCAATTGTTCAAACTAGACAACAAAGCTTCTTGTTATCAAGATCACTTAAGATTAAAATTCTTTTCTAAGATGCTGCTCATCCAATAAAAGCAATGTCCATTACGAATATTATTTTTCTAAATAACCATCAAAACAAAAAGTTTTCCCCCATATTTATCGAAAGCATAAAATGGCAATTACTTAAAAGAAACATTCAATGCTTACTAAGACCATTCATCGTATGGTGTCACCCAATACTTATAGCAACTCTTTTTAAGTACTTGTCTTTCTTGGATGATCATCAATAAAAATAACAATATAATTAAATGTCAAACTATGAATAAATGTATACCAGAAATATAAGTGGAGGCTCTAGAACCATAAGTTTTGGGTAATACTCCATAGAGTTCCACAAGATGTTTCAATACATATTATTTTCTTGATTTCAAGTCATTTGAAGTGGGTTATGTTTGGGCTGCTCAGCCATAATTGAAAATGTCTTATTCTATCTTGACCTTTAATGTACACAAAAATTTCATGGTGCTTAACATACTGGTAACATCTCTTTAAGTCCTACAGCTATCACCACAATATACAGCGTCCTCATTCTGCAAAATATGCCCCAAAACAGATTCAGTTAACTTGATTTCCTCATTTAAACCCTTATCAACTACCACCTCCATCATTCATGTTCCGAAATTTTCTCCAAAAACAAATTGTCATCAGACCCCATAAGACTCGATAGATCTTCCTCATGGTTCTTACCTATTCAATCATCAGATTCCTCAAAATTTTGCATACAACCCTCGGTCGAACATCTGTTTTACCCATACATTTTTTTTCCACTGTATTTCACACTCTCGTCCTGCAGTAAAGCCTTAAGAACCTCTCTCAAAACATACAATCCTCTATTCTTTTATTCTTCTCACCATTGGGTAAACAAACTACCTCCCTCGAAAATAAACTCCAAGAATAGACCTCCATTGTTATGACTCCTACTCACCTAGAGGGCACGAGTGTGCTCCCTAAATGCCTTCACCCAAGACTGATTATTCAATTGGTCATAAATTCTATCCAAAAGACCACTCATCAATCTAGTACAATAAAAGTCTGGAAACAAGGCCAATGCATCTTCCCTTATCTTCCACCAATTGGCAAAAATCTAAATTATTACCAATTAAGCAAACCTCAAAAACCTTTATTTTGACTTGAAAATTGACATTTGGTCACAATCAAAGATCATAATAACTAGCAATAATAATCACCTGCTGAACCTATTAGCATTATCAGAAAACAAAAGGAATAAAATTCACACTTCCTAATCAAAGCATCAAAGTGAAACCATTCCTTTGCCTCCCACCGTTAGTAACTCAATGGTAAAACCTCCTATTACAATCCCTTACTTACGGAAGAATGTTGGAGCATATGCTTGAGAAGTATGGAATAACATTCACATCTATCAAAATTAGGATGTGACATTTGCACGAAAGCATATTCGGTTGAGAACCAAGCATGTTAAATTTGACACATTTTCTTAGGAAGAAATCTACACGAAAGTTCTTTTCCACCACAATATCCAATTTAAAGATCAACATCCTCATTTGTTCATCGAATATCGCAAAACTTTATCTATCACAAAATTGCTCTACCACTCTAACCATTCTTTAAGTTCCTTGTGAGATAGCCATATGTTTCTTAAACTTGAAAGCAAATCAGATTGAAGTGATGTAATAAAAATTCGAATGGATGGGAAATGATGAGAAGCATTTCAAATGCGAAGGTCATACTTAAAATTAGGGAGTTAAGACTCCCTGTTGTTTAAAGCAAAGAAAATAATCAATGCAAGACACTACAGTTCTGTCTTCTCACATAGCCCAAATTACTTCATTCTTACACAAGAGAATGTCTTACAACTCGCCATCCCAAATCAAAGAGCCATGCTAATCATACTATTAGTACCTCAAACCCCATTTAGTTTTTCAAAAGAGAATCTTACCACACTAAAGTCCCTATTTAGTGATTAGTCCACTAACTCATGCAAATCTAAAGACAATGTAGGGCGAACTTATAGTTGATTTCTCTAAAATTCTTCATTGAATACATGATATACACCTCTATGAGTTTCTGAAGGCTCCTCAATTATACATATACACCAAACTTCTAATATCAAGATATAAGTCCGAGGGCCAAAACCACTACTAAGGTCCCCAATATTTGACCAAACAAGCCACAGGAGGTCTTGAGTCACAATTAAGTCACCAAATATTTCATTTGGGATTCCTTATTCATCACCCAAAAATAAAGTTCTACAAAGAGGTTCTGAACTTAGCAATGTAAAATATGAACTCATCCAAGTGCTTAACCCCCTAAAAATAAGCATTCCTAACTTCCTAGGAAAACTATGGAAAGTTCTGTACATTCTCCGAAGATCTTTTAAAGATCTTACATTTCTTTTAAACGAAATAAAACATTTTAAAGCTTTTAGAAAACTTTTGGGACATTAGAAATACACTTGAAAACATTTCAAAATATTTCAAAACCATCAAACTTTTAAAATCGTAAACCTGTGCTCTGATACCAATAAAGTTGTCACGCCCCGATCCTCAGATCGACCACGCGACAACCGCCGCGTCGTCTCAGTACATGGGTAAAACCTTCCCATCTACCGGGACTCCGCAAGGCTATCAAATCCACAAGAATTCATCAAAAGCAAAAAAATTCTTCAAAAACAAGAAATCACAAAATCATTACACATGCAAGGAGCCCATCCGGCTCATTCCTGGATGTACAAACACACACATTGACACACATCGGGGAGTGGGATCCTGTACATGCAATCATACATTAGCACACATCGGGGAGTGGGAACCTGTACATGCACGAGTACACAGCAACACACAACGGGGAGCGGGAACCTGTACATGCACGCATGCAACATGACCATCCTGGCCACTCTGAAAGCATTTAACAAACAAGAAGTCCCAAAACATAGCCGTCGGATTTTACCAACACTTACCCGAGGAAAACAAGTCAGTATCCCGGTAAAATCCTAACGGTATGAGTTGTACAGAACTTCACAAAATCAAAGAAAAAGCATTGAGATTAAGATTTACAGTCCAAATGTCCCAGTACAGATATAAACAGTTTTCCAAAACTAGAGAAATCAAAATAAATCAAAAATCGTCGGATTTTATCAATACTTGTCAACAACTCGACCAGTATCAATAAAATCCGCACGACATGGGATGTACAGACTTCCCTTTCCATGGTTTGAGAACTATCAATCCCCAAAAGTAGCCCTGTCTGCCAAATACCTATACAGTTTGCAAAAATACTTCGCAAGCTCCGTCGAGTAGGCTCCCAACTAAGTCTCCTCTGAAAAATGGGGGAGTGAGGGGTGAGTATAGGGGTATACTCAGTGAGTGGAGTGCAATGGTGCATTTGTGCTAATAAATAAGGTGTGAATGTGGGGCAGTCAAAGCATAACTCATAAATCATCTCATATCCTTAAAATCATTTCAATAAATCACATTTCACAAATATGCATCCATATCAATCATTTTTTTTTTTTTTTATAAAAATCCTGGGGTTCCATCGAAATATGCTTCCGTCTCAGGGCGGCCAAACCCAGACGAAAATCCGCCAAGGGTTTTACTATCCAATATCTCAAAACAAACCCCCTTCCTTGGCGTTGGCTCGTGCCTCACCGGGGTGCACCAGATATAGCACGACTTTTGCAGAGGGAGGGACGTCTACTCCCCCGCACATCTAAACCCCAAACCACGTCACCCCGTCGGGTCGCTCCGTGGTGGGTATATGACTATAGTCATCTACGGCACCCTTCATTTCTCATTCAATCCATTTCTCAACAATGTGCCATGATTTTCAACATATAATCCATAATCTCATGCCAAAGCAGTGCATAGAGCAATATCAAATATCACATGGCACAAAAACATTCATAAACACAGTGGATGCATTCGTATATCACAATCCAGTTCAGACAGCCCACAATCACAAAACAATTTATCTAAAACATGTAAAAATCTTTCAAAATCATTTTCAACACAATTTTAAAACAGGTTTCTTATTTACGAACACAATGAACCGTCCACTCACCTCGAGAGAGGGTATTCACTCTCAAATTCTCAATCCAATCCGAATAGACCCCTTTTTAAGTCCCCAAACGATTAACCTAATCAAACATTGCAATTATCGTCAATTAATATCTCTATAACAAGGGTTTTCACATTTTCCTAACTTAATTCACCCTTAATTTCACATCCACAATTTCTAATTGTTGATTTCATCACCCAAAACTCATTTATGTCTCAAATGAACTTTAATTGCCAATCTTTCCTAATTTTTCCAAATTTCTTCCAATTTCACATTAAATCTCAGAAAATCGCATCGTATACGAATCTCACACATTTCAGAACATATATATTATCATTTCTACCTAATTTCAACAAAAATCATGCGAATTACTGAAGGGATTGAAAATCCCTCACCTAGGGTTTTTGTAGTTCGCAAATCTTCGTTCCAATTGCCTGTTCAGTCCATTCTAAGATCTGCAAAGTGTTCAATTTCGAGATTAGGGTCAGAAATTTAATTTGATTCCCCGTGGAAATTTCGAAACCCTAGCTTTACCTTCGCAGAGGGTGGTTGCGGTCTTGACCTAGGACTGTCCAAGGGATCTCAAGGTTCTTTGGGTTGCTTGTTGACAGCAAGGGAGCTCACAGTGAGCTCTGCAAACGAGCAACGAAGGGAGGCAGGGGATGTTCTGCCATCGCGCGCACGGGAGGAAAGGAGAGAACTTCGTTCGCGTGCGGGAAGAGAAGAAAGAAGGGAATCGCCCGCTCGTGTGAGGAAGAGAGCGACTGAGAGACTGAAACGAGACTGCGACAGAGAGAGAGATGTGAGTAATGGAGAGAGACCGAGAACAACCGCGGAATAGAGGAAGAAACCGAGAGATGTTACCTGCAGTGGTTCGCGGTGGGGGTCACGGTGGCGGTTGCAGCGGTGAAGGAAGGCGGTGGTGATCGATTCGCGGAGGAGAGACGAGGGAGGGAGAATGTCGAAAAGAGAGAGAGGGATTAGGGTTTTCACCCTAATCTCTTTACATTTGGGGGAGATGCTGCGTTTCACCCCGAAACGCAGCACCTTCTCCTCTCTCCTTCTCTCTGTTTTTTTTTTTTTTTTTTTTTTTTTTTTTTTTTTTTTAGTTTCTGTTATTACACTTTTCACAGTATAGGAGTCTATCTGGAGGGTGATGACTATAGGGTTATCTCGGAGAGGATCTAGTCCGACTGGGAGGTCATCATCATCGAAACCTATGATTGGTTTTCTTCTTTTGGCAGGTGCTGTGTCGGAGATGACCGTCACGAGTATTGCCATAAGATTTCAGAGAATCAGTCTGTTTCCCACGGATGACGCCAATCTGATGGAGGTGGGTTATGGCTCCACAAATACCGGCTCATTCTTGACTCGAACAGTAGCTGCCAATGGTGGATACACTTATAAAAACTGTGGGAGGGTACTCCGACGGGGAGATTCCGACGCTCAAGTCAGTAAAGAACGGTTTTCGTTTGAAAGAAACAGACTGAGAGTAGAGGAAAAGTGGTTCCCTGTGTCTATGTGCCCCCTATGTTATACCTAGAGAACGTACCTAATGTCGAGGGTTTTGAGACCTCTTATACCTGTGAGAGTCGTGTGCTGCTGAGGAACTTCCACCCTACCTTCCTTATCGAACCGATCCGGGGATCTCGAAAGTCAATATTACGAATTGATTACGATCCTCATATATTGGGAAACATTCTTCTTCGAGAGAAATACTTTCCTTATCTGAAAGATCTTGGAATTATTGTTACGAAATAAGAAACTGAAATCATGGAAGTTCTAATCTTCCTTTATTAATCGATAGGAGTGTTGTTCCTTGCTCGGTTACTCGACCGATAAAGGATCTTTCAAAACTCGCCCGGTTAGAGGATTGACATTTGTTTAATTGGAAGAGGAGACTGTCTCCGATCGGTTAACGAGGTAACTGAGATCCTATCGTTGGGTAGACCCAGACGCCTAAGGCCCTTCGGTAGATCGATCGGGGCAGCTATGGCTCTTGGTGGATTGTTATTGTAGATGTTAGATATTGTTTGACAGACTCTTTTTCACGGGCCTTTAGAAAATTGATTCTTTTGGTTTTGGTTTTGGGTTATGTCCTATCACCTATGATTAATAATTATGTATTTAATTATTTTAGATTTTTATTATAAAATATAATTATTCTATTATTTTAATAATAAAATTTTTTATATTTGTGTTTATTTATATTTTGATTTTTATATGTATTTATAAAATATTATTTTTATATAATTTTATATTTATTTTCATCTATCCGTATATGTTTTTGTTCCTGTTCCTGTTTCTGTTTTCGCGAAGAGTGGATATCAACTATCAACGTAGTGAATAGACACATGATCAAAATAAAATATCATCGGAGCCTATTCACACATCAAACCCAAGAAGGTGAAGAACATTCCATCAGTGTCCACATATAGGAAAGATTCCCAATTTGTTAACAAGTGCCTTTGGAAAAACTGAGGTGAGTTCATACTTCATACCAGGCCAAAACCTAGTTTTCCGAAATGCTACGCATTGTTTTGATATCTCCGTAGCCCATCATGAGAATACTTCTGATTAGCATCATCCAGAGATTTCTTATTTATAGTCAACCTTTCGAAGGAAATGACTCGAAATAAATCAATGTCTCAACCATTTTGAAACTTTCAAATTGCATGATAAGGAGGCAACGTGTCGTGCTCTTCCATTAAAGCTTTCATTGGTGTCTTCAACCCTTTCTCTTTCTTGATGTGTGATCGATTTTAGAGTTATTTACATAAATATTATGAAAAAAAATAAAAAATCTAACAAATACGGTACTTTTTTTTTATTCCCAATCTAGCGAAGTTGATATCCAAGATATCAACTTTGAAGTTGACATCTTGAACGTTGATTTCAATCGTGTCAAAAAAACTGCTCGTGAAACAATTTTTTTAAAAAAAGAAAAACCAGAAATCGATATCTAAGATATCCACTTCAAAGTCGACATCCAGAATGTCGATTTTAATGGTTCTCAAATACAACCCATATAATATTATTTCTTTTTTCTAAAAAAGAAGATGACTTCAAAATTGATATCTTCAAAATCTACTTCTATTGTCCTTCATATCATCTACCACTCCCTCCTATTCCTCTCTCTCTCTCTCTCTCTCTCCCCTTATTTAACACACAACAAACACACACACTAACTTTTTCTTTTTTTGTTTTTCTGAACTCTCTCTCTCTCTCTCCCCCATGAATGGTTAAAACACACATACTACCTTTTTTCTTTCGGTTTGAACGGTCCCTTTCTCTTCCCCTCTCTCTTTATCTAATAAAATATTATTTTAAAATTATATTAATATAAAATATTTTTTAAAAGTTATATTATTTTTATATTAAAATATAAATTAAAAAGTTTTTGTAAAAGGAGCATAAATTATTATATTATAAATATTAAAATAATATTAAATTTAATAAAATCTTTATTATATAATTTAATAATATTAAAATGTTATAATAATATTATATTATATAATATAATAATATATTTTTAATATTATGTCATATTATTTTATAAAATATTAATATTTTTGATATTATATTATTTTAGTATTATATTATTTTTAATATTTTTATTCTCATTTTAAATATTTTTAATCTCATTGTTTACAATATAATTTACACTGTAAAATACTCCTAAAATTTTAAAAATAATAAATAAATAAATAAATAAATTATCTTTTTTGTTGGGAAGTTTCTAAAATTTTAAACAAAATAATTAAAGTCACAAACATTATAGGAATTCAAATAAAAATTTTAAGAAGAGAAACAAATTCCTTTTCATTTTCTTCAACCGCAAATGGAGATCTTCACCATTATCGCCTTGGTGTCTTTTTAGCCGTTTCATGTCATTATCGCCTTCCCACGAATGGAGATCCTTTTTTTTTTTTTGGGGTGAACCCCAAATGGAGATCTTCAACCCCATTTTGATTTTACGATATTTGGTTACTTCCCTCTTTTGTTAATGGTGGAAAAATGAATTGCTTTCAACATCAAAATTATGGTCCACACTTTGACAATAGGGATGTGGGGGAGGGGGCGTAATTAAATTGGCTTTTCTAATAAAAGATGCATTGGATAGCTAAGTGATGAAGATGCATGAAGCCATGGCTGACTCAAATAATTGCAAGCAGCCCCACAAAGAGCGTACATGCCTATTGCTAGGGCCAGAGTTATAATCTTTTCGAACCTTTTAATTTAGTTCATAAATAATTTCTTTGTATTAGTTTAACAAAGTTTATAGTAATTAAATCTTTTTTTTTTAAATCACAAACGTCAAAAATTAACATATATGGCTGAATGTGAGAACCAAACCAACCACCCTTGTCACATGATGAACCAAATGTTAATAATAAATTTTCATCAACTTTCCCTGGCTTGTAATAAATAATTTTTTGTGCTGAACATTTTAAGTATATGGAATATACTTTATTAATGCTAATATTTGTAATGTACGTATCATGTTTGAGAAAATATCATAATTATTTGAAAGATATATATTTCCCATTAAATGTTTATAAACCTCCGGTAAGTGGCGTATAGTGATCGATTAAATTTCTTTATAAACATTATCTTTTACACAATACTCTTATTAATTATTATTTGTTATTTCTGGACCATTGGTATTACCCATGAAATGCACGTTTTGGTCACATTTTTATCTTAATTAACAATTTAAAACTTTTTCTAATTAATTTTGCTTTTTTCCTTCCAACCATCTTCTATTTTTTGTGGTTCAAAAATAAGGAGTGATTTTGATCATAAAATTCTAAATACTTAATACCATGTAAAGAGATCTTTTAAATGGATTATTTTTACTGTCTTAGAATTTCCATAGTAGGATTTAAGTAGGAAAAGCCAAATCCATTTACGTGAAGCCTCTCGGGTTATATTAACCACAAACCCCTCGCATATTCTATTCATACAGAATCAAACACACGAATATAATTATGGGAAACAACATCCAAGACCAAAATGACCAAAACAAAGCACCACAACATCAAGTTACTGTGGTGTTGGTTCCATTTCCAGCACAAGGCCATCTCAACCAAGCCATCCACCTTTCACGAATCCTCTCCTCCTACAGCCTCCCTGTCCACTACGTCGGCTCCGCCATCCACAACCGCCAAGCACGTGAGCGCGTCCACGGGTGGGACCCACACTCGGCCACCAACCTCCATTTCCACGACTTCCAAGTCCCCTTCTTCACTTCCCCACCTCCCAACCCAAACTCCAACACCAAATTCCCTTCCCACTTACAGCCGTCTTTCAATGCTTCGTGCCGGATTAGAGAACCGGTGGCTACGCTACTGCGCTCTCTGTCCGCTAAGTTCAAGAGGGTCGTTGTCATTTACGACACCCTCATGGCCTCAGTGGTGCAGGACGTTGTCTACTTGCCCAACGCCGAGCCCTACGCTCTCCACAGCGTCTCTGCCTTTACGGTTTTCTTATACATCTGGGAATCCATGGGAAAGCCTTTTGATATCGATGACAGAATATTCTCTGAAGAATGGAATATTCCATCGATCGAAGGATGTTTCTCTTTTGAATTCTTGAATTTCATGGCGGGTCAATACCGTTTCGCGAATCTATATAGAGGAAAACTGTATAACACGAGCAGAGTAATTGAAGCTCCCTACGTGGACCTGCTTGCAAGAGAAGAAGTCAATGGAAGAAAAACTCAATGGGCTATTGGTCCTCTAAATCCGGTAAATGTCTCCAAAGGCACGAAACCGAATGATAAACAGAGAAACCACTGCTTAAAATGGCTAGACAAGCAAAACCCAAACTCGGTCATGTTCATATCTTTTGGATCAACCACGTGTATGCAAGATGAACAAATTGTAGAATTGGCGATTGGGTTGTTGAAAAGTGAGCAAAAATTCATCTGGCTGTTGAGAGATGCTGACAAGGGAAATGTTTTTGAGAGAGAGAATGAGAATTATGTTGAGAGAGTATTTCAACTCCCAAAAGGGTATGAAGAAAACGTGAAAGACCGTGGACTTATAGTCCGAGAGTGGGCGCCGCAACTCGAGATACTAGAGCATCCGTCCACGGGCGGATTCATGAGCCATTGTGGATGGAATTCATGCATGGAGAGTATAAGCAATGGGATTCCGATTGCGGCGTGGCCTATGCATTCGGATCAGCCGAGGAACACTGTGTTAGTGACCCAAGTGTTGAAGATTGGTGTAGTTGTGAGGGATTGGGATAAGAGACAGGAGATTGTGAGGTCTTGGATCATTGAGAATGCTGTGAGGAAGTTGATGGCATCTAAAGAAGGTGATGATATGAGGAAGAGAGCTCAAAAGTTGGGTTTTGAAGCCCGGCGATCGGCGGAGGATGGTGGTGTTTCTCGTTTGGAGTTGGATGCTTTTGTCGCTCATATTACTAGATAAATCAAAGCTTCATAAATCTTACCTGCCTATGGGTAAGGATGAACATGATATTCATCATAACTTTTTAATTTACTCTATGTTTGTTTAGGAAAGGGAGCCTTTGTCCTTGACAGGCATCATGGGGTTTCAACTCTTGAGCTCGAGAGGGGGTCCCCTAGGACTCGACTAGACCCAATGGGGAAGTAGTGTCTTTCAAGTTTTTTTAATGATTGATTTTGATAAATCTCACAAAAATCATCAATGCTTAATGATTGATAACTTTTAAGAATTTGCAATACAAACATTAACTAGTCATTCCATGTGACGGTATAATTAATTTAATTACTTGACTTGTACTTAATTACATAAATTAAGTTTAATGATTATTTTGATTTATATTCAATCACACAATTATGATTGAGTTAATTACTTTGATAATTGCTTTGACTCATACTTAATTCTATAACTGTGTGATTGAGTTAATTAATTCAATAATTTCTTTAATTAATGCATATTCAACTATCTGTATAATTGAATTAATTAATTATGTTATCATTATCATTAATGAGGTGCAAGAATTCGCTTTCTAAAATCAAATCATCAATTGTATGAGAAGTAATAACTTTCTTTCATTGACTACCAAAAAGCTAAATCGAATCTTGTCCTTGTTTACTCAGGTTTGTAGAAACTAGTTACTATATCAAAGTTAACATCCTATGTAGAACGAGAGGAATTGAGGAAAACGGAAGGAACACGACCCCATGCTCTTTCTTTTGATTGGAAAGGGGGAGGAAATCGATAGATTTGAATAACCTTTGCTTTTCCTCGGACTCTTTAAAAATTCGTGCCCAAATTTAAAATGATTTGAAAGGTTGGGATTTAATTTTTAATAAAAATTAAAATAAAAATATACAAAATTATCTTATCTTGTCACTTGTATCCAAACAAAATGTTTCCTTCTCTCCCTTTCCCTACCCTTTCTTTCCTCCTCCTTAAAACTCCTAAACAACAAATAAGCTAAAGTCTTGGGTTTAAAATTCTCTTAGGTATTAGACGTTTAAAAAAAACTGTCACGCCCCGATCCTCAGATCGACCACGCGACAACCGCCGCGTCGTCTCGGTACATGGGTAAAGCCTCCCCATCCACCGGGACTCCGCAAGGCTATCAAATTCACCATAATTCAACAACAAGAAATCATAAAATCATTCCACATGCAAAGAGCCCATCCGGCTCATTCCTGGATGTACAACCACACGCATTAACACACATCGGGGAGTGGGATCCTGTACATGCACTCATACATTAGCATACATCGGAGAGTGGGAACCTGTACATGCAGGCATGCAACGTGACCATCCTGGCCACTTTGAAAGCATTTAACAAACAAGAAGTCCCAAAACATAGCCGTAGGATTTTACCAACACGTACCCGAGGAAAACAAGCCGGTATCGGTAAAATCCTAACGGTATGAGTTGTACAGAACTTCACAAAATCAAAGAAAAAGCATTGAAATTAGAATTTACGGTCCAAATGTCCCAGTACATATATATACAGTTTTCCAACACTAGAGAAATCAAAAGAAATAAAAACAAATCAAAAATCGTCGGATTTTATCAATACTTGCCAACTACTCGGCCAGTATCAATAAAATCCGCACGACACGGAATGTACAGACTTCCCTTTCCATGGTTGGGAAGCTACCAATCTCCCAAAAATAATCCTGCACATCAAGTACCTATCTGTATGCCAAAAATACTGCACAAGCTCCGTCCAGTAGTCTCCCACTAAGTCTCGTCTGAAAAATGGGAGGAGAGAGGGGTGAGTATAGGGGTATACTCAGTGAGTGGAGTGCAATGGTGCATTTGTGCTAATAAATAAGGTGTGAATGTGGGGCAGTCAAAGCATATCTCATAAATCATTTCATATACACAAAATCATTTCAATAAATCACATTTCATAAATATGCATCCATATCAATCATCTTTTCATAAAAATCATGGGGTTCCATCGAAATATGCTTCCGTCTCAGGGCGGCCAAACCCAGACGAAAATCCGCCAAGGGTTTTACTATCCAATATCTCAAAACAAACCCCCTTCCTTGGCGTTGGCTCGTGCCTCACCGGGGTGCACCAGATATAGCACGACTTTTGCAGAGGGAGGGACGTCTACTCCCCCGCACATCTAAACCTCAAACCACGTCACCCCGTCGGGTCGCTCCGTGGTAGGTATATGACTATAGCCATCTACAAGACCCCTTCATTTCACAATCAATCCATTTTTCAACAATGTGCCATGATTTCCACAAACAATCCATAATTTCATGCCAAATCAGTTCATCAATCAATATCAGCACAAAAGCATTTATAAACACAATGGATGCATTCATATTTCATAATCCAGTTCAGACAGCCCACAATCACAAAATAATTAACATAAATCATGTAAAATCTTTCAAAAATCATTTCTAAAGCAATTTTAAAACAGGTTTCTTATTTACGAACACAATGAACCGTCCACTCACCTCCAGAGAGGGTAATCACTCTCAAATTCTCAATCAAATCCGAATCGACCCCTTTTTCAATCCCCAATCGAGTAACCTATGCAAACATTGCAATCATCGTCAAATAAAATCTCTACATCACGGTTTTCACATTTTTCTCATTTAATTCACCCTTAATTTCACATCCACTATTTCTAATTGCTGATTTCATCACCCAAAACTCATTTATGTCTCAAATGAACTTTAATTGCCAATCTTTCCTAATTTTTCCAAATTTCTTCCAATTTCACATTAAATCTCAGAAAATCGCATCGTATACGAATCTCACACATTTCAGAACATATATGTTATCATTTCTACCTAATTTCAACAAAAATCATGCGAATTACTGAAGGGATTGAAAATCCCTCACCTAGGGTTTTTGTAGTTCGCAAATTTTCGTTCCAATTGCCTGTTCAGTCCATTCTAAGATCTGCAGAGTGTTCAATTTCGAGATTAGGGTCAGAAATTTAATTTGATTATTGTGGAAATTTCGAAACCCTAGCTTTACCTTCGCAGAGGGTGGTTGCAGTCTTGACCTAGGACTGTCAAGGGATCCCAAGGCTGCTGGATTGTTCGTTGGCAGCAAGGGAGCTCACAGTGAGCTCTGCAAACGAGCAACGAAGGGCGGCAGTGGAATTTCTGCCATCGCGCGCGCGGGAGAGAAGAAGAGAACTTCGTTCGCGCGGGAAATGAGGGAGAAAGGATCGTCGCGCGAAGAGAGGGAAGCTCGTCCGTTCGCGCGAGGAATAGAGCGACCGTGAGGCCGAGAGAGACTGCGAGCGAGAGAGAGATGTGAGTAATGGAGAGAGACCGAGAACGACGAAGAATAGAGAAAGAACCGAGAGGTGTTACCTGCGGTGGTTCGCGGTGGGGGTCACGGTGGTGGTTGCAGCGGCTTGCGGTGGTGATCGATTCGCAGAGGAGAGACGAGGGAGGGAGAACAGAGCTCGCGGGAGAGAGAGGAGGGAGAGAGAATGTCGAAGAGAGAGAGGGATTAGGGTTTTCACCCTAATCTCTTTACATTTGGGGGAGATGCTGCGTTTCACCCCGAAACGCAGCACCTTCTCCTCTCTCCTTCTCTCTGTTTTTTTTTTTTTTTTTTTTTTTTTTTTTAGTTTCTGGTATTACAACTCTTAACCCCCTAAAAACAAATTTCGTCCTCGAAATTTCAAAATACAATTTATACATCAAAAAGCTGCGGATGTTGCTTCCGCATTAGTTCTTCGGTTTCCCAAGTCTGTTCTTCAACTTGACTGTTCTTCCACAGCACTTTCACCATAGGGATCTGTTTATTCCTCAACTGTTTGAGCTGTCTATCTATTATCTGTACGGGTTGCACTTTAAAACTCAAGTCTTCTTTCAATTCTATTGGAGGAACTTCCAATACGTGCGAAGGATCCGGTAAATACTTTTTCAACATTGAAACGTGAAAAACATCATGAATCCTTTGCAATTCTGCGGGCAATTCAAGTCTGTATGCCACCATTCCAATTCTTTCAAGGATCTTGAAAGGTCCAATATAACGAGGGTTTAGTTTTCCTCGTTTCTGAAATCGAACTATGCCCTTCCAAGGAGAGATCTTCAAGAACACCATATCTCCCACTTCGAATTCCAAGGGCCTTCGCCTCTTGTCTGCGTAATTCTTTTGCCGATCCTGTGCTGTCTTCATTCTTTCCCGAATGAGCTTCACCTTTTCCTTGGTAGTTTCAATCAATTCTATGCTTTCAATCTTCCGTTCTCCAACTTCATCCCAACAAAGTGGAGTCCGACATTTCCTTCCGTAGAGAGCTTCATAGGGAGGCATTCCAATACTAGCTTGGTAGCTGTTGTTGTATGCAAATTCAATCAGCGAGAGATGCCTATCCCAACTTCCATGGAAATCCATAACACACGCTCTCAACATATCTTCCAGAGTCTGGATTGTACGTTCAGATTGCCCATCGATCCGCCGGATGAAATGCAGTGCTGAATTTCAGTTTGGTACCCAAGGCCTCCTGTAACTTAGGCCAGAATCTAGATGTGAATCTGGGGTCTCGATCTGATACAATCGAAACAGGAACCCCGTGAAGTCGGACAATCTCATCAAGGTACAATCTTGCTAACTTCTCCAAGGAATAAGTAGTCTGAACTGGGAGAAAATGTGCCGATTTTGTGAGTCTGTCCACTATCACCCAAATGGAATCATAACGACTCGGAGTACGTGGTAATCCTACCACAAAATCCATAGTAATATGCTCCCATTTCCATTCAGGTATAGATAATGGTTGAAGCATTCCGGCTGGTTTTTGATGCTCGGCTTTGATTTGTTGACAAACCAGGACATCTTGCCACAAATTCAGCTATTTCCCGCTTCAAACCTGACCACCAATAAGTTTCTTTGATGGTTCGGTACATTTTTGTGCTTCCGGGATGCATAGCATAAGCCGAAGAGTGTGCTTCTTCAAGAATAGCCTTTCGAAGCTCATCATCTTTGGGAACACAAATCCGTTTCCCATACATGACTGTACCATTCTCCCGAACATGAAAATCACTGATTTCACCTTTGCGAACCTTTGCCACTATCTGCTTTAACTCTTCATCTGTGGTTTGGAGTTCTGTAATACGGTCCACCAAGGTTGGTCGAACTTCAAATTTCGCCAATAACACACCATTTTCATCACAAGTTAGTTTAGCTCCAAGAGTACGAAATCCCACTAGACATGAGAGATAAGAGTCTCCCTGAATCAGAGAAGAAGATGAAGACTTGCGGCTTAAAGCATCCGCAACTACATTTGCCTTGCCCGGGTGATAATCAATCACCAAATCATAATCTTTGATCAGTTCTAGCCATCTCCTTTGCCTCAGATTGAGCTCCTTCTGGGTGAGCAAGTACTTGAGGCTCTTGTGGTCGGTGAAGACTCTGCAAAAGGTCCCATATAAATAATGACGCCAAATCTTTAATGCAAATACGATTGCAGCCAATTCTAGATCATGGGTAGGGTAATTCAACTCATGCTTCTTTAACTGTCGAGAAGCGTAGGCGATAGCTCTGTTGCCCTGCATCAAAACACATCCTAACCCCTGTTTACTAGCATCGCTGTAAACAACATAATCATCACCGGTAGTAGGAAGGGCAAGTATGGGAGCTGACGTGAGTCTCTGTTTGAGTTCCTGAAAACTCTGCTCACATTTACCTGTCCACTCAAACTTAATTCCTTTCCGTGTCAAACCAGACAACGGAGCTGCAATTTTGGAAAAACCCTCTACAAATCTGCGATAGTAACCTGCCAATCCGAGGAAGCTTCTCACCTCGGTGACGTTCTTGGGTTGTTCCCATTTCAGAATTGCCTCAACCTTCTTCGGATCAACAAATATCCCTTCTCCGGATACTACATGTCCCAAGAAACCAATTTCCTTCAACCAAAATTCACATTTTGAGAATTTAGCATATAAATGCTTGTCTCGGAGAGTCTGTAGCACCATCCGAAGATGATCTGAATGCTCTTCGTCATTTTTGGAATACACAAGAATGTCGTCAATGAAAACAATGACGAACTTATCGAGATAAGAGTGGAAAACTCGATTCATAAGGTCCATGAAAGCTGCCGGAGCATTCGTCAAGCCGAAAGGCATCACCAAGAATTCATAATGCCCGTACCGCGTCCTAAACGCAGTCTTGGAGACATCATCTTCCTTTATCCGCAATTGGTGATAACCGGACCTCAAATCAATCTTGGAGAAGACACTCGCCCCTTGGAGTTGATCAAACAAGTCATCAATTCTGGGCAAAGGATACTTGTTCTTGATGGTCACTTTATTTAATTGCCGGTAATCGATACACAATCGAAGAGTGCCATCTTTCTTCTTTACAAAGAGAACCGGAGCACCCCAAGGTGAAATGCTCGGTCGGATGAATCCCTTATCCAACAATTCTTGAAGTTGGACCTTCAACTCCTTCAATTCCGCCGGTGCCATTCGATAAGGAGTAATAGAAACTGGTGTCGTGCCGGGAATAAGATCTATAGCAAAATCCAACTCCCGGATCGGAGGCAACCCAAGTAACTCTTCTGGAAAGACATCCAGAAACTCATTCACCACAGGGACGTTGCTCAAATCAGGGCTTGCTGCCGTGGTGTCAATGATATGAGCCAAATACGCTTCACAGCCCTTATGCACTAATCTCCGTGCTTCAAGAGCTGAAATTACGCAGCTCGGCAATACCCGCCGTTCACCAATGAACACAAGTAATGGATGTCCTGCCCTATGGAATTCCACCTCTTTAGTGAAGCAGTTCACTGAAGCTCGGTGAAGACTTAGCCAGTCCATGCCTAGGATGGCGTCAAAGTCCTTCATCTCCAACGGAATCAAATCCGCTTCAAGGATTGTTTCACCAACTTTCACTTCACAAGACTTATATACAGAATTCCGAATTAAATGCTCTCCCAATGGAGTAATGACCAACAGCTCATCATCAAGAGGAACTAAATCCCTATCAGAGTGTTTCGCAAATCCCGAATTCACAAATGAATTATTCGAGCCAATATCAATGAGTATACGAGCATCAACTCCAAAAATTTTCATCATACCTATGAATGTAAACCATAAACACAAGTATATCAGCATACTCTGTAATTCATAATCACAAATCATCAAATCATAGTTATAAACCACAGATATCACATTTTCAATTTCCAAACTTAATTTTTAAATAAAAATTACCTGTGACTATGTCGGGATTAACCTGAGCTTCTTCATTTGTCATAGCAAAAACTCTAGCTCGTGCTCTCGGGCTGGAGTCGCTGAGAAGAAGTAGAAACTACATTGCTTCCCGTGCCTGTCCTAGGGTCAGTGCTGGTAGAAGGCGTCGCCGAACCAGTGGACAATCTGGGGGCCACCAGAGGGACCTCTAATTTGCTGACTCCCTTGCCCTTCTCCTATCAACTCAGGGCAAGAATAGCGGAGGTGTCCCTCCTTTCCACAGTGATAGCACTTCTTAGGTCCTCTCGCACGGACCTGTATGATACCCTTTACAACTAGGGCAAATCTGCGGTCCACTTCCTCTTGGTCTAGCTCCCGATCCAACATATCCAACACTAGGAGCATTCGGCCTGCGAATTGGTTGGCTTTGAGGAAATCCAACCGATCCTGTAGCAAATCCACCGCTTTGAAAACCTGTAGGTCTGATCTGCTTAGAGCTCTGGCCCGGTGTGAAACTGCCGGACCTCTTCTTCCCGCTGTAGGCCTGAGCCTTTTCCCTTTCCATCACCATCAGTTCAGCCCTCAAGGCCATTTGCAACACTTTCTGATAAGTGTGCTCATCTGTGACAGACATCTTTTCTCGGATGCTTAAATTCAGTCCATCTTCAAACTTAAAACATCTATACTCCTCAGATGTAATCAACTCAGGTACAAAGGAGGATAAACTCCTAAACTTGGCTTCATATTCTGCAACTGACATATTCCCTTGGCGAAGCCGAAGGAATTCTCGCCTCTTCACATCCCGATCAAAGCGGGTGTAGAATCTCTGATCGAATTCCCTAAGGAAATCGTGCCAAGTAAGAGGTGAAACTGCACTATCCTCTAATCCTTCCCACCATGTGCTGGCATCCTCGTCCAACAACCTTGTAGCTACTAGCAACTTCACACTATCCTCTAACCCCATATCTGATAAAGCTTTCTTCACCTTCTTTATCCATTTCTTTGCTTCTGCCGGATCACCGGATGCCAAGAAGGTTTCACAACCAAGTTGTCTTGCTTCTTTAATCAACTTAGACAATCGGCCGAGAGTGGCTGCTTGGAGCAGCAACCGGAGGAGTGAGTGCTCGTGGGGCACTAGGTGCAACAGTGGCACCAAGAAGGAACAGTGGTGGACACCCGGTCGGCTGCGGAGCTCGATACTGCGCTCCAAAAGTACTCCACCACTCCATCACTTCCTGAAGAGCAGCTACAGGAGGAGGAGCAGTCCCGGTAGGAGGAGCCGGGTGTGTGGAAGTAGTCGGAGGTAGAGCATGCGAGGACGACTCATCCTCGTGCTCCTGTGGAGGAATTTCACTCACATTCCTCAATTTCCTTCGCGGAGGCATTGCAATCTATTCAAAATAAGAAACTATAGTCAAATCAAGGGTTAAGCAAAGACTAAGACTTAACCCCCTAAAAATAATATTCCTAATTCCTTAGGAAACCATGGAAAGTTTGTACATTCTCCATCAAAAGAAACTCAACATTTCAAAGTCGTTTGAAAACTTTTGGGACATTTGGAACACATTTAAAAACATTCAAAATCATCAAACTCTTCAAATCGTAAACCGTGCTTTGATACCAATAAAGCTGTCACGCCCCGATCCTCAGATCGACCACGCGACAACCGCCGCGTCGTCTCGGTACATGGGTAAAGCCTCCCCATGTACATGGACTCCGCAAGGCTATCAAATTCACCATAATTCAACAACAAGAAATCATAAAATCATTCCACATGCAAAGAGCCCATCCGGCTCATTCCTGGATATACAACCACACGCATTAACACACATCGGGGAGTGGGATCCTGTACATGCACTCATACATTAGCATACATCGGAGAGTGGGAACCTGTACATGCAGGCATGCAACGTGACCATCCTGGCCACTTTGAAAGCATTTAACAAACAAGAAGTCCCAAAACATAGCCGTAGGATTTTACCATCACGTACCCGAGGAAAACAAGCCGGTATCGGTAAAATCCTAACGGTATGAGTTGTACAGAACTTCACAAAATCAAAGAAAAAGCATTGAAATTAGAATTTACGGTCCAAATGTCCCAGTACATATATATACAGTTTTCCAACACTAGAGAAATCAAAAGAAATAAAAACAAATCAAAAATCGTCGGATTTTATCAATACTTGCCAACTACTCGGCCAGTATCAATAAAATCCGCACGACACGGAATGTACAGACTTCCCTTTCCATGGTTGGGAAGCTACCAATCTCCCAAAAATAATCCTGCACATCAAGTACCTATCTGTATGCCAAAAATACTGCACAAGCTCCGTCCAGTAGTCTCCCACTAAGTCTCGTCTGAAAAATGGGAGGAGAGAGGGGTGAGTATAGGGGTATACTCAGTGAGTGGAGTGCAATGGTGCATTTGTGCTAATAAATAAGGTGTGAATGTGGGGCAGTCAAAGCATATCTCATAAATCATTTCATATACACAAAATCATTTCAATAAATCACATTTCATAAATATGCATCCATATCAATCATCTTTTCATAAAAATCCTGGGGTTCCATCGAAATATGCTTCCGTCTCAGGGCGGCCAAACCCAGACGAAAATCCGCCAAGGGTTTTACTATCCAATATCTCAAAACAAACCCCCTTCCTTGGCGTTGGCTCGTGCCTCACCGGGGTGCACCGGATATAGCACGACTTTTGCGGAGGGAGGGACGTCTACTCCCCGCACATCTAAACCTCAAACCACGTCACCCCGTCGGGTCGCTCCAGTGGTAGGTATATGACTATAGCCATCTTACACCCTTCATTTCACAATCAATCCATTTTTCAACAATGTGCCATGATTTCCACAAACAATCCATAATTTCATGCCAAATCAGTTCATCAATCAATATCAGCACAAAAGCATTTATAAACACAATGGATGCATTCATATTTCATAATCCAGTTCGGATGACCCACAATCACAAAATAATTAACATAAATCATGTAAAATCTTTCAAAAATCATTTCTAAAGCAATTTTAAAACAGGTTTCTTATTTACGAACACAATGAACCGTCCACTCACCTCCAGAGAGGGTAATCACTCTCAAATTCTCAATCAAATCCGAATCGACCCCTTTTTCAATCCCCAATCGAGTAACCTATGCAAACATTGCAATCATCTTCAAATAAAATCTCTACATCACGGTTTTCACATTTTTCTCATTTAATTCACCCTTAATTTCACATCCACTATTTCTAATTGCTGATTTCATCACCCAAAACTCATTTATGTCTCAAATGAACTTTAATTGCCAATCTTTCCTAATTTTTCCAAATTTCTTCCAATTTCACATTAAATCTCGAGAAAATCGCATCGTATACGAATCTCACACATTTCAGAACATATATGTTATCATTTCTACCTAATTTCAACAAAAATCATGCGAATTACTGAAGGGATTGAAAATCCCTCACCTAGGGTTTTGTAGTTCGCAAATTTTCGTTCCAATTGCCTGTTCAGTCCATTCTAAGATCTGCAGAGTGTTCAATTTCGAGATTAGGGTCAGAAATTTAATTTGATTACTTGTGGAAATTTCGAAACCCTAGCTTTACCTTCGCAGAGGGTGGTTGCGGTCTTGACCTAGGACTGTCAAGGGATCCCAAGGCTTGGATTGTTCGTTGGCGGCAAGGGAGCTCACAAGTGAGCTCGCAAACGAGCAACGAAGGGCGGCAGTGGAATTTCTGCCATCGCGCGCGGGAGAGAAGAAGAGAACTTCGTTCGCGCGGGGAAATGAGGGAGAAAGGATCGTCGCGCGAAGAGAGGGAAGCTCGTCCGTTCGCGCGAGGAATAGAGCGACGTGAGACCGAGAGAGACTGCGACGAGAGAGAGATGTGAGTAATGGAGAGAGACCGAGAACGACGAAGAATAGAGAAAGAACCGAGAGGTGTTACCTGCGGTGGTTCGCGGTGGGGGTCACGGTGGTGGTTGCAGCGGCTTGCGGTGGTGATCGATTCGCAGAGGAGAGACGAGGGAGGGAGAACGGAACTCGCGGGAGAGAGAGGAGGGAGAGAGATGTCGAGAGAGAGAGAGGGGATTAGGGTTTTCACCCTAATCTCTTTACATTTGGGGAGATGCTGCGTTTCACCCCGAAACGCAGCACCTTCTCCTCTCTCCTTCTCTTCTTTTTTTTTTTTTTTTTTTCTTTTTTTTTTTTAGTTTCTGGTATTACAAAAACTATTGATATACAATATTTACATTAAATTCGATTAAATTTGATTAGAGACAATTTAGACTCTTAAAGGGTAAAATTCTTTTGACGTATGTTTTCTTCATACACATAACTCGATTTATTTAAAGGGTACAAGTGTCCAACCATTTAACAAAATACGGGTTGGTTCTCATGTTAGTCTATTAGAAAATAATAAGTCTTGATCACTAATTAGTTCTTTCATACTATTAAATATAAGCTTCAATTTATTGACTTAATAAAGTTAACGGCATCAAACTTTTATGGGTGTAGTGATTGAACGCTGCATTTTCTTAATCATAAATGTCAGGTTTGAGTTATGAGAATAGAAATATAGAATTTGAAAGAGTTAAACCCTTCACGGAGGGCCCCATAATGCTTCAGCCAGTTTAGACGGACGAAACTTGAATATCGGTTAGTGGTAAGTACATAAGGGGAAAAAAAGTGTTAATGGCATTCACCACTTAGATATCCAACTTTGTAAGTGGTAAACCCTAAAGTGGAGATATATATATATATAAATATATATATATATATATATATATATATATATATATATATATATTAAAATCTTGCCGATTATTTAACATCTTTTTAATAAGGAAGATTTTTGTTACAAGTTTTATGAACTTGTCTAATTTGCAAAATTAGATGAATTACAAAAATATTAATTAAAACTTAAAAGAAGGAAAATCTGTTTAAATTAGTGTTAACTAGATAAATAAAATTATAAAAAACTATTATAAAAATTTTTGTAAAGCATGTCTCCGAGAACTTGAAAACCACTATTAAACATGAAATGAATTATCTAAATATAAAAATATGATGCAATATAAATTATAATGGTGTAATAATATCCCACTTAATGAAATAAAAATATAATTATTATTATCATATAAAGAAAATAATATAAATAAACATGTAATATTAAATAGATGGTATAGAAGAATAAGTATAACCAACTCTACTTAGTAAAATAAATATTTAGTTGTTATTATTGTATATGTCTCTGAATAATTTAGGAATGACAGGACTTTAATTTTATCTTTATCTGTATTGTTTGATATTGGAGTTGATATAAGGCTCTCATTTGACTCCAAAACACCCCATCCAACTTATCCTTTATCTGTTCTAGTTATGATCAAAGCCTGATTCTAGGTCCAGTATAGTGGGGGCTTTAAAAATACCTCAAAAAATATTGAAACAACAAAGTTTTAGGTGCCATGGCTATCTAACAGTTATTAATTATTTATTTTTTAAATAAAAATTATTTAATAATAATTTAAAAGTGATTAATTTTATAAATATTAATATTAATAAAAAAAATGAGGATAGATGGAATTATTTGTGGCCATCCATCATGCTTGCCAAAGAAGGAAAGCCCCAACAAATCCTTACTTCGGCTAGGGGAATAATGGTCGATTTCGTTTCTAAAAGGGGCATGCATGTCCATTGGTGTCCTTTCCTTCGACTTGTACGTGCCAACACAAACTCAAAATATATAGAAAGGAGAAACAATTATCATAAAAAATCTGAGAAAAAAAAAGAAAGAAAAAGACAATTATCGTTATTTTTTTTTATTTTTATTTATCGTGTATCCAGATTTTATTTGATTAATCCGATTTGAATATTATAAAATTTAAAGATTGAATTTTTTAAATTTTTTAAATTTTTATTTTAAAATTAAAATTTAATAAAAAAATTTAATATTTTTAATAATATTTTTATCCACTTACCCTATCGTGTCACAGACATGTCATCGGCATATTAATTCCCAACCACATCCTGCGGAGTTGGGGAGAGAGAAGGTTTGGCACTGGCAAATGTTGTACAAGTATTATCGTACATTCAATCAATTCCTCCGTCGGTACAAAGACTGCCGCTACGACCCATTTTCAGAATTGTTCAAAATGACCAGAAAGCCCCTGCAATAGCCTAAAGTAGTTTCGTTGGGGGGTATTTTGGTCAGATAAAAATGATATTTCCTTTTTTTTTATTAACAAGAATTTAATAAAAAATAATGAAAAGTTACGGGATAAATTTAAATTTTGTATATAAAAAATATATAAAAAATCTGGATTTACAATTGAAATGACCGTATGTAAACCCTAGTTAAGGTAAGACAACTATGTGAGTTTTAATTTTTTTAAATTTAAGAAGGATCTTATTTTTTTATAATAAGGTATAAATTATTAATTCTTGTTTAATTTTCTATTTCTTTTTCATTTCCTCATTGTAAAATAAAGAATGTAAATGTAAATATTTAATTATTTTTTGGTTTGTTCCACTAAATTATGATATATATATATATATATGTATAATGTACTTGAAAAATGCTGTGTCCATTATCATCTATCAAGAAAATTAAAAAGCATAATTATAAGTGAATTAAAATATTTTGCAATTGTTATAATAAAAATAATATGATGAATCTTGACGCAACAAAAAAAGGTACTATTGAGATCACAGATTCGAGATGTGAAAACAGTATATTTGTAAAAATACAAAGGGTGTAAAAATATAAATAGAAAACTGTATAGCATATGTCTATTCTCCTTTTATCTTGTACTAAGTCGGGGTGTATTTTATAAATCGGATGAGTCCTTTTTTATAGCCAAATAAACATAGTAGATGATATTAAACCTATACTGCAAGTGGGGTTTATAAATAAAGGAGAGTTAGCCAAAAAAAAAAAAAAAAGAAAAGAAAAATGTGAAATATAAATTACAAATTTTCCTAAATACTACTATTTTTCAAACTTTATAATTAATAATAATATCTCCCCCAACTTGCCATGCACTTGTCGTACTTGTGAAGATTATATATTTTGTGTCTGTTGAAGGGCAATTGTGTCGTGTGGTTACTTTTCACAAATGTTTTGTCGGTGCTCTGGTAAGGCATGCGAGAATGTGTGGTCAGGGTGGTCACCTACCCATGTTGGCTACTCCCCAACACCCCAAATGTTTGTCCCCTCAAAGTCTCTTCATTTTGTATTATTCACGTGTGTTCTTTTGTTTTTTTGGAAGGATGAACTTCATTAATAAGAAAATGAACTTATAATGGATAACAAATATGTATCACAGTAATATAAAATAGTCACTCTTAGAAGAATTAGACAACAAAATAAAATACAAACTTAAAACATTCATTTTTACTAAAATCTCTCGATATAAATATGGTTAATTCATTAATAAAATAGTTTAATGATCACAAGTTTCTCTCTAATGTGATAATATCGAATTCAAATTTTGATAAGACAAGAGAAAAAAAAAAGTTACTAATTTAATCATCTTCCATCAATAAATAACCTTATAGTCGTCAATGATATGTAAGAATTTGTATCGAGAGATGACCATCTAATCAAATTCAAAACTACTTCATCCCCTTATACATGCATTGTGGCTTCTTCACTTCCGTACCCTCTCTCTCTCTCTCTCTCTCTCTCTCAACCAAGTTCGTGGGTAAAACTCTTGGTTAACAATTTGCAAATGCGTGCGGTCCTCTCTCTCTCTCCAGACAGAGAGAGAGGGGGGGTAGGTTTTTCTTGTTGTCCTGGGGTTTATGAGATATGGGTTACATTTCCTAAGGTTTTTCTTGTTGTCCTAGGGTTTATGAGATATGGGTTACAATTCCTACCCCTCTTTGTCCTCTCCCTTCTCTCCAATCTTCTCATCACTGCTATCCTTTCTTCCTTTCCAGGTCCAGAGCCGCCGTCGCCATCCATTCTCATATTTTAGTATCCTTCTTTCTCTTACAAATCAAAACCAGTCTCAATTACCATTAAACAAAAAATAGTAACATCTCCGAAAACCTATAACGTTCACATGTTTAAACAAACAAAATCACGGACTTAAATTTTTTGAATAACTGAACACTCTAAACTGCTCTTGACATAAATGCTTAAATAAAAGGATTTATCCATAAAATCTTTTGTGTTATAAGATCTTTAGAAATTAAAAATAAAAAAAGCAAGTATGTAAGCTTAGTATTGCCCTCATCGACCAGGAGGAGATTAGAAGGCTGAATCACTTGATACACACTCACATGCCAAATTCAAACAAATAAATTAGTATATATAACAACAAAAGTTGTGTTTGGGCTTCGCTAACAAACGTTAAATTTCGCATAATCTATGAAGTGAGAAAGAGAAAAGTAACCCCTCTACTAGATAGAAAATTTCATTAATAGGATAGAGAACCCAAGAGAGAGAGAGAGAAGAAAAGTATAATTCACTCTAAAGAAAATTGAACATTACGAATTCTCATCAGCAGAACTGTTGCCATAACTTTGTGCAAGGAACCTGATGAGTTTTGAATGTGCTCCATGGACGCCTCCGCTGTATTCTTGGAGCATGACATGGGCAGGAACTTTTATGTATAAGGCTATCCTTCATGTTTTGCACAATAAAGCATCAAAGAAGGATTGCGGCAACCTATTTCTGCACCATCTAGGTTCATAATCTGCGCACTTGGTAATGGTATGTCATGGTAGGATAGGAAGTTACCCTTCAGCAAAAGAAAAGAAGCTGACACGCCCATGATCCACATGGCAAAACTTCAATGGAATGCGACTGCAGTGATTCTTGAGGCCTCTAATCTCCGCTACAGATGGTGGATTGCCCCTATAATAAGAAGATTGGTTATTAAGGGAAGAATAAACTAATGAATAAAAAACCATGCGAAAGTAGGAAAGAACGACTTAACAGCAGTTATATCTCCTTGGCAAAAAATAATAATAATTAAAAAAAGGTATTCCTTTTTGAGAAATTTCCATAAGTTCAATGCCTGCTTACTCTTAATTAGGGCAATACACTACTCATTTTGCATTTTCCTCTCTTCTATTTTATTTCCTTTTTTCCCCCATAGAAAATAGAACTCTACTCTAACTACTTTGACTCAGCAAAAATGGGAAATGTCAAATATAAACATTTTCAAGGGTAGCTCTCTTCCCTTGACACTGAAGATGATATCATCAAACATATAAACGTCTTGAAAGTATCTCCCCCTGACGATCTCAGTCCCCAAAAAATGGAATATCAATTTATAGATTATCTATTTTTGCTACTCCTAACCAAAAATAAAAGGTAAAAAATAAAAAAGGAAATTCTGCATCCAATAAAGATGAGACCAACAAAGCAAGCAAAACCAAGCACCAACACATACAAGTTACAACACCCGAATGATGTGGCTATCATCTCAGCACACATTTGGACTACTTATACAATCAACTTAAGCAGAGGGGAAAGATGACGTAATAATCTGAACAGTGCTGCTGCTGTCATTTTAAGCCTCTATGATGATCATCTAGAAGTTAAAAGAGTGGCATGAATGAATGTAAGAGCAAGATAAAGCAGCAGGTTGACAGTTGAAATTTTATTTGTGGCAGCACGTTACACTTCGTGTCCATCTAAATGTACACAAAATTGATATGGGAAATTAGCATGATTGTTCAGTACTCTCTTTTACTTAAAAGCAAGGATTAAGATCCTTCATGCTACAGATATCTCTTGCCGCTGATCTCTAATGATGGATAGGCAAACACAAACAGATACTTTACGCAGGAAGTGGATGCTATAAATCTTTCTGACCACACAAATAAACATGATAATGTATCTGATTGGAGGAAAGCAAGACACTTGTTGCAGCACGATAACATCATAGCAGAAAGAAGTATGTTACGTGATTAAGCAAATAATAAATTCGGGTCACCGGGACAAGATTTTTTAAACTTGCTGTTGGGAAGATAAAGATCAAAAACAGGTACCGCCACATGTATTTGCAAATTGTTGAATTCTTCTGAAAGAGAATTTATATATTCTGTCTCCCTCAATCTGTTACTCTCTGTTGTGTCATGAGAAGCAGCAGATTCACAAGTGCCATCAACATTCTTCGGTGTCCAAGGAAATTTATGCCTCCCAACAATGTAACCAAGTGACTTCAAGTGCTTGTAAGAATCATAAGACTCCCACGAAATAATTTTTTGTTCCATGAACTTCGTGTATATTTCTCTCCGGCAAAGAGGATTATCATCGTCATCCACAAGACACAGTGCGCCAATTTCTTCCAAGTATCTTTTTTTTTTTTAAAAAAAAAAAAAAAAAAAAAAAAAAAAGAAAGAAACAAAGAACTTGTAGAAGTATATAGAGAAAACTGTACAGCAAAAATCCAACCCTAAAACTGGTTCCACAAATATTTATATTCAACTTGAACTTGCACAAACTTTTCAAGATGGCCTATCATTAGACTTATAGGGATTAACAAGGTAGCACAACAAAAGTAAAGATAAAACTGATATGAGTCTTAGTACGGGATCTAGTTAATAGATACTTTGTAAAAATTTCTTTCTTTTTTACTAGAGTTTTCGCTCTCTTAGACCTTAGGTTTGACAGCTAGAAACTTGTTTCCTAACAAACTTCTCACCACACTTCTTTTATAAGTAATTAGACTTGCCTCTTTATTGATAATACTCCATTTAAATAGGAAAAATTAGAGGTTACAATAAAATAGAAGTATTACTAAAAATATTGATAAATGCCCACGTAAGGACAATTTTACCATAGTAAATAATAATTTAAAATTTAAATAGGGAATAATGGATAATTACCCATTATCTCTACTCCTCCTATTTCCTCTACTAACAACTCCTACGTGAGTTGTTATTTCTAATTACAATTGAGAATTGTATTAGACTCTAACGATTCAAGAGTGAGAATAAGAATAATTCTTGGGTGAATTATCTATGAGAGAAAATATGATCTCCATTGTTGAGTAGAACAATAGAGATTTGTGAGTTCATTATTGAGGGTTTTTCGTTCGTCTCAAAATTATCGGGTTAGAGGTTGGAACGTCGTGACACTGCAGTAATAGTTTGTTACTCATGGCTATTATCCCGACTACGAGTTGTTCGTGATCAGAGTTTGCAGTTTTCGAAGTTTTCTGTATCACCGATTGAGATATATTGCAAACTCATCTTTTTATGGTTTCGAAAAATTTTTTATTACTATCTTTCGTGGCGTGATAGAGTCACAATATCTAACATTAGTATCAGATCATATTAGATATATTTTTAAATAATTTTTGGGAATTAATTTTGAGTATAAAAATATATGGTATAAAATTTGGGGTTCGAATCACGGATGAATTTCGTGAATTTGATTATACCACTATGTTATCCATGTCATGGAGATCACGAAAATAATTTTTTCGTAATTTTCTGTATTAAATAGTGACCAAACCTTTCAACCTCAGATTTGTTGAGTTTTAGGGCAAATCAGTGTATGAAAATAGTAGATCTGTGTTCCTCTCTATATACTTTACGTTTTTATATATATATTGCATATTATTATTACTGAAAAATGGGGTTTCAAAATTGATCGCGAAAGGCCGAAATTTTGAACTTAAAATATGCTGAGATTAGGGTGTGATTATTCCAAAAATCGAGTCAAGGATGATTGGAATAAATGAAATTATAGATTCTTAAAAAAATCGGGTGAAAATGATGCCGGAAAATAGTATTTCCGACAGCCGAGTCGAAAAACCGTTGCAAAAACCATCGGGCTAAGATGAAGAAGCCCAACTAGCAGGCACGTGCACAACACACGCGAGGAGGTGCATATGTATAGAGGTAAGGGGCGCGTGGAGCTCACGCGTGCTGAGGTGCGTGAGCTCCCGGGTTAAACCGGGTCGAAACAGACCCAGGGGGTTCGGACCCGACCCGCGCCCCCGGATCCAGATCGAGTCTGGGTTTCGACCCGCGCCGCGATCCGAATCCAACCCGCTAGAGGGTTGGCACATGTAGGCTCGTGACCCGCGCGCCCGCACATCAGGTGCCTGCAGGCATGTGCCTGACGCGCTGCGCGTCCTGCATGCGCCCAGACTCCTCCTCGGCGCATGAGAGTGCGTGGGGACCCGCCGCCAGGGTCTGGTGGCACGTGGATCCTCCCGGTGGGGCGTAAGCTATCCTAAAATTGAAATTTTTTAATTTTTTGAGGGTTTTATGATATAAATATGACTAATTGTGGATTTTTGTGTATCGAATCCTAATTCGAATGGTGAGATGCAATCCCGGATTGTGGTGTATGATATTATTGACTCATACGCTTGTCTTGGCGTCTGTACTCGAGTCATTTTGGTCTTGGTGATTTGTAGGGTATACAAAATTATGAATTTAAGTATCAATAGTCACTAGCATCTCTCTTTTCTGTGTGACAGAGACATGGCTGTAACAAAAACTGTCATTCTAGATTTCGTGAAGGGAGACAAGCTGAACGGTGACAACTATGATATTTGATACCAGAAGGTTCAGTTTGTCTTCGAGGAACAAGAGTTCGGGGAAGTTCTTAAGCACGAGATGGTGGACCCCGAGGAGGGTACCACGGCACAAGCTAAAAGGGATCAGGAGGTATATCGTGCTTGGAAAAAGAAGGATGGCCAAGCGAGAGTGATCCTTCTTAGTAGCATGCACGATGAGCTGATCCTAGTCTACGAGCAGTATCCTACTGCAATGTCGATCTGGCATGCTCTGAGAGAGTATTATGGCACCCCGTCAGCTCCTAAGTTAAGGATGTTGACCTATAAGTTCATCACGTACAAGAAGAGGTCTGATCATACAATAAAGCAGCATTTGATGCATATGTCTAGTATGATTGCCTCTTTGAATAGTATGGGGAGCTTATGTCTGATGAGTTTCAGGTATTGGGTGTGATCTAGTTTTTGCCTGATTCTGGGATATGGTTAAGACCTATCTCATGGACACTGAGAGTATTCGTACTTTCATGGATGTGAGTAGGTACTGTGAGTTCGAGGAGGAGCATCAGGAGGTGGCTAGGTCTCATTATGCTCATCCTAACATTGCGGAGTCAAGTAAGGGCTCCACGAAGTAAAGCACAAGTGGCGCAAGCATGAAAAGAAGGCCAAGGGCCAAGGCAAGAAGAAACAATCTGTCAAGACCGACGACAAAGGGCAGAAGCGTAGGAAGAAGGAGTTCAACAAGAGTAAAGTCCAATGCTATGTTTGTGGCAAGTTTGGACATTTCGCACGCGAGTGTGGTGAGTAAAAGGTATATCATTCTTCTTTACATGGTTTGAGTTATGTGTCATTTAGTGTGATACTCGCTAACTCTTCTCCTTTGTGGATTGTAAACTCAAGAGCCACGAACCATATGGCTCGCGATAGGAGCACATACGTGAAGTTCTACCGTTTAAGTCCCCAGGCGAGGAGGTTGTACGTGGGGAACGGAGCATTTGTAGAAGTGAGAGGGATTGACACGTGCAAGCTATTGCTACGAAATGACCAAGTCCTATATCTTCATGATGTTTTGTATGCTCATGAGATTAGGCGAAATCTCTTATCTGTCCGATGTCTAGACCAATTAAGATACTCTGTTTTGTTGGGAAACTCTAGAGTTTCCATTTCTTATGACAGTTCTTTAATTTGTTCCGGTTTAGCCCATGAGGGAATTTATGTACTGGATTTGATTTCTTATTATGAAATTTATCCTTCTTCTCCTATTGTTTTTGCATCTGATATTGTAGTGGATGATGTGAATGTATGACATAGTAGACTTGGCCACATAGGGCAAGAAAGGATGGGCCAATTAGCTGCGAGTGGCTTGTTGGGCCCCGCTAACCAAGGTCGAGTTGCTGTTGTGTGAGTTTTGCCTTGTGGGAAAAGCCACTAGAAAACCATTTAGGAAAGCAATGAGAGCTGAGACTCCATTGCAATTGGTCCATTCTGATATTTGTGGATCCATGAATATGAGAGCCCGAAATAGGGCCACGTATTTCATTACGTTTATAGATGAATACAAACGTTTCGGTTAAATCTACCTGATCTCACACAAGTCTGAGGCACTAGAGTGCTTCAAGAGGTTTATTAGGAAGATTGAAAATCAGTTAGACTTGATTATAAAAACTTTCAGAACCGATCGGGGGTACGAGTATCTTTCTGAGCAGTTCAAAAAACTCTGTTTCGAGAAAGCCATTACGAAACAGTAGACTATTACTGCTACTTCTCAGCAGAACGGAGTAGCCGAGAGAAGGAATAGAACTCTGTTGGAGATGGTGAGGTCGATGATGACACAGGTCAATTTACCTATCTCCCATTGGGGGGATGCGTTATTGACTGTCGCCTACATCCTTAACCGTGTTCCAATGAAAACCGTAGTCAGCACCCCATACGAGTTTTGGATAGGGAGGTAGCCTGACCTTAGCCATTTGAGGCCATGGGGTTGTGTCGCGTATGTTCATGATTCCTCATATCATTTCGGCAAATTAGGCTCGCGGGGAAAGAAGTGTATCTTTATTAGATACTTTAAACACTCCAAGGGACATATGTTCCTTGGAGAACATACGAACAGGACTGTCACTGATATTGAGTCTCGTGATGTCACATTTCTCGAGAATGATTTCCCTAAGAGAGGTGAAATCGATCGAGATTACACCTTCTATAAGATGGATGAGCCTAGTGGCTCAGCCGAGCCCAGCGGCGGGATTCAAAACCCTATTATGGATCTTGGTTCTAGTGGGAGTGGTCCATCTGAAGGTGTGGAGGTTTTCTCTCCTCATAGGAGTAGTCGGGGACAAATATCACGTCGTCATTTCCCGATTGAGGATGAGATCCTTATTGTGACTCCCGAGGACGATGAAGAGCCGAGGACATTTAGTGAGGCTCTCGAGGGTCCAGCAAAGGACCAATGGTTACAAGCCATGCAGGAGGAAATAGAATCAATGAGAGTCAATGGGGTCTGAGACCTAGTTGACTTACCTGAGAATAGAAAAGCCATTGGAAACAAGTGGGTTCTCAAATTCAAAAGGAAGGCCGATGGTTCGATCGAGAGGTATAAGGCCCGTCTTATAGCCAAGGGTTACACCCAAACAAAAGGTATTGACGACAAGAAGACTTTCTCTCCAATAGTCAAGTTTAAATCGATCTATTTACTTTTGGCGATTGTCGCTAGTTTGAATCTAGAGTTATACTAGATAGACGTTAAGACCGCTTTCCTTAATGGGAGTTTAGATGAGGAGATCTACATGGAACAACCCTCTGGGTTCGTTCTAGTAGGTCAGAGGATAAGGTCTGCTGATTTCGGAAGTCGATATATAGCCTAAAGCAGTTATCCAGACAGTAGTACCTAAGATTTCACGATGAGGTGATATCTTATGGTTTTACGATGGTAAAGGAGGATCATTGTGTCTATCTGATACAGTCCGATAACTCTTTTGTGATCCTGTCGTTGTACGTGGATGACATAATGTTGGCTGAGAACGACATTCAGTATTTAATGACCATTAAAGTATGGTTGTCATCCAGTTTTGACATGAAAGACATGGGTGAAGCTGAGTTCATCCTCGAAGTTCAAATCCAGAGGGATCGCTCAAGAAAAACGTTGGCTTTTTCACAAGAGACCTACATTAAGAAAATTCTCGAGCGCTTTGGGATAAGTGATTGTAATTGCATAGATACTCCGATCGCCAAAGGTGAAGGTCTGAGCCTAAAAATGTGTCCTAAAATTCAGGAAGAAGTAAAGAAAATTAGTAAAGTACCTTAATCTAATGCAGTGTGAAGCTTAATGTGTGCAATATTGTGTAATAAACCAGACAAATGTTATGCAGTTGGTCTGGTGAACAAATACCAGACAAATCCTGGAAGGGGTCACTGGAGAGTAGTGAAAATGATTTTTCAATATCTAAAGGAAACTGCAAACTTCTCCTTATGTTACGGAGGAGGCGATTTGCGCCTTATGGGTAATTTGAATGCCAACTTGGGAGGTGATTTGAATAAGTGCAAATCGACATCAGATTTTGCCTTCTTGTTCAATGGCGGGGCCGTCTCTTGGTGCAGTAAAAAGCAAACCTGTGTTGCTCTATTTACGATAGAGGCTGAGTTCGTGGCTTGCTCAATTGTAGTTCAAGAGAGTGTTTGGCTCCGGAGACTACTGGATGACTTATAGATTATAGCAGATAGTGGGAGACCAATAATGATTTATTATCATAATCAAGCCACTATCGCTTACACTCGAGACCCTAAGTTTCATAGTAGGACCAAACACATCGACACCAGATACCATTTCGTGAGAGACATTATCGAGAAGGGTAAAGTGACCATCAAGTATATTTCTATACACAGCATGGTGACTGACTCATTCACCAAACTCATCACTAGAGACTCCTTTTTAAGGTACAGAAAGTTATTGGGTTTGGATACTTTTTGACATTTCTCAGCTTATACTTATTGACGACATTAATGCTTATTGATTTTATCCTATATATATATATATGATTATTGTGCATTATTCAGTCACATTTGTATTATATTTCATTTAATGCACTTACTTTGATTATCATATAAATGCTATGTGATATAATAATAGATATGTCAGGCAAGTGATGTCAACTCTCTCACACGAGTGACCACCTCCAGCTCTGAGTGAGCGAGGATGAGACGGTTTCTAACTGTAAGAGACTTTGAGAGTAGCCCTGTTAGAACATAAGTCGCCCTGATACGTGTTCAGGATGAGGTCATATGCGACATGACCGACATGGACGTACTCACATCCATGTTACCTGGGAGTAATCAGGTTTGAGATCTCAGATATCACCTGCGATTTGTGATATTGTCTCTGAGGTACTCTCTCTGATATCTCTGGGTAAAGTTCTATGTGTGGACTGAGTCCTGTACCTTCACAGTGTTAGAAAATCTGACATATGTCATTTTAAGAGATAAGGAATAATACTGTGGCACGTGTTTCATACCACGTGTGATAAGATGACTTGGGATAGTGAGAGCTATATTATTTGAGACAATAAATTGAAATTTATCCCCGAGCCCCACTGTGTAAGACTCAAGATCCATTGGGTGGGATCTCTTGTACCCTTATTACTTTTGGCTGTTTCTTGAGATCTTGATTCAGTGTTTGCCACTTTAATTTGTTTACCGATGACCCAGAAGATAAATTGAGGTCTGAGAGACAAGTCTAAAAAAGCAGCTGAGTTGAGACTGATAGATTTGAGTTTGAGAAAATGAAGACCAATTGATATTACATCACTATGTTGTATTCACCGACTGGTCTTTTATATTCATCCATGTAGGGATTTGAACATAATAGTGAATACATAGTCGAGCGATTTCTGGAGATTACTTTCGATGAGAAAAGTAACTCGATGGATGTAATTAGTCTTGGATCTGGGGTATAGCGAGCTTTCTTTTAGTACTAACGGTGACTACTCGATCATTCTAACTGGTGTATCGAGAAGTCATTGTTTGCAAGTGTACTCGCTAGTCGCATGACGTCCAACCATGTATGAAAGTCCAGTAGGGTGATGTGATAGATCGCATGAGTTGTGATATAATGACGGAAGTAAAAATGTCTTCGTGTACAAGTGGAAGATATTAGTAAATGTTCATATAGGGGCAATTTTACCATAGTAAATAATAATTTAAAATTTAAATAAGGGATAATAGGTAGTTACCCATTATTCTCACTCCCTGTATTTCCTCTCCTAACAACTCTTACGTGAGTTGTTATTTCTAATTACAATTGAGAATTGTGTTGGACTCTATCGATTCAAGAGTGAGAATAAGAGTAATTTCTTGGGTGAATTATCTATGAGAGAAAATATGATCTCCATTGTTGAGTAGAACAATAGAGATTTGTGAGTTTATTATTGAGGGTTTTCCGTTCGTCTCAAAATCATCGGGTTAAGGGTTGGAATGTCGTGACACTACGGTAATAGTTCGTTATTCATGACTATTATCCCGACTATGAGTTGTTCGTGATCAGAGTTTGCAGTTTCTAAAGTTTTTTGCATCACCGATTGAGATATATTGCGAACTCATCTTTTTACAGTTCCGAAAAATTTTTTATTACTTTCTTCTGCTGCATGATAGAGTCACAATATCTAACAAAAAATAAATCTCTAAAATTATTCCTAATATAAAAGATTCCTAAAACTAACAACAACTAATTTTAAAAATTTGTCAGCAACTACAATAAGGAAACTATTATTTTTTTCTAAAATATTTTTTTTCCTACTTGTTTCTAAATATGCTCATAAAATATTTTTTTCCAATGATATGTACTTTCTAAAATAATTATTTCCAATGATATCAAGTGAATATCAAAAACTAATCATGATATTTATATATGCAGCATAGGAAAGGATGGCTACAATGTTCAAGGTCTTTTATCCACAAGATTCAATGCCGGAACTAATTAGGAACGACCTATCAATTTAATTCAATGCATTCACTAAAAATCTAAGTCACAAGTAAAAATAAAACTGATCCTGGTTTTTCTCTTAGCAGCAAAGAAATGAATGGCTCACATCACAGCCACAATATTCAAACATTAGAATCATATTTACAGATCGAGTGGAAACAAATGAAAATAATTTCCAAGAGATTTCTCCAGCTGGAACCAAAAACTAAAACAAGGAATTCAATTGTGTTGCAACATTAAAGAGTTCAACAATAAAATTTGTTATTTACTATTAATAGCAAAGTACTTGGAACCCCAAACTCTATAGAATACAGTTTAAAATTTATTTTTTTTCTTGGTTACCTTAGAAGGCTGAACTCCAATTTCATGAATTCACAATTGTGGCATCAACAAAAGTGTAAACTAAATCAAATGAAATATACAGTCTCCTCAGAAACACCAAAGTTATTGATCCACAATATTCAAAGCTAATATTCAATTAATAAGCCTAACCAGGAATGACCCATCAATCCAATTTCATGAATCTCCATGTTATAAATTAATACAGGTGTGATGCAGATAGAAAAGAAGACCTTTTATTTGTTTTCTTTTTTAAGAAATAAATGGACATACAAGGTTTCCTCAATCAATAAAAAGGTCTTGCCACTACGAACAATGTCAGTTGATGGACCCTCTTTGAAAAGGCCCCACCGCATAGAATGGGCCCCATATGGGATCTATCTCCCTGAATGGGTCTCAGTCGTCCCGACCATTCAAAGGAATCGAACTCCATGGTGTCCTACCCTTTGATCGCCCAATTCCCGTCAACACTTATACGATTCAACTTACAAGTGCATTCGGTGGAACCAAATACTTCTCTCTCCCAACCGATGGCTACCAAAGGAATCGAATGTCCTTACTTCCCCTAGTCAGTAACACTTAACTAACTTGATTGAGTTTCCTATTAAGCATGAAACATATTTTCCATATAAAGAAGGAAACCTAAAGGATCTAATCAATAAGGAAAAGAATCTTCTTATATAACTCAATTTCCTAGGTAACAACAATATCGAATCTTTGACATTCATAGATCCGGAATCTCCAGATTACTCTATAAGGAAACTAGGGTTTGCAATGCCCTGCGACGGCATGGAACTAAGAAAAACATTATAAAAACTCTCGAGGCATCAAGCTAGGTAAGTCCTCTAGCTCTACACAGATGATACACAAGAACCACAGGGTGATCCGTCTTCCCTCTACCTTCAATCTGTTTATCCTTTCGAAAACCGCTCTTTTTGACTTGAGTGTCAGAACCTTCCCTGCCGGAGCACCCTCTGGTGATCTTTTGCAAGTTCCATGTCTCAGTGTCAGCTACCTGTTCGAGTCTAAAAGAGCTGGATCCGTGGAGCTGAAACCCACCTCCAACACCAGCATTAAACCATAATCGGCGCTTTAGTTTAATAATCTCAACCATTCCCAAATCGTCCTTCCAATGAGCAGCCAGTTTATCCTTCCTTGTAATTCAAGTCAAAGAAAAATCCGGTTGTGCGTTTTCAATCAAACATAGTCAAAAGCATTGACAGAAATAAAAATTAATTTTTTGCCCTCAATTTTCATTAACACTGGAATTGGGGCTTCCGTAAGTGAGTGGATTCAATGTAATTTTCTTCATTGTCAATGTCTTGCAAACAAACCTCGGAACCATTATATCTTCATCTGAATAAGTTGCACAATCTTGGAGCATTATCAGTGCATGGATTTGCTTCACACACACCACAAAGAATCCCGATTGCTGTTATGCAATTTCAATTCTGGTAAAATTATAGCATTGCACAAAATACAAATCAGCAAAAACATTCAATGAACAAATCCGTATATGAAAATGCATACACATTTCAAAATTCTACAAAACATAGTTCTTTTACTCCAAAAATTAGAATTTTGGTTCCACTATAAGAAAACCCTCAAAACAGAATCAGTTCTAGTAAACCACAATTCTAAGCCAATTGGCAAGAGGTCTTACCAAAATATAGTAAACACTACGTGTCCCACCAATACAAGTGGTCTAAACTCTTCCTCCACTGGAGTTGCATTTATCACCTTAGGCGTAAAAAAAAATGAAGAAAAATCCAATTAATGCAAGAGACTAACTGCATAAAACATGCAAAAAAACTCATTACTTTCTCACTAAACATTCTCCATTTTCTGTTTATTAAATTAAAATTCAACCCATAACGCAAGGGGCGTTTATTACTTTCCACAGAGAGAGAGAGAGCACTTACGAGTAACAACAGAGGCGGGACTCGATGGAGTCGAATGGAGGACGTCTAACGGTCGAATCGAAGAGAGAAACGAGACAGAGATGGATTTATATAGTAAATTAAGAAGGCGAAGAGATGAACGAAGCCGGTTGCCGATGGATCAAATTAAAGCGGGAGAGCCAAGCCAGGGTTTAGATGGGGGGAGTTGGGGGAGAGAGAGAGAGCTACCCAGAGATCTCAGAGAGAGTACCTTAGAGACAATATTACTAGCCGCAAGTGATACTTGAGATCTCAAACCTGAATATTTACAGGCAATATGGATGTAGGTATGTTCATGTCATATTGCATATGATCTCATCCTGAACACGTATCGAAACAACTTATATTCCAGTATGGCTACTCTCAAAACCTCTTACAACTAGAAACCATTTCATCCACGCTCTCTCAGAGTAGAGGTGGTTACTCGTATGAGAGAGTTGATCTCATCTACCTAACATATCTTTTTATCACATACAAAATATATATGATAAAAAAAATACATTTAAATAAATATAACTCATGTGTGACTAAACAATGTGCAATAATCATATATATAAAAACAATAAGCATTAATGTCGTCAATACAGTACATAATGAGAAATGTCATAACATACGCAAACCCAATAACTCTCTGTATCCAAAAAATGAGTTTCTAGTAATGGTTTTAGTGAAGGGGTCAGCCACCATACTATGCGTAGAAATATACTTAACGGTCACTTCACCCTTCTCAATGATGTCTCTCATGAATTTATATCTGGTGTCAATATGTTTGGTCCTACTATAATACTTAGAGTCTTAAGTGTAAACAATAACGGCCTGATTATCATAGTAGATTATTACTGACCTCCCATTATCTACTACAATCTCTAAATTATCCAATAGTCTCTGGAACCAGAATTGCAACTGAACATGCCACGAACTTAGCCTCCATCGTAGATAAAATTATATAGGTTTACTTCTTACTGCTCCATGAAATGGCAACGCTATTGAACAAGAAGGCAAAACCTGATGTTGATTTGCACTTATCCAGATCACTACCCCAATCGACGTTTGAATATCCTACAAGGGACAAATCACCTCCTCCGTAACACAAGGAGAAACTCATAGTTCATTTGAGATATCGAAAAATCCCTTTCACTGCTCTCCAATGACCCTTTATGGGATTTGATTGATATCTACTCACCAACCTGACTGCATAACAAATGTCTGGTCGTATACATAATATCGTGTACATTAGACTTCACACTGCACTAGATTAAGGTACTTTACTCATTTCTCTCACTTATTCCTGAGTTTTAAGGCACATATCAAAACTCAGATCGTCACATTTGACAATAGGAGTATCTATGGGATTGTAATTGCTTATCCCAAAGCGTTCAAGAATCTTCCTAATATAGATCTCTTATGAAAGAATCAACATCTGTCTTGACCGATCCCTCTGGATCTTAACTCCGAGAATGAACTCAGTTTCACCCATGTCCTCCATATCAAAACTCGATGATACCATGTTTTAATGGTTATCAAATATTCAATATTATTCCCAACCAACATTATGTCATCTACATTCAGCGATAGGATCACAAAAGAGTCATCAGAATGTATCAGATAGACACAATGATCCTCCTCAATCATTGTAAAATCATAAGATATCACCTCTTTGTAAAACCTTAGGTACCATAGCCTGGATGACTAGTTTAGGCCATATATCGACTTTCAAAGTCGACAGACATTATCCTCTTGACCTACTAGAACAAAACCCAAATTGTTCCATGTAGATCTCTTCATCCAAACTTCTGTTAAGGAAAGTGGTCTTTATGTCTATCTGGTGCAACTCCAGATTCATACTTACAATGATCGCCAATAATAAATGAATCGATGTAAACTTTACTACAAGAAAGAAAGTTTTCTCTTAGTCAATGCCTTTATCTATGTGTAACCGTTGGCTACCATACGAGACTTGTATCTCTATATTGTTCTGTCGGCCTTTCTTTTGATTTTGAGAATCTATTTGTTTCTAATGGCATTTCTATCATCGGGTAAGTCAACTAGGTCCCAGACCCCGTTGACTCTCATAGATTCCGTTTCCTCCTGCATGGCCTTTAACCACTGGTCCTTCGTTGGACCCTCGAGAGTCTCCTGGAACGTCTTGGACTCCTCATCATTCTCGGAAGTCACAATGAGAATCTCATCCTCAATCGAAAAATAACGACAAGTTATATGTCCCTGACTACTTCTACGAGGAGGGGGAGCTTTCTCACCTCCAGATGAACCACTTCCACTAGGACCAAGATCTGTAATAGATTCTTGAGTCCTGTCCCTTGGCTTAGTTGAACTGTTGGACTCATCTATCTCATAGAAGATGTAGTTCTGATTGATTTTCCCTCTCTTAAGAAAATCATTCTTAAGGAACGTGGTATCATGAGACTCAATCTTAGTAACAATGTCATTTATATAGTCACCTAGGAACACATGTCCCTTAAAATGCTCTGAGTATCTTATAAAGATACACTTCTTTCCTCATGGTTATAACTTGTCGTATAGATGCGAAGAATCGTGAACATATACGGTACAATCCCATAGCCTCAAATAGCTAAGGTCAGACCGCCTCCCTATCCAAAACTCGTATAGGGTGCTAATTACAGACTTTGTTAGAACACGATTGAAGATATAGGCTGCAGTCAATAATGCATCTTCTCAATAAGAAATAGGCAAATTGGCCTATATCATCATAAACCTCACAATTTTCAACAGAATTCTATTCATTCTCTTGGCTACTCCATCCTATTGAGAAGTAGTAGGAATAGTCAATTATATCGTAATGCTCTTATCAAAACAAAACTCTTTAAACTGCTCAGACAGATACTCGCGCCCCTAATTGGTTCTGAGAGTTTTCACCCTCAAGTTTAGTTGATTCTCAATCTTGCTGATGAACCTCCTAAAACGTTCTAATGCCTCAGACTTGTACGAGATGAGACAGATATAACTGAAAAACATGTTATCGTTTATAAACGTAATAAAATACATGGCTTCATTTTGGACCCTCACATTCATGGGTCTACAAATATCAGAGTGGACTAACTGTAATGCAGTTCTAGCTCTCACTGCTTTCCCAAATGGTTTTCTCATAGTTTTGTCGGCTAGGCAAAACTCATACAAGGGCAACTCAACCCTAGTTAGCAAGACCAACAAGTCACTCATAACTAACCGGTTCATCATCTCTTACCCTATGTGGCAAAATCTATTATACCAAATAGTCATATCATTAACTATGCTATCAGGTGCAAAAACAATAGGAGATAAATAAGAAATATCATAAAAAGGAACCATGTCCAGTACATAAAGTCTATCATAGACTGAATCAGAACATATCAAAAAACTGTCATGAAAATTAGAAACACTAGAGTTTCTCAATAGAACAAAATATCCTAACTGATCTAAAACGACAAATTCGAGATTCCACCGAATCTTGGGAGCTTAAAAAACATCATATAAATACATGATTTGGTTACTTCGCAGTATTAGTTTGCATGTACCAATCCCTCTCACAGCCATAAATGTTCCATTCCCTACATACAGCCTCCTCGCATGGGGATTCAATACACGGAACTCCACATACGCTCTCCTTTCACAAGCTACATGGTCGGTGGCTCCTAAGTCTATAATATAGAAATGAGAGGAGTCAATGAGCATCATAGTAACTGATACATAATTCAAACCATGTCAAGAAGAATGATATACCTTTCACTCGCCACAGCCGCATGCGAATTGCCCAAACTTGCTATACACAGCACTGGACCTTGCTCTTATCGAGCTCTTTCTTCATGCGCTTCTGCCCTTTGTCATCGATCTTGATAGATGGTTCCTTTTTGCTGTGGCCTTTGGTTTTACTGTCATGCTTGTGCCACTTGCACTTAGAGCCACTGGAGCCTTTACTTGACTCCACCACATAGCATGACCCGAAGTAAATCTTACCACCTCCTGGTGCTCCTCCTCAAGTTTACAATATCTACTTAGATCTATGAAAGTACGAATACTCTCAGTGTATGTGAGGTAGGCTTTAACAACCTCCTAAGTGTCAGGTAAAGATTGGATCACCCGTAGTACTTGAAACTCATCCGACTTCATCCAACAATGTCTCCCCCGTATTTCTCAGAGAGGCAATCATACTCGACATGTTCATGAGATATTGTTTCATAGTATGATCCGGTCTCTTCTTATATGTAATGAAGTTGTAGGTTAACATCCTCAGTTTAGGTACTGACCGGGAGCCAAAATGCTCTCTCATAACAAGTCAGACCGATATCGTACTAGGATACTACTTATACACGGGGATTAAATCATCGTGCACGCTGCTCAGAAGAATTACCCTAACTTGGCTATCCTTTTTCTTCCATGCACGGTACGCCTCTTGATCCCGTCTTGCCTGAGGCGTGGTACCCTCCCCAAGATCCTTCATCTCGTGCTTTAGAATCTCTGCAAGTTCCTATTCTTCGAAAACAAACTAAACCTTCCGGTGTCAAATCTCACAATTGTCACCATTTCGCTTGTCTCTCTTCACGAGATCAAGTATGACAATCTTTGTAGTAGCTATTGTCTCTATCACATAGAAAAAATAAAGACATTAGTGACATATGATACTTAATCTCACAAATTTTGTACACCATACGAATCAACAAGTTCCAAATGATTCAAGTATAGATCCCAAAATGAGCATATGGGTCAACGAATACCATACACCGCAATCCGGGATCACATCTTACCATTTGGATTTGAATTCAGCACACAAAAATCCACAATCAGTCATATTTAATGGCATAGGGCCCTCAGAAAAATGAAAATTTTCATCCCAGCAAAACCTAACATGCTGTAGGAGGGTCAATGTGCCGCCATGTGCCGGCGGCATGTCCTCACACACATGCATGGAACACACTGTAGTATGTGCCAAACATGCAGCATGTCGGTACACACTCTCACGCGTGGACCCAGGTCACGTCCTGGGTCATAACGCGGGTCAAACCCAAATTCGGGTCGGAATCGACCCGGACCTGACCCGGGTGCTCATGCGCCTAAGCGCGCATGAGCTCCATGCGCTGCTCCAAGTCAGGTCCTTTGTGTGCCTTTGCGCATGACGTGCACACACCTATGGATCCAAGTCGAGTCTTCTTCGCCCGACGAGTCTGCAGCCACGTCACATGACTCGACTACTAGAAAACCTATTTTTACAGTCATTTCTTCACCGAATTTTGATCAAAAATTTTAGATTGGACATCCTTCATCATCCTAAACTCGATTTTAGAGGGAATCATAACCTAATCTTGGCAAATTAAATGTCCAAACATAAGCCCTCCGCGGCCATTTTTGAAAATCATTTGCCGACAACCAAAATTCACAATCAATATATACAGAATGTAGATCAGAATATGTAGAACACATATAAACCATTTTCATAGATCAAAACATTCTCTATCTCGACATATCTAAAGTTTTATGGTCTCGATCACTATTTACGGTTGAAAACTTCGATCCAAATTTTCATGGACTAAATATGTTCAAAAAATTACGAAAAAAATTATATTTGTGAACTACAATTCATGAGTAACTTCATAGTATTTTTAGATTCACAAAATCCATCCGAGAAACCTAAATTTTTTTTCCTATATTTTTATACTCGAAAAATTTCAAAAAAAAATATTTTAATAAATCTAACGGGCTCTGATATCAATATCAGATTTATTTTGTTACATACACATAAGCGGAAGTATGGTATAATTTTTTCAGAAATTAAATAGGAATAGACTATCGGGTATACCTTAATGAATAAATGCCGAAAATCTGGGAACCACGAAACCTTTTCTCGAATGATCACATAATTGGGATGATAACCACGTCAAACCACCACAATACCACAACACCACAATTCAAAGTCCGATGATTAAAATGATAATTCTCTATTTAGAATTTTTTCTAAACCCTCAATCGTTCTCTCTCTAAAGAATATGTATTTCACTCAAAAAACATTTCCTCTTAAAAAAATTATCTCTCAATGTTCAATTAAAGAGGTTAATTCAACTTACGTAGAGATTAGTGGGAGAGAGTTTAGGGAAGGTGGGGATAATGGGTAACCACCAATTATCTCTAATTCAAAATTCAAGTTTTAATCTTAGATAAAATGCCCCAACATGGGCACATTTACCAACAAATGGGATCCTTGAGCACCCGTGAGATCAAGTTGCAAAATAAGGAGATCATAAGTGATGGGGAGAAGAAGAAATCCATTGCTTTTAAGGTATATAATAGTGATGACACCGATAGCGACGAGGAACTGACCCTTCTTGCATAAAAATCCACTAGATATCTTGAATGTAAAGGAACCTCTAAGAAGGAGAAGGATTCTTCAAAGAAGAAGGTATAAAGTAAAGAAGAAATTGCATGCTATGGATGCAAGAAGGTTAATCATATAAAAAGTGAGTGCACGTACCTTTCTCGGCCTTTTGGCTAAGATCAAGTGAGTGCACTCAACTCAAGAAGTATGACAAGAAAGGAAGGTAGAAAGCGCCAGCTACTTGGTGTGATGAGAATGACAACCTAAGTGATTATGATGCCTCAAAGGATCAAGCAAACATTTGTTCCATGGCCATGGAGGAAATCTACAAGAAAGAGATTATTTTTCCTTTCTTATTCAAAAATTAAAAAAGCTCTGCTTAAAAAGGAGTTTAAAGAAAGAAAAAGAAAAGGCTAATAACATAAAGATAGAGAGAAAGAGGTAAAGGTCCTAAAAGATGAAAATAGTTTGCTTAAAAAGGAATTAGAGAAGAAAGAGAAGAATAACAATGATCTTAATAATATTTTGTCCAAATTTGAGCAAGTAGGGAAAAGTTGGATGTCATTCTTGGTGCCCAAAGGGTTGTGTATGACAAGGCGGGGATTGATCACAATCCTTTGTTTAAAAAAAAAAAAGAAAATTTATTATTATTATTTTTAAAAGTTCATACTCAACCGGTTCACATACTACATGCTAATGATGCTATTGTTGTTACAAGTATGGTCATATTGCTAGACAATGTGCTTTTAGGAATAACAAATCTTGTAGTATCAAGATGACAAATCTTTTATTATCAAGATGATATGAGTTTCTGGGAATATATATATATATATATATATATATATATATATATATATATATATATATATATATATATTACATACTAATATTGCTAGACCTAAAAAAATATGAGTACTAAACTTGATTGTATCTTATATAAGTATGCTTTGAGGCAAAGGAGTTCAAAGACAAAGATTTTTGGTACTTGAATAACGGATAGTCTAGGCATATGAAGGGTGATATTTTAAAATTCTCAAGCAAGAAGAAAATGAAGGTGGTAAAGACAATTTCAAAAGTAGTAAAATAATAGAAAATCCTGTCAGAGTCATACAAGTTCTATCAATTTTTTTCCTTGGTCATATCCAACTCAAGAAACACCACTAATCAAGTTGTTATCTCTTTGCATAGATATAACACCTTTTAGTGTGTTTTGGTTAGTGACTAAACTAATACAAATTGCAAAAGAAATTCATTGAACCCTTCATTGTACAAGTCGTCACTTGTTTTTTTTAATGACTAACTTTTGAACATACTTTTCTCCTAAGTGTAAGTTGGTTCTTTTGGTGCTAAAAAAGATTATAAATTGTGGGTGGCAATGGCAAAGTGGGAGTGGGGAAAAAGTTCATAATGTTGGGTTTAATGATCACAACCCCCTCTTCTAATCCCGTATTCTGATTTCAAATCTTTTTGTGTAAAAAAAAAAAAAGAAAAAGAAAAAATGTCCTCAACCTTAGGTTGAGCATATGAGAAAGGGATGGGTATGTTCATTCCAATAAAGAAAGGACAACTAGCTATGGAGAGGACATAAATTTGATTATAGGGAAGTCTTGGGATGCTATCATCCCTACTGTAGCTACTGCAGTTCCCACTTGTTTGATAAATGGAGAGAACTTTCACAATATTTTAGGGAAAAGAATAAAAGGAAATTGCAGAAAAGAAAGAAAGATGTGACTGATAAAGGTTCCCCAGGTGCAGTGTTCAAGAGAATTTTTTTTTTTTTTTCAAAAGAATTAATTCAAAAACAAGCCACAAAATTCTATCACAAATAGCAAGAGATTTTTACCATTTCCTTAGCAAATTGGCTAAAGAAATTTTCACAGCCTCAAGTGAGAAGGGTTATTTTCCTCCCCCAGAATTTGCACAAAAGGTGATGGTAACCCGGTAGACATACAAAGCATTTGAGCCTTCAGGGATTTGAAGGCATCTTCCTATGAAGTAATGTGTCTCCCAAAAATTTGTAGTTTTGATTGGATGTGCATAGAAAAAGCTTTGCTTCAATATGTTTCAACTTGAAAGTTTATGAAGTTTTTGTTGAATCTATGTTGTATATATATGTATAGTATAAATAAAAATATAAAAATAATGTGTATGTGTATATGTATAGCACATTCTACACAATGTGGAAGTGAGATTCTGATTTTATAATAAAAGCAATAATCAAAGAAATAGCTGGAATATTATTGTCATAAAACTTGACCTTCAATGGACTATGAAGGACAAACACACTGAATAATCATTCATGCTTACGATTCCCATATATTAATTGTTATTTTAGGTATTTACTATATAATGAAATAATGAGGTTGTGCCTGATTTTGCTTTGACAAGAAGAAGACATGATGGCATTGTAAGCAGCATAGCATGGGGATTCTAATAAAAACTGGTAGCTTCTTTCAAAAGATATTGTGAGATTCTCTCTCTCTCTCTCTCTCTCTCTCTCTCTCTATACTTTTTTATTGATGGGGCATACTTGTATTCACTTTGTCTGAGCCTGACAGCAAGCAACTTGCCCATGCCACAAGTGGGAAGACAGGAACAAGATATGCAAAGTAAATTAAACACTGTAATTATCAGATAACTGATCAAGGGGAATCTCTGATATGCCTTTTCTTCCTAGCAACATTGCGAACATCTTAAGCTGCCCATACTGTCACGCTTAAAAAAGTAACTTTTGAAAAATTCTACAATAGAGAAGTTTCAACTCCCTGGTGCACATTGCAGCAAATCCTCTTTATCCCCGATCCTGAAAAAGTTCAGAACTTGTAATGGCAAATGTCGCTCTAGCTTTCGTTAAGATATTTTAAGGTCCAGAACTTCCTCATCGTCTCATGTAGACAATCGCCGAGTAGATGGCATGTGAAACACGGGAGAGTTTCTCCAATTGTCATTATGAAGTATTAACAAAATCACACCCGTAACCTCATAGTTTTTGCCAAGAAAAGTGGCAATATGACGAAGGGTAGCTAAATAAGAGATGCATGTATGATATTTGCAATTACGCCTCATCCAAGCAATAGCTAGCCCGAGAAGGTATAGTTAGGTGGCTCATCCCTTCTTGTCCCACATCGCCGAGCAGAAGGGTCTCTTTCACATTTGCTCACTATAAAGACTTCCAATCCCATATTGATTTGAAGAAAGGTATCTCCCCAAGAAGCTCTTGTATAAATATGTGGCATCGGATGAATTTATATGATCTCATCGATCTGAGTTTGCAAAAATAAGTTGTGATCTTTTAGTGTCTTTTTTTATAATCTTTTTTTATTTTTATGATGAATTTTTAGTTTAGGAATATTTTCTTAAACTATTTATGATTATTTTTTTGATAGTGAAGTTTGTTTTTTTCGTACTCGTGGATATAGGTCTTTTTTATTTATTTTATCTTTTTCTTTCTATTTAATTTATTATTTTGTTATTTGTTTATTGGGTTGTTGTTGTTTAATTTTATATTTGGTTTTAGTTTTAATAAATTGGTATCAGAATTATTTTAGTTATTTTAAGAAAGTTTTAGACAATTAGTTATTTTAAGAAAGTTTTTAGACAATTATTTTGACATCAGGATAATAACAAAAATAATGATTGAGAAATTTGACAGAAATATCAATTTCGGTATGTGACAACTTAAAATGAAAATCATTTTGATTTAAGACAGAATTGATTTAACATTACAGAGGATCGAGACTAAATCAGCTAGTCTAATAGATGCAAACTTTGCTGCGATAGACAAGAAGGTGAGATTTGGGATTATTTTGAATCTCTAATGAAATTTTGTCGCAGGTTACTATGGAGATCACGGTTAAGATCATGTAAGATAAATTTAAAACTTTGTATATGAAGAAGATGGTTGAGAACGGGTTTTATTTGAAACAAAATTTATATATGTTACGTATGGCAGAAGGTATATCTATACTCTCTCATGTTTGATAACTTTGATTCTATTATTATGGATTTGGAGAATATAAATTCAAAAGTTGATGATGAGGATCGGACTCTATTGTTATTGTATTATATTTCCTAATTTTTTAAATATTTTCGTGATACTATAATTTATGGTAAAAAAACTATTTCATATCAGGAAATTAAATTTGATTTAAAATTTAAGGAGCAGATTGATATGAATATTACTGAGAAAATTAATGGTGGTTAAGCTGAATGTTTGATTGTTAATGGTAAAACTGATAAAAGGGAATTTAACAATAGTAGATCTAAATATAAAAATTTAGAATACAATTATTGTCACAAATTAGAGTACAGTTCAATTGCTTTAAATTGAAAAATAAATAAAAAGAAAAATTTGGTGAGAAAAATACTATGACCGCCGAGTAGATAAGGATACTGATAACAAAATAAGGTCTAAAAATAAATGGATTTTAGATTTGACTTATTCTTATCACATGTGTTCTAACAGAGATTTTTTTTTCACTTATGAATATGTTAATTGTGGAATTATTTTAATGGGAAATGATATTGTTACTAATATTATCGGTAAGGGTACAGTTCAAATTAAAATGCATGATAGTATTGTGAGAACTCTCATTGAGAGGCTCTTGGGTACAGATGCACAGTTGAGGTAAAATTATTAAAATATTTTGTAGTACTCTTGTTATTATGAAAGTTTACAAGTCTGATAAATTATATTTTCTGCTAAAATCTATTATTATTGGTTCAGTTACAGAATCATTAGTAATGTCTGATTCATCAATGTTTGATTCTGACATTCATTCATATTTGTGGGGGTCAACTTATGTTCAATTTAAGAGTGGAACCAAATATATGTTGACTTTCTTAGATGAGTATTTAATAAACATATTTGACAGTTGTATTTTATTCCAAAAGTTAGTTGATGAGTCTTTTATTTATCTGTTGGTTTATGACATGCTTATTATTGTCAAAAATTTATCAGAATATTCATTTTAAAATTACAATTAAATAATGAATTTAGTATGAAAATTTTGGAAGTAGTTAAAAAAATTCTTCACATGGAAATTAAGAAAGATCGCGAAGTTGAAAAATTATTATTGATCCAAAATAATTATTTTGAGAAAGTTTTTAAAAAATTTGGCATAAAAGATACTAAATCTATGAATACTCCATTTACTAGCCTTTTCTGGCTATTTACTATTCAGATATCATAGTCAGTTGAAGATAAGGATTAAATGACACATTCCATATTTTAGTGTAGTTTGTAGTATTACGTATGCAAGGTTTTGTACAAATCTGAAAGACAATCTTGCTTATGTATTTACGAAGTCTCCTCCAATTAACAAATTCAAACAGTACTTGAATTTGATTGGTATTCGTTGTTGTTAATTAGCCCATTAGGGCTTTGTGAGGAAGGTGAAGCATATTTATTATTTGTTAATGTTAAGATTTACCAAGGTAGTTCATCCCTTCTTGTCCAACATCACCTAAAAGAAGGGTCTCTTTCTTATTTGCTCACTATAAAATCTCCCTATCCGACATTGATTTGAAGAAAGGTATCTTCCCAAGAAGCTCTTGTATAAATATGTGGCATTAGATGAGTTTACAGAGTATCATCAATCCAAGTGTATTAGTACACATAAATTATAGTCTTTTAAGGTCTTTTTTTGCAATCTTTCTTGTATATTGATCTTTTGAGATTATAAACACTTTCTTAAAACATTTACGGTCTTCTTCTTTGATAGTAAAATTTGCTCCTCCCTCACTTATTAATAAAGATCTATTTTAACCAAACCACATAAATTTTATTTTTCTTTATTTTATTTTATCTTTTCTATTTTATGTCCCTATTTAATTTATTTAATTTGTTGTTTTGTTATTTATCTATTGAGTTATCAAAAAATCCTCTAATTAACTTCTTATGCGATCCCGGTCCTAACAAGTATTGCTACTACTATTTACTTGGGAAATTCCTATATGATGCTTAATCATTTGCTAAAAAAATGTGTGGCTAGCACCGAAGGAGGAAAATGTAGAGCGATTCAGGCAAATTCAGCACATCAAAACTTTGAAGCCCGTTGCTATGTAATAGTTAAATGTTTCATAGCTTCGCATGACAGGCCATGGAAACAAAATTGACATGAGATCAAAAGAATATACATCGCACCAAAAGATGTTTGAAACAATAACAACGAAAAGGGAAAAATGGTTAGAAGACGGAAAAATTAGTCCTTATAAACAGATCCTTTCTTCTTTTTGATATGCAACAACAGCTATAACCCAATTAACTCTTTGTTACTTATATATCGATTCAGTATCCATGGTAAGGATAAAAAGGGTTAGCGGTGCTAGTGTGGAAAAGCATATAACATGATGCCTTAAGTTATATTATACACTATGAATTAATAGACCAAAAAATAGAAAAAGAAAATTCCTACATATTGTACAAGTTTGTGGCTTAATTTACAAACCTTTATCCCAGAGCATTCTTGTGTATCCTCGAACAACTCTTCTCTGTTTGGAGGTTGACACTCTAATCTAGTCTTCTGATTCGTGCATGCTTTCCGCTAGTGGAAACTTTGAATTGGCATCTTGTGAATCTTTACAAGTATATTGCAAAGCACTAGGCTATTTCAAGCAATTGCATGCACCTCGTCTTCTTGCTAAGACCTCAAATATCATAGATTCTAGCATGATGCCATAGATCCATAGGTCTTAACATGATGCAAAATCTGACAAGTTTTGGTCTCTTATATCCAGGCAAGGGATCCCTTATCATTTGTAACTTGAGCACGACCTCTGGTTGGAGTTGCAGGTCTGTTAGCATTAAGTTCCTGATTCCAAAATCAATGAAAGGAATATGTATCAGCTCTGTAACAATGAATATTCAAAAAAGAAAGTCATTCAACGCATCCTAATGAATGTAGTGGAAAGCAATTCGAGCAAGTTTAGATCAACATAATCAATCAGGAGAAGTAGGTGCAACAAGGGACTAGGGGAATGGAGGAGAAAATGTGGAAAATTTTCAAAATCTGGATTTGCAAAAGAACTAGACAAAGTAGCTAGACGACTTTGGAAATGATAAGAAATTCAGAGTCCAGCAACATGGAACTCAAAAACCTGCGTCTTGTTGCTAAGAAGGTGCCAAATTTACATTACGATGTTTGCCTGCACCCCCCCCCCCCCCAAAACAAAGAAACATTACAGTGGTCAGCGATTAGGCTAGTGGAATCTGCTGACCGGTGATTTTGGTTCAAAGAACCCAAGTTGGAGATTTTGCAATTGGAAATGGGTTGTGATATTGTGGTGGGTCAAAGGGAGGTAAGGTTCTAGAAAGTTGGACCCAAAAAAGAAATGTAGTGAAAACTTGTGCAGGAGCCTGGTCGGATGGATGATTTACTTATTAAGAATCAGACTCTTAGGAGATCAGGTTAGGGGAACAGGTGTCCCTCAGATTCTGCTGATTTTCCTCGTTGCCATTTCTTCGATATCAGAGATCATCTTAAATCAAAAACTAAACAAACAAGTTAACATATCAATTGATACAAAAAGAAGGGCTGTTCAGGATCTAAAGAAGTGGTTCAGCAGTCTAAATCCAAATGCAAATAACTGGTTTCAAAACAGGATCCAGATTTATTGTCGCTTGGTTCTTCTGTTGCTGTAGTTTTTGCTTGGTTAGTTCCCAGCTGGTTGCTGCTATTTCAAGCAGATTCTTGTGTCTATTCCTCGAGGAGTTGCTAGTGTGGTCTTTCTTGGTCTTCTTATCTCTTGTTTCTTAGTGTTGTTACTTGGGTTTCTGTTTTTCAGTTTTAGATGCTTGACTTTAGTGGTGGAGAAGTCCTGTTCAGATTTTCTCCAGGGGATGGCTCTCAGTCACTTATCAGTAAGATGTCTTTCCATCCACAAATAAAATTAAGTGTAGATCTAACAAGTGCAATGTCTCAAACCATGGGGAAGCAGGAAACACATCCTACAGTCATAAAGTCCTTGTTGTTCATAGATTAACTAGGCTGTCCAATTATGAGAAGTGGGAAATTGAAAATGATGCCATCCGGATTAATATGCCTAATGTTGTACCAGGAAAGATCCAGATTTTCTTCTACTGTTTCTTTTGGAGTAGTTCAAAAGTTTATGGTCCAGACTAAAATACCTGCATCCATGTATCTTCAGAGTGGTCCTCATGTGACCCATCTGGAGAAGACATCGCTGGTGGTAAAGGATGAATCAGTTTTGGAACCACTACAAGATCCCTTCCCAAAACCAAGATTGCCCCTGCATTATTCGCGGTGCCTGCAGCATTATGTAAAATAAAGAATTAAAGGATGCAGAGTGATACCTTTTACTTTGAAGGCAAACCTAACAGTAGCATACCACAATAATTAGTTGCCGAGAAAAGTGTAATTAGATGTCCCTGAGCAAACCGTTCAAAACCATCCATCACGCACTCGTGTGCTCGGATAATAAGTTGCAGATTATTGTTGTTGCAGAATTCCATGACACGATCGGGCTGCAATACCAAAATCATCTTATTTAAGAGAACGGCAATGAAACTGGGAGTGGAAAAAATGAACTGAAAAAACACTTGGAATATTAATTTCATTAGACATCTACCCTATTAAAAGACCGTAGCAGCTCCGGCATGACATCCTTCACTTAAATATAACTAGTTGGGCAAATACATTTAGGAATGAAGCCATATACTTTAGAACGCTATGAAATTTGGAATTATATTGAACCTAAAGTTACACGGCTAAAGTAGCATAAAAGTTCCAGTTACCAATAGCCACAGGTAAACCTTGAACAGATGTACAGCTAACTTGACAAGCTGTCAATTTAGGCACCCTCAATATAAAAAAAAAAAAAAAAATTCCAATGATACTGGTATAATTGTACACAGAAGTTCATAACACAGCAAAATCTTTTGCATTAAGTTGAGACTATGAATGACGATTAATGCATGATTAGTGACTTAGACTCCCTTTTAAGTTTGCCAGTCATTCAATTTTAGAGATCAAAATTTAGTAGCTTTCTTTCTCCCATGAATGATCCCCCCCCCAAAAAAAAATATTTTGTATAAAGGATAAAAAAAATCAGTTTTCTGAACCAATAAGCACCACTAATGCATTACCTACAATTTGATACATGACTTAAAATTTGATTACTTGTATGACATTAAAAGAATTTTCTTTGCTTAATTTTCTCTCTTTTGTTTTGGAACCATTATTTACGTTTCATAAGTAATAACGATTTCAGAAAAGACTTGGGGTAATCATAGAAAATCAACAGTTATTCCAAAAAGTAAGTTAGACAAGTATACATAATGGTAATTTTGTCAGCAAAGGGAAATCAGTGAGTGGATTTTGCTAGTGTACCAGATGATGTGTTCCTGGGTAATGAAATCCTATTGTTCTAAAAAGCCAAAATTCTGAAATAAGAGAAAACCTACTAAGGAATTGGTTAATGAAAAACTGACTTCCCAAATTTTGTTCTCGAAGGCAAGCCTCAAAATGAAACATAGAAAATAAAAGGACCAAAAGTAAGCTCCACAAGTAATGTTAAGCTACAAAAGGTCAATGACAGAGAGTTCAGAATCTGAAGCAGTGCAGTTTCATTGGTTATTGAGGAATACATAATAGCACACATTAAGATCTTTGAACCAATACAATTGTACCATGTCATGTTTTATATTTTGGTTATCGACTTTTTTAAGTACACGTAACATAGCCACCTGTTGAATAACTCAAAATTTTATTCAACCAGATGCACAATTCTCCATTGGCTTAAGCTTTTCAAAAGAAATGATCATTCACTTCACTAAACCACATGACCACACACACGTATTGAGGCGTCAGAGAGGTTGTAGGAGTCTCACTTACCCCAAACGTAACCAATCCCGGACCTCTAGCATTAGGCCGCAATCCCTCCACGCTATCATTTTCTGTTGGGTCAGACCTGTTTCATTGAAATAATCATGAATATGTAGATGAAGTCAACAGCTATTATAGTACAATACCAAATGGACCAAAATGAGAAATTTCACTAACCATAACAAGTCCATAAGAACAACTGATCCACATTCCATTGTAATCGGACGTTGAAGGTTCTCGATTTGTTGTATATGATTTATCGACCTACCAATACCACCATGCATACAAATGATTTTCTTTTCAATAGTGGCTGCCAGAGGAAGCCAATTGAATAAACGATTCATCCGATGCCAGGTCCATATACCATCTCTCTCACCCTTGACAAGAAATGGTAAATTAATTGCAAAACAAGCTTAATATCACGAAACAAATTGAAAAATTATGTATTAAGAATGATACCATGCGCTCAATGCACTCAATCCGGAAGCCAAAGAGAGCATTAATATCGGCAGCCTCGTGGTTCCCACGAATTAGATGGACATTGTTTGGATGTTCAATCTAACCAATAACAATTACTATTAATCCCTATATAAAAAAATAAAAAAGAAGACCCTAGTTTTAAATAAGCATGAATCAGCAGGGAAAACCTTCAAAGCAAGCAAAAGTGTCACTACTTCCAAACTGTGCTGGCCTCTATCAACATAATCCCCTAGGAAGAGGTAATCTATGTAACTGCAAATTAGAAAAGGGAAAATCACGCTTTCATAGATCACAAGAAAATCAAAATAAAGATCACGCATGAACCTATCTAGCAAAGTAACAAGAGAAGAATACAGATTAAAAGAGTACACTATCAGTACCTGCTTCAGTGCTTTCCTTTTGGGTTTTTCTATCAAAGATAAGTGGAGCTTACACAAAAATTGCCAGGCCTGAGGTGGCATGCATGGTTATAGAAACTTGAAGAGAACTATGATTTGAATCAAATCACTCAGCATGTTACAGAAAACCAAAACATGCAATAATTTTCAAATATCAAGAAGTAAAGACCAAAATGAAAAGTGGAATGGCTCCTTATAGTTGGTCATGAGGTCAGGAAGCTTTAATATTTTCATAATCACACTGCCTAGATTCCTTGATAAAGGGCAGAGAGGTCAAGACCCAAGAGAGTAACAGATATATCTGCATTTGTAGCAAAACGAAGGGAAGAATGAAAGACGCCATACGAGTTTTCCAGAAATGATGAATCAAGTTAGAGAGACTTAAAACTAGCAAAGAGAACCAGCTCCTGAAAAGTAAGATTATTCCTAAAGATAACAAGGAAGAGACATTTTGACCAGGTTCTAAAATAAGAAATTTGGAAAGTAAACCGACAATTCCAGGAGCAGCTTATGAATATTGCTCTCTTCAATTTGAGAAATAACCCATGAGAAGTCATGCATCCATTCAACTGATGCTTATAAATGCATCAAAGCATACATTGATGTCTTTAACATGAGAGAAATATACAGGTGAGAGGATAAGATTTCCTCCTGAAAATAACCTATGAGAAGGGAGTAACTAGGAAACAAAAGCAAGCCAAAGTTGTTGAAGATTGTTTTACAAAAAACAAAAATGAAGAGTTTTAACCAAAGACTACAAAGTGATAGTAAAATAGTAGGATCATCATGCATTGGGGTCTAATCAGTAATTATCTTGCAAATATATTTCCTTATCGCATTAATATTTACAAATGCATTGGGGCCTAATGAAGCTGTCAAAGAACATACAAGTTCAGAGCTTCTATTTAATGACCTAAACATAGAAGAGTACCAAGAAAAAACTTACGAAATGTCCCCTGCAGTCGAAGGAGAGCCATACTCATCAAAGAGGCGCATAAGATCACCAAACTGACCATGCAAATCTCCAAATATCTTGACTGGAGCCTTAATTTGCAGAACAGATGGCTCATTGGAAAATATGCGTTCCGCACTATCGCAAATATCTGCTATTTCATTGCAATCGAGGAAAAATTGTCGACGGACAGGAGGCTTCCACCCACGAGGTTTCAAAAGATGTGCAATAACCTGCCCAAAATGCAAAAGAAACAGGCAATAAATGGCTGGAATGTGGAAAAAGAGAGCACTTATTGAGGTGATCAACAGTCGAGAATGAAGAAACACTTCAATATGAGGGCGTGTACACAATAAATGGCATACATGCCATGGGGTGTGTTAGGAGCCTATATAAAGGGCCTACTACGTCACAAAAGAGAATTAGAAAAAGAGAAAAAGAGAGAGTGAGGCCAATAGAAGATTAGAAATCTAGAGCGTGTTCAAGAGAGAGAAAAAAGAGAGAACCAAAAGAGTCATACAGAACTCTGTACAGCTCCTTGGAACCGTACATCTCCACCATGATATTATAGATTTTAGTAGGTTATATTCCTTTTCTCTTTTCATACCTATTGCAAATTGTTACACACATATTTATCTTTACTCCCACATGATTGAGTTATTCATTGTGCATAATAATTTTTTCTCTAACATAGTGGTATCAAGCTGATGGTTTGGTTGAGTGCTGTCTCAGAATCTGAACATGAGTTGGGTTTAGTGGCTAAATTTGAGATTGAGAAATAGGCCAGAGGGAAAAAAATTAAGTAATGAGAAATTTTCTTGGCTATGATCCTTTGATTACTCCTAATAGAAACAGAGCCATGGTTGAGTGCCATAGTTGAGAGCTTAAGAAACTCCAAATTGAAGGAAGGGTTGCAGTGACAGATTCACTCCCCTCATTACATGATTCTCCGGGTTTATAAGTTGAGTACCCATTGAGAGGACTGCATATCTATTATAAAGCCAAGGTGAGAGATCTTGTGCTAAATCCTAAGAAAAAGACAACATAAGAAGTATTGTGTTAAAGCCTAAGGGAAAAAAAAAAAGGGTTATGGAAAGGAAAGGTTAATATGTATACATGTCAAGAGGATCTCATGCAGTCAAGAAAAAAAATCATGTAGTGTTTTTGGATTCCATCTCTTCTACCTCTCTACTCTGGCTTGTTCTCTAGTTACTTCCCCATTCCCTTATCCTCCTAGTTTCACCATTAAAGCTTTCAAAAGGAAGACACATCAAAAACTAGGAAAGCAGTGCTTTGCAGTCTCTCTTCATGCCTTTAAAAGAATAAAACCCAAAGAAGGTAAAGGTGGAACATTTCAAAGAAGTGAAGATGATCTTATGTTGAAGTGACACGGTAAGGAACTGACAATTAAGAGGTACAGCCAAATGCTACAATTTAAACCCATGCTTGCAAAGCTAAATAATAGTTTTACCGCCTCACTACATTCAGAAAAAACCTTCAATTTTATGAGGAACTATTCCAAATTTTCTGAGCTTTTCGTTGCCAATATACCTATGCCATATATTCAAGGAAGCATTCCTTTTCTAGTACAAACAAAGATATATGAAACAGTATTAGTGCCATTGACCTCGCAAAAGTCTTAAATGTGGAATATATTTTGCCAACCCAGTCTTTGGTACAAATAAATGTAGAACTTTCCAATCAATTTGTATTAGATACTTCAAACCCTCAAAACCCTGAAGACACTGTATATCCCAAGCCATGTGCAAAAGATTTTGCTAATCTTATTTCGTACATGGAGGTTATAGGAGGTCCCTTAGATCAACTAGTTTTAGTACTAGGTTAGGTTCTTTAAGACAGAATTAAAGACACCTGCTTGTACACTGCGCCTTTTGCTGAGTGAATCTTTTAAGTGCCCTTCCCCAATACATGCAGGTTAATAGTACCTACCCTTTTTGAGCTAATAGTTGTTTTTGCCTTTTGGGTTGACTTCAATTTCACCTCAGTCTTGTTAGCAAATAGGCTTGGTTTCAACAGTCAATGACTATGAACTGAGATCATTGCATGCATTCAACTGCTGTCCCTAGTATTCCTTTGTCCCAATTTTACTCATGCCACTATGTAAGGCCTCTCCTAGGAGTCCCATGCATGAATCCACCTTGGAACAAACAAGAAAAAATGGAATACCCACAAATCATATCAAAAATTCATTCACATCACTGTGTAAGGCCCGCCCGTGCTTGGAGTCCTATGCATGAAAACACCTCCTTGGAACAAACAAGAAGAAATGGGAGTAGCCACTCAATTGCACCTTCATGTCCTATGATAATAACCAATTTTGCGATGGAAATTACTTTACCTTCTTAGGTACAGTGCTTATAGACACTTGTCGATCAAATAATTTCCTAGCTGCAATTGTACTCTCTGGAGTACCATAACTAACTCGCCTTCCTTCATTTTCAAACTGTTCTATTGAAAGTTGTCTTGCCATGCCACCAGTAGAACCTCCGTTCTCTGCAGCCACAACCACCTGCATGATGCAATATGCGGCAGCATCAGATGTCTAGAAAATCATGGATCACAACATCATTCAATTATTCAAAGAAGAATGTCAAGACACAACAATAAGAAAAGATAAAAGATCTGACACTTACCGCCCTGTGATGCAACCGGACACCAACTGGGGGGATTTCATTTAAAATAGCAGATTCACGCATGATTAAAGCAGGGTGCTGTTTTAAAGTCATGGTAGCCTCTTCACTACAATCTGAGTCTTGCACTTGCCCAATAAGCCCATTAGTTTGCCTAGCTTTGGCAGCTGCTAATGCTGCACTTATGGCCTCAGCTTCGGCTGCTGAGGCCTCAACCAGGTATTCAACACCTTTACTCGGAGTCCTGTAGAATCATTTTCATTTGAATACTTCCCTTGTGATAACTTTTATAGATATAGAAAAGCTTACCCAGGTGGGGGAAGTGTGGTGCTTTCCGTGCTGATATCTCCATGCATATCACCATTGGTAGGAAGAACAATGGAATTTTTAAGAGCAACTGGACCATTAGGAATTGCTTCAAGAAATGTTTGTCCATTTCTCCCATCTGCGGGTGAAAATCTTTCAGACAATCTCTCTCCTTGTGAACTCACCATACCAGCTGCAGCATCTGAAGAAGAAGCTATCATCTCGGTAGGACTTTTATCTTCCAAAACAAGCAAGTCATCAAGCAAAGCACCTGCAGTCAACACCAACTATAGTTATGCTAATATTTGTTGAACCAATATATTAAGCACCCAATTGGTCCATACAATTTGCTGCCTTTCTGATTTCATATTCCAAGAAAACAAAATGGAAATAATAGAATGGCTAAATCATTATATGGTGTTAAGGTTTTTAAGAGAAACCAATCAACCGAACGAGATAAAAAATTCCAGCATAGCTATATTTTGAGATGTTCTTCACATCGGTGCTTCAACACTAGAAGCAAGGGGCTTGGCATGACATTCTTTAAGATGAAAAAGTGAACACGCTCTAGGATTATTTTAATAGTGTAATGAAAGACTATTTGCAGCGACAGGTTCCAAAAAACGTCCTGATGAAGTGAATATACCTAATGAGATGGAAGAAGTCAAGGAAAGGAGGAGGCACTGTGGTGATTTATCAGTAGTGGAGAAAGCTAATTATCATGTGTGCAGGAACTTTTGTTGTTTATCTTGAAGGTATTCGGTAATGCTGCAATCGGAGGAAATTGTAGATCAGGGAATCTCCCTTCTTGTTGACCGTGGTAATGAAGACCTGAACAAGATGCTTTCTAGAATTTGTAGCCGCAAAATGAAAAATGTTTTCTCTTACTAATGTTCCCTTTGGTTTTTTGGTTCTCTCATGTTTCTACGGATGGTTTTCAAATGGCTGACTTTGGAAGAGGTTGTTTCCCTTTGGTATCTTCTAATAGACTTTTTCTAATCCAAAATATTAATACACACACCGACAAAAAAGGAAAGGAAGGGAAAAATTAAAATCCCTTTAGATTGACATGCAATAAATTGTCTTACCTCCTCGTAATCCACCATAGACAAAGACAAAGTCTCCAATTGCAGCAGCAGCATGCCTACAGCGCCTCATGAGTAAAACTGTAGTGTTTTCACATGCCGCATCAGGGCTACTCCTTCCTGTCCTCATACTTGTAACAACTGACTTTGTATCGCACCAGACCCCAGCTACAGTATCCAGCACTAACCACAGAGGAGAAAAGAAAATAAATTTTAAAGGAGCAACAAATGATAGAATACAAATATGTGTGGCAAAAGAGATAACAAACTAAAGATGACAGCATTAGGAGAGGATTAAGTAGATTTAACATTGTGTTGGGGACTTATTAGAAGATCTAGGATAAGCAGCAGGAAAAACTCAAGGAAAGTAATACTCCTGAGAAAAAATAGATCCATAAGAATTAGATATCACATTGTACTGCTGACAGTAAGATAAATTTGCAAATAATTGTATAGTTCCTCCTTTCAGGATCTCTTTCCCTCTAATATATACAGGGTGGGGGATTAGGTGTAGGTTGTGGTTGAAGCGTGGTAAAAATGGGGGCCTGGCAGATCTCCTATCAGGAGCAACATTGATTATTGATGCGAAAGTTAAGATCAAAATCAAAGAAAAGCTGAAAATATTCTGAAGTTCCAATAAGTCAGAAGGAGGGCATGTGTTGAAATGAAGGATAAGCCTACCAGCTTCATGGTTTCAAGTTAGAACTATTACCGAGTCCAGCATGCGGCAGCAGCATTATGAGCAACAAGAATCAAGCTAACAGAACATTCCAATCAAATGAATGTTGCTTTTGAAATTGAAACTTCACATAGTACCGCCTCCCTAGAGGGGAGAATGGAGCATAAACCATATTTCAAACATTCTTGGGCTTTGGCGCTCTTCAGAGAACACTTTTGCTTATGTGACATGATTACAGGGATTTGTCTTTTAATTATTCATCAGTTCTGCATTATGCTTGGCAAAGCAGGCAGGATTGAGAGACAAATGACAGAAAGCAAGCCATGTGATACAGGATCAATAGAAAGGGGGAGAATAGAGAGAAAAGGGGAGAAGAGGAGAATAGTAATGAGAAAAGATCTGAAGGGAGGAAGTAGGAGGCAGGGAGAGAGAGAGAGAGAGAGAAAGAGAGACTAGATATCTCACCAAAGAAATTCAACACAAAATTCTAATAGCATTATTCTTATTTGACATGGATACGCTTTTGTAGGAGAGGAAGAAGAGAGGGAGGGAGGTGGCAAGGAGGCAATATGTCACTCAGCATTTGGATATGGCAACATATTGCCCCCCGCAAAAGGCAGACATTGCACATTTTGTGCCAAATTCCTTAAATTGCATCCTATTTAGGGTACACATTACATATCACCATATTAATAACAAAGGCCCCATGTCGATCTAAACATAACAAGTAGGAAAGGTCGACGTTCATTGGAACACCACTCCACCTGGTTGCAGTAACTTGGATCTAGAGACCAAGTTTAGCCATTGAACACACACACACACACACACACATAAAAGATGAAAAAGGAGCTTTAAGAGAGCAAGTGGACCATTGCTGTCTTCTATAGCTTTATAGCATACCAAAATAACACGTCTCATTTACACATTTGACAAAGAAGGCCATCTAACAGAGGAATTTGGTGGGACAGACTAAGCCTAGGAAATATACCATATCTTTGAGACAGTGTCTTTAATTAAAAAAGGGAAAAATTACCATCAGCAAAATCTCTAACTAAATCAATATAGGATAAGGATATGAATGAATACAACCTGCAATATTTGATGCATCATCTACCATACGGCCACCACCAACTGCTCCTCCGGACACATGGAGCCGTGCATTCACAAAGGCCTAGAAGGTGAAAGCTCTAAGCCGGTAATACTCCGTAAACAGGAAGCCAAACAAGAAGAAACAAAAAAAGGAAAAAGAATGACAACATGATAGAGGAACTCACAGCTGCATGTTGATATCTTGGAGATGGTGAGACACCAGGAGCAACAGCCCATGCCCAGTGGCCATCCCTGCGTTTTGCAAGGCCATAGGCACTGGCCAGTGGCTGCCAAAGAGAACATTAGTTATGGAATCAAAATTTGTTTGACAAAAAGTACAGAAGTTGGACCAGGAAGCTTAGAAATGAATATTTTGTAAAATTAGCTACTGAAGGGTTGAAAAGGGGAAAGGCAGACAAGCAAAAACATGAGAGAAGTTGTAATTATGGTTGTTAAAGTTCTAGGCAGTGCAGATTATATTCTTCACAAACCAGTCATGAGATAATGAACGTCAAACATTGTGAGTGAGCATGAATATGCCAAAATCTTTTCAAACCCATTTACCTTCAGGAACATTTTTTTTAACCCGAGAGAATATGTGGCTCAACAAATGGTCAAACTTCAAGGCAGGTCTTGAAAAGAGCTTTTGGTTCAGTGAGTGTTCAGGGAAGTACCAAATCAAACGATCAAAGAAAAGAGGAATGGTTCTAGATATGGTCTTCGGTTCAATAGTCTTTAGGTGTCCAATACCTCAACCCCCCCCCCCCCAAAAAAAAAAAACATTTAAGTCAGATTACATGCAAAAGGAAGATTTAATCTTGAAAATGGATAAACAGAGACAAGAGAAGATTAAAGCATTTTTTGCATTTAAAGTTCTTTTAAAATATTCCAAGAAGCTGAGGACCAAAGATAACTTTGGAGGGGTTTGAAGGATTACATGTCACTGTGACCAACTAGCCATAGACCTCAAACAAAGCTTGAAGAAAAATGGATCGTTATAACGAGCCTGACTAGTTTGGACCAGCCAGGTTGAGTTAAATTGGGTTCAGTTCCTTTTGTGTTATATTATTGACAAACTGCATTACAGTTAAACTAATACATACTTATCACATCACTATGCTGATGTGGCCTCTTGTTCAATTGTAGTTGAACTAGTGAGTGGTGGGCCATGAGCTCTTTTTACTGAATCATTGTCTATTCTAGTTTTGAACACATCGATTTTTCCCACCTCCTAATTCTCATAATTGGTCTCTATTGGTATTTGTGAGATGCATTTTGACAATAGTATTTGATGAATACATTTTTCAATCTAGGAAATTAAAAGATAAAAAAAATTCTTATGAAGGTGTTGGAAAATATGCTAATAAAATAGCAAATAATGTCTTAGCCAAATTTATCCCAAATAGTTAGCAAACCACATCTACATATACAAAAGGAAAAATGTATGAATAAAAAATAAACAAATCATGCTTTGTTAAAACTATGTCATGTGCAGCTCACCACACCACTTGCATCTCTGCCTCCACAAACTAGAAGAAGGCCATCAGAGCGTGCACTTGAAGTAGCATACCTACTCAGGATAAGGACAAAGTAAAAGTAATAAAATTTTAGAAGTGCTATTCAAGTATCATTCTACTAGATATATATTTGCTGACCAAATAATGTAACTCTACCATTTTTCTGAAAATAAGAAGATAACAAAAAGTTAACAAATTACAGGCAATATTAACTTGTCAAGCGGAACCTTTTGCTTTAACATACTTATCAATGAGGATCGCAGCATCCTCACCAGTTACACCTAAACAAGTTCCTTTTCCTAACTTGCTCACCATTTCTAACAACCAATTAACTTGATTAAGCAACCTTACCTTATTTACACACCAAAAGAAAGGGAACCACTAACACTAATTAGAAGTTTCAGCAATATGTTACACTTCCAACAATACCCACCCATGGTTGTCATCTTACTTAACAAATGGAGAAAATAAAATTAAAATACATCCAAAACAAGAATTTGCATCATTTAGTATTTTAATGTATGTGTAGCAACAAGTAAGAAGAACAAAGCTCACGATCATATGCCAACTATTGTTCCTATCTCAAGAACCCAACAGATGATTCTACATAACAGAAATATCTATCGTCCTCTAAGTCCTCTGATAATGATTCAACAGCTTCTTTAAGAGAACAAAGTAACCTATTTGTAATTTTTATATGGATTAAGGCCCATCGACAACACTAGCTTCTTACACAAGATTACTGCAACTTAAACATGTTGAATATGTTTCAAAATTCCTTCTTCTCTTCCTCTACATATTTCATTTATTGAAAAGAGTAGATAGCATTTAGAAGATCATTATTATCTCATAGTTGTATCCAACATGAAATGTGAAATGTATTAGGATGATTTACTATCAGCTTAATGACAAGGGAAAATTTTCATGAGCAGTCCTTGCGCAAAGCATGTTCCACTTCCTTACAATAGCTTTAGAAAGGAGATGGAAAAAAGGTAGAAACCTAACTTGAACGGAGGCGGACCTTCACCTTCTGGCTCCAGTTTCTGCCATTTGTAAGGTTTAACAGTTGTATCCAAGGCCCAAACATCTGCCGACTGCTGTTTCCCTGAAGATCATGTGCCCGAATTCTTCCTCATACAACAAGCTATGACATATATTGGACAGATGAATGGAACAAAAATTTTCAAGAAAGAAGATTGCTGACTTACCGTCATTCCCCCCAACCGCCAATAAGAATCTTTGTCCTACAAGCGACATTACATGCCCATAGCGTGATCCGGGACCCAGCCCTTTAGTAACAACTCTATAACATAACATTAAATTTATATATGATATAACCAAAAAAATTAAAAAGAATGTTGTAGTTATCTGATCCAATTCCTCACCTATGCCAGCGTGGTCGCTGCTGTGAAAGATCAAGAACATACAGATCCTCTGCAGCCAGACCCGCTGGACCAATCCCCCCCTGAGTAGAATTATATGAAAATTTCTATTATTGCCATGACAAAATACAATTGAGATACAGAAGAGAAAGTTCAAGCACCATACAACAGCCGACGCACATGCTAACCTGAATAACTACCATGGCACCAACAGCTGCTGCAACATGTGCTGCCCTTGGAGTGGGTGGTTCCCCAAGTGGAGTAATTCTGCAGGTAAAACAATTAAGAAAGCATTCTGAAGTACTAAGCATAATCAGATAAAGTATGGAAGTTATTACTGCCAGAGTGACTACTGTTGCTTCAGCAGTTATGAACAGCTCATTGGTCATTTCCTACTAAAATCTTGCAGGGACAAAAAAAAAAAAAAATTGATCTGGCGGTAGTACTTTCCATGATGCACTTGTCCCACATTTCAAACACCATACCTGGACCACGTACGTGACATGATATCATAACAATGGATATCTGCAGTTGCTCCTGCTAATCCTGAAACCTCAAATCCAGAGAAATTCTTAAACTTCTATTCAATATAGATTTTCTAAAGCTATATAGAATCAAACCTTTGATAAACTTCATTAGTGGAATAGTAATTCATGATTCATGAGAGTAAACATTGCCTAAAGGAACTGAATTCTATTCATGGAGAATAAATTCTAGTACTTAATGCTTCATATTCCTTTAAATTACCCATGTCAAGATCATAGTAACAGAACACGAATTCTCTTGCATGTGCAATAGACTCAACCCCATGACGTGAGCAAATGACTTAGGCATATATCTACATGCTCATATGGAAGTACATAGACACATTGTATACTTTTTACATGTATAAACTTAGATGGAAATGAACCAGCAAAGATGGCCAAAACATGCAAAAATTAGCTAAGGCATAGGAATGAGAATTTCAATCGAACTGAATATATCTATATGAAGGTGGTCTTTGTCGACAAACTAGAGATGTATAATTACAACTAAACATTTAGTCTTGACACATGTTGTTTTATTTCTGTAACTTGGTAAGCATGTGTAGATATTATCATAAAACCCTAATATTGGCTGCATACACTAAGTCGCTCAAAACTTCCATCATCCTAGGCATTCTTCCACAATTGATAAATTTGATCGACATTGTGGGGGCATTTATAGAGGCTTTTAATACGCCTCTATTGTATTCCTGACAAATAAACATGTCATAATATTGTGCTGAGATAGTAGCACTACTTTCAGACCCCACAAAGGGAGGGGGGGAAAAGCTACTAAAATTAGGCTAAAACAACCCTAATACAATTTTCAATTAGGAAAAAAAAGGAAAGTTTTGAATACAATTAGGAGCAACATTAAATGCACTTGAAGTACAAGGAGCAATCTCAAGAAAGGGAAAATATAAACTCATACATCCTCTAGTTCCATAAATTACTATTTTACATCGTTAGACTGTGTTAGCATATGAGTGAATAGAGTTGCGCGAAATTAGGGGTCTGGCCTGATTTCTAAAATTTGGAAAACATGCATAATTGCGAACGCTTCACAGTTCACACAGAACCATTCTCTTGCAATCAATGCAGCACCATAAATTCCACTAGTTCCAATCACATAGATACAGAAAAGGGTATATCATAAACACATTGGAAATGGGTTAGCTGACATACTTATTGCAGAACCACCAGGAGAGGTTGGGGACTCAGCCGGCGCAGAATTTCCCTCCAAGGATGTCGCCCCTCCGAACAGAATAAGCCTCGGACCAATGTAGTTCGGTGAACCCTCCTCCCCAACCGGTGCCACCGCCGTCAATGTGTGGCCACACCTAGGGCCAGGCCCATCCTCCTTTTTCTCCATGATTGTGTTCACAACAGCATAATTTGGAGCCGGCCTAGGCCAGTAGCATTGAAATGGTACTTGCTGAGCCGGCACTGATGCCGGCGATGCAGAGTCTCGAGGCCCCCTGTTATTGCTGCCGGCGCCGGAGACCTGATTGGTCTCTGACTTAGACATTATTGGTGAGGAATCAATATCCATGCATCGATTCAATAAACAATTGTGAGGGGTAAATCATGTCTGTAATTGGAAATGAGAAATTCAGAAACCCTAATTGCCATCAAATTTGTCGGAGAGAATTTTCTCCCTTCTCTCTCACTCTCTACTCTGAAATTTCTCTCTCCTGCTCTTCAGATTAGCTGAGGATCAAATGAAACCCTAATTTTGGGTATTGATGGAGAGAAATCCTCTCTCTCTCTCTCTCTCTCTCTCTCGTGATGATTCCTCAAACTTCTCGAAGTGAGAGAATAAATGAGAGGTCTTCAATTTTGAAAACAAGAAGCTGTTTTTAACCGAGAGAGAGAAAGTGACGTAATATTTCTGATGTCATACGTGAGAGAGAGACAGAAAGAGAGAGAGAGAATAAAGTCCATTCACGTGAAAAAAAAAATATTTCTAGAAATTTTAAAAATTAAAAATAATTAATTTGAGAGAAAAATGAGTAAATAGAGTTGGGAAAGGTTAATGGAAAATTATTAAGCACTATTATACGTAAGACTAATTTCATTCTTTTTTATAATAATAAAAATATTAAATTTTAATATTATTAACATTAAAATATCTATACAAATTTCAAAAATTAAATCTTAAATTTATTTTATTAACAGACATTATTGATAAAACAACTGCTGTTAATTATGATTTTTACTAATGGAGCAAACCATATCATACCCTGTAATATTTGAAATCTGAGATTATTTTTTAAGGTTTAGATTGTTGTTTTAAATATGCTTACAAATCAATATTTTAAAAAAGATTTAAAAAGATAAATTTAATATTATATATCGAAAAACACTGATTGTTAACTTCTTATCATCTAGACATAAGGGTTACCATATAATTGAAATTTCAAAATTTTAAATAAATATAACAAGAAATAAATTAAGATAATAAATAGAATTCTATAAAAATTAATTTGTGAGAAAAATATACATTAGAGATGTGATAAGTGGTTATAGAAAAATTATTGACCTGATTTTTTAAATTAAAAGATTCTGATAATTTATTTAGATATTTGACTATTTTTTCTCAAAGAATAAAATTTCAATATTTTCATATTTTTCTCTCAAATTATCTTTTCAAAATTTTCTAAAATTACTATTACTAATATTTAAAAACAAATTGAAGTGTATACTTTATTAGTATACTTTTAAAATACTTTTAAGTGTTTAAATGATATTTTGTGCAAGAAAAATTTAAAAGATTATTTTTTTAAGATTTCTTTTTGTTTTTAATCAATTTAATTTTCGTATCTGTGTAAAATATTGGTAATAAATGTTAGATTATTTTAAATGGAATAATGGCATATATTATAAACTCATTTTGTAATAAATTTAGTTTATCATACCCCCACTTTATTAAAACTCAAAAAATAAATAAATTAAAATATTAAAAATAATTGTCAGTAAAATATTAATTAATTTTAATTATTTAATAAACAAGTAATCAGTTTGTAAATAAATTAGGTTATTCTGGTTCGCCAATTGCCGTTGCTCGAATCATCGTGGCAACATGCGGTGATGGTGTGTTCGATTGATTATGGAAGAAGGGAAAAACTGCGTGAGGTGTCCACGTGGTCCAAGTTTGTTGGCACGTGGCACAATGCAGCCGGCAGACGGCCTCTTAACGAAAGGAATGTTTGGCTGTTGGTATCCAAAGCATTTAGGCTTAGTTGGCAGATTAGAAGGGTAAAGAAAAGAAACGAAAATATGAGGCGGGAGAGAAAAGAAACATTTTATTTGAAAGTTCAAGAATGAGGAAAAAAAAAAGAACAATTTTTTTTTATTTGGAAGTTGAAAGGAAATAAAAAAATATTTAAAAATATATTATTTTTATCTCTATATCTTTTTTATTTTTAAATCTCAAGTCTTATCAAAAATCGGATAGTATGAAATTCAGTATGTGATTTTCATAATTTTGTAAATATTGTTTTATTCATAGTTGATGAAGAATTTGATGGCCCAGTATTCTTCTACTCCTGAATAGTTCCATGATGATGAGTATCGAGACGATTTGAATACTATGATCTTTGCAAATTTCAATTTTTTGAAAAAATAGATCATATATATTCATCATTAAATCTTAGATTTCTGACGTCAAATCTTAATAATTATAAAATAAAATTGATAATTATTAGATTATTATTTAATAATTATAAATTATTTCATTATCTTGTCTTATAAAAAAATTGTTGAGTTTTTATGGGAGCAAAATAAAAATAATTTTTTAAGTAAACAATTTGAGTAAAATGATTGTCATTAATAATTATACCGTATAGTTTTATTAATATATAGTAGTGTTTAAAAAACATATAAATTAAAATGATAAAAATTTTGAACGGCATAGTATATAGTTTTGTTAATATATAGCTGACTTTAAAATTTTCTTTTATGAATTTTTAATGCCAACAAAGATGTGCCATCTATTTTTATCATTTTAATTATTAAATTTTAAGTCAAAAGAGTTTTGCTCTAAATTTTTTTTTATATTTCAATGAATTCGATAATTTTTTAAAATAATTATTTTGTTTTAATAAATAGTGCACAATGACTAATGTTTTAATAATTATATTGGTCACATACTATAAAGTCTGTCTACTCCGCCGAATGGTTTATGAGCTATAATATATATTGAATGGGTTCAAAAATAAACACCTTATTAGTTTGTGCCCTAGAGGAGCATTTTAGGTAATTGATAGGGGTTAGTGGAATAACTTCCACTAACCCATACCTAACCACCCACTCAAACTATCTCTTAATCTCTCACTCTCTCTCTCTCACGTATATGAGACTAACATCTTCTTCTCTCTTGTGGGAATTTTACCATTGATGACCTTGTTTAGAGAGTATGTGAAAAGAGAGAAAAATATTCTCTAGAGAGAGAATATAGTGGGTATGAGAAAAATTCCGCGTAGGGAATTTTTCCCGTCACGATGATCGCCGGACTGAGGGTTGCGGCGTTGTGATATTGCGGTGGTGATTCGATTAACATCGTGATCACCATCCCGACCGCGAGATCCGATCGAGGGACGCACGGTCGATTTTTGGACTCTGCATATTCGAGGTATTTATATCCTATACCCAATCTATATTTATTTTTTCCCGAAAATTATTTATAAATGCTTCCACTGCACTTGACTCGATTAATTCCAACATTGGTATCAGAGCGATACGTTGGATTAAAAATAATTTTCGGGTTAATTTTTGAGTATAAAAAATATTGGGTTTAAATTTTGGGGTTCGGATTACGGATGAGTTTCGTGAATCCGAGAACACCACTGCGTTCCCCATGATCCCTAGAACACGAAAATGATTTTTTCGTAATTTTCTGAGCACGTTTAGGCGAAGAAAATTCCGGTTGAAAGTTTCGACCGTGAATAGTGACCGACCACTTCAACCTTAGATTTGTTGAGTTTTAGGGCAAATAAACGCATGAAATTTATAGATCTGTAATCCTTGTTTCATGCTCTTCAATTTGGTATATATATTGCATATGATTGTGGCCGGAAAATTGGGTTTCAAATTTGACCGCGGAGGGTCGGATTTTTGGATCCAAAATACGCCGAGTTTAGGGCGCAATAATTCCAAAAATCGAGTCAAGGATGCTTGGAATAAATGGAATTAGAGATTCCATAAAAAATCTGGTCAAAATGGTGCCGGAAATGGGTATTTCCGGAAACCGGGTCGAGAGACCCGGTTACAGATACCATCGGGCGAAGAAGACGAAGTCCAGACCCGCGGGCGCGTGAGCTACACGCGCGAGGCAGGGCGTGAGCATCAGGGGGTGGGGAGCGTGTAATTCACGCGCGGAAAATGGCGCGTGAGATGATGGGTCGTCCGGGTCGGTTACGACCAGGACACGTGTCTCCCGACCCGCGACCCACGGATCCGGACCGGTTCGGGTTCCGACCCGTGTCCGGGTCCGGAACCGAACCGCTCCCCGGGTCTCGCGCGTGCATACGCGTGACATGCGCGCCTGCGCGTCAGGCGCTTGAGCCGACGCGCAGAGCGCGCGTGTGAGCGCGTGTCAGACGCGCATCGCGTCTGGCACGCGCCAGAAGCGGTTCCCGGCGCGTGGAGGCGCGTGGGGACGTGCCGCCGGTGCGTGGCGGCGCGTGGGACCACCGGCGGCGCGTCAGGTCGTCCGGAATTGAAATTTTTTCAATTTTTGAGGGTCCCACATCCATAAAAGTGACTTTTTGTGGGTTTTTGTGCATTGAATCCTAGTCCAAACGGTGAGATGCTATCCCGGATTGTGGTGTATGGTGTCTGTTGATTCATACGCTCGTCTTGGGGTATGTATTCGAATTATTTGGGTCTTGATGATTCGTAGGGTGCACAAAATATGAGAATAAGCATCACAAGTCACGACTATCTCAATGACTGCTTCTAAAATTGTCGTATTTGATTTTTGCAATGGGGATAAAATTGAATGGTGATAAATACGAGATTTTTCACTGGTAGATTCAATTTATCCTCGAGGAGCAAGATCTAATTAAAATTCTGAGGCATGGGATGGTGGACTCCAGGGAGGGTTCCACACCTCAGAGAGACGGGATTAGGAGACATTACGTGCATGAAAGAGGAATGATAGCCGAGTCAGGACAATCCTCCTGAGTAGCATGCACGATGATGTGATCCCAGTCTATGAGCAATATCTTACGGTTTTATCGGTTTGGCTCACCCTATAAAGAGTATTGTGATGCTCTAACAGATCCTGAGATGAGGATACTGACTTATAAATGTAACAACTTATAAGAAAAGGGTTGATCATATGATGATGCAACATTTGATAAAAATGTCGAGTATGATCGCCGAGTTGGGGAATGTGACTGAACCCATTTCGGATATATTTTCTTGTACTGGATGTGATCCAGTTCTTTGCCTGATTCATGAGAAATCATGAAAGTTTATTTTACATACGATGAAAGTATTCGTACTTTCACTAATGTGAATAGGCACAGTGAGCTCGAGTAAGAGCATCTAGAGGCGAGTAGGCCATACTCGGGTCATGCTTATGCAGTGGAGTCGAGCAAGGACTCCTGTGTGACTCGAACCTCAGGTAAGAAGAAAACCATCCGAGAAAACCGATAATACTTCACAGCTCGAGATAGGAGCGCGCTTATAAAGTTCCGTCCAGTAAGTCCTCAAGTAGAAGGATTTACGTACATAAACGGAGTGTTTTGTTGACATCAGAGGGAGTAGCACTTGCAAGTTGGAGTTGCAAAGTTGCTAGACTCTGTATGCCCTTAACGCTCCAAAAGTTAGACGGAACTTGATTTCAGTTTAGGATATGCTCTGTTAATTTGGAAATTTTATAATTTTCATTTATTACGACAATTCTATGATTGGTTCTATTTTGGTCCGTGAGGGACTGAATGCACTGGAAATGATTTTTTTTTTCAATGGTATTTCTTGTTGTCCTCTTAGTGTGAGAGAGGATGAACCGGTTAGCAGTGAGTATTTTTGTAGAACCCGCTAACCAGTCTTGCCTAGACGGTAAACTTACAAGAAAACCATTCGACATAGCAATGAGGGCTGGGACTCCATTGCAGTCGGATCACTCCAACATCTGTGGCCTTATGAACGTGAGAACCTGAAATGGTGTTGGGTACTCTATTACGTTCATAGACAATTACATGTGTTTCGGTTACATCTATCTGATCTCGTGCAAGTCTGAGGCATTGAGATGCTTCAGGAGGTTATTAGCGAGGTTGAGAATCAGTTAGATCTGAGAGTTGAGATACTCAGAACCGATTGAGAGCGCAAGTATTTGTCTAAAGAGCTCTATTTCAAGAAGGGCATTACGAGAAACTGACAATTCCTCGCTACTCAGTGGAGTATAGTAGCCGCGAGAGAGGAATAGGACTTTGTTTGAGACGATGAGGCCGATGATGGTGCAAACCAATTTACTCGTTTCCTATTGGGGAGATGCGTTATTGGTTGCAGCCTATGTTCTCAATCGTATTTTATTGAAGTCCGTAGTCAGTACTCCATATGAGCTTTGGACAGGGAGGCAGCCTGACCTTAGCCATTTGAGATTATAGGGTTATGCAACGTATGTTCACTATTTCTCGCATTTACACAGCGAGTTAGGCTTGCGAGAAAATAGATGTATTTCTAATGAGCATACAGATGGCACTCTCACTGAGATTGAGTCTCATGATGCCGAGATTCTTGAAAGTGATTTCCCTATGAGAGGTGAAATCAATTGGGACTTTACATTTTCATGAGATGGATGAGCCTAGTGGTTGGCTAATCCCAGTGGCAGGATCCAAGAATCCATTACAGATCTAGGTTCTAGTGGGAGCGATCCATCTAGAGGTAAAAAGGTTTCCCATCCTCTTAAGAGTAGTCGAGGATGCGTACCTAACCGTCGCTTCCCGATTGAGGGAGAGGCTCTCAGTGACTCTTGAGGATTACGAGAAACCTTTAACTGTCCTAGAGTTTCTTGAGGGTTCTATGGAGGACCATTGATTATAGGCCATGGGTGAGAGGAGTTGATGATAATCAACAGGATCTGGGATCTAGTTGATTTACCTGAGGGAAGTAGGGCCATTGAGAATATGTGAGTTCTCAACATCAAGAAAAAGGCCGACGGATCGGTGTAGAGGTATAAGGCCTATCTGATAACCAGGGGTTACTCAGACTGAGGGCGTGTTACCTCGATCCATTTACTTTTAGCGATTGTCGTGGACATGATTTGGATCTGGAGTGAGACCAGATGAACGTTGAGACTGTTCTCCTGAGTGGGAGTTTTGGATGAGGAGATCTACAAGGAACAGCCATCTGGCTTTATACTTGTAGATCAGGATGACAAGGTCCATTGACTTCGGAAGTCGACATGCGACCTTAATCATCAATCCAGGCAGTGGCGCTTGAGATTTCACGAGGAGGTGACATCTCATGGTTTCGTGATGATCGATGAGGATCATCGCGTATACTTTTTACGTTCTTGTGATCATGTCCTCATGTGAATGACATTCTGTTGACTGGGAATAACAGAGAGTATCTGATGACCACGATAACGTGGATATTGTCGAGTCTTGATGTGAAGAACATGGGTGAGACTCAGTTCTTCCTCGAAGTTAAGATCCAGAGGGATCGCTCGAGACAGGTGTTGATCCTTCCACAGGAGTCAAACATCAAGAGAGTTCTCAAGTACTTTGAGAAGATCGACTACGACCTTAAAAATACTCTTATCACTAAAAGGTTAAAGCCTAATTCTTGACATATGCCCTAAGACTCAGAAAAGGACAAGGGAAATGAGTAGAATCCCTTGTTCCGATGCACTGAGTGATCTGATGTACGCAGTGTCGCGTACACGTTCAGACGCTTGATTTGCAGTCACTATGGTAATTAGGTATCGATTGAATCCTAGAGGGGATCACTGGAGAGCGGTGAAAGGATTCCGAGATATCTCGAGAGAACTGCGGACCTCCTCTAGTGTTACGGAGGAGGTGATTTGCATCTTATTGGGTATTCAGATACCAACTGGGTTGGTGATCTGAACGTATGCAAATCGATAGTAGGTTTTACTGTCTTGGAGTAGCAAGAAGTAAACCTGTATATCTCTATCTACGATAGAGACTGAGCTTATGAGATGCTCAGCGGCAGTTCATGAGAGTGTTTGGCTCCGGAGATTTCCGGATCACTTAGGGGTTGTGTCAGATAGTGAGAGGCCAGTGATGATTTATTGAGAAAATCAGGCCGCCTTTGACTACACTTGAGACCCTAAGTATCAGTAAGTCCAAACACATTGATACCTAATACTACGTTATGAGATACATCACCGAGAAGGGTGAAGTGACAAATTAAGTACATTACTATACAGCATGTTGGCTGATCCCTTCAATAAACCCATTGTGATAGATTCCTGTATGAGATATTGGAATCATTGGGTTTGCATGTACATTCACATTTCTCACCTTGTACTGATGCTTATTGTGTTATATATATGACATGTGTGCATGATTGGGTCACTTATTTATTGCACTAGTTTAATTGTCATATATTTTGTGATATGTTGTGATAAATGATATGTCAGGCAGGCGTGGTCGATTCTCTCACACGAGTGACCACCTCCAGCTCTGGGTGAGCGGAGATGAGACGGTTTCTAGTTGTAAGAGGCTTTGAGAGTGGCCCTACTAGAACATAAGTCGCCCTGATATGTGTTCAGGATGAGGTCATATGCGATATGACCGGCATGGACGTTCCCACATCCATGTTGCCTGTAAGTAGCCAGGTATGAGATCTCAGATATCACCTGCGACTAGTGATATTGTCTCTGAGATACTCTCTCTGAGATCTCTGGGTAAAGTCTTATGTGTAGACTGAGTCCCATACCTGCACAGTGTTAGAGAAATCTGACATATGCCCTTTGAGAGATGGGGGAATAACACTGTGGCACGCGTTTCATACCGCGTGTGATATGTCGACCAGGGATAGTGGGAGCATTATTTGAGACACTGATATGATTTTGATCCCCGTTCCCACTGTGTGAGACCCGAGATCCATTGGGTGAGATCTCTTGTACCCTTATCACTTTTTACTCTTTCTAGAAATCTTGACTCAGTGTTGCTACTTTAGTCTGTTTACCGATGGCCCGGAAGATAAATTGAGGTCTGAGGGACAGGTCTAGGAAAGCAGCTGAATTGAGGCTAATAGATTCGAGTTTGGGAAAAGGAAGACCAATTGACATTACATCATTGTGTTGTATTCACCGGCTAGCCTATTATGTCTGTCCATGTTGGGATGTAAACATAATAATGGATACACAGTCGAGCATTTATTGGGGATTACTTTCGTTGAGGAAAGTAGCTCGATGGATGTAATTAGTCTTGGATCTGGGGTGCAGCGAGTTCTTTTGATACTAACGATGGCTTCTCGATCATCCTAACAGGTGTATCGAGAGGTCTTTGCTTGCAGGTGTACTCGCAGGTCGCACGATGCCCAATTCTGTATGAAAGTCCAGCAGGGTGATGTGATCGCATGAGTTGTGATCTTGTGACGAATATTAAATGCCCTCAAGTGCAAGTGGGAGATATTAGTTTGTGCCCTAGAGGGGCATTTTAGGTAATTGATAGGGGTTAGTGGAATAACTTCCACTAACCCATACCTAACCACCAACTCAAACTATCTCTTAATCTCTCACTCTCTCTCTCTCACGTATATGAGACTAACATCTTCTTCTCTCTTGTGGGAATTTCACCATTGATGACCTTGTTTAGAGAGTACGTGAAAAGAGAGAAAAATATTCTCTAGAGAGAGAATATAGTGGGCATGAGAAAAATTCCGCGTAGGGAATTTTTCCCGTCACGATGATCGCCGGACTGAGGGTTGCGACGTTGTGATATTGCGGTGGTGATTCGATTAACATCGTGATCACCATCCCGACCGCGAGATCCGATCGAGGGAAGCACGGTCGATTTTTGGACTCTGCATATTCGAGGTATTTATATCCTATACTCAATCTATATTTATTTTTTCCCGAAAATTATTTATGAATGCTTCCGCTGCATGTTGAATCAATTAATTCCAACACACCTAAAACATAATAATTAAATTTTTTAATTATTAAAAAAAAATTATATTACATGATAAAAATAACAAAGAAAAAGGCAGGAGTTGTTTTGTGCTTCCTCCTTTGGGTTGTCATGTACCAAGAAACTAACAAAGGTAGCTTAGTAGGTTCCCTATTGCCGAATTCATCAAATTTATGAGGATTATCAAGTGTGATATATTCATATAATTCATACATAAAATAAAAAAAAAATAAACAATTTTGATATGATTAAAAGTATAAAATATATTATCATTGCAAAAGAGAAATAGAAAAATTATCATATAGTGTTGTTCTATCAAAATAATATTTCGGATTTGAATCTTGTATATAACAAGAACACGCAATAAGAGACTTGTCTTTTAAGGATTCAATCTGATTCAAATCAAATTTAATCAAAATCAATATAATTACTGAATATTGATAAACTATATCAAAAAATAAATAAATAATTCAATCGAGATTCCAAGGTGGCTTCAATCTACGCAAGCATGCATTAGTGACTCTCACATTACGATTGCAATTTGGTACAATTCCTCATTCAGGTGGTGGAATTCTTTTGTGAGACGGTTTTATGAAATTAACAACATTGGATTGCATCAAAATCTTAGGTCAATTAATGGATTATACATTTTTTTCTCAAGAAAACATCCAAATTTTGATTTTTGAAAAATGATTTAAGAAATTTTTGTATTTAGAGATAGTATTTTATATGGTATAATTACTCAATTCACATAAATTGTGGGTATTCAATGAACTTACTTATAAAAAACTAAATATTGAAATTACCGTTGTTACAAATACAAAAAGATATTACACTTATCAACAAGAGAGAGGAAGAGAGAATTTATCATTCTCTTCTAAGAGGTTATTCAAGTTTTACCCACCAAAGATATAATATTTATCTCATTTTATTTATAGTATTTTTTTAATTAAAAAAAATTTATACATGCAAATATAAGAGTTCTCAAAAGCATTATCATATAAGGACTATCGATATTTATCTTAAAACTCTTTAGATATTACCCAAAAAATGAAAAAAAATAAAAAAAAATAGAGAAACACTCCATTTATGTAATAATTGAGATATGTTTTTAACTAAAAATGTTGGCGTCCCTCGTCTCTCTCTGGTTCCCCTCTCTCTGCCCTTTCCCGACGTTTAGAGCGAACGTTGGCATGGTTTTGATAAAAAAATGTCGACATAGTCAACTGCAAAAGGGCTACCTTTTTAAGTAAAAATATGGCGTTTTTTCCCTTTCTCTCTCTCACACACACAACACACTATATCTCAATTCTCTACTCTCACTACCTTTTGTTGACATTTGGTAGTAATACGTTAGCAAAACTTTTCGCTATTGCTCATTTTTGCACGTCGATGACTTTTCCCAAAGTTTATGCACCTAAATGTCGTCAAAGGTTTTTTCGCCGACATTTTTTTTTATAAAAACGTCACCCAAAAATATGTATTAGCGACACATTGTTTAAAAGTCGGAAAAGGCTTTTTTTTTTTTTTTGGTGACCTTATGATCTTGATTTTTCCAAGGAGACCCGGGAATACAAGGTTTAATTCTGCAAAATAATAATAAAAAAAATTGTTGTTGGACAATCACAATATAGGACATACATATTACACAGTAAAGAATTTCCGATGCTGGTTGTTCTCTCTCTGTTTTCACTCATCGATATCCGGATTTCACTCGATTAATCTGATTCGAGTATTGTGGAGCCCATTTTTAAGGTTTGGCTTTCTCAAATCTTTTTTTTTTCTATTTTCAAAGTTCGAATTCGAGACCTCTAATTAAAGAATTAAAGTATCTAACTACTCAAATCAAAAAAATTTGATAATATATCCCACTCTACATTATACCACTTAGTATTTAATATATCCCGTAAAGGCATGGGTATGTGATAGTTAATGTTTAAATAATCTTATCTTCTTTTTGCTCAGAAAAAATTGCATGCACAAATGTTTAAAAGCATGGCAGGATTCATCGACCTGACGGGAAGTCTGAATTTTGCCGTAAATAGAAGTTTTTTTTTTTGGGGGGGGGGGATTGCTAAATTTAAAGGTTTAGGAATTAATTCTTAGACTTGTAACCGGGCCGGGCCAGGACCGGTCTGGTTTAAGGCTGGTTCCCGGAATCGCGGGCCTGACTAGCTGCAGTTCCTAAGCCAATCCGGTCCGAATCGGACCGATTTTAAATTTTTTTTAAGTTGAACCGGCCCGGCCCGGTGAACCGGAACCGGCGTGCCGATTCGGGCCAGGCCGGCCAGGTTCTGGCCGAATTTTGTTTTTTTGGCTCCATTGCCTTTTTTTTAATTCTTTCTTTTTTTTTTTCCCCTCAATTAGCTTTTTTTAACTCTCTTTTTTTCCTTTTTAATAACACATATTCTTGAAATCTTTTTACTCTTTTTTTTGTAACTATTTTTGTATTACTCTCTTATTTTTTTGTAACTCTATTTTTTTAATTCTATTTTATTTTTGTAACTCCAATTTTTTTTTAAGTTTGTTGTTGTTTTTTTTTTACTCTCTTGTTGTGATTTATTTCTTCATTTTGTTTTTTTAATTCACTTTTTATAAAAAAATAAATTAAAAATTAGAGACAAAATTTTTAGAGTGGTTCCACCGAATTCGGTGTACGTCCACTGTCAAGCTAATCACTTGGATTTTAAAATCCACTAATTTTTTTGTTACATTATTTTGACTTTTACATCACTTTGATTTTTTTTCTATTTACAATAATTTTTATACAAAAAAATTATTATTATTATTCATCTTCTATTTCTTGTTCATCATCTTCCGAGACCTTGATGATTTCTTACATTCTTTTTTCTGCATCCTTCCAATATTTAATGCAAATTAAGGTTTCTAAAGTATCGTCCACTAAATTTATACGTTTCTCAATTAAGACTCGACCACCTGTACTAAAAGCACTTTCTGATGACACTGTGGACACCGGAGGGATTAGTATATTTTTTACCACTTGGGCCAAAATTGGATAATACGATATATTATCTCTCCACCAAGCTTATATATCATATAAATCTGTATCATCAAAATTTTCTAACCTAAGTGTTTGTTTATATAAAAGTAATTCATTAAATGATAATGAAGAAATTTTTTGTTTTTTTCCTAACATGTGTAAGGGATTAAATGAAAATGAAGATGATTGAGTGCTACTACTATTACTACTATTACTACCTACATTATTACTATTTAAATTATTATTTTCCTTTTCATATAGTTCAAATATTGCTTATAAAGTATCACTATAAAAAAATACCGAATTAGCGATAGATTTAGCCACGAAAATATCAAAAAAATTGGTGGCTAAATTGTTTAGCGACGGATTTAGCCACGAACTCATATCCGTTGCTAATAGCGCGTTGTAAAAATTCAGCCACGAATTTTTGAATTCGTGGCTAAATTTAGCCATGGATTCAGAAATTCGTGGCTAAATTTAGTCACGAATTCGAATCCGTGGCTAAATTCGTAACTAAATTTAGCAACGAATTCAAAATTTAGCTACGGATTTAAAAATTCGTGACTAAATTTAGTCACGAATTGATGAATTCGTGGCTAAATCCGTGGCTAAAATTTTCATTTTATATTTTTAATTTTAAGAGCCGCCGGCCCACTCGTCGGCCCCCGCCACGGCCTCCGCTCGTGTATGAACCAACTTCCTGCTGCTTTATATTTTTGTAGAAAATGTGCATTTATCCAGATTCGAACCTGGGATTAAGAAAACATATGGAGTGTTCTCAACCACTATGTCATATTAACTTATCTGATATACCTTTTTTTTTTTTTTACTTCATAACTTTCTTTCTAACTTTTACCATAAAAATACAATTTACTAATTTAATAAAAATATAAAATATAAAATTATATTTAATAAAAATACAAAATTATATTTAATAAAATTAAAAAATTATCTTTAACAAAAATACAAAATTATATTTTAAAAAATACAAAAATATATTTAATAAAAATCAATACCCTAATTTAATAAATATATAAAATATAAATTTATATTTATATTTAATAAAAATATAAAATTATATTTAATAGAATTTTAAATTAACGACGAATTTAGCCACGAACGTATTCGTGGTTAATTAGCTACGAATTTAGCCACAGACCAAAAATTCGTGGCTAATTAGTCACGAATTTCGAATTCGTGGCTAAATTTTGTCACGAATGGGAAATTCGTGGCTATTTAGGGACGAATTATGAATTTCGTCGCTAAATTAGCGACAGATTATGAATTTCGTCGCTAAATTAGCGACGCATAATTATTTTTGTCGCTAAATTAGCGACGAAAATAGATTTGTGGCAAATTAGCCACGAACAAAAATTCGTGGCTAATTTGCAATGAATTCTATTTTTGTCGTTAAATTCGTGGATAAATAGCGACGAATTTTTTTCGTGGCTAAAGTCCGGGGCTAAAATCATGTTTTTTTGTAGTGTATGAAATGTTTGTTGTTTTAGAAAATATGAGTTAATAGACATTTCTGATGTAAAAGTTTGTGCAAAACAATCTATTAACATTTCAACACTTTCAACCTTAACACATGGATCTAATGCACTTGCAACTATATATAAAATTGGAATTTTTTCATAATATTTTAAAAATTTTGTTTTCATAGAAAAAAAATTTCACCAAATCTTTCTTCATTTTCAAATTAATTAAATACATAAATAATTTTACAACGATTTAGTAACATTAAATGAGTAGTTGGATAGTAACATCCGAAAAATAAATTTGTACATAAATAAAAAATTCTCAATAATTTAGTAAGTATAGATGCAAAATCGAAAGGGGTATTGTCAATAAAACCATATTCGTAATTAGAATTTGCAAATTCAATTAAAATATTTTGAAAATGAAGTACACCTTGTTATATGTCATATGTTGAATTCCACTTGGTGTCACATTCTATTTTAAATTTTTTATATTTTTTATTATGTAACATACATAATTGTCTCATTTCTTGAGTTTTTACAAAAGAATTTCTTATTTGATGAATTAAATCGTGAATAGGTTTTAAAAATAGTTCTCCTATTGCTAAACCATTCTTAACACATAAATTAATTATATGGTATGCACATCTAACATGAAAAAAAGTTTCATTTAAAATTGTTTTTAAAGAATTTTTTAAACTATTAACCACAGTAATATTAGCTGAAACATTATCAAATGAAATAGAAAAAATTTTATCACTTATTCCATAGTCATAAACAACATTTGAAATTATTCTAGCTATATATGCACCGGAATGTGGAAATTCCCAATGTTGAAAAGCTAAAATTCTTTTCTCTAGAGACCATAAATTATCTATCCAATGACATGTATTGCAATATAATATTCTTTTTTATGTTCACTTTTCCAACTATTCGAAATTAATGAAAATTTACATTGACTATTCATAAATTGTGTAATTATATAATTTTTTAATTCTTGATATCTATCTAGTGATCTCCTCTTACAGGATACTGTACTATTTTTTTTATAATCGGGTTGTAAATATTTGTATACATATTTTTTAAATACGGGACATGTAACTATACTAAGTGGTAATTCTTTTTCTTGCTAGTCATTCTATTTGTCCAGTTTTTTCTATATCCGAATTATATTTAAATGTACCAGTTATATTACCTCCCTCTGTAGCAATTTGTGTTTGTCTTGTTTGTGGTAATTTATCCGGATAATTATTAACTAAGTGTCTCCTAAGTGTACCTACCCCTAACCCTTCAAAAATTTATATTTTTGATGACAGATTTTACAAATTGCCTTTTGTTCGTCAATTTTTTTTTTTTTTAAAAATTTCATATATTAATATCATCTTTTTTAGTGCGTATTGTGTTAGATTTTGTGTTACTAGGTTTAGTTTCTTCCAAAAGAGTTTCAATATCTATATTATCGGGAATTTTATCTTGTAAAAAAAATGGAGGAAGAGGAGATTGTTGAAAAGATTGTGAAGAGTATGTTCCGGTCATTTTTTTTAAAAAATTAAGATTAAATTTTTAAAATAAAATATACGATTAAATTTTTAAAAGGAAATTTAAGATTAATTTTTTTTTAAGATTTAATTTTTTTTTTTAAAAAATGTAATGCAAATGTAATGCAAATGCAAGAAAATAAAAATGTAAAAAAATTAAATGTACCGACTTGATGGATATCGCGGTAATTTTTTACAAAATCTTGAATTTGAACTCCCAACCTTGAAATCTTGCCAAATCTTGACGAATGTTGAAGGTCGTGGAAAATTTGTAATCCTCCCTTAGGTTCCACCCAAACCGTTTTGTAGCAGGAGCACCAGAAAAGTTTCCAGTAAGAGGTAGAGCTCGTCTATCCTCGCTTAAATACCTCTTTCCTTCGATAATTATTTGTCACTAGACAGAACTTTCCTAGACATGCTATGTCATTACATAATAGTGAATGAGTTTCACAAAAATTTAGTTTACAAATTTGAGAATGTGTTTAATGAATAAAATGGTAAAAATGTAGATAATGATGGAAATGTAGATAATGGTAGAAATGATAATGGAAATGGTAATGGAAATGGTGTAAAAATTGTTGTAGAAAATAGTGAAAATGGTATAGAAAATGGTATAGAGAATTGTAGAAATGGTGTAAATGATAATGAAAATGATGAAAATTGAGAGAATGTAGAAATATTGAAAGAATGTAGATGTGAGAGAGAGAGAGAGAGATTTTGTTGTGGAGATTTTGAAAATAGGGTGTTAGGTATTTATAGGAAAATTTTTTAACCTCATGGATCAAAATAATCTCAAAACTAGCAATTTCATAACTGTTGGGAGGGATAAAATTAGAAAAAAAATTCAAAAAAAAAAGGAGACTAGCCACTGGAATCGGCGGGTCCGGGCCGGTTCTTGATTCAAAAAAGAGTTGAATCGGACAGACCCGCTACAGTACCCGCACCGATCCAATTTGGATTACTCACGATAAAAAAACATGTTTTTAACGATAAATTTTGCAACAAACAAAAATTTGTCGCCAATTAGCAATAAATTTTTCAACAGAAAATTGTTCGTCACAAAATTTGCGACAAAGTTTTGAGTTCGTTGCAAAATTTACAACGAACTCATATTTCGTCGTCACATTTGCAACGAACCTTGTATTCGTCGTTAAATTTGCAATGAACTTCTAAGTTCGTTGCAAAATTTACAATGAACTAAGTGTTCGTCGCAAAATTTGCGACGAATCTAGAGTTCATTGCAAAATTTGTTGCAAAATTTCTATACTTAGAAAATTTGTTGCTTCCGGTCCATTTGTTTTGCTTCATTTGAAAATGGGATTTCGCTCCACTCGGTAGAGGTAAGATCTCTCTCTCTCCTCTCCTCTCTTCTCTCTCTCTCTCTCCTCAATGGGCTGAAATGCAGATCCGACGGCAGAGCTGCCGGATCTGGTTGTTGCGAAGGCGGTAACCCTCGCGGGCCCGTGCTTGCAGCGCCCTCGTGCGGCCGCGAGGACCGCGCCTGCAACGCCCTAGCGTGGCCGCGAGGGCCGCCCTTGCAGCACCCTCGTGCAGTCGCGAGGGCTGCTCCTGCCGGCCCCGGCCGCGACAAGCAAGCCTGCTGGGCACGGCCGCGAGGGCCGCTCCTGCAGCGGCCGCCGCTGGAGGGAGGGGGAGCCCCTCCCCCTCCTGTTTTTTTTTAATTTGTTTTTTCTTTTTTTCTTTTTAGTTTTATTTAATAGTATTTTTTATTTGTTTTAGTGCGGTATGTTCAAAGGTGGGGATAAATCTGCATAAAGGATTATCGATACTATAAGGTATATTCGCTATTTTATATACTGTTGCATAAAATTTATACAAAAATATTGATCTTTTTATATTGTTTTATAGAATGGAGTAAAAATCGAATCAACTTCAAAGTTTGCTCCTCTGAAATGAAATGAAAAGTTGGGTATGATTCTGTGAGTTATTTTTTTTACTTTATGTAATGTTCTATCTCATGTCATATATTCTCTTATTTATATCATAACTTTTTAATTCAATATTTTAATTTTAGGTTTCTTATAATTAAAAATGAACACTGATTTTAATAAGAAAGGAGTCAAACAAAATTAAATTTAAAATTAAATTTATAATTTTAATATAACTAATTGTTTTTTTATTTATTACAGCGACAGTTCATTTAGGACGAGGCGGAGGAGTTTGAAATAAGAAGAATTTTTAACAAGAAATGTGGTCATCACATTCGATAATGGTGATGGTGGTGGTGGTGTCTCTTGAATGTGATTTTTGTATTTGAATATGTGACTTTGTATTGTGTTTGTTGACATTATTTTTTAATGTGATTTGTGTTTGTATCATATTTGTTTGTGATTTTGTCTTGTGGTTTGTTGATGATATTGATATTGATATTGATATTGGATGATTGGTTGATGGTGGTATTGTTTAATAGTTGGTTGATACTATTAAATGACTGTTTTATTGATATTGGATGAGAAACAAGAACAAGGTATACAGGAAAAATGATCAAATTATAAAATTCAATTTGATTTTTATTTGCAAAATTTTCAAATTTGTTGCAAAATTTATTGCTAAATTTTTTACCAAAATATCCGGATTCGTTACAAAATTTGTTGCTAAACATGTTTGCAACGAAATTTACGACCAAAAGGTTCGTCGGATATTAGCAACAAACCACGTTTCGTCGTAGATTAGCGATGAACCAGATTTCGTCGCAGATTAGTGACGAACCCAAGTTCGTCACAGAATTTATAGCAAATTAGTGACGAATTTTAATTTTTGGTTGCTAAAATTTACGACGAGCTGACAGCGACAAAAAATATTTTGTCGCTAAATTTGTCGCAAATCGTTTTTCCAACGAATTTTTTTTTTAAAATTCGTCGCAAAATTTGTTGCTAAAAGGCAGCTTTTTTGTAGTGACTGTTCATCCTAGTCGGTTCACGGGTCAGGCTTTTTTGGGCCAGCTGGCCCGATTTTCGAGCCCAAATCAGCCCGGTGACATGTCTATTAATTCTGTAAAAGATGTAAATTTTGGAGATAAGTTTGCAATACAATAATAAGGTCATAATTCATTGTAATTACAAAACGTTCCATTTCTTTTCTTTTCTTTTGATACATAAAACCGATCACCTCTGTTACTAGCTAGAGTGAGTATGATTACAAGAGTCGCAATTTATATATTTATAATTTTGCAACATAAGGTATGTGATAATAGTGCATGATTTCAATATAATATATTTATAATTCTTCCTAAAAATCCCTTCACCCAATTTTTCTAGTTGTGACTCCACTATTCCTTTTCAAAAATTGTTCTTTCAAATTATCTGCTACTCTTTTTTCCCCCTAATTTTACTCTTATCTTTTGATGTATTTATACTAAATCTAATATCTGTATTTATTAATTGATATTCACAGATATATCTATAGTTATCTATTTCTCTCTCATCTTTATCTTAATAGTAGAATAATGAAGATAGATATTTAAAAATCAATGGAAATAAAATAGAGTTGATACACCAAATTGAAAATTTTAGAGAGAGAATATTGATTGAGAGAGAAAGGATAGTTTAATAAGATTAAACTGTATTATTGCATAATTGAAGTAATTTTATTATTTCCCTAATTTGTGTGCAAATACCTTTAACCACAAGTTAAAAAAAAATGGGAGAAGTAATTTATCTAAAAAGGTTATTAATAATGAAATGCCCACGCAAAGTGGAATTATATTTATTAAACTAGTTGAATTTGTTAGATTCTTAATCCAAGGTTGGATTTATATGTGAATAATTATGTGTTACAAATTGTTATGCATGTTTGACTTCATTTAAAAATAATCTACTAAAATTTTAGATAATTTGAATTTTAATGTATCGGTATAATCGAGCTAAGAATAATTTCTATTTTTGTGATGGGTTAAAATAGTAATACCAAAAGATAACAAAGTTAAAATAGTAATACCAAAAGATAACAAAGTTATCATATAGGGATATCAAGAGATATTAAAGTCATCTATATATAGTGGTTATGATTCTCAGATCACGTGAACTTTCATTCAAAACATGTAGATCCAGAAACCCAACCACATGGCTATAAACATCATTATGAATTCAGGTATGTTTCCGCATATAGATCTACAGGTATGTTTCGCCTATAGATCTAATAATTTGTTGATGGAATAATATGAGATTTTGGATATATAGATGATAATTGTTATTAACAACAACAACAACAATAACAACAACAATAAAAACTTTAGTCCTAATAATTAAGATTGTTTTTGAAGTGAATGTATATGTACGCAACTTTCCCCTTACATTTTTACAAAGAGACTATTTTCATACCTCGAACCCGTAATCTCGAGATCACTAATAGAGTAACTCAATCATTACGTCAAGATTCATAAAAAAAAAAGAATTTCTTGTTAAACTAATGAATACTGTAACCAGATATACCAGTTTTACGCCATAACCTGTCCCAATCTTTTAAGGAAAAATTAGTGCTTCAAAAAACTCAGATACCATGAATGCAAATCTTCAAATATGGAATAATACAACGTCTGACAGTAGAGATTGTGAAGACCCTCTTGCCATTAAAGACAAATCCAGATACCACGAATGCAAATCTTCAAATATGGATGATAATTGTTATCAAATAGTTATTTTATAACAAGTGGTATCAAAGTCATCTCATACTGAATTATTGAGAAATAATTTCACAAAATTTTTCAGTTGTATATAATTATTATGGTTACTTGGCTTGTTGGTTTTGAATTCAAATCTGTTGAATTATATTCAAATATAAATATATCTATTGACAGGTTGTCGAAATTCTCAAAATTAATACTATTTCTCAATACAAACAAATTTACAGCAATAGTGATATCAGGTTGAATTCAAAAGAAATTAAATTAATTTAATTTCTTTGTTAAATGCTAAAATAAAAATGGGAGATTTACTAATTAAATTCCTAAATTAAAACTAAAAAACAAAAAAAAAAGAAATAAATTAACAATGCAAAATAAAAAATATCGAAGGAAAATCAATCTACCAAAACTCTGACCCAAAAATTCACCATATTCAATTGTTTTACTGATCACGGGTTAAAAATATTTTTTCTTACAATTCAAACATTTAACTTTAAATTTATTAGGATAGTTGTAATAAAACTTGTGTTTTTCTAAATTAATTAACTAAATTCAGCATCCGATCAAAATTTATCATTAATCGACTAGATACAATAGCATTCCATATCAATATAATTATAGCATTAAGTTTTGTGAAAATAGTTAAATCAAAATCCAAATAATTGAAATAACCACAATTATTTAATTTTGCTCAATTGATTTTCTTAAATTAAACATGAATATTGATAAAAGACCCATAAATATAAATAACTTATTTATTACTTGTATCATTCATTCATGATAATTATGGATCACTGAAATCCTGGATAGTAATAAAAAATAAAATTGAATTAAATTTTCAGATTAATTAATACCAATTTTTCATATAAAATAAAATTAAGAACCAACAAATACTTAAATTAAAAGGATAAAAAATTAAATTAAACACATAATCTCATAGTGAAGAATATCGAACGAAAATTTCTCTTGAATCAAAAAATAAAACTAGCCATTCATGGTAGAAAATATATCTCTTGAATTCTTCAACAAAAATAAAATTGTTCTTGAAAAGAAATAAAAAAGAATAAAAATGCAAAACCTAAAAAGAAAGGCAGCAGGCAACCGCCACCTCTTTCTTAAGAATAATGAATAGTGGATGTGCACCCTCCTGTTGAGAATACTAGTCATTTGCCCGTGCTAACACGCGGGATGTCCCAAGATGTACAAATATTTATTAGATCTATAATTACATTAATATCTGAACTAAATTATCGTCTAAACAAATAAATAATACAGCATATATCAGTGATAGAAAAAAAAAAGAGTGTAACTATTGAAATTCTAAAAAAAAAAAAAGATAATAAGCAGAGCAAAAAAAAATGATAAAATAAAGAGATTACTATCCATGGGGCCAAAAAAGGAAAAAAAAAAAAACCTTATGTTAAAAAACAAAAGACTTAAGAGAAAAAATGATAAAAAAATAAAAAGAGCAAAAATTTGAATAAAAAAAATAAAAAGCTATGGTTTAAAAATAAAAAGATGACCATCCATAAGGCAAAAAAAAAAGAGAGGAAAACTCATATTCGAAAAAACCAAAGGAATCAAGAGGAAAAAAAAATCTTGGTTAAAAAATAAAAAGAATAAAGACTTGAATGGAAAAAAAAAAAACCATGTTTTAAAAATAAAAGAATGATAATCCATGGAGCAAAAAAATAAAAGAGGACAATCTATATTTTAAAAAGATGAAGGGCATAAGTAAAAAAAAAGTGGTTAGAAAAACGCAAGGGTCTAGACAAAAAAATGTGATCCCAAAAAGACGAAAGATCTAAGTAAAAAAAATATCAAAAAGTGCAAGAAGTTGAATTAAAAAAAATTATGGAGCACAAGAACCCAAATGTTAAAAAAAAAAAAAAAAACAAAAAAAAAAAAAAACAAAACAAAAAAAAAACAAAAAGAAAAAAAGAATGTGGGAAAAAACATGTAAAAAATGTGAAAGAATTTGAATAAAAAAAGTGTGGTTCCAAAAATATGAAGAATCAAAGCGAAAAAAGAATGCCAAAAAGGTGCAAAAATCTGAATAAAAAAAAGTGAGATCATGTGTAAAACAAAAAGTGCTAGGATCTGAATGAAAAAAAAAAAATAAAGTGTGGTCCCAAATAGATAAAGGATCTAAGTGAAAAAAAAAGTGTAAAGGCTAAATAAAAAAAAAATACCACAACATGGTCACGGGAAAAAAAAGTGCCGAGGCATGAACAAAAAAAAATTGTGGTTTCAAAAATATAAAGAAGCTAAGTGGAAAAAAAAAGGCAAGGACCGGAATAAGGAAAAAAGAAATAATAGCGGTGTCAAAAAGAGAGAAGGAATTAAACGAAAAAGAAATATAACACGATAAAAAAAGAAAATATAGTGGAGTCCTTCCAAAAGAAGAAGAACCTAAGTGAAAAAAAAAAAAGAAATTGAGTAAAAAAAAAGTGCAATGATTGGAATGCAAAAAATAAGAGGGGAAAATTGTGAGATCTTAAATGAAAAAAGATCACAGTGGGGTTATCCAAAAGAAGAAGAGGTGGACAAAAAAAAGAAACGGGTCAAAAAAGGCAAGTGGTTCTAAAAATATAAAGGATTTAAATGAAAAAAAAAAGAGCAAGGGCTAAAATTGAAAAAAAAAAACATAGCAATATAAAAAAAGAGAAAGGACTCAAAAGAAAAAAATATATAATATGGTTAAAAAGAAAATATAGCAGGGTCCTCCCAAAAGGCGAATGACCTAAGTGAAAAAAAGAAATTGGACAAAAAAAGTATAAAGACTGAAACAAAAAAAATAAGAGGAAAATTTCAAGGTTCTGAATAGAAAAAAAAAAGACATTAACATTTTCTAAAAGAGAAAAGACAAAAGCAAAAAAAATGGATCAAAAAAAAGCAAGAACTTAAATGAAAAGAAAAAAGAAAAAAGAAAAAAAAAAGATAACAATGGGTATTTTGCTAATTGGACTTGGGGTAATGTTCATAGTAACCCTAAATGACTCTTTATATATATTGGTAATGTATACGACATCTCTTGCTGGCCTTTTTTTTATTTGTTGTCCTAAAAGTCTCTTTTTTTATGGAGAGAGAAAATAATCCAATCTAAAAATAAAGTACCAAAAAAAATTCTAAAATTCAAACCAAAAGTTACTAATGGTAAACATACAATCTAAATTAGAAAAGTAAAAAGAAACTCCTAAAATTAAGTGGTACAAGAGATGATATAGAAAACTCCCAATATGTGGAAATCTTCAAATATCAAGACTTCAAGACTTTCTTCTAGTAGAAAATTCCATTTTCAGCACTCTTTCAATTAGTTGTAAATTTCCTCAATTTTCCATTGTATTTGCTTTATCAATTCTTCAACAATATAATTGAATAATTTATTATAAAATATTCAATTAAAAATATAATAAAAATTGATCACAAAAATAACACTAATTTAAATCTCATCATCTATATATATATATGGGGTTTTTATTGATTGAATGTAGTTTTCTGGGTAAATAAAAATTAGAGGAAAATTTTATTTTTTATCTTGTTTTATTTTATTTTTAATGGATTTGGAAACCAAATTAGTTTTCATTAAAAAAAAATTGTAGCTTAAAAAGTCAATTTAATTGTTGAAATATTGGGATTGCTTCCCTTAATTTGTGTCTGCATGTTTGGTTTAAGAAATATGTCATTTTAATAAGGTTGAATTATAAACATTTACTTAAAATTGTGACTCTTTACCTAGATAATTTGTGGTTGGCTGGCAGTTGCATTTGACTATGTCAAGTCAATTGTTAAGATTTTTAAGTTGACATTATTGTTCTATGAATATATTTTTCTTTTTTTTTTTTGAAATTTAAAACAAACAAAACACTATTGCCCTATAAATAGAATGATATAATAGTTATAAAATTTTTATTTTATTTTGAATCATTAGGTTTGGGCCACTTATGGGTTTAAGGTTTATGAAACCCATCAGAATAAAATTAGATCTAAATCCAATTATGAATATAATTTTAAATTCAAATATTAGTATGCTTATATAAATTTATATATATATATATATAATGAATTAATTGAAATAACATATCGTTAAAGTGATTTCTCTTGTGAAAATTAATTTGTTTTGAAATATAAATGATTGTATGTATACAATTTATATGAATATTGACCAATCCAAAGAAAAATTCATATTTAGTAGAATTGCATGTGTATTTATGTTAATAAACATGTGATGATTATTTAGTTTTACGTATGAACAATAAATTACCCCAAAAGAAGGCTCATTGTTTCATATGTTCTTATTGCTAATGTTTGATTACTACACTAAGATATTACTTTCAAATTAATATTTTTTCGTTTAAAGACAAAATACTAATAGAGTACCCTGTATTTTGAGATGAAATTTTGTTTTGTTTTTGTTTTTCTTTTTTTTTTTTTTTGCTCAGTTATGAATACTTATACTAATATTATTGCAAACATAAACTAAATTAACTAAATTTTTATGTTGGTCCTGAAAAGAGAAACTTTTAGTAGTTCTCAAAATCATGGATTTTGATATTATGTTAAGGGCTGATTCTCCACCAACTATTATAGATAAGAGTATCTCTAATGAAAAGATAGATAAAGAAAGGGTAGAAGAAATCAAATTGCATATGTATGATGATCACAAAGAGAATCATCCCAGAAACATTCAGGGACACTATGTTTAAAAAGATTACCACGCCTAAAGATTTCTTGGTGGAGATTTAAAAGAGGTATGTTAAGAACAAAAATGTTGAAATAGGTACGCTCTTAACAAGTTTCATTTCAATGAGATATAAAGATAAAAGTAATATTGGGGAATATATTATAGAGATGTCTCATCTTGTTTGTAAGTTAAAAACACTAAAATTTGAACTCTTTAAGGAAATGCTGGTGCATTTAGTTTTAATCTTTTTTGGCACAGTTTAACCAGTTTAAGGTGAGCTATAACTATCGGAAAGAGAATCATCTCTAAATGAACTTATTTCACATTGTATTTAGAAAAAGAAAAGGCTTAAGTAATATAAGGTAAAGAGTGCTCAACTGACCGTAATCTATAAAGGCAAAGGCAAGGTAAATAAAAGAAAATATAAAAAATTCCTTATGCATCAGCAGTGAGGAGTCTAGAAGATTTCTTGTGCTTCAATAGTGGGGAGTGTTATGTATGTTTAGGTTTGTATATTTTCAAATATTGCATATGTTACAGAGATGTTGGACAGATACTTATATAATCTAGGAATAGACTATTAGAAAGCAGACAAATGAGTCTTGTGGTACCTATAAAGAAGAAAAGAATATATGCTCGCCTATCGGAGGTCAAATCAATTTGAGATCATTGGATATATACTGAATTCGATTTTGCTAAATGTCAAAATAGTATGAAATTTATGTCAGGCTATATCTACCTACTAATTGGGGGTGTTATCTCCTAAAAGAGTGCAAAAAAGTCTCTTATAGTCTCTATGCTAAACAGTCTTTTATAACCTCTTTAACCATGAGGGTAGAGTTCATAGCATGTTATAAAACATTCAATCATGGAATGTGGTTGATAAATTTTATCATGGGGTTGCACATAGTGGTTAGAATTAATAGACCACTCAAATTATTTTGTAATAATAAGTTGATAGTCTTATATTCCAAAAACAATAAGAATTCGATAAAGTCAAAACATATATACATTAAGTTTATGGTTGTTAAGAAAATAGTTTAAAGTGGACAATTATCTATAGAGTACGTCGATACAAACTCTATAATTGCAGATCTGCTTACTAAAAGATTGCCACCCAAAGTGTTTCATGACCACACTACTCGTATATGTATTATGTTATTTGAAAATATTCAGTTTTAACGAAAATTTATAATTTCTGGATACTTTTCTAATATAGACATATTTTTGTTATATTAGTTCATGAATATTTTGAAATTTTTGTCTATAAAAATACAATTTTGGTTTATTCATACTCTAATTTCGATAAAGTTTGATCTCGTTAGGATTTAAGGTAAATCAGTTGAAAATAAACATGTTAAGTTCATATTACATGAAATTTTCATACTACATATCCACATCATGATTTATGTCATTTAGTTATATTAGCATATGTGACTATTGATAGATTGAGTTACGACAGATGTAATGAAAGTTGCTTTGATCGATATTGATATGATTGATAGGCTCGATTGATTATAGATATTTTTCGGTAATGATAGCAAAGTTGAGATTATATAGTTATTTTTGCAATGCATAATTATAAGGTTATATATATAAGTTAAGCAAGAGAATGTTAGATTTTTAATCTAACATTGGACTTATATGTGAATAATTATAAATTGCATCGTCATATAAGTTTAAGTTCATTAAAAAATAATCTACTAAAATTTTAGATAATTTAGACTCTATTATACCTGATAGGGTGCGGGCTATTTTTGTGATAGGTTAAGATAAAAATAACAAGAGATAACAAAGTTATCTATATATATTGGTTATGGTCCCTAGATCACATGTGAACTTTCATTCTTTCTGACATCTCATCATTTAGAGAGAAAATTAAGAGAGAAAGTAAAGGGTTCTCTTAGAAAAACGTGTAGATTTGAAAAGTCAACCACAAATCTTTAACAGTAATTGATCATTATAAATTTAGATATATTTTCACATATAGATTTAATAATTTCTTGATAGTTTAATATGATATTTTGGATATATAGATAATAATTTTCATCATATAGTTATTTTTTAATAGAATTGTGTTAAATAATATTCATGTAGGGTTGATATATTTGTCTAACCCCTTGAGCATGCAATTATGAATAGGGTTGGTCATTGTGTTACCCATTTAATAAATCAGCTACAAAAGTCATGTTTATTGATTCATAATAGATCATTTTTGTCAAAAATTGCGTCATATGTGTTTTACAAAAAAACAATAATAATTCATTGTTTTTTTTTAGATCTACATACATTACTAGAAAATCGATTTTCAGCGATGGAAATTAACGACGGATTATTATCCGTCGCTAATTAGCGACAAAATTATGATGGAATAGCGACGGACAATTTAACGACGAAATTATCGATGAAAAAATCCTTCAGAAAAAAATTTTATCGCTAATCCATCGCTAATTTTAGCGACGGAATTACTACCGTCGATAATCCATCGATAAAAATTGAAAAAAAAAATTCGGACAAATTAGTGACGAAATTAGCGACGAAAAAATCTGTCGGAAATAATTCGTCGCTACTCCGTTGCTGGGCTGTTATACCCTACATATATGTAAAATTATATTTATATCCATAATATTTTTAACAAATGAAGGATGAAAATATCATTTTATATATTTTTTTTCATTTCTCTTTTGTTTCATGAAAAAAAAATTGCTATTATAAATTACGGTAAATAAAAATGGTAACTAAAAAGTATAAATTAGGGGTAATTTAAATTGTTATGAGTCTAGGGAAATTAATGGTAGTAATAAAAATACAAAAAAATAATTGAAAAAAATAATAAAACAAAAGAATAAAATAACAAAATAATAAAAACACAAAATAATTAAAAATACAAAAGAAAAAAAAAAGAATAAACATAAAGGGCGGTTCCACCGCCCTCCTATTTTTAATTTTTTTAATTTTTTAATTTATTTTTTAATTTTTTTATCATTTTTACTCTTTTTTTATTAGTTCAAAATAATTAAAAAAATAAAAAAATAAAAAATAAACATAGAGGGCGGTTCCACATGCGGTGGAACCTCCCTCCTATTTTTAAATTTTTTTATTTTGTTTTTTCATTTTTTTATTTTTTATTTTGTTTTTTATTCATTTTATTCAATTTTATTTTTTTATTCTTTTTTTATTAGTTTAAAATAATTAAAAAATAAAAAAACAAAAAAAAAAAACATAGATGGCGGTTCCACGGTGGAACTGCCCTCCTATTTTTAAATTTTTTTTGTATTTTGTTTTTTTATTTTGTATTTTGTATTTTGTTTTTTATTCATTTTATTTTATTTTATTTGTTTTTTATTCTTTTATCCCTTTTTTTATTAGTTTAAAATAATTAAAAAAGAAACAAAAAAAAGCATAGAGGGCGTTTCCACCGCCTCCTATTTTTGATTTATTGATTTATTTATTTATTTATTTATTTTTATTTTATTTTTTATTCATTTTATTGTATTTTATTTGTTTTTTATTCTTTTGTCATTTTTATTCTTTTTTCATTAGTTTAAAATAATTAAAAAAAGAAACATAGAGGGTGGTCCACCGGCGGTGGAACCGCCCTCCTATTTTTAATTTATTTTAATTTATTTTTTCTATTTATTCTTTTTTATTTTGTTTTTTATTCATTTTATTCTATTTTATTTGTTTTTTATTCTTTTATCATTTTTATTCTTTTTTATTAGTTTAAAATAATTAAAAAAACCAAAAAAAAATAAATATAGAGGGGCGGTTCCACCGGGCGGTGGAACCGCCCTCCTATTTTTAACTTTTTTTTATTCATTTTGCTCATTTTTTATTCTTTTATTCTTTTTATTTTTTTATTAGTTTATTTTTTGAGGTTAAAAACACAAAATAATTAAAAAACAAAAGAAACAAAAAAAATCTAAAAAAAAAAAAAAACATACAGGCGCGGTTCCACCGGGCGGTGGAACCGTCCTCCTATTTTTAACTTTTTTTATTTTGTTTATTTATTTATTTTATCTTTTTATTTTGTTTTTTATTTTTTTATTGGTTTATTTTTAAGGTTAAAAACACAAAATATTAGCTTATTTATTAAATTATGATATTTTTTATTAAATATAATTTTGTATTTTTATTAAATTTGAGTATTTTATTTTAAATACTGAGATTAAGATAAAAAGTAACGAAATTAAAAAAAAAATAACACAAAACTCCTTGTGACATAGTGGTTGGGATTACTCAAATATGTTATAGAACCTGAATTCAAATTTGGGCGAGAGGCGACGTGGAGCAAGCTCGGGTGGGCGTGCGTAGGCAGTGACGTGGGAGCGAGCGCGGGCGGGCATGTAGCCTTGTGCACCCCTGCGTGGCCTCGTGCACATTGGGTGCACGTCACCGACGGATTAGTGTTCCATCGGTAATAAAGCTAATAATTTAAATTAGCGACGGATTAATGTTTCGTTGATAATAAATTAAATAATAAATTAAATTAGCGATGAAATTTCCGTCGCTAAAATTATTTTACACTTTTTCAATTATTTCAAATTTACGATGGATTAATGACAGATTTTTTTATTGACGAAAAATTTTCGTTACTAATCCGTCGCTAAATTTTCCGACGGAATTATTTCTGTCACTAAATTTAGTTAGGTGACTTTTAGCGACGGAATTTTCGTCGCTAATTTTCCGTCGCTAATCTGTTTTAGCGACAGAAATTTGACTATCAGCGATGAAAATATCCGTTGCTAATACCCGTTTTTCTTGTTGTGATATATTTCTATATGCTACTTCTATACGTTACACCAGCAATTGAAGTTATACAAACAAAATACACTTTCATCTTCTCAATTATTTAATTTTAATGAGTCTTTCAGCCAAAAAGAATATTCAATAATGTTCGATGTCTTATAGATTGATAATGCTAGCTAAATTTTAAGAATATCAAATATAATATAACAACATATCATCAAATTTATTTTTTGCATAATTAATTAGAAGAAATCAACAAGGGATGTTCATTGGCATATATTCCATATTCCATGTACATGTCTTAACCAACAAACACTATATTCCCAATTTACGAAATTCTTGATTTATAAAACCTTCACTTATAATATATCAAAATAAATAATGCTGATTTTGCAAATTTATTCACACACACTCAAAATTATGGGTAAAACTATATATACTTATAGATTACTGATTTCTATTTTATAATATATTTAAAAATTATAATACATATTATGTTCAGTGTTACCCACTTGTACTATCTTTTTATCAAATTTGAACCCATCTAATAATCAAGATAAATCATCGATGATTAACGACACACTCTCAAACTATAACCTATACATGATGAAATGCTCAAGTTCATCTAACAAGTGTGAAATTTACTTAAATCAATATAACTATAATTTATGCTGATCATTAACATAACTCATTTACGTTGAAACAAAATATTATATATACATATAAATAATATCAAAATACGTATATCTACTCGAGTAAATAAATCAAATATTATACTAACACGTAAAAAATTAATATATAGTTTTTTAAGTATACAAAATAATTACAAAATAATGAAATTAATGAGCGAGAAAGGATAACTAAATAATATTAAACAATATTATTGTATAATTGAAGTCATTTTATTGCTTCCCTAATTTCCATGCAAAAACCTTAAACTAAGATTAAAAAAAAGAAAAAATGGAGGACGTAATTTATTTTAAAGGGCTAGTAATAATGAAATGCCATGCAAAGTGAAATTATATTTATTAAACAAGTAGTATTTTGATGTATGTGTTGCAATAAGTACAGAGTACAAAGCTCACGATCATATGCCAACTATTATTCCTATCTCAAGAACCCAACAGGTAATTCTACGTAACAAAAATAGCAATCGATCTCTAAGTCCTCTGATAATTCTATTAAAGGGCATAAAAGTTAAGAATAAAAAAGATTAAGTTGAAAAAACTCTCCTTAAATTGGGTTTAACAACATTTGGACCAGATTTGCGCAAAAATTTTGAATGTGTTAAACAAGTATAATTAAATAATGAAATTCTTTTTTACATTTATGAACAAGAATGTACAAGATTTAAATGTAGGATGATTACCCAATATTTGAGAGAGCTTTACAAGAGAAGAATGGACATTGCAATGCCTTTTTACGAGAAAGAAAGAAAAAGAGAGACTGTGTGTGAAGTAGATTGTTGCATCTTAGAGAAAAAATTGTTCGTTTTGACTTCTCAACTTTTCTCCATGCCTTAAATGAGAAGTGAGGCCCTTATTTAAGAGAAATAAGGCTTACTAGCAAGTAGAAACTCAAGGAGTCATTGAGAGAGGAGAGGGAACTTGCCGTTGGAAACTACTAGTACTTTCCAACTGTTAGTTTTTTAGCTGTTGGAATATGTACTGTCCAAGCCACTTCTGGTAGTTTGGGTTTTTTTTTTTTTTTCTAGGCTTTTTTTCCCATACTTTTGGGCTTTTTTGGACTTGATTTTGAATGCTCTTTGGGCCTTGAAAAGCTTGCACAAAGATAGATTAAGTTGCACAATGCCACAAGGTCATGAGTTGGATTTTGGGCCCTTTGATGTTCTGGACAAATTTCTTGACAGCACTCTACCTCGATTTGGGCCAGGCTGTGGAGAGTTTTTGGACCTTGATTAGGACTCTGTGCTAAGGTCTTGGAAGCTCCTTTCCTTGATCCAAAATGGGCTACTCATTCTGGAAAGTCTAGCTGGTGATTTGGCTAGATTGAGATAGAACATTAGGCCTGGTATCTTGTTCAAGTCTGACAATGGGTTTTCTAACAAGCTTTACAAAGAGCTCTAGGAACATTGAATAGTTCTTTGAATGGCATCCTCTTGAGTGGGGTAGACTTTCGCTTGCTTTAGGCTTCATGGTTAATGGGCTTAAATGTATGGTTGATTGTCTTGTTGATTGTCTTGATCTTTCAACACTCTCCCTCAAGTTTGACGAATAAAAAACTATAAAGTCAAACTTACTGGAAATATCTAGACAATCAAACTTTGAATGCCTTTTCCTATACTATAGCTTTGAGGTAATGAACTTTTGGTTGCATGAGAGAAGGAGAGATAGTTCATTAGAGCTTTTGGCTTTCTCTTTGGGTTTGTTTTTCTTTAACTGGGTGATTGCATTTGAGTTGTAGAATAGTCTCTTGTTCACCCATTACGATGGAGGTGGCCTCAACCTAGTCGATCTTCTAAGAGGTGGTGGAGATTCCCTTGATTCCTCTTGAGCTTCCGCCGGAGGTGAGTCATCTTGAGGTTAATCTCCCTTTTGCTCCCTTCTTCCGTCAACTTTTGATGTATTTTCCTCTTCCCTTTGTTTAGAAGTCACTGGAGCTTCTCCCTCTTATGTTGTTCTTTCCTTCTTATTGAATTGATATGGAGGATTATTTGACACTCGTAGAAAGTAATAAAAGACTTGTAGATTTTCTTGTTATCGTGCCTCTTTCACACCTATTTATGCAAAATAGAATTTATTTTCTATAAATATCATATCTTTCTACATGTATATTTGGTTAATTTCATGATTAATACATATATAACCCTTTTGAAATGATCCATAGCCTAAGAATACACATTTTTTCCCTTTTGATCTAACTTGTCTATTAGTTGACTAGCAATATGCACATATCACATACAACCAATCACTTTTAAATGATTAAGATTAGGTTTGGTTTTTGTGCGCATGTTGTTGTATGACACATGAATAAAGCAATATGGATTGATTTAAGTTGTTACTTGGCAAGGAACAAGACAAAATATTTTATAAGAGCAAAGAAAAATATTTGGCAACTAAGAGAGGAACAGAACTTGGAATCTTCGGTGCATTTTATTAGTTCAATGCATTGCTCTATATATAGAACTGAAACATAACACAAAAATAAGAAAATTTACTAATTTTAATCCAAATTTAAATTACTCATAATTTCAAACTATAACAAAAAATATGCAAAAAATATGTTCTAAAAATCTGTTCAATTGAGCAATTATTTAGCAACTCCACAACTGCAGCAACCTAAGGCACATTTCCAGTACTCCTCCTTGCCTTAGTAGTTGCAAAGGCCTAATTTAGCTTCTAAATCTTTCTGCATGTATTTTTGCATGGCTTCTTATAACTATATCTCCACTCAATGCTACGAGCTTGTACTATAGAGTGAAGCTCAAAAACTTTAGATTGCTGATATGTTAAGTCAGCTATAGCCTTCATGTGTGAAGCAACTTGTTCAATAACAATTTCCTTTTCATTAGTTGCAGAGCTCAGCAATTCCTCAAGTTCATTAACCTTTCTTTTTAGTTGCGAGTTTGTCTCAACTAGTAGCTTATTTTCGGAGTAAGACTGTGCAACCTTAGTCTCTGCTTCTGATATTTTTGTTTGGAGTTCCCTGTTGGTAGTTTCTAAAGCGCCTACCTTCATTAAACTGTACTCCAATTCTTCATTTAGAGCTGCAAACACCTTAGCTACCTTCGCTATCAACACTTTAACTCTTTACTTTATCTTCAAGAGTTCGTAGTTTCTCATACAATTTTTTTGCCTCAGTGTCTTTACTTGTGAAATTCACCATTGCTTCTTGGAGTTTCAGTTCTAAAACTTTAGTTAAGGTTTCATGCAAAGACTCAAGCTCCAAGTTCCTTGAGGTGGCTTGCTCTAACACTCTTTCTTGTTGCTGTAGTTGTTCCTCAGTAGATTTAAGCTTCTCTATTTTCTTACTCTCCTGGATTCCAACAGACATAAAATCTTTTTCAATACTTTCCAGCTTTCCCTGTGTCAAGCTTAGCTCATTCCGCAGAACTTCCAACATTGGCACACCTTTTACGAAATTGTGTTTATTATTGGAAAATACTATTTGCTTCTCCTCCATTAGATTTAGAGCGAAGCTTTTTGCTCTCATTTTCACTTTGAATACATCTATGCCTGTTGTATCTTTGATTAAGCACCATTTGTCTTCAAATATGACTTTGAACCCTTTTTCAACTAGCTATCCAACACTAAGCAAGTTTTAGTTAATGTCAGGTATATATAAAACATTAGTAATATACTTCAAACCTGTTAAGGTTTCTATAGCCATAGTTCCTTTGCCCTCGACTAAAATAAATTCACCTTTTTCAATTTTTACTTTGGAAATGATAGTTTTATCAAACTCTTTAAAGAGCACTTGGTCATTGATCATGTGGTTTATGTAGCTACTATCAATCAACCAGGAATCGCTAGAGCTATTACTTATCACGAAGTATATTGCAACAAAAAGTTTCTCCTCTTGATGTTGCTCGGTAGAAGCTTTTGCCTCTTCATGTTGTTGAGAGTTTCAAATTCGCTCCATATGTCTAATCCCACCACATTTCTTACATTTGACATCAGGCCTCCACCAACACCTATTATGAGGGTGATTAATCTTTTTGTAGTGTGGGCAAGGTAGATAGGTCTCAACCTTGTTTTTGTTATTGATGCCAGCCTTGCTGCTCTTCTTCTCTTTGCCTTCTCCTAAACTTTTTTGTCATTGCTTGGAGAACACCCTCTATAGATTCTTCCTTTCTCATCATTCTCTTTTGCTTTTGTGCCTGTAATGTATTCACCAATTCTGCTAAGGATATGCTCGACAGATCTTTAGATTCTTTTAATGAAGAAATTTTAAACTCATACTTTTAGGCAAAGTTACGAGAATTTTTTACACAATTCGTTCATCAGAGAAATCCTTATCAAGCAACCTACCTTATTTATTGTGCTCAATAATTTGTTAAAGTAGTCTTTGATGGTTTCTGTCTCCTTTATTTTCAACATTTCAAACTCCTTGATCAAGTTGAGTACTTGCATATTTTTTGTTCTTTCATTACCTTGGTATTCTTTTTTGAGGTAGTCCCAGACATCCTTTGTCTACTCCAAGTGCATAATCCTTGTAAATATAGTACTTGAAACAGCAGAGAATAAGTAGGCTTTAGTTTTGAATTTCCCGATCTTCCATTCTTTGTGGATCTTCAATTGGGTCATTGTAGGATTCGCTGGCAATAGGAGAACATCATAGTCTTCCTCTATAGCTTCCCAAAGATCAAATGCCTCAAGATGGATTGTGATTTCAACAGTCTAGGCTTGGTAATTATCACCATCAAAATTTGGTGGTGCAACATGGGAGAAAATCGTTTTAGTTTCCATTTCTTGAAGGTTATGCGTTTTTTTTTTTAAATTTTTTGGTAATTATGTTTTTGGTTGAATTTGGATTCAGTCAACTCACAGATCTCTCAAGTAGATGGCTCTGATACCAATTTGTTGTTGTGTGATACAGGAAAAAAGCAATATAGACTGATTTAAGTTGTTATTTGACAAGGAACAAGACAAAATATTTTATAAGAGCACAGAAAAATATTTGGCAACTAAGAGAGGAATAGAACTTGGAATCTTCGATGTATTTTATCAGTTCACTGCATTGCTTTTTATATAGAGCTGAATATAGCAGAAAAACAAGAAAATTTGCTAATTTTAAGCCAAATTTAAATTACTCATAATATCAAGCTATAACAAAAAATATATAAAAAATATCTCATAAAAATCTGGTCTGTTGAGCAATTATTCAGCAACTCCATAATTGCAGCAACCTAAGGCACATTTCCAATAGCGCAACTACTATAGAATTTCCATTGAAATATCTTAAAGGGCAATCTATTGATTAGATGGGAGGCAATACTTACTGCATTGCTCTACTATTTTTTTAAGCATTTTTGCTCAAAACATAATTGTCTTAGCAATTTTTATGATGTGTCGATTTTTTTCTTTTGACTATACTATTTTGTTGTGAGGTATATGGACATGAAGTTTTGTGGACCATGCCATTGTCTTCTAGAAATTTTTTAAAAGCAATGCTCATATGTTTCTCTCCTTTATCTATTCTAAACACTTTTATTTTTCCATTAAATTGTTTTGAGACATATTTTTGAAAATTTTGAAAAGTCTCAAATGTTACTGCCTTAGATGTGAGTATGTAAACTTATGTGAATCAAGTTTTGCAGTCAATGAATGATACGAAGCATTTGAACCCATGCCTAAATTCTGTAAGTGCTTTCCATATATCTAAGTGCACAACCTCAAAGGGTTGATAGTGTGCCCTTGTTTCCTTCCTAAATATGCATGATTCACAATGTTTACTTATCATAATTATTATTTGGAAATATTTTCTTTAAAATTTGACTATGAGAATGACCTAATCTAATATGCCATAATTTATACCTATTTTCTTCATGCAATATATGATCATTTGAAGAAGAGGAGTTAAGACAAATATCTTGATTAATCATTATACCTTGCATTTGTTTGTGTAGCATTATGATCCTGTCCATGGCCGCATGGCCGCATTATAAACTTTATGGTCCTTGGGATTTTTGAGTTACATGATAAACTTTGCGACTCTTTCCAAGATTGCCTTGTCATTGACCTTCTTGAGCACCTTTAGAAGGAAGTCCAAGGCTGTCATTAGGGCTGCTTCCTTTGTTGGCTTAGGGAAGATTGTTCCCTATTTAGGAAGTGTTTAGTCTTGAGATCTGGATAAAGGCTCTGGCACCCATTTTTGGTGTGGCTTGCTAGGTAATGAGAGCATCTCCTCTTGACCTTTTGATTCATTCTTGCAGAAGATAGATTGATCAGAAGATAGATTGAACGAAACTTACTCTGATACCATGTATAAATTTTGATTGTGTTGAACAAGTATGATCAAAGAATGATGAACTTCTTTGTATTTATGAACAAGAATGTACAAGACTTAAATATAGGAATCCAATATTTGAGAGAGCTTTACAGGAGAAGAATAAGCATTATAATGTCTATTTACAAGAGAGAGAGAGAGAGAGAGGCGTAGATTTTTTTACCTTAAAGAAGATATTGTTCTCTAAGATTTCTCAACTTTTCTCCATGTCTCAAATAAGAAGTGAGACCCTTATTTATAGAGAAATAAGACTTACTAATCAGTAGAAATGCAAGGAGCAATTGGGAGAGGAGAAAGAACTAGCCATAAGAAAGTACCGGAGCTTTCCAATGGCTAGTTTTCTATTTATTGGAATATGTACTGCCCAAACTGTCCTAGCAGTTTGAGTGTTCTTTCTGGGCTTTTCTCAATACTTTTAGGCTTCGTTGGACCAAACTTGGAATGCCCTTAGGGTCTTTAATAGCATGCACAAAGATGGATTAAGTTGTACAATGCCACAAGGTCATGAGCTGGACTTTGGTCCCTTTGATGTTCTGGACAGATTTCTGGGCAGCATTCTGCCTTGGAGAGCTTTTGGGCCTTGATAAGGGCTTTGTGTTGAGGTCTTGGAAGCTCCTTTTCTTGGTTGAAAGATGGGCTGCTCATGCTGAAAAGTCTGGATTGTGATCTGGCCAGATTGGGCCAGAACATTGGGCCTGTTTCTGGGCTCTTGTTCTGAGCATCCTCTTGAGCAGTCTATGCCTCCTCCTTGGGCTGGACTTTTGCTTGCTTGGGCTTCTTGGTGAATGGGCTTGACGTATGATTTCTCTTGATATTCGACAATTAGTCGGAATATGCATTTGAATACCAATTGATTATAAAAAAATACTTATTAAACAAGTCGATTTGTGTTAAATAATATTTACGTGGGGTTGATATATACCTCTAACCCCAAGAGGATGCAATTATTAATCGTATTAATAGTAGTTAACACTATAACCCATTAATAAATTGGTTAGTCATTGTGTTACCCCTTTAATAAATGAGCTAAAATAAGTCTTGTTTAGTAGATGATTACTAGAAAGAAACAAGAAAACAACCATACAGATAATTGTTCCAGTAATCTCAATTATTCATTTTTAAATTGAAAAATATTATAAATTTTTATAAATTTTTTAAAATAAATCATTGGTACCCGATAATGATCCAATTAAATCCAATTTGAATAGGATTAAATGCTTAAGGAGCAAAGTTTTCCTCTTCACTGATTATTGACTCTTTTTTATAGTTAAAACAAGTTGAACCGAGTTAACTCAAAACAACCCAATTCAATGCCACTAACTATAAATATTTATACGGTATAATGCTTTTCACAGATTGAAATATATCATGTTGAATTGTAAATACCCGGTTTGGTACATTGAAAGGTAAGCTGGAAAGTCAAATAAACCACACAAACACAATGGATTCGAATTATTTTACAGAAGTTCAGTTCTAGAGTTTAGCTGTCAAGCTTCTTCGCGAGAAGCATCAATTCCACAATCAGCATTATTCACAATGACGAACATAAGGAACTGGTGTTTCAGTCACAGATCTGAGATCACCAGATGAGAAACACAAAAAAAGCATTTAAAATGTTCTTAAACAAAGAAGCAGAACTCAGCATCACCCACCAGGTCTTCCATGGTGATTTCTCGGACCTGCCTTTGAGCGACACTGATTTACACTAGCCAAGGATGATTTGCCAGTTTGATAACAACTAAATGGTAGGGGAGATTTTATCTTCATGAGGCAAAGAAACTAGCTCCTCCATCCAGTTGCAGGAAGGATGGGGTCGTGGTCGTTCAAAGAAGAGCACCGGAAATGCAAAGTGCTCCAGGACACAACCACCCCCTGATCCCCTTGCTCATCAAACTTTGAGGAGGTCACAGCGGCCATTCGCCGCTGTCACCCACTTGTTGATCTGCACACTTTCAGCATTTGCAAGAGTATGGAAAGAAGGTGTCTGGACATGATTAATCTGAAAGCAATCATAAAACATACTAGTGACCTCTGCACCAGACAGGTTCATGCTCCTGCTCCCACATGCTTCTTTCGAGGTGTTCAAATTCCCACTCTCAGACTGAAGGACTTCTGAGCTTGGAGAGCGAGGACAGGAGAGGTGCTGTTGTTCTGTTTCCTTGATGCTATTCCCATCTTTTCCACCACTGGTAGCCTTTGTGTTAAGAAAGCGTCCCCCTGATCCTCGTGGTCGACGCATTGCATGCAGATGACGGGAAATATGCATAAACTATCATGAAGACAAAAAGAAAAAAAAAAGGCCACTCAGCTAGAGTAAGGACGTTTATTTGTATTAAATTCACCAGACATTTGGAGGCTATCTTGCATTTTGCTTCAATTGTAGACCTAGTGAAGTGGGAGTCGAATTATTTTTTACTTCTCTCAAAATCAGTATCTACGTGACTAGTTTTATCAGTGACATTGAAAGATTAGATTAACATTCTAGTAAAATTATGAAATCAACAAGATTGTAAGCTTGTACATGCAGAACCCAGACCAAACAATCATGTCAGTAATACAGAGAATTATTCATCTAGATATCCCATACATTGTTGGAGCAACAGATAGAAGAACTATATTTTCACCCTGACTACATCTTCAAAAGGGAAAGAAATGACCCAGTTGTCAACAATCTGGATGGCTATGCATTAGCAATCATTTCGCCCTAAACTTTTCTTGCAGAAATCATCCAAATCCAAAATGGAAAAAATAATAATACTAAAAATCTTTTAAATGCAACTATCATTTTATTCTCTTAATTATTACAGAAAATCTTGTAATTGATTCTCGGACACAGTCTACATTCACCATCAGCCAAAACGTGCATAAAGAGTGCAAGGGTCCAAGTTAAAGGCAGCAAATTATGGAAGTAAGGGGCAGCAGACAATTTCCTCTTGGTAAATATGTGTATTATTAAGTTAATACAATTATTTTACCTTCCTTTCTCTGACTACTTTCTTGATTCCGAACTTTTCTCGGATCTTCCGGCGGCGGATGATCCCATTGTATTGCTTGGCATTTACATAAATTGGGCCCTCGTCAAAATCCAAAGGCAACCTTATACGGCCCTGAATCCAAAAGAACTTTAAGATCATGAACAACTAAAAAGAAAAAAAGCAGGAAGTACAGTTTCAGTGTGTCCAATCAAAAAGACAGACATCAAATATCACACAAATTTCACAGGATAATACTAAACAACACGTGAGATTCCACCATTTTTTCACACTTAACATGGAAGGAATCTAGAGAATCTCTTTGTTATGAAGAATGGGGGATACTACCGTTTTCCATAAAATTCAGCTTTGATAAATTGGTAAAATTTTAACATGATAGATACATAGCGTTATCCTTCTTGTTACAGATCAGTGGCCAAGATCGATATCAGTTTTATTAATGCCTTTGTTGTGGTTGATAAGTGAAACATGAAAATTAACTTGCAGGAGGTTTACTCTTTCAAGTGAGATCAGCCAAAAAATGGGCTACTTGCATTTTGACTGGTTTCGATGATCAATGAAGGATTTTCAAGGAAAAACACCAGAATAGTAAATATCCAAATTCCCACAATTGTGCTATTAGAAAGATTGACAAAGTTAATTGATCGTAGAGTTAGCTGGACACATTTTCTATCATTAAAGCATTGGAAAGAAATGGAAGTTCCAAGAGGTACAATCTCTAGAAAAAGTTTTAAAATTAGAAATATGTTCCAAATATTAGATAAGCAAAACACTAGGAAAATCAAGGGCTAAAGTAGAATATATAGCCACAACAAGGGGTGTTTTCTACTTTGTATAACCAATAGAAATATCAAAAATAAGGAAAGACTGTAAGATAAAATTTTATAGATTTGCATGAGCGATGTTGATCTCGAAGCATCACATCCATCCTATCAAAATCCCATGGACTCTTAATCACTAAGGCTCCTCGTTCTTCAAGAAATCTATACAACCTCTTCCGCCACCAGAGCAATACTTTTGGATTCCATATTACCAAGACCAATAACCAACCTCAGATAAAGGTTTCGCAAAAGTTCTATCTTCTTTGAATCAGGAGCAAACTGCTCTACATCATTGGCAACCTTTACTGTAGTCTTAAAAAGAGATGATATAAAAGCAGAGAGAAATATGAGCCGCCCTCATCTTAGAGTCAAGAGGGCACCCTTTCATCCATCTTACCTTCCTAAAACTTCAATAACAATTAATGACTTTGATCCCTAAAGGTCAATGATATTACTAGGAATCCCCCCCCCCCCCCAAAAAAAAAAAGGAACACCTACCTTGAATACTAGTTCTAATGATATTACTCAAATGAATGCTTTCAATAACATGGAGGCAATGAAGAACATAGACCAAAGCTATTATTTAAAAGGAACAAAATCGCATAATCAGAAAACTTTTGTTGCAAAATCATGACATCTACCCACTCTAAAACCTTCATTCCCTTATCCACCAATCTATTGAAAATATCCACCACCAGAATACACAAAAAGAAGAGAGGGAATCCCCTAGCCTAAGCACTCTAGATGATTTGGACCTACTCAAATGGATATTGCTGCTCAGCAAACATCTAGCTAAGCAGATGGAAGGATGGAATCTGCTTGCTTGGACAACAATAATAATAGGTGGATTGGAAATTACGGCCAACCACTAAGAGTAAGCATGAAATATTCAAGCTCGTATGCAGGCTCAGGCCTGCAGTCTAGACATCCTCAAACACTTAATTTCTACCAATGGTATGTCAAGCCTGATTTGACATTGACTTTCTTTAGGAAATGGAAAGTCATTTGCCTTACCAACCTATTTTTACCCAGCACCATTCTTTCTACTGCTTTCTCCTAATAACAAATAGACTGTAAAGTTTCTGGAAGCAACATGCAATGTGATCTCAACCGATGTTTAATTTTTGATATCTTAAATTTTGGTCAATATGCAATTGTAAAGTTTCTGTAAGCAACATGCAATTGATCTCACCCAATGTTTAATATTTGATCTGTTAAATTTAGGTCAACATGCAAAGAAGTGGCCCTTGCTTAAGTACATTCACAAACTACGAATCATTAACTAAATTTAAAACAGAAATAATTGGCATCAAAGAGGTTAGAAAGAAATAGATCACCCACCGGTGGTTGAGTACCATAAGCTGAAAAGACACCAAAATATTGCTCAAGTTGTGGGTAATTTGCGAGGACCTATCATTCATTAGTACGAATATTACATGAAGCAAATCAGATTCTTCACACTGTAAACTAAATCATAAAAGGGGCAAAAAACTCACCAGAGGTTGAGCAAGTCCTAGTTCAAAACAAGCCTCATGTCCTGGCAGAGATGATGTTAGATGAGTTTGAGCATCCTTTTCCCTCATAGAGCCACTGGTACTTCCTGACAAAAAACAGCTTCCATTATATGTGGTGGTTGAATGTACATGCCTCTAGACTTTGAGACTAAACATATACACATAAAGATGACTATGCTTTAATCATGTTGATTTAATCATAATCTGAAGCGCAGCACGAGGCTATCTTGAATACAAAATTTGACAGTTTAAGTTCAATCAAATTAAAATCCCTGAAACAGTCAAAGCAAAATATATCAGTTTGTTGCTCAATCTTGCTTTCAAAACTAGGGTAGTGCTTGGTTCATTCAGCTCAGATGATAGGCATCCATGAGCTTCTTAAAATTTGTCAAATCATTAGTTGTTTTGAAAAAAAAAAAAAAAAATTCTGTAAATTAGCCACATGACTCCCAACTATGTCAAGTACTCAACAATATGTGAAAAAAAATATTTCTTGGCACAAGTAGATGAAAGTAAAAGGGTAGCCTATTGCGCAAGCCACCAATCACAGTATGATTTTTTGCAGCACTCCAATTCCACGAATTGAATACATGACCTCGTGATGGAGAAAAAAAGGGCTCACCCGTTGCACAGAGTGCTCTCTGGCTTAGTGCGGGGGTAGGGAGAGGGTGGACGTATATGTATACAGCATTCCCCTTGCATTTTTGCAAAGAGGCTAGTTCCACTCCTCGAACCTATGACCTCGAGGTTACCAAAGGAGTAACTCCACTCGTGATAGAGAAACCTTGCGTAAATAAATATATTTTTTTTGGGGAAAAGGAAAAGCCAAGTCCATATCAGCAGAAGGAAACATTACGCATAATTAAAAGAAGCCCCAAAACACAAATATCTAAACACATCCAGAATTTAAATCAAGGAAAATCAGGATTACACAAAGTGCTCAGTCCCTAAACCAACCGCATTTTACATATCTCTTGCAGACTGTAGCAATATATGACATTTAACAAAGAATGATATGGAGGAGACATGTCAGCTATTATTTATATTTTTATGCACCAAATACATGTTGGATATTAATATAGCCTCCTTAAGGAGTATCATGCATGAGCAAAGTAATTGTGATAGCAATGCCACACACACACAAAAAATATTTTAGTGGGGTACAAGAATATGCAGAACCTTATAATCAAAGAACTGCCTAATACTTGAGCTCCTTCACATGGCTGTATCATCGAAAAATTTCATGACTGGACTCTGCTTTGAAATAAATACCATCAGATTTTCCTCTCTTCGTAGCATCATATTCATTATATGGAATAACAGGCACCAACATGGCCATGACAATAACCCCAGGCAAATACCCAATATGTGGCGTGGCCTATTTTAAACTCATCATGGATCTAGTTCTTGCAGTAAGAGTAGGAAGTGTTAGGATTTTATATGATTGTTATTGTTATATGATTTATTAGGATATTGATTCTTGATTTAGTCTTCATATCTTGTTTAGAATTTAAGGCTTATAAATAAAAGCCTACAAATTATCTAACAGTTAGGCTATGATGAATTGATTATTGATTTTATATTGAATTGAGTTCCCTCTCGATGTTGTGTTCCTTCTTCTCTATCTCTTCTTTTCTATCTAAATTGGCTACCTGTCACTAGTGTTTCTCATAGTAATCAGTTGTGCTAGACTTGCTTCTACCATATTCCTATATAGATCTGCAACTTCTCAAATTCTCATCTAGCTAAACATGGGGTGTATTATAGTCAGCCAAATTATGCAGGGCAAGGATTCGAAGAAGGCGTCTATTTTAATGTTTTTACAATTAAATGTTGATGAAAAAACATAGCTTACTTTGTAATGATGTCAGGGTTGGTTGTGTAAACCAAAGGAAATTATGCCTTTGTTTATAATCATTTCTTTATGCAAATGGACCAATCAATTTCTGCCTAATGATTGTAAAATAAAATAATCAGGCTCACTACTAAATTTGAATTAACCAAAGGTATCATTTTATTTCTCAATTTGAACTTCCATCGTGTAACTTCCACTACCTTAACTTTCAACAATTTCTTTTCAATTGAGATTTTTTTAAATCAGAATTTTATACTACTGCTCTATATGAAGCAAGAATAGTGGACTTTTCCATTTCTAATACCTTCAAGAATACAGTTTCAAATTGGAACAAATTCTTGCAATCCCTACTTATGTTCTAGGTACCATAGGAAGCAGTCGGTGTACAACCTAGCACTTAAACAGAATAAAATCTCTATCTATTAGAAGTTCTTAAGCTTTCTGCCGCTTGTCCTTTGAGTCCACCATGGCAACACAAAAAGAGTTTGAATTCACATGGGCTATGCCTATTTATCGGTATAAAGGATATAAAGATCAGTCAAAAATTTTGAGGAATAGAAAGAGCACTCGAGTGGACCTACTCAAAAGCACTAAATTGTTATGAGCTTTCTACTGTTGACTGGCTATGGATATTTTTTCTGTGGCTTTTCCCTTTGTATGGTACAGGGCAACGGAAGCTTTGCAATACACATTTGCTAGAAATAACTATCTGGCGCTTCTAAAATATACTTTCTCAATTCATCCATTTCTTCCAAATTATAATCCATTAGGTAGAGAATTTCTAGATCATATTCCTAACTGTTAGCTAAGCAGCAAAAATTTACAGAAGCTAAAATGAGTAACCTGCATCAGTATAGAGATTTCAAAACCAAAATCATAATTCTATAAATAGAGAGCTAATGAATGATGTCAGAAATGGTAAGAAGAATACCTGGGATGATACTAAATTCCACACTAACAGGTTTCTCCTTTATTGGCTCTTGGCTTATACCCCCGAGCGATGTCAGGAGAGCACCCTTATGCTGGTTCAGCTCCGGGGACTTTGATTGAGCATGTGAATCAGCATAGACTTGTTGAGAACCAATTCCAACCCACCATGGCATACAAGGAATTGCAGACCTCGGTTGGACTGAGTTATGCACAATTCCTCTTTGTTCGTTGAAGCACAAAGTTTGCATTTTGAATTACAAGCACACCTAATTGCCAAAATTTAAAAAGCAGCTCAGAATTTCCAATAAATAATATCAATTGAAACCTAACCCGTTATTCAAAATTGCAAATCATAACAGATGATGCACAATAAAATTATCCAAAGGGTATTCCAAGTAATTTGTTCACTCCTCAATCAATATTGCCACTTGGGTGACAAATTCAGATGAACAGTATTATTAAAGACCACCTTAAAAGCAAATAAATGAATAGATTAAGGAAACCCATTATTTAATATACTGCAATGAAGAAAACCCAGATATAGAAATAAGTGAAAATCACTAAATTAGAAGAAATGATGGCAATCATTTCAAACACAAATGAGAAAGAGAGAGAGAGAGAGAGAGAGATTACTGAGGTTACTGAGAGAAAGCTTCGAGCTCAACGCATAGGAGAAGGCCAATTGGCCAGTGGAATCGGGGGTCGGGGGGAAGAGGGGGGAGGGGAGGGGAGATGATGTTTTTTTATGGTCACACGTGAAGTGGAACGACATGGCAACAACCAATGGGTTTAAGGTTTTATGCTCCCTTAACATGTAATGGGTAATATTTCTGTGGTCACACATCCATGTTAAGCCATTGGAGTTTCAATTTTTTTTCAATTTTGCATTTTTCTTTTGGTGATTGTACAAAAATTTTTGAAAATGAAATGTTATTAGTTATTTTTTTTTTTAATTTTTTAGTTTGTTAAAACACTCTCTCAATCTCAACAAGTGGTTTCAAATATGTGGAATCAATCTTAACTAAAATTTCTAATTGCTCATTTGTTTATCTAAATTTTTTTACTACAATTTGGTTTCCTTACCCTCTTCCACATTCCTGAAAACAAAACTCTTCCTAAATTTGTATGTATAGTATAAAAATAAAATATATTATTAAGACAAGTTTTTACCATGAAGTATTAACCTTGACCCATGAATAAATAGAAACAACTTTTTATTTTAAAATTATGACGATTTATTTGCTCTTGCTCTCTATAAATATATTTAAAAAATTTTATATCTATACCTATTATATATATAAACACGGTCGAATCATTTTTTTTTCTTTGGTGCTCTTGACTTGGAGTTACCATCCAGTATCTGAGATTTTATCCAAACTAATTTAAGTCAATTCACGGTCAGGCTCCAATCCGGAAGAGAGATCTCCCATTGTTCTTATTAAATAATAAATTTTCTATATTACTCTCATTTATTTTATATTACGCTCATTGTTCTCCCTCCCTCCCACCCTCTCTCTCCCTCTCTCTCATTTTTCTAATGGTAACATGGAGTTGGATCTAATAACAAATGATAAGTGTGTTCAATCAACTATTACCCTTTAATAATATTTATAATAGTTAATTGAGCTCTCATAATTAAAAATATTATTCAAATATATATCTCAAAATTAAATTTAAAATTATTAAGTTTGCATATTGGAACTTAAAGCATTGTTCATAGTGAACTATTCTTTCATTTTTACTAAAAAAAAAATATAAGAACTTAAAATATTATAAGGAAAACTTTTATATTGAAAAATAATTTATATTTGCAAAAATATGATCATTAACTTTCTTTATAGGAAAAGCTTTTTCAAACATGTTATTAATTTTCAAAGTTTTTGAGAAATATATTTAAAAGATTATATAAAAAACCTTTACAATAACTTTCCATTTTTTTTTTTTATATTTTCTTCAAAAATATCAATACCAAAATTTATTAATTCAGTACTTGAAGCATTATCCTATTTTTATATTTAATTTTGAATTATATATATATTTTTTTTAGTTTTGAACCAACAGACACAGGTTCAACACATATGCTATTCAATTTTTTATTGTTCCTATCACCAATTTTCAGAGTCATATTATGACTAATTCAATTCGAGTGTCTATAAAAACAACTCTTCCTACGTAATTTTTCTATTCCTAAATTTTAAATTCAAGATTTGATTAAATACCTAACATTCTATCACATTAAGCCATCTATCCATCGATACTATAGTGTTTTTCCTTTATGTGCTTGGCTCGGAAGAAAGATGCTTAAGCTTGGAATTCTTGGTAATTCCAAGGGGACAATCTAAATCCATCCCGTGATATGAAACTTGATTCTTCTAACCCTGGTTGGCCTAGTCCTAGGGAGGACCACAACGTGTGCCACCATTGGATTGTAGCTTTTATGTGTTCTATTTTTATAATGTTAGTTTGTCTTTTTTTCTGTATTTTCATGGTTGGATGAGAGTGGGGTGCTGTCGTTGAATTATTGGCTCCAAAGTTACTGCAAGTGAATTCAGCAAGGAAAATGACTGGATATACCCTTTACCAAAAAAGCAACCAGTACACAAGCCCACTTCCAACTAATGTCTTCCATGGCTATTACAATGAAAACAAATTTCTGGGTACAGTCATTATCTTGAGATCATCTAACATAATTTGGCTTGTAATTTTGTGAAGAATGTTCTCTACAATTATTCCATTGATGGAAGTGAACAAATGTCATCAACATCTGATTGATTTGATTGATTGAATTTCATGAGATAGATCATATGTATTAAGATTATGAGGTTCAAATCACAATTTTTTCATAAGGATAACTATATAATTGGCCTATTTATTTTGTAAAGAATTTTTTTATAAGTCACCAATATTTGATAATTATATTGAATTTAAATAAATTTAATTTGATTTTGGTTGAACTCTTGAAGAATAAAACTCTCTCGATATCTATTTTTATCATACATAAAATTCAAATTTAATTCATTATTTTAGAGATACTAATACACAATCACTAAATCAATCAAGCATTGGTTTTTTAAAGAAAAGATAAAAAAGAAAAAAAATAACTAAACTGTAACCTGCGAGGATTAAAATCTTAAATGATGTCTAGAGAAAAATGTATTAGCAAAAATGAATTAAATAGAAGTATGGAATTTTTATACCATCTAAATTCTATTTTTTTATGTGTTTAAGTGGATTATTTATCATCATCGGTATCCTGGTTTCGTCTTATTAATCTAGCTGAGTATTGTGGCATATTAAGAGGTTAATTCTCTTAATTTTTGTTTTTTTATTTTCATAAGTCAAATTTGAAATTTATAATTAACAGTGTATTTGGATGGAGGATTTGAGTGAGAAAGGGAGGAAAAGGGAGGGATTTCAAAAAATTCATCCATATTTGGCAAAATAATTAATTAGAGAAGATGGAAATGGACGGTTTCTATGAAATTCTCCAAACTTAATTTTTCAATTCCACCAAATCGGTGGGTTTTGGAAGGAAGAAATTCTCTTTTAAAATTATAAATATCAAATTTACTTTTATACTCTTTATTTTAAAACTCTAATAAAAATAAAAATGATAAAATAATAATTTTGTGTACTTTTTTATTATATTTTTTTCTTTCTCTCGTCTAATCAAACATAATTTTTTATTTTACTATCATTTTCCTCCCTTTCTCATTACATATTTTGTTACCAAACATGATTTTTAATTTTACATTCATTTCTTTTCCTTTTTTATCTTTTCTTTTACCTTCCTTTCTTATATCTGTGTCAAACACGTCGCAGAGAATCTGACATTTTATTACTACTAAGAGATTGGCATCTAAATTCTATTCGAAAGATAAGAAGGAAATAAATCCAATCACGTACGTCCAAAACTTTTGTTAATAGTGACATAATGAAAAGATTACAATAATGGTTGATGAAAATAAAGCTTTAGACTACAACAGAGAGAGAGAGAGAGAGAGAGCTCAGAGGCTAGAAAAGACAAACAACAAAAGCTTATGAAAATAATTTAAATATTAGTAGCTTTAACAAATTGGGTAGGTCGATTTGGATTGGAACCTATGATGTGGAGATCTAGACAAAGCCCACTCTTGACAGTGCTATTGGATCTACAGCCTGGAATCGTGATGGGATTGGATTACATGCTCTTACACTTATAAAGCTTACTTTGTCTGGATTGCTAATCCTTGTTAGCCATCCAACACTTTAGAGCTTTGACGGCCATGACATCCACAATGACAAAATATCTTTATATGAGTTGGGGGACATGGATTTCGGATTTTGTGTCCTACCAAGTGAAAAGTTTGATCCACATAATTGAACTTTATTTTTTATTTTTATTTTGAAAGTTTTGTGATAAAAATATATATATTTTAAATATTTGATGGATCGTTATTTAAAATCATATTTTTTTTAATCCTACTCAAATTACTGTCAAACTTTCTTTGGAGTGATTCTTTCAATATAATTTTTTTCATTTTCAAGATTCTAGTCGTGATAACAATAATATAACACTGATAAATATGACTATAATGTATAAAAACTTTTCGATGCTAATATTTTCTTATTTTTAAAATATTTCTACTATATTTCTTATTATCGAAACATAAATTAATTAATATTTATATAAAAGTATTTATATTTTTTATATTTATATATTTTTTCCTATATAATAAATTATTTATTTATTTAATTATAATTATAATTTTTGTATTATTTTTATTATAATTAATAATTATATATTCGATTATTTTAAATTTTTATTATAAAATATGACTATTTTATTATTTTTATAAAATGATTAATATTTATATAAAAATCTTTATATTTTTATATTTATATATTTTTTCACATTTTTATTTTTACGTTTCCATTTTCCATTTTCATGCAACCTAAATTAGATTTTATTGAGTAAAGAATTGATGGGACATAGCCCAATGACCATTTCGAAGGGTCAGCACTTGAAAGGCCCACACATGAGGTCCACAAAGAACAGCTACCGACCAATAGACGAGCACAACCCATTATTATCGAACGACTACTCTCTATGGCTATTCAATTGATCTATCAAAGGGTTTTAGTCGCTCCATCTCCCGAACGATAGGATTTTAGTAGTGCCGCCTATCGAACGAAATTTGCCAAATAGAATTTACCTCCCCGATTGGATATTTAACCCTTAGTTCACCGAGCGAACAAGCTCGAAGGCTCCGCATTGGCTAAATGACCATCCGGAGGCCAATGGTCTTATTGATCCTATGGAATGGTCAACTGAAGAGCAATATCTCCAAGATCCTTCAGAAAATGAAAAGATCTCCCCGATTAATGAAACTTCCCATATGATAAAGATCACGAACAATTCGAAATATTTAACTTTCAAGATTTTCAGATCATCTCCACAAAGAAAATAGGGCTGCAACATCTCGAAAGCATACGGCTCTATTAAGTATAAGAAACCCTCAAATCTTTTAAGTCATGTATACTCTCTCGGCCTTACACATTGAGCACACTAGTAACAAGGAACCTCTCCCTCTCTAAATCTCTCCGTCTGCTTCTTTACACTCGAAAATTACTTTTTCTGACTTGAGCGTCGGATCCTCCTCTGTCGGAGCACCCTCCAGCGGTTTTTGCAAGTCTCACATCCTATCAACGACAACCGTTTGAGTCATCAAGGAGTCGGTATCTGTGGAGCCACAACCCACCTCCAACAAGAATCATTGTTGATGATAACAGATTTTCCTAAATTAGATTTATCCAATTGTCATGTAATAAAATATTAATTTGACTAACCAAAACTCAATAGTCATGCAATTTTGATTAAACTGAATTATATTAAGTTTTATGGAATATTTGTAATCTAGAATTTCCCATAAAATCTAACACACAGAATTAATCATCCGTCAATCTTATAACTCTATGTGGATTTTATTGTATTGATCTAATTTCATGTAATCTTCTCTCGATTTCATGTATTCAATCTCAAATCCTCAAAACATAGGGTCCTGAAAAGTATGAAACATTAAGCATAACAATAAAATCTCATCAAATAATAATTATATTAATAAAGATTTAAGAAAAAAAATAAATCAAATCATACTATTAATCAAAGAATAAAATTCATCGAATTTTAAGAACAAAAAAAAAATAACTAAGCATAAAGAAAAATAAGATAATAAAACCCTAAAATCTATGTGGAAAGAATGTATGTGAGGAATGCAATTTCATGCCAAGGGTGCTATATATATAGGACTAAAACACTAAAGAGTTGAATCTTGAAAACTTGATGGCGTTGTTTGATTTTAAGACTTGTTCTTGTTGTGATAAGTCTTATCTTCTTTTTTCTCCAAAATTTAGAAACTTTTTCCTTATCCTTGAATTTATAGACTCTAGGATCAATAACTTTATCTAAAAGATCTCTTTTTGAATAAACTTAATTAGTTGCTTTCTTTACCAAGGACTTTGACTTTCTTGAATTTCAACACTATAACAATTTATTCCCAAATTTTGGATACCTTCTGGTCTGAATCAACTTTTAGAGTCCTCACAAGATTTGTAGTTCTTGAAGTCTTCTTTCTAACCCAACAAAAATCAAGTCAATTTAATATCAAAGTGGAAAGTTATACCCAAAATACTAACAATTGTCTATACAATCTGAATTTTCTTAAATAAGTCCAAAGTTTCCTAAATCAAAATTCATGAAATTAATTAATGCAAAATTACAAAATAAAGTCTAATACAGTCCTAAAATAAATAAATAAAGTTTAAAATAAAATAATATAATATAATTCAAGTGTATAAAAATATTACTATCATTTTAAGAGCACTGTAGGGAGAGAAAATTGTGTGAGATAGAAGGAGAACTCTTTGGGTTTTTATAGACATTTTAGAAGGTAACATGCTAATACCAAACATATATAAATTTAGTGGTAGAATACTAAATTTTCTTAATCAAAATCTCAAATTCGAGTTTTGAAAATGGAAAAATAGATATTGAAAGAGTCAGTTCCTAAATTAATCCCTACAACTATTTGAATTGGATTAGTTGAGTTTTTGGATAGTGGTGATCAAGTACAAAAAAAATAAAGGTTACATGCTAAAACTATATAATAAAAGTAGATACAACGAGAAATGTGTAAGAGGCATGGCAATGACACATGATGATAACACATCATTGAAAGGTTGTGGTGGTAACTTGGTGACGAGGTGTCACTGAGAGGTTGTGATGATGCATTATGCACTGGACAACAACTTAAACTTAATCTCAAATTTTAGAGTCGACCATCCGAAAGACAAATACAAGAGAGATGAAAAATATATATAGTTAAAATTTTAAAAAAATAAAAAGAGAAGAAAAAGAAAAAAAAATTCATAGAAATTTAAAATGATAAGAGAGGTGGTTTAATTTGTTCAAATTCTTCTATACTATTTATTCCTACTTAAAACCATCTCTTCAACTAAATCTATAACTATCGTATTTTTACAGATAAATTATATCCAAATCTTTAACGGCGTACCCCTACGTTTTACTAAATTTCTTATACTTAAAGTTCTCGATCCTCCTAATTAGTACGTTTTTGGATTTTCGTTGCATATTACTAAATCATTTCGGATGACACTCTTGCATCTTATTCACAATTAGTTCACTTTCAACTTAGTATATATCTCTTTATTTCTAATCCTATCTTTTCTAGTTTTACTACACATTCACTTAAATATCTTTATTTTAATTACAACCATTTTATACTCTTACATTATTTAATGGCCCACCACTCGGTTCCATACAATAGTGTTGGTCTTACTATGGTTCTGTAAAATTTTCGTTTAAATGAAATAGTATCATTGGATTGCAAAAAACTCCAGATACTTTTCTCTATTTCATTCAACCTATTTAAATTCTATGATTCACATTTCCATCTATAGTGCCATTGTTTTAATAAGATTAATGTATTTCAAAGAAATTCCTTTTTTATCAACGCCTACCACAATATGTTTCTATGAATTTTATCACATACTTTTTTAGATCAATGAATACTATATGTAAGTCTCTCTTCTGTAGTTTACATGTCTCTATCATATATCTTTGCAAGTGAATTATTTCGGTTATGGATTGATTTGATATAAATTCAAATTGATTTTAAGATATTTTTATCTCCGATATTAATCTATGCTCTATCACCCTCTTCCATAACTTCATAGTATGATTCATAAATTTAATTTCTCTATGATTAGATCAATTTAATATATCTCTTTTATTCTTATATAGTGATAAAAGTGTACTCTCCCTCCATATTTGGGCATTTTCTTGATTTGTTAAATTTTGTTAAAATGATTCATTAACATTATTATCACAAATTTATCCAAATATTTCTCACCTCAATAGAAATGCTATTTGGTCCTATGGTTTTATTATTCTTCATTCTCTTTAATATCATCATTGCTTTATGTGGATGAATCTTATGTTTAAAATCCATATTAATCTCTTCTATAGGTATTATGATATTACCAATATCTTTTATACCTTCAATATTAAAGAGATTATCAAAATAATTTTTCCATCATTTTCTTATGTTCTTATTCCTTATAAGTATACTATTGGTTTTACTCTTAATACACCTAATATCATTTAGATCTTTTCCCTTCATCTCCTTTAGTTAGACAATTTTGTAAATCTCTTTTTCTTCATTCTTGATTTCTAGTCTCTTGTATAATTCGTTAAACACATTACTTTTTAACTCGTAAATAATCTTCTTTATCTACTTTTTTGTACTCTTATATTTTTCAACTGTATCGCTACTTCTATTACTTTTAAGGCTCTTATAATACTGTCATTAGGTTCGTGTAATAGTTTGGATTTTCTCATTCGACCACCATGACTCCTTGCCTATTGGAGTCTGACCCTTAAATACATCAAGAATCTTCCTACTTACATTCTTAATATTGTTAAACATCTCTTTCCATATTGTTTTAGTATCATCATCAGTGGACCAAGTTGCTATTTGAATTAATTTGTCTATAAAAATCATTATTTTTTTTTTAAATTCCACAACTTAATTCTTGGTTTTACCAATGAGCGATACTTCTTTTGCCTTTTTGGCACACGTATATCTAAAACTAATAACTTATGTTGAGTTGTTACACTCTTCTCTAGTATAACCTTACAATCCTTACAAATCACTGTATCACCCCTCCAGGTGAGAAAGAAATGTATTTGGCTAACATATGACTCTTTTGTTTTTGAAAAAGGTGTTTACAAGTACTAAATCAAATGTTATGCCAAACTCTAAAATTGTGCTTTTGTCTCATTCCTACTTTCAAAGCACACAATTAAAAAATAATTTTTTTTAGTTCAAAATAATTTTTTAGATATTTGAAAGTTTCGAGATATAAATTCTAGCACACAAAAGGGAGGATCAAGATTTACAAATCTCTTTACAAGAAATAGTTGTTATGAAGTAATATGTCAATTTGCTTTTGAATATTGGTTTACGATAACACATACTCAGTTGATGTAGTTAACATTTTTTTTGCAAAATTTATTTGCGAGAGAATTAATCTCCCATAAAAAATGCATAGTAAAGGGGGAAATGTAATTTTTGCCAAAAATGATTTGCCAAACTGCTTTTAAGCACCATTTCACTATCAAAATACTCATTTAAAGGGGAAAAATATAACTTTTAGTAAAAATAATATGCCAAATCATCTTTAATTACTATCTTGCTATTAAAAAAAAAACCATTAAGGGAAAAATATATTTTTTAACAAAAATAGTAATTCAAACTACGTTTAATAGAGTTGGCAATGGATCAGTTTTGGTTCGAGTTATATTAATACCAAATTCAATCCTAATTCTTAACTTCAATATCCATATCCGACTCTAATCCGAATCAGGTTAAAAAATAAAAAACCACATTTGATCTTATGGATTGTTTTTAAAAATCTGATCCGATCTGATCCGATATATTATATGTCTTTAAAAAACCAAACAGACCTAATCCTAAATCAACCCAAACTTGACTCGAGGAAGAAAAACATAATAACAAATCATCCAAACATTCACAAAACTCATAAAAACATGCAAAAGAAAAATATACATGCACAAAAACTGAAAAGAAGAGACATAAATCATCCAAAAATTATTCAAAGTATACAAATTTCATGTTTTGATAAGTGAGAAATAATTCATAACTGGAAAAAAATTACATGTGTGGAAAACAAAACACGTGTTTTTCTAAATTAATGTTACAATCTTCTGTATCGGCGATGAAGGCTGGCAATGTCAGTGAGAGAGAGAGATGAGGAAGGGAAGCTGATGAAGGTGTTGGCATCAAGATGAAGGGGAAAGTGAAGATTAGTTTTGGTGGTGGCAGAGAGAGGCGTTGGCAACGAAACAAAGAGATGTTTGTTCGACCTTGAGAATGAAAATGAAACAACCCAACAAATCTTTTTTTAATCAAATAATATAATACTAAAATGAAATTTTATTTTATTATAAATTGTTATTGGATCAAATCAGGTCAGATTATTTATAACTTAAATCTATATTCGAACTGATCTAACTACTATAATATTAAAATCCGATCTAACATATTCGATTTTTCAGGTATCCATTTGGTCAAATTAGATATTGCCATCCCTACCATTTAAGTAGTAACTTGTCGTAAAAATACTTTGTTAAGGGGGAAGCAAAAAAATGTGAATCTTTAGCAAAACTAGTGAGTCAAATACCTTGGACTACAAGTTTCCCAGAAAAAAAAATAGTTATGGGGAAAAATATGATTTTTAGTAAAAATAACATGTCAATGCCTTTAATTAATAGTTTGCCTTAAAAAGTGCAAGAAAAAAATGTGATTTTATTAAAAGCAACATGCAAAGCCCCTTTTAAGCACTATTTTACTATAAAAAAGTATGATTTTTAGTAAAAATAAGGTGTCAAATCTCTTTGAGCACTAACTAGGCATAAATACTGAATTAAGAGGGTGGAGATGTGAATTTTAAGAATTTGAGCACTAAAGTTGCCAAATAAATCTTGGTTGGGGGAGGGAAAGATGCGATTTTGTAATGTCAGACAAGTCTAGATTATAATATTTACTTTAAATAGACTATTTGAAAATTTTTATATATGTGAAAATGTAGAAGAATAATTATTTGGAATAAAAATGTGAATTTTTGTCATTTAGAATTATTAGGAATCCTTTAAATACTTAGTTGATGAATTTTAAAATTTTTAAGTTACCAATCATTAGAGTCCTGATCACCAGAGCCATCGGTTACTTGAGTGTCCGGTGATCGATACTTGGTGGATTTTAAATGTTCAATACTTAGCAGAGTTTTAGTGTTTGGTTGAACAGTTTTTCAGATTTTGATTTCCTTATCAATAGTTGGAGGTAACCATCTACTATTTTATAAGTGAAAATTCCATCGGTATATTATTGGACTCATTTTCATATATCTGTTCAGTTACCTTGTCTTATTCGATTATTGATGATTCAATTTTTGAGCTTATCATTTTTCTTCAGTCATCTTGCTTTTTCCTGCAGTTGTTGCCTTAAGAATTTAATTTCTTTGCAATTACCATATTCCCTTTGATGCATATGATCCTTGAGAATTGAACTTGTCGGTGCTATTCTTTAAAATTTCTTAAATTTCCCATCAGTTGCATGCTGCATGCATGCCATCGATTGGATGAGGATTTATGGCTTCCATACATCTCTTTGGTTTGTTGAACACTTGAATTTGCAAATTCTACAAACTCTATCGGCACATGAAATTTCCTCTTCAGTCCCCTTCCATTTGACTGAATAGCACCTTGACCTAACACTATTGTCCCCCTTCGGCATTTCAAATTAGTTTTTACTCAACACTCCCTTCCAATCAGCTTCTTGGCACATTGATACACACTTGTTTATCGGTACACATGTCCTTCGGTGCCATCATCTTTCGGTGCATTTAATCTTCGACACTTTACCTTAGCTGGCAGCCAGCCTTTGCCATTAGTCAAACTTTGTTTGCCATTTGCCATCGGTCAATTGCACCTCTTCTACTTGACTGAATAGCTGAAGACTTAAAATTTGCTGGACGTCACTTGTCTTGTTTGAGAATTCAACATTTGCCATTGATCAAACTGGCTGCCAATAATGTTCTTCGATCAAGACTTGAGTTTTTTCTATTTAGTTATCTTGTGGGCACTTGCAAATTCCCTTCGATTGGTTTCTTGATGTTTATTGCTTGCCCATATAACCACCAAATATTTCTCATTTCCACCAAACACTTCATCCCATATCACCGTTCTGTGGTCAACATGTTAGACTTGCAAATTCTTCATTTCCCATCATCACTTGCATGCATGAGGAATTGAATCCAAGTCCTCAAAGCCACTTTCCAAAAAGATATGTTACCACTAAGCCACCCAAACCTTTCATTTATATTATGTTAAATTTATAATATATTCTATGTTCCTAAATATTCTAAATCTTTTATATTTGTAACTTATTTTCTATAGTGTACTTTCATTTCAATTTTATTTGCTCATCGGCAAAACACCACAGTCTTAATAAAATACAACTCTAAAAACTTAAACTCATTTGGGTGATCATCCCAATGACCCAAGAGAGCATGTTGGACATTTGTGCAATTTAAAGATGTGAAAGGGCTATTAAGTAATTATTGAAAATGTGTTTGAGAATAAAAGGAGTATGAGATTCCAGAACCTATGAAAGGACATTTCTCATTTCTCTCTAAAGTATTCTCCTCTCTTTCCTTCTCTTTCTCTCTCTTCTTCCAAAATCCAATCAATCCACCATCACAAGTCCAGATTAAAGGCTCCAAACTACACTTGAACTCTCCAAAATTAGATCTTGATTTTAAATCTTAAGGAAAGTCTAAGGGTTTAGTATTACACAAAGAGAGAAAAATCAAGGGTTTTGGTGTGATCCAAATTGGAAGGATCTTTGGAGACAATAATTTTTTCAACTCAAGTTTTCCTATATTTAACTCTCTAATCGTTTGGATTTGGAGGATTTTAAGCCAACAAAAGTGAGATAAAAATTAGGTTTTGAATGCTAGGGTTCTTGGGTTGATGTGAGATGATCGATAATGATAATTTTGACTATGTGATGATGTCTCATAGGGTCTGGACAGGCAGATCAGGATAGAACCTTTGCCGTGGATAGAACTGGGAGTGACTACCCTCCCTACGAACTGTGAGAGGATGGTTTGTTGTGTTTGTGACTGAGAAATGTTTTTCATGATTTTTCTGAAAAGGTTTTCTTAAATTTCTTTATAAAATGCTTTGTGATTGTGCAATATTCTAAAAAATATATTTTATTTGAGCCATGAGATTTATACGATTACAAATATATTTTGATGCAAGTTGAATTTTTCCTACGAATGATGTTTATTGGATTTATGAACTGTAAAACTTGTTGATTTTTATGACACATGCTATGATATTTATAAAATGGTTTATGTATTGGCTTTGGGGCATGAGTCTGAGCCCCCATAGTGCATGTGTGGGGTGTGAGCACCGAATTTATGAGATGACTGGTCTAGTTTAAGTTTTCACGGACCGATTCGAGGGGGCGACGTGGAGAACTTGGTAGACTTAAGGGGGTAGGCGACGGTAGAGAGATACTCCAAGTCCATTTTGGGGGTATTCGGTTACACCTCCGAAGAGATCATGAACTAACGCCAAGGTTGGGATTAATGTTTTATGACCGATAGTAATGAAAACCCCTTGGCGGTTCCATCAGATGGTTCAAGCCAAGTCATCGGTGGAGAGATTTTGAGGCAAACCCTATTATATTGGAAAAGTATATATTGTGTTATGGAAAAATCATGACTCTTGTTATAAACTATTTGGATGACTACTTGACATTTTGTTAGAATATAAATATGTTTTGAGATTATTGTTTGACATGTCCACACTTACCACTCACTCACTTACACAGCTATGCTATTGTACTCCACTCATTGGATATTCCTATTCTCACCCCTCATCTTATCCCTTTTCAGAGGAAGTGTAGGGACAAAGTCATCTCATCGGTAACTAAATCCAGCTGAAGAGAAGAGCTGTCCAGGACCAACTATCGGTATTGGTCCATTCTAGTTGTGGATATTTTGGAGGCATGTAGTCGGATCTATTGGAGGGCGTTTTTAAACTCTTTTTGTATAATATTTTATATACACATGCTTCTTATTTTTAAACTTATATTTTCGAATTCATATTTTGGAATGTTAAATGATAATTTGTTCTTTGGATATTTTAAGTTCAAGTGATTTGGAAATCGGATTCCCTTAACGTGATGCGATATTATTATAGTTTTGCGGGATCTTGTGATGTGTGTGTTGGCGATAGCACGTACTTCTAGATCATGTGACGGTTGTCACGTGCTCAGACTTGCGGGTCCGGACGTGACAGATTTTGTCAAAAACAACCATCAAAACTGGGTGTGAGCACCGGTCTGCCAGAGTACCATTGATTTGATATTTCACCATGACTTGAATTTTGACTTGTTTCAGTATTTTCTTGATTTTAATAATAAAATTGGATTTATTAACACTTTGCATTATTTCTTGGATTAGGATAATTCAGTAATTTGAAAAAATCACTAAGTGTATTCATCATGACATGATTTTACATTATAAGCTCTACATTAATGATATATGAATATGAGGATTCAAACTGAAAAAAAAAAAAAAAGAGAAAAGATGGGAGGGAGATGGAGACTAAAATCTTTTGATTGGGGAGGAAGACCACCTCCATCGGAGCATCAAGAAAATTAAAGGGAATGATGGGGAGGAGTGACAACCTTGACCTAAAGCTTCAAGAACTCACTCCTTGATCCGGACCCTTCACCAACGATGGATTATATCACCCTGTGTTTCGATGAAGAAATTGAGTTAGGTGAGGATGATAGAGATAATATGGAGAATGAGACAACTATTCATTCTGTCCACATTTCAGATGAGTAGCTAGTGGTGATGGTAGTCGATGGTCATAGTAAAATTATGGGAAGAAAACAATGGGATACCATTTCTTGAGGTCAAAAATTTTGTCATTGTGGTAAGTCGAGGGTGAACTAGATCTGATAGACATGGGAGAGGGATTTTATCTCATAAAGTTATCCTTACAATCTAACTTCTTCCGTACCTTGACGGAGGGACCATGGATAATACATGGACACTACTTGGTAGTGATGAAATGGAATAATGGTGTGTCCCCTTTAAGAATGCAATTAAAAGAACTACAGTGTGGGTGTGATTACCAAGACTACCACTCAAATTCTTTGACGAGGACGTGTTACACTAGATTGGCCGGAAATTGGGCTGACCACTGAAAATGGACATTAATATTACAATTGCGTTTAGAGGTAAATTTGCCAAACCTTGCATTGAAATAAACCTCCTCAAGCCTCTCATTCCTCGTATTAAATTAAGTTAAAGAGCCTAGTTAATGGAGTATAAAGGCATTCACTCTCTTTGGTTTGGTTGGAGAAAAGTGGGACACTGTAAGGGCAATTGTTCGTTAGCACCGGCTTGCCCCCAAGACACAAACATTGCTCTTGTAATCACCACAGCGCCAACAAATAATGCTCAGTTACTAAAACAAGATATGAATCTTGGATGCAAGTTTAGAGGAAAACTAGAAAATCTAGCAATTGCCCAGCTAGCTTTATTCGCATGCCTAATAGGTCCTATAGTAATAGGTTTGACCAATTAGTGGGTTAACAAAGGAATTTGATGTTCATAATCATGCTGATAAAATCCTACTAGAATAAAAGGGATTGGTTTTCACTAATAAGGAAACTCAGACTACAAACCAAAGGAGAAATTATGTGTTCCAAAATAGTAGGGTTGACCAATTAAATAGGCTATTGGAAGGAAATGATGCTCAACACATACAACATTAAATTCATAGGAATTAATGGTGTCAGCCCTCCTCGACAAGGAAGGTCAGGGAAGAAGAAATGGCAAGCTTTCGGACCTGAATCATGGACAAAAGTCAAAGACTAACTTGCTGGACCAAAGCCAAGCTTAAGAGATGACAATGGGTTTTGCTCTCTTCAATCCACAGTGATGGACGTGGGTTTTCTCTTCAAATATCTACTTTGCCTGTTTGAGTAAGAGTCCAAAAATGAAATGTGGTTCAAGACTCAAAACCTGCAAATACCACTGGAGGGTGCTCCGGTGGAAGAAACTCTAACACCCAAGTCAAAAGGAGAGATTTTTGATTTGGTAAACAGATTGAGAAAAATGGTATCTCAGCTCTGTGTTGTCGGTGTGTTTGATGTGTTAAGTTCCTGAAAACTTACTTAGGTGGCGGCCAATGTTGTGCGTATACACCTGTGGCGCTTGGAAGGTGCCGTAAAGTGTAGGGTGTCTTGAAACCCTAGTTTCCTTATGAAAAGATTATTGAAAATCTCCAAGATTACGGAGATTATGGTTAAAGACTTTTTAGAAATATGCCATCGTGGTGGTTAAGGAAAATTTTGTAATCATGGGAGTTTCCTACCTTATCTAGTGTGTCTATCGAGACATGGTTCTTTACTCTGAGGGGTCATTCCAAGAATAGGAAGCATCTTATCGGTATAAAGAAAGTTTGAATTTACTTAAAGATTTGTTTCCTTCAGGGATTATTCCAAGTTGTACTTATCATATTGATTGGGCAGATTATGATTGCAAGTCATATCACCGAGGAGTGGAGTAACTGAGGAGCTTGAATTCTGAAAACTAAGATAACCGAGGAGCTATAGACGGCTTCGGTTGGGTGAATTTGGTCTAAAGGATCTAGGGTAAGATTCTAAATCTTCTGATAATAGGCCAGTAGTGGGCCGATAATGGCCCTTGGCCATGTATCATCACACATGATTCATAATACCATAGACCAAAACGTGCACTCAGCCCAGTTCACATCACTTCTCACCATTTGCTACTCAATGGACATAATCAGAATGGCCTAGCTGATGTTTCAACATATAATTCTAGCCTATCTAATTCCTCCCCCTCATCCAACAATCCAGCGAAGAACTCTGCTCTCTCTGACAAAATCATAGGGAACGATGCACCGACAAACTCCATTTCTTCGTGCTATTATTCCACTGGATTAAGGATGGAGAATGCCATCCGTTATTAGGGCCAAATCAATTTGGCTATGAAGCCCCCCGTGCCTCCACGTACACTGATCGTTTCTTCACTGCAACTGACAAACACCCCCAGCAAACATAATAGAGCTCCATATCAGGATTTGAGGATATCCAGATACCATCATTGACACCAAACGAACTACCTGACCCTAGATCAAGATCCTCCATATCTTAGCATCCACCTTTTTTGATAAGCAATGACAGAGTAAGGGACTTGGAAATGGAGTTAGACATAGATGTCTCAAATGATTTAGTAAACCCCCAATATGTATAGAGCAATGTATGTACCATCATCTTTGCATCCTTCAATCCTTAGTACCCAGGGAGACTGGACTTTGGGTGATTTTTCTCAAGACCATGCAGAGAAGATGACAATAGATAAGCCGGATACGATCCAGGAAAGTTGAAGTCTGTTGGGTATGAGCCTTTCTCCTTACTCCAATTACTTAATTTATGGTAGTCAATTTAAAATTTTTGGCTTTGAATGTTAGTGAGGTGAATAGTCCTAGGTGCCGGTAGGCCGTTAAAGAGTATGCTACAAATCATAACTTAGACTTTATATGCCTAATGGAAACTAGATGTAGCTCATCGACTCCCTTTGATTTTTTGCGGCCTTTGGGTTTTGATAAAGATTTTGTGGTAGTAGTTGTGGGATTTAGTGGGGGTCTATAGTTGGGATAGAAATATACTCTTGGGGAGGTTGAGTTGATTTATAACATGGACTAACTTATCTATTTTATGGTTGGGATGGGAGGCTTGGTTCATTATGTTTACATATATTCAGCCGTAGAGAGAAACAAAAGAGGAGGCATGGTAGATTTGCACTCTTTGGTATAGACTATGAGGTGGTGTGGTTTGTTCTTGGGGATTTTAATGATATTATAGGGATTTAAAAACTAGTAATCAATAGATAGGGTCACTCATTGGGCACAAAGTTTTAAAAAATAGTGGAGACAGTATAATTTACATGATTTAGGGGCTACTAGCAGTCTGTTTACTTGGATCTAGAGGAGAGATCGTTTGGTTGTTCTTCTTGAATGACTGGATAGGGTGTTAGGAAATTCTAGGAGTCACCTTATGTTTCCAAAGGCACAGGTGGCTAACATCGATCGATTAAATGGAGACCACCACCCCGTTCTTTTGTAGACGTGTATGGTTTCCCTACCTCCAAGAAAGAGGCACCCGTTTCGATTTGAGGTGGCTTGGATAGGGCATCTTCAGTTTTTGTAGGTTTTCAATTCGGCTTGGAACTGGGGTGGATATAGTAGAACAATCTTACAGTCGATTCAAGCCACACAGAGTCACTTAAACATTGGAATAAGCAGATATATGGTAATATCCTTTGCAGAAGCAGCAGTTTAAGGCTCATTTATGTAGGATCCAAAGCTCTCGAGCTTATAGCCACTCAAGATATGAGCACAGACTTGAGAGCATATTATTAGGACATTTTACCAAATTCTTGACATGGAGTGAATTTACTGGCACAAGAAGTCACGAATTTAATGGTATAGTCAAGGAGATAGAAATAAACATTTTTATCACCTTACAACCATGGTCCGACGGAATCGAAATAGAATCTTGTGATTCTAGGTTAATAGGAAATGGTGCTTGGACCTGCCGTTACTAAAGGAGCTTGCCGCAGAGTACTTCTGAAATTTATTCAGAGGGTTAAATACATATAACATCTCCGGGACTATGATTGGTGGCAATGGTCGATTGACCGAGAGTATCAAGACTCTTTGGGTTGGGTTTTGGATCTGTTAGAAATCAAGTCGACGGCCTTTTCTTTGTATTTGTTTGAAAGTGCTCGGCCCGGATGGTATCTAGCCATTGTTTTATCTGAAATTCTGGGATACCATGCATCCAACGCTGTTTCAGTTTAATTTAGGGGCCTTTTGTGATGGTTTCTTCCCATTGGAATTGCTGAGGGCATATATTTTTTTAATCTCAAAAATAGACTAGCCTTGTACTTTGTCTAATTTCTATACAATCAGTTTGTTAAACACAAGTTATAGGATCCTTGCCAAAGTACTGGTCAATCGTCTTTGTCCTGTTCTTCAGAAAGTGGTAGGGTCACATTGGAGCAGTTTTCTTCCAGGTCAAGGCACTTTGGATAAAGTCATAGTCACTTAAGAAATAGTTGACTCTATTCAAACCTCACGTGGGAAATGGTGGCGTATGATCTTGAAGGTGGATCTTAGAAAGACATATGATAGTGTTGGGCCTTTCTGGTATAGACGTTACACAATTTTTGAATTCCAATACTATTGATCAGGTTGATCATGTTTGCAACTACTCATGCTCATTCAACACTTTTTTGGAATGGTGAGGTGCTCCCTGACTTTGGGATTGGCAAGGGTTTGAGAAAAGGAGATCTGCAGTCCTTATATCTTTTTTATTCTAGTTATGGAGAAATTGGCATATATGATACAAGAACGAGCATCTCGTAAACTCTAAGATCCAGTACGCTTTTCAAGGAGAGGACCAGCCATCTCACACCTATTCTTTGCTAATGACCTAATGTTGTTTGGGGATGTGAATCTAGGGAATTTAACTACAATTCTTGATTGTCTTCAAGAGTTCATAGAGTGCAGTGGTCTAACTGTGAATTGGGGAAAATCTAAACTATTTGTCTCACTGAAGGCCCCTTTAGCTTTGAAGCATAGTTTGGCTACCCAATGTCAGTTCACCCTTATGGATGACTTTGGGATGGATTTAGGGGTTCCTATCATACATGACCGAGTTAAAAAGACCCATTACCAATACCTGGTCGAGAAGGTGCAGAACAAGCTTGCCAATTGGAAACTGAAGACTTTGAGTATGACGAGATGCAAAACTCTAATTTAGGCTATCACTTCTTTTATTCCTTTGTATACTATGTAGACAGTATGGTTACCAGCTCACACTTATACTCAACTTGATTAGATTAGTTGACAATTTCCATGGGGAGATATAGATGGTACACATTGAGTTCATGCCTTACGATGGGATTTGGACTGCACCCTAAAGAACTTGAAGGGCTTGGGTATCCAAGCTATCAGGAGTATAATCGAGATCTTTTGGCCAAGTAGGGATGGAGGCTTGTGTCAGGAGATTCTGCTTTTTGGTGCGAGGTCCTTCGGAATAGATATATGAGGCAAGGGAGCTTCCTTCAATGTGGTAGAAAGACAGGATGCTCTCCACTTTGGCGTGGTCTCATGAGTCTCTAGGGAGATTTGGTGAGGGACCTTTGATGGAAATTGGGAAATGGTCATCGTATTAGGTTTTGGGAAGATACTTGGGTAGACACAACACCGTTGGCTCTTTGGATTCATGATAGTACTAGAGTATTGGCGGAGCCATTGGTAGTAAGTTAGTTTATTAATCTGGATAGAACATAGAACATTCCATATCTTGAGACCCTTCTTCTATGGCCCATTGTGGACGAGATTAGATGGATTATGATTTCCCCGGGATCCGACAGCCCAAGTCTATATTTATTGGGGAAGAGAATCCTCAGGAGCATTCTCGATTAAGTCAACCTATGCGTTGTTTCAACCATAGGAACCCATAATCTCAGCATTATCGAATTCCTAGTGGTGGATTTGGTGCTTATGATGTCAGGAACAGATTAAGCTTATGGTGTAGTTAGCAGCCCATTGTGCTTTAATGACAAATGACATTTGGTTCCTCGAGAAGATCACCACGGATGCCTTTTGCCCTCTTTGCCGTGATACACCAGAGACATCATATCATCTCTTTAGGGATTGCGTAGTTACTTGCCAAGTATGGACTTGAGTTATTCATGCTACTTACCTCCATAAGTTAGTGCAGATGTGACTCCTAAATTATAATTGGTTGGCCCAGAGTTGCTAGTCACATGCACATAATTCAAATACCCTATGGTCTTTGTCCTTCGTTTATACCTTGTGGGCTATCTGGAAGGCCCGATGTCACCATGTGTTCGAAGGTATCTCTTTCTCCCTGATGGAGTTGTAGCTACAATCAATAGGTACGTTCAAGAAGGAGGCATGGCTACTTTGAGGAGCTCCATGCAAATCTCATGTGTGGCTGTTGGATCTTTTGGTCTCCCCCTCCAACAAGAACTTATAAGTTGAATACGGATGGATCGTCACTTTTGCATTCCTGCCTAGCTAGTGTGAGTGGCCTCATTTGAGATGAGTATGGTTTATGGATCCATGGTTTTACGGGGAATATGGGGTAACAGACCCTTTTCACTGTGGAGTTATGTGGTGCTAGGGAGGGCTTACGGTTGGTGATTCGTTTGAAAATCTTCTTGATGATTGTTAAGTTGGATTTTGCTGACCTTGTCGAAGCTCTTTCATCCCAAGGGGTAGCTCATCTTAATGGTCTCCATATTATCCATGAATGCCAGAATCTAATGTGTCTAGCTAGAATTCAGGATATTCAGTTTGTTCCTTGTGAGGGTAATCAATGTGCTAATAGCCTAGCCCACATGGGCCATTCAGTCCCCCAAGGATTCATGAGTTGTATGCTCCTCCTTGTGAGGCCTATAGAGTCTTAAGGCATGATATCCAAGGTCTAGCATTTTTTCAACGTTAGCTTTCTACTCCCCTTATAACAAAAAAAAATGCTATATAAATATGCATGTAATCCATTTCATGCCATATAATTTAGGAAATTAACTCTACAAATCTAAAGTTTGATATAAAGTTACTTGATTTGCGAGGGAAACCTAATGGTTAGGACAACCATTATGGAGGGATAAGTGTTGCCAAAAGGAGTCTATATAAAGTAAAACTTTAGAAGATCTAAATTAATATTTTATACTTAAATTATATGATTAACCCACTAAGAAAGCACAGAATTGAATGTCTTTTACACCTTTTCAGCTTTCTTTTCCTCATAGTGGGAGTTAGATGGCTTGTACTTCCTAATGCAAAAGCTGCCTAATCTTTGTCATGATCTTGTTTATCATTTTAATAATGTCAAGTTTAAGACGGTGGTGGACAAACTACAAAGTGATTCAGTCTTTTAACTAACTTAATCATGATTATACATATATATAACTACTTCAATAAAGCACATTACCTAAAGTGCTGAAGTAAAGCCGCCGGGGCCAAACCTCTTAATGAGCCCACACATTTTTTAGCAGGATTTGGGAGAAGGCTACAAGGCTTAGGTCGAGTCTACTCTCGAGCAAAGGGACAGCAAGTCCACTGGACAACTTGGTCAAATGATACTTGGGTGGTGTAACCCTCTTAATCAACAGAAACATAGGAAACAAACCCTTTAACATGTCCTGTAGATTTCGGCCATGAAATCATGGCCATGGAAAAGCCCTACACTAGCCGTGTTTAGCCCAAAATATGTTTTTTGATTCTTACCACCGATATCCAGAACTTTATTCTGACTAATTTGGTTCAAAAATCTATGGGGCCTTATTTAGGATGCGATTACGTAATTTTTTCTATTCTTAAATTTTGAATTCAAAACTTGGTTAAGAGATTTAATACTCTATCCCGTTAGATTGACTGTCTGTTAATGATCAAAACATTCATTAGTTGGACTGATTAGGCTTGGGACAATGGACCTTATTGAGCGCACTTGTTCTATTTAGGCTGGAGCTTGGTTTGGCCATTCGGCCTAGTTGTGAAGGTCCTTAGGTGTGTAAATACCATATTATTGAATGCACACATAATAAAGATTGTTTTGGCTTTGCTAAAGCTTTATCAAACTTCTTTGGATCATATAACACGTAATAAATAAAGTACCTACAATCAAACTAAAAGTAAAAAATGAGAAAGACAAATATTACATGTAGTTCGGTACTCTTTAACTAAGTCCATATGATCTAAATTCTTTGATTATGCAAATAAATTGGTATAATTAGTAATGATTTGTTTGAAAATCTAATGATATTTAAATATTCGTTGTACACCATCTCATATATCCCAAAAAATTCTATCTACTCTTTAAAACCAAAGTATTTACGACAAAGTTAATTTTATCTTAAGCGTTATCATAGGATTATATACTGAGTATATGTGATCACTCTTTTCATAAATAAAACTAATTTTGAATAGAAAAAATAATGAAATTCATACAACGAAACTTCACAACTGAGAAAACTTTTTTATTTCTTACAATATGACCCAATTCTAACAAAAACATAAGGTTCAAGTTGAGGTCACATTTGTGAATCTAAGCCTCATTGCTTGCTTAGAATCATTTAGCCTAGCACAAGGCCACAACCCTCTAATTTTCTCATCTATAATTTCGGCTAGGCAATGCCTCGGCTCTTTTGTGAACTTGTTCTTCCGATCTCCAACTACATCGAGCCTGACCGTGAACTATTAGGTAGTATGGACTCGTCGCTCTTGTTCACTGCCAACCAACCCTCTCTTTGTCAAATGGCCTTCTAAGAAATGATGCTAGCTTCCTACCTTGATCTTTTGGATCCACTTTCAGTTTGAACAATATCATTTTGACTTCTCTTAAGACAGAGAGAACAAGATAGCCAACACAAAACGAGGGAGAGGAGAAAGGAGCATGCATTGATTAGCCAAGCAATATAACAAACTGGGAAACTTGTAAAACTTTGCTTCTGATCGGAACAAACACAGACCATATTAACATTTCTACCTTAAAAGCTTTCACTTATTAATACTGTAAGAATAAATAACTTGTTTTCAGAATATATATTTTTAACATGAAACGAAATTTTATCCAAATAGCATAATTCTTACAGACTGTTCTCATCGGACGCAAAGCTACACTTAGGATTAGTGGCCAACAAGCGAATGCTCATATCTGTGCGCATCCAAGAAGAACCCACATTTATTATTCGTTCCGGATTTTCCATAAATATTTTACCTTTTTCTCCCCTTCCTCCTCCTCACTGGTGCTTCTGTCGAGTCGGTCCCTTACCCCGACCACAAGGACAAAGGTATATTAATGTAGGTCAAAAAATTTTGAAATTTTGAGGTAAATAAGGTGGTGTTATCACAACATAACAACACTACCTCTGCAAATATTGTTTAATCATATGGATTCTCATAGATTTTTAATCCACTTCCTGCATATGTGATATAAATTCACTACATAGTGATCTCTTAATAACAATTCATAAAGCCCAGCTACCAATTAACCTAAAAGGTCTAATTCTAGTTCTTATTTGGAAATTCATGATCTATTGAACACATGTTATAACATAACCAAATCCAGCCCTAGAGTAATTTCATTTAGGTAATTTCATTCCAATCACTTTTGCACATCGAAAATGATTTCTTCTTCTTCTTTTTCTCCTTTTTCCATTTGAACTATACTTACAATTACTTGAAAATTGATTTATTATCCTGTTTAACTTTGTGTTCACACGTGGTTATGTCTTCTCTCTTTTTTTTAATGAATTTATTAAATAAAGACAAAAAAGAATTTACTAAACAAAAAATAGAAAAGTAACAACGAAAGTAGGGGATCAATTTCATCTCTAATTTTATCAAAGTAATTCGAGATCACCGGTTCAATACCTGAAAACAATCTCTTTACAAAAATGTAAGAAAAAAACTGCATACATATACACCCACTCTCCCCTATCCGAAACTAAGTTGGGAAGTATTTTGTGTACCGGGTGGGTCCCATCTCAATAAAAATGTGCAAATCACAATTCATTTGAAAGATTTTGATGTCTAATTTCCCATCAATTCTCATTTGAATTTGAAGAAAGTTGCATAAAAAATGTGAAACCAAATAGATTAACTATCTGCCATGATTACTTAATATTTTATATGTATCTGCCTTTTCATGAAGGCCTAAAATCCAAGATTTACACCATCAACATCAAGAGATGAATTAGGGGTCGGATCTAGGGTTTAAAACAAGCAATCAACGTGAAAAAAAAAATAAAATAAAATAAGAAGACACAAAAGGGGATTTGGAGACAATCCACAATGCTGTGTTAATTGCTATTTCTTCTTTCGTTGTTATTGCTTTCTATCTTTAGCTCTGTGAGGTTTTATTATTCGTTTTCTATTTCAGTTTGAAATCTTTAGGCCTTTATAAACTTTTTAAGAATTTATATTATGCAGACCATCTCTCTTGATGTGAGGTCCTTTTCTAAAATTCAGAATTTGTATTGAATCTCATATTTTCATTTTTTTTTTTTCAAAATCGTTTAAAATTGTCTGTTGAATTAGTACAAAAAATTTTTGTTTTAAATCTATGACTTCTTATCTAATTGCATGTCTAAGCATTCATCAAATTTCATTAAGAGCACTAACGTCTACATGATTCAGTGGTTGAACATTTATACTCCTCAAATAAGGTTTCAAATTTGTGTATGGTGAAAACAGGTGTCAGAAGAATTTTAATCATTAAAAGACCAATTCTACTCGAACTGTTTTTAGTCAGATCCAACGTGATTACTGGATATCAACGGTTTATTAAAAAAAAAACAAAAAAAAGGTGGGGGGAAGAGAACATTAGGGAAAGGAAATTCAGCTAATGATTTCACAGTTTATATATTGACCGCCAAAACAAAAAGGAATATGACAAAAGAAATTCATAAGAATTGATTACTTTTCTTAATATATTTTGTCTGCTTAAGGTTTATCCATCTTGGATCACAGAAATTTGATATTTCTGTGCAAATGTAAATTGATACATAGACATGACCTTTTAGTAGCATGATGCCCATCCCAGCAGGTCCCTTGCACCGTCATGTCCTAAATATTTCAATGAGTTGGCCTCTTTGCAAGGCCTACCATGCTTGACATAGATTCAGCAATAATGGCAATTTTCCCTGCGAGGGCAAAAGGAGAAACTGTTGGGCCATCTGCTAATATCCGATCTGATCTGATGAATACTTAAAAAATCTGATCTGGTAGATCCGGTTTCCCCCTCAAAAAATGAGATTATGGTCAAATTTTAATATTAAAATGATCGAATCGATTCGGATACGGATTTAAATTATAAATAATCCGATCCGATCAAATCCAATAATAATTTATAATAAAATAAAATTTTATTTTAATATAATACTATTAAATAAAATAAAAAAATTTTTAAAATTTATTATATCTTGTAAGTTTCATTTTTATTCTTGAACAAATATCATTAAATTGAAAAGAAAAAAAGTATTAAGCTATGATTTAGGTTGGGTATGGGTCGAATATGTGCTTGATATAGATCGATTTAATTTCGGATCGGATCGGATTGATTTTTTAAAGAGATATAATATATTGGGTCCGATTGGGTCGGATCATATTTTTAAAAAATTCCGTAGAATTAAATATAATTTTTTATTTTTTAACCTGAATCGATTTAGAATCAATATTAGAGTTAAAATTTAAAATGAAATAGGATATTACCAATTATCACTACAAAATAAGAGGAGTACGCTGACGGAAAAAAACCGTGAGCAAAACACATAAAATCCGTCGCTAATACTTTCTCCAACGGATAGAATATGGTTGAGTATATACCAGTCGGGATAGGTATATGCTGATGTTTTGTGTAACTGTTGTAGCATGTATATATCTATTGTGACGTTTAAAAAGTGTCGATAGAAAAAGTAGTTCTATTGTCAGTTAATTGGTTGTTAGAAATATTAGGATTTTTATCATCGGTTACTATATGTTACGATTTGTTATTACTTTTATCGTCTGTTACTATAGTGTGAAGAAAAATCACTCATTTTATTATCAGTTACTATATGTTATGAAATGTTACTATTTTTTATCGTCGGATACATTGAGTTAGGAGATGTTACAATTTTATTATCAGTTATTATATGTTATGAGATGTTACTATTTACATCGTCGGCACCATCATGTGAGGAAAATCACTACTTTTATCGACTGTTACAATGAGTTAGAAAAAGTAATTGATTTTATCATCGGTTACCATATATTACTATATGTTATACTTTCATTGTCGATTAGGAAAGTGAGGAAATGTAATTATACCAAAAGTTGTGAGATGTTACTATATTTATCATCGGTTACATTGAGTTAGGAAAAGTTACTAATTTGAACATCGCTTATCATGTGTTGCAAGATTATACTACTTTTATCGACGGTTAGATTGAGTGAGGAAAAATAATTGATTTTATCAATAGTTACATTGAGTGAGAAAAAAATATGTTATACTTTCATTGTTACCTTGAGTTAGGAAAGTTAAGAAATGTAACTAATTTTATCATCGATTACTATATATTATTAGATGTTACTATTTTTATTAGTTACCATTCAGTCGATTTGTGTTAGAAAATGTTAATAACTTTTATCATCGGCTAGGCGAATGTTAGGAAATGTTATTCTCTTTTTCTTCGATTTTCATGTGTTACTACACTTTTAACTTTTATATTAGTTACACTAATGTTATTGTAGGTTCCCATGTGTTACTATCTTTTGTGTTACTACCTTTTACAATTTGTTACTATCAAAGATTACCACGTGTTAGTACCTTATTATCAATAATTACTATGTCTTAGAAAATATTATAATTTTTTGCCATCGGTTACTATAGTATAGTCTGAAAAATCACATTACACAAGTGTTACCAATCTCTTACAAAAGTTGTAGTTATCAGAAGTGATAGGAAATCACTACATGATATGATATCGTTATTTACATCAATAATGGCACTGTTTTAATTTTAAATTTAAGAGGGTATAAAATAATTACAAAATTAATATAAATATAATTAGAATTGCATTGATATGTGAGATTGACTAATACATTAGATTGAGTAATACATATAAGATCAAAAGGGAAAAAAAGATTCCTTTCCCACAACAACATGTCTTCTGCTAAGACATGAATATCTTCTACTAAGATGGTGAAACCAAAAATAAAACAAAAAATATTCACTTTGATCACCAAAAATATTACCATCACAAAATGAAGGGCACAATCCCACCATAAATCTAAAACTAAGCAGAGCAGAGCAGAGCGAGCAGAGCAAAGAGCGAGCAGAGTAGAGTAGAGCAGAGCAGAGCAGTGACCAACTAGTTTATCATACTCTTTCTTCCTGTTGATCTATTAAAAAAAATTAAGTTAATATAATTAGATAGTGACGCTGTAAAGAATGTAAAGAATGGTTAAAAATGAAAACATTACCCCGTGGGATGGAGTCAGGTGTTGATGATGATGGTTGATTTCTATGTGCACTACTAGCATCTGGTATTAGAGGAATCTAACAATAAAAATAATTTGGATTATTATTAAAAGATAAATGTGAAAATAGTAAGATTATGTGATCAAAGAAATGACATTCATACCTGAACACCAGCAATAAGCTTTGCTTCATTAACCAGATTCATCAATTCATTTTGTTGTCCACTTCCGGCATGTGTAGCAACATGCATAAGAACATTGCTGACCAAATTAGTAAGATTGTGATTTTGTTCCATTAATCGTTCCATCATAATAGTCATATCTTCGTTCCCAGCTTTAGTTGAATGCACACGCGGAGTTGTAATCTTTCCCACACATCTAATTCTTCCCCTTGAATCAGGCCCTTTAACTTTAGATACAATATCACTTTCCCAAGACAAATTGGAACTTTCTATTTGCACTTCTTCATTAGATTCCATTCCACTCTTTATTATTTCCTGTAAGAAGTAAAAAGTAAAGTGAATCAAATGTTAAGTATAAATAATTCAATTAGAATTACATAAAAAGATAATCATCCATACCACAAGTTCTGATGCTTTTGTAGAAACTAAACTACCATCTGATCGTGTTCTACTTGTAATATAAAGTTCAGCTCTAGAAGGTTTCCTCCCAGATTGTGTCATCTATAATGAAAAAAAGGAAACCACACTTTGTATTATTTTGATTGTAATTAATTGCAAGTAAATAAAATATGAATTCTTTATACCTTTTCATGTATGAGCTTTGCAAATGATTTCGATCCTAAACAATGCGGATCAGTCAACTTTGAACGACATTCTGAATTTCTTTTACTAATTTCCTAGCATAAAGAAAAAAAAATATCAGAATAACAAGAGTGAATTATATAGTGAATTGTATAGTGGATTGTATTTGTACCTTTCCTTTATCACTTAACCAGAAACTAACAAGCTCCTTGTATTGATCTGGATCAACTCTTTCATCTTCCATTCTCTTGATATTTTCATCTATTCCAAGTGATTCATCGAACCATTTTGATTTCAGAGAATTTTTTAAAACTCTTCCATTTTTCGGACAAATTTCCAATAACCCATTTCTTAGTGTCATCTCTCGAGTGGGTTGAAAGTAATCTTTGACTACAATTAAAGTAAAAGAAATATGTAAAAAATAAAATTAGATATATTAGCTTTTTCATCTACTCGTCCAGTAATAAAAATAGATTACCAAATACTGTACAATGTTCCACATGTCATCTTTATACTCCATTGGCATTTCGCGCCACGTTTTATAGTTTATTGGAGCAATGGCATGCACTCTAACTATAGACCCAAGAAATCTTGTAAAGATTGTACCATCAATTCCTATGGGTTGATTTAATTCGTTCATTTCAACTAGCATGCGTTGTCCTTTTTCTAAGTCCCAAACATCTTGACAGCGAGTTGGGCCTCTATGTTTCTTGACAACTGAAAAAAAAGGTAATTAGTTGATAACATGTCAATGTGAAATCTTAAATTGAAATGATCGATAACCTGGGGTAGCATCTTCGTAAGATTGATTTTCTTCACATTGAACTTGTTGGGATTGTTGTGATTCTTCATGATCAGATACAATACTCATCCGGCGTTTAGTTCGTCCCATAGTCGATGGAAATATTTTAAATTTTTGAAATACTCATCAAACAGTAAAAATCTTTTTGTTGAGTTAAGAGAGGTTTGAGGAGAGTTTTGAATATGTATTGGGATTGAATTTATAGAGAAAATTAAAAAGTCTGTCAATTTCAAAGCCCGCCACAATTTCAAAGGCCGTCAATTTTTTTCGCTAATTTTTTCATTAGATTTACCCGCTTTTTTTTCATTACTCGCGCTTTTTTTCATTACCCGCACTTTTGTTTACCGCCTTTTTTATATTACAATCCTTATCTTTGTTTAACCATTAGCCATTACCTTGTCTCATATTTTTTATAATTTTTGTCGTTTCATTTTTTTTCCATATTTTTAGTTGGTGATATGTATTTTATTTAGATTGATTTTATATAATTTTCACAACTAAAATAATTTTATATAAATTTTTACAACCAGTTAAATTAAAATTTATTATTATATTATTTTGGAATTAAATTGCAAATAAATAAATAGCAATCTATAATAATATAGTAAATGTAGATAAATAAATACAAGAATATATAATATAGTCTCTAATTATAATATAATATAATTATATATATATAGTCTGTAATTATCAATATATAATATATATTAATATCGTATTAGTAATATGTAATAATGTATAGTAATATATGATAATATATAGTAATATATTATAGTAATATAGTATTAATATAGAGTAATGTAATAAGCGGGCACCCGTCGTAGGGACGGGTGCCAGCCCTATTTGTGCGGTCGCCCGTAGATAAGGGCGGGCGCCGGGCTCCCACTTGTGCGGGTGCCCGTGGACGGGGCTTGCGCCAGCCAGATACCCGGCGCCCGGGCATTGAGGCGGGCGCCGGGCCCTCTCAGAACGCGGTGCTCACGGATGAGGGCGATCTTGATAATTAATATAAATTCATATTTTTTATTTGTATTGGTAATTAATTATATTATATAATATTCATAATTACTAATAATTAATAATCTAAATATAACAATATTTCTACTTGATAATTTGATATTTTGTGCATTCCATGTAATTCCATGTAATGTAATTTAAAACTTGATAACAATCACTTGTTATTATATTTTGTTAAGACAATATTCATCAGATATATCAAAAATATTTAAGAGTTGTTATTTAAAATTTTTTTGTAAATGTTGTTCGGAATATATTAAAATTTTAGTTGAAAATGTGTTAAATTGAAAATAAGGATGAATTAAGAAGACTTTTGAGGAGAGTTTTGAGCGGAAGAAAAGCTTTGAGTTGAGTGAAAGAAAAACTTTGAGGGAAAGATTATAATTAAAAAACTATCACCAAGATAGTAATATATAGTAATATATAATAATATATTATTAAGATATATGAGTAATTTAAGATTATATAGTGATTGTAAATAAAAAAAATATATAGTATATATACAACTCATATATATTATACTAATATATATATATAATGAAGTAATATATAATATAATATAGATTGTAATATATAGTAATGTACAGTAATGCGAATGCGACGGGGGCCCGCTGATGGGGTCAACAGAGACTCAATATATTGGTATATTAGTAATAATATATAGTAACGTGTAGTAATGTATAGTAATATATAATAATATATAGCATCGGATATATTACTAGTAATTTTATATTAATATATATTATATAGTAATTGTAATTAAAAAAATTATACTAATATATAATAAAGTAATATATAATATAATATAATATAATATAATATAATATAGATCGTAATATATAGTAATAGTAATATAGTAATGCTAATAGTTATATAAAATTATTGGTGGGCGCGCCAATTCAAGCCCGCATTTTTTTTTGACAATTTTTTTTTCATAGTTTTTATCCTATTTTTTCAATTTTATCTGCCCTTTTTTATATTACAATCCTTATTATTACTAGACCTCATATTTTTCTTTTTCACATTCAACCTTTTTTATGTTACAATCTTTACGGCCACTACCTGTTCATATTTTTTATATTTTTAGTTATTCAGAAGTTTTTTTTTAGGTTAATTTTATAGAATTTTTATAACCTATAGATATATAATTTCGTACAATCTTTTCAATTTTTACTAACTTAAAATATAGTCCAAATGCACTTAATTAAAAATTTATTAATAGATTACTTTCAAATTAAATTATTATAATCAAAATGTTATTTTATTTTTTATGAGATTGTATTAACTTTTTATGACGTTTTTACTGATTATTACTTATTATGTATAACATGTATAACTGTTAATAATAAAATAGATAAGTACTCAAGTCTAGTCTATACAAATTAGATGCAAATTAAAAAATATATATATAGAATATATTTACAACTTGCAAGAAAGCAAGCAAAATAAATAAGAGAGTTGAAAAATAATTTTAATTGATTAAAGTAATTAATTAATTAATTAACTAATTAAGTAATGTGTCTTTAAATTAAATATCAACTTTGAAATTCAAAATAATATTAATGTTGTCATTCTTTTTTTCAAAATTTATATATAATTATATAATATTGATAGTTAATATGAATTTTTACTTCTTTAATAATTATTTCTTTCTATATAAAATTATATAATATTGATAACTTAATTAAGTTTACCCTAAATTAATTATTTCAAATATTATTGCTCTATATCTAACATTGATAATTAGAGTTTAGGAATATATAGTATTGTGTTGTGTATTAATGTATAGTAATTTATAATAAAATATAGTAAATAAATAATTGTAATATATAATATTAATATTTAGTAGCATGTAATAGTGATATATAATGTTAATAGTGATTTAATATTAATTATAATTTTAATTAAAAAATTATATTCGTATATATATAATAATGTCATATGTAGTAATGTACATAGCACTCATGGCTCCATTTCGGGCACCGCCGGCATGCGTGGGCCAGCTTTTCAAATTTTACGACTTGTTACTTGACTTTTTACCTTTATTATCATATGTTACTATATTTTATTAGTTGTTACCATCTATTATAACCATACCACTCTATTATTATTTTTACCATATTATTATTCAACAATAAAATAATATCAATTCATATTCATATGATGCATTATTAAGTCTTCTTACCATATTTAAGATAAAAAATAATGAGTACTTATCATTTCTTATCTTAAATGCATTATGTTACAAACCAAAAGAAGAATAGAAAAAAAAAATTAATGATCATATAAATAAAATGTCATTACATTACATTACATTTCATATGTATATCCATCCCATCCTACTCTATCAATCTCATCATCATCATCATCATTTATGTGTGTTAATTCATCTCCTCCATCTCCATCTTCAAGATTAGTCCGAACCCATACATGATTGTCTGTATGGCTACTTTCTGAATTTAGACGTTGATTCATGTTTTCATTACCCATATCAAATTCATCTCTCACTTTGACATGTTTAACAATAAGCCATCCCTTGTGTCTTTCATCAGCTACATAAAATACCTTTTTTGCCTGGGATGCCAACACATAAGGATCATCCAATAAATCGGCACCCGTATGATTCAGATAAGAGAAATTCAAAAGTGTTGAGCCAAATCTATCCTTCTTGTATCCTCGTTGTAGATCGACCCAATCACACCGAAATAATACAAAACTATACATCCCATTATAGTTTATTTGAATAATTTGCTGTAAAATTCCATAATAATTGACTTTACCTTTAGTCGGCCTTTTATCCTTGGCATTTGCATAAGTAATGTCATCCACGGCTACAACAACACCTGAATTCTGAGTTTGAAGGCATTTTTCGTGATCTTTTACATGAAATCGATATCCATTGATTACATATCCATTAAAATTTCTAACCAATGGATTTGGTCCACGAGCAATCCATTTAACTTCATCTGTAATCTCTCCAGAGTATTTTGGATTCAAAACCTAGAAAAGAAATCATATAAATATAATAATTTAATAATACTACAAATGATTGTCTATTGATACTTACATGACGACTAAACCAAGTATTAAAGTCTTTGCTATGAAGTTTGTCAATTTGGAAAGTATTTAACTTCTTCCCCCGATTTGTCCTTCGAACATGTTGCATATGTTCCCTTCATATGAAACAATAGACATTAAGGTTTAAAATTGATATTCATTATTATTATAATATTATGACAATGTATACTTACAGTCTAAATGAGGCAATCGATTCAGTGTTGAATAATATGTATCTATGGCATTGCTCCAATGATTTCTCATCAAGACGAATTCGAGCTATTCTTTTTCTTTTTTGCCTTTTACATATTCTTATTCCCAGAGGTCTTCCGATAGTGGACTCCTCTTCTCCAAATGCAATGTGGTTGTCATTATTCCGCAATAGACGATTAAACTTTGTTTCAACTCCATCTAAATATCTTGAACAGAACAGCAAGCACTCATTTGCTATGTATCCTTCTGCGATTGAACCTTCGTGTCGTGCTCTATTACGTACATAGGACTTGAGCGAAGCAAATATCTACACACAGTATTACATACAATAAATATATATACATGGTAATTGTTAAATAAATTGAGTATGCTTGTTATATAAATTTACCTTTCAACCGGATACATCCACCTATACGTTACTGGTCCACCAATCTTTGCTTCGCTTGTCAAGTGCACGATTAAGTGTATCATGCTGGTAAAAAATGAAGGAGGGAAAATCTTTTCAAGTTCACACATAATTTGTGGAACTAATGCCTCTAGTTGTTCAAGCTCTTGTGGGTCAAGTACCCTAGAGCAAAGATATTTAAAAATGTTGCAAATTTTGATTATAACAGAGGCAACATTATCGGGCGATGATCCATGATTGCTATGGAAATAAACTCTTGCATTAAAATGTGACAATCATAACTCTTTAAACCTATTAGCTTCCGTTGCTTGAGTTGAACGCATCTGGAGATATTAGTTGAGTACTCATCCGGAAGTTTTAAATTCTTCAAAACCTTTAGAAATGCATCTTTCTCCTGCAAGGTCATTTGGTAACAAGTTTTAGGCAGAAATAGGTTCGTAAAGTTAACTTGTCTACGTACATGTAGATCATTTCTTATTCCCATCTCTTGAAGATCAAGTCTAGCCTTATAATTATCTTTAGGCTTTCCTTCTTGTCCAAGAATTGTACCAATAATTATATCAAAACAATTTTTCTCTGTATGCATCATGTCAATATTGTGTCTGATTAAAACATTCTCCCAGTAAGGCAAATCAAATAATATACTTTTTTTTTCCATCCTTGCATTTCCTTGGTGCTTGTTGAGTGAATCTCATCTAATTCTTGCAAAACATCAGCTCCAGTTCTTTGTTTGGGAGCAACTCTAAATTCCTTTGTCCCATCGAAAGAGTATTTATCATATCTGAATGGATGAGTTGACTCCAACCATCTTCGATGTCCCATATAACAATACTTTCGACCATGCTATAACCATTGTGAACATGTATCGTATCCACATACTGGACATGCATATCTACCTTTAGTACTCCATCCAGACAAATTTGCATATGCAGGAAAGTCATTAATAGTCCATAATAATGCTGCATGCATTTTAAATCTTTCACCAACCGAAGAATCATAAGTATTTACTCCTCTGTACCATAATTCTTTCAGTTCTACCACCAGTGGCTGCATATATACATCAATCTTATCACCGGGACTTTTAGGACCAGGAATAAGTAATGTGAGTATAAAATTTGTAGATTTCACGCACAACCAAGGAGGTAGATTATATGGTATCATTATTACTGGCCAAGTGCTATATGTAACATTCATGGTTTTGAATGGATTGAAACCGTCTGCCGCTAATCCTAATCGAATATTTCTGGGGTCATCAGAGAACTTAGGATACAGAGAATCAAATCTTTTCCATGCAGGTGAATCTGTCGGGTGTCTTAAGAGTCCGTCCTTTGTTCTTTTATCATAATGTCATCTCATCAAAGAAGCAGTTTTATCACATGTAAATAGTCTTTGCAATCTAGGAATCAATGGAAACCATCTCAATATTTTGAAGGGTTTTTTTTTTTTTACCATCTTGAGCTCCTTGATTTCCATCTATTTGTTCTCCATTTCGTTTCCATCTGGAAGCCCCGCATATATAACATGCATCATCTTTATCTCTTTCTTTCCAGTATAACATGCAATCATTAGGACAAGCATGAATTTTCTCATATCCCAATCCTAAAGCTGAGATAACTTTCTTCACTTGGTGGCAACTATTTGGTAATATGTTTTGAGGAGGCAACAATTCTCCTAAAAACTCTAACAATAATGAAAAGGATTTGTTGGTCCACCCAGACAAACATTTTAAATGATACAAGTGCACAATAGTTGTAAGCATGCTATATTTAGAATTTGGGTATATTGGTTTTTTTTGCATTTTCAAGTAATTCATGAAACTTATCTGAAATTGGGTCAATTGGCTGAGGTGTATGAGAAGTTGGCTGAGGTGTATGAGAAATTGATTCAGTCAAGTCTATAAATGCATCATGTAGCATGCCAAAGATGTCATGATCAAAAAAGGGTATCATTACCATTACCATCCAATGGATCATGATAAGATGGATCTTGATTGGTATCCTTCGTTGTATGAGATTTAGACTTTTCATTACTCTCTCCATGAAATATCCACTTCTGATACCCACGTTGAAATCCATAGCGTAACAAGTGATTGAATACCGTGTGTGTGGCATATCTCAATGTGTTGAAGCATTTAACACAAGGACATGATATCTTCCCATCCATAGATTGAATATTTTCTGATGCAAATTCAAGAAAGGCATTAACTCCCCCAATATATTCATCACTTCCTCTTGATTTAGAATACATCCATGACCTCTCCATTATTTTACAAAAATTAATATAGAAATATTAGAGAAATATTTATATATATAAATGGAAGGAAAAGTAAAATAAATAAGGATGATTGGTTTTGGCGCTATAAAGAAGAAGCAAAATGTTTTTGGCGCTAATTTTGGCGCCAAAAAATTATTAGAATATCAATTAAATTAAATAAGAAAAATATGTTTTAAATGTAAATTTTTAGACAAAAAAATTTATTAACACATCAATAATTAAATTAATATTGTTAGGTATTTTGTGGAATTTATATAAGTAATATAATTATGATAATTAATTTTAGAATTAGGTTTTTTGTGCTACAAATAAATTATAAAAAAAATTGATCACTTTTGTTATTTTAAATATTATACTAATATATAATTCAATAATATATTTTATAATATATAATATAATCCTATATATATATATTTTGGTATTATGTATTAGTATTATATATATATCTATTAGATAAAAAAATATATATTTAAATAATTATGATAATTATTTTTAGACAAATAAACTAGAAAATATTTAAAATTTTGTTATTTTAGATATTTTAGTATTATATATTAGTATTTTATATATAGTACTATTATAAATATATATATTATAAATATATATATTTATATATAGAGGGCCCGGCACACCCAGGTGGCCGGGCGCCTCGCGGCCGCCACCCGCGAGCCCCCAGGCACGCGGGCGCCCTGCGCGCGGGAGCCCTGCCCTGGGGGCCTGGCGCCCCGCCACCCCAGGCGCTGGCACCCGGCCCTGGGGGCCTGGCGCCCGGCCACCCCAGGCGTTGGCGCCCGGCCCTGGGGGCCTGGCGCCAGGCACCCAGGCGCGCTGGCGCCCGGCCCTGGGGACCTGGCGACCGGCCCTCCCAGGCGCTGGCGCCCGGCCCTGGGGGCCTGGCGCCTGGCACCCAGGCGCGCGGGCGCCCAACCCTGGTGCCTGGCGCCCAGTGCCGGCGCCTGGCCCTATTTTTTTTTTTTTTTTTCAATTGTTTTTTAATGGAGAAAAAATGATTTAATTTGGATGAATAATTTTATTTTTAATGGAATATTAAATTTATCTATTTATTCTAATTTATTCTAAATTGAAACAAATTTGTTTATTTAAATAATATGTTGCATATTCATTTGAAATATTTGAAATAAATATATGCATTTGAAACAAATAACATATTACATATCATTACAAACATATTACATATTCAAACATAAAAACATTACAAACATATTACATATTCAAACATAAAAACATAAATGATTCATTACAAACACACATTAAAATTACATACTCCAAATATATTACATTAAATTTAAAACACATTTATCAATCTTCCCCCCCTAATCTTCCATGGTCTTATCTTCCCTTGTCTTGGGTTTAAATTTTGCTTTTCCTTTTCTGTTTTCTCTTGAAGAGGTGGTGGTAGTGGGACTAGACATCTTCTCGGTATTTGATGATGTAGGAAAAACATTGGGTGGTGTGGGACAAAAATTAGGTGTCTGTGCAAAAAATCTCGGAGGAGGAGGTGTTCTGAGTGGGATACTAGTTGTTCCAAGAAGACCGAGTCCAGGAGGAGGAGGTGTTCGAGTGGGATACTAGGTGTTCCAAGACCAACGCGAGTCCAGAGTTGATTGACAGTGTTTTCCCATATGTTAGTGATGAAACCTGAATAATATTTCATTTCACAAGACATGTGTTTCATCTTATCTTGTATATCCAGATGTTGCACTCTTGATTGCTGCATATAGTCTCATGACTGATGCATGTGGTGAGTAGATTGTTTCATGTAATCTCTGGACTCTTTCATATATTGATCAACGTTGGTTTGAAAAATTTTGAAATCACCAAAATCCTTTTCCAATCCTATTACTCGGTTGTTCAGATTATCAAATTTATTTCCCATGTCATAGAAGCCATCATGCACACTTGTTCGAATATCATTCATTACTTCAAAAAATTGATTCCATTTTTGCTCATTGTTGAAATGTTCTTCCTCTGATACTACTGGTATTGATGACATTGTCTCTGCTTCACCTCTTCTTGCTTCACCTCTTCTCCTTTTCAAATTTACCCAATCACCATCTTCAAACACCCAATTAGTTCTTTGGATACTAAGTTTATTGATTCCATTTTTCATACTAAGTTGAACTTTTATTTCTTTATGAAGATCAATTCTTTGGTCAATCAAAATCCGTGTTATCATGCTGGGATACGGGAGATTTATATTAGGAATACTCCTGGCAATTAAAATAAAATAGGGAATTAAGTAATGAATACCAGGATTTTTTCCTCTAATCAAACACGCCATCAACCAAAAGTCCTCTCTAGTGATAGTGGTATAGTTTCCGGCTCTTGGTCTGATAACCCGTGTCACGATAATATGTAAAATCCTTTCATGAAAACCTAAATCCACTGCATTGTGATTAACTTCCTCAATATTATCATCATCAAAAACAACTTTGGCATCGTCAAGTAAGTCGGATTCCATATAAGGCATACAATCACTATATTTAACCCATGTTAGATTATTTTCTATACATATGATTTTAGGATTGATTTCTATGATTTGACCATTCACGTAAGTTTTGAAGGCAGAAGGTTGTATCTCATTTTCAATTTTGAAGAAGGAATCATCATCCTCATCATCCTCCATCCACCCTTCGTCCACTTCTATATTAGTGAAAAAAATCCTTGTTGGTCGTTCATATATATCCCTGTGGGGATAGAGAAGCCATCTGGGACAATATAAATGTAAAATTTCTTCATATTTAAATTCAATAGATCTAAGATAGTCCCAATCTATTAAACGACCATAGTTGATATGTCTTTGTAAGAAATTTTTTTCAAACTCTTCGCTTCTTTGAAGTGATAAAAAATCATTTTTATTGAACTTACTTTTGGTTTTTGCCGTGGATTCATCCTGCACAATTTCCTTTCCCTTTCCTTTTTTGCTTCTTCTGCTTGATGCCATGTCCAATTAGAAAGTGTAAGAAAGTGTAAGGATGAGAAAAGAGAAATATATTCGGAAGGCAAAGAAGAAATAGGAAAAGAAAGGTTTGGTTGAGAGTAGATTTAAAGAAATGTTTTTGAGGATGAGTAATGTTGAAGGTGAATGAACATTATTTATAGCAGTGTGCATAAAAGTGTGCATAAAGTAAAGAAAAGCTAGTAACACGTGAATAGCTAGTAGTGTGCATAAAGTAAAGAAAAGCTAGTAACACGTGAATAGCTAGTAGTAGTAAGAGATAGTAGAGGCCAGAGAATAGCTAGTAAGAGATAGTAGAGGCCTATAGCTATAAATGTGAAAATCACGTGAAGTGTTGTTGTCTTGTTGAAAAAAGGTGTCATTGAGTTATCATAAAGTCACCTTTAAGTTGTTGAATGGTCTAATCAGCAATAGTTGTTTGAATGGTCTAATGTGTGACCTTTTAAGTTGTTGAATGGTCTATAATAGTTATTTTGGATGAATTTGAAGAGTATAATAAGAGATAGTAAAGACTCAGGACGGATTTGAAGAACTATAATTCATTTGATTTGAAGACAAAATGCATATATTACAATCTAATGTGTGTATATATATATATATATATATATATATATATATATATATGTATGTATATTAAAAATTCCAATACATATTTGATATATAAAATCATAAAATTAGCAATATTAGTAGAACTATATAGTAATAAAATATAATAATATATAGTGATGTATAGTAATATATAGTAATATGTAGAAGTATATCATTATAATTTAATAAGTAATTTAAAATATAGATTATAATTTGTAATAATATAATACAAATATCACATATACACTAATATAATATATAATATTAATATATAGTAGTATAGATTTATATATACATATATAATATAGTAATATACAGTAATATATAATAATATATAATAAAATATAGTAATATAATATATAGTTATAATTTAATAAAAAATTTAAAAATGTAATATAGGGCTCCCGGCGCTATCCCCGCGTGTGTATTTATATATATATATATATATATTTATATACTACATATATTTGAAATATATATTACTAATATTTATATGTTTATATATAGTAATATAGAGTAATAAAAAAAGTAATTGTAGTAATAAATAATAATAATATTTAATATTAAAGTAACATATCACTATTACTATTACCAACATTAATAGTAATATATAATAATAAATAGTTATAATATTTAATATTAATATATAATAGTAATTTGTTACTGTATAAAATAAAATATATAATATATTTTATAATAATAAAACATGTAAGACAATAATATAATATATATAATATAAAGCAACAATATATAATAATGGTAAAATATAATATTAATTTATAATAGTAATATATAATATTAATATATAATTGTATATATTAGTAATATATAATATTAATAGTAATAATGGATATATTAATATATAAATAAAATATATATAATATCATATAAATATATATTAATATATAGTAGTAATATATCGTAATATGAAATATATATATATTTGTATTACAATATATATTATATATTATGTAGTATATATAATATATATAATTAAAAATATAAAAGTATCATTAATAAGTAATAAAATAAATATAAAATTAAATATTATTATAATAATAAATGACAGATATCTAATGGTTATGGTTGTTTGAGTGTGACTACCGTATTGATCCTATGGCTGGGGCTTGCATTCATCGTCCTTTCAAGCACGCATCTCTAATACTTCCATTATTATTCTTATCGAGTGAGGAGAAGAGTTTAAGGGCGGAGAAGGGCGAGATTGAGGAAAAAGGGTTAGTTACAGGAGCGGAATAGAAGTTCCAGGAGTGGAGACGAGCATTGCAGGAAGAGAAACCAGAGAAAAGGGCAGAACGAGAGAGGGGAAAAAGAAGAAAAATAGTTTCGGAAATTTTTATTCAAAAATGGGTGATGCAGATGTAAAGATTGTGCTTTCTAGCGAAGCTTCTGGGTCTGCAGTCAAATATCTTTCCGGATACAAATGTTTCAGGTGATGATTTAGTATTTTTTACTTTAAAACTTAATTTTATAAATTAATTTTAGTAGTTATTAGATGGTGAAAAAAATTTAATTTGGAAGAACAAATGAATGAAAGTGATTGTTTTATTTCGTTGCATTTAGTTATAAATTTTCAATTATAAACATATTTTTTATTTGACTTTCACTGTTAGGTAATTTTTTTAAAAATTTAATAATCCTCTATCAATCTAAAGAATTGATCTTACTTTATAAAACTAATTATGGAAGTTTCTGAAGCAGAAAAATCAACATTGCATACTTGTATGTCTGGATGGAGTATGTCTGGATCGAGCCAATTTTTAGATACTTCGAAAGGGAAAATATGTTTATGTTTACTTGTGTATCAATTATGATAGTGATAAGTTATTTGCTAAACATGCGTAGAATACCAGAATACTTATTTGGTTCCTTGAGAGATATTTGAATGAGATTTTTTTTACTTTGTTCTTTGTTAAAATATTTCTTCTATTATTATTATTATTATTAATTAAGAGATTACAAACATTTTATCTATTAATATTATTTTATATTAAAGTGAGTGCTTTATATAGTTATTTTGTTATTTTATTTGATGTAATACTTCATTATATAGCATCATTTTGGTTATTATATTGTTAATTTGTTTGATTTTTAATGTTTTATTTTTTGTTGTAATGTTTTCCATTTTTAATTAATATAAACAAATGTATAATATCAAAAAATTTGATTATATTGTCCAATATAGAAAAGAATTTTTCTCCAAGAATAAAGTGAACAAAAGTGAATGCAATAAAAGATGGAAAGAATTAAGTCAAACAGAGAGGGAGAAGTACAACAAAGCAAAGGAAACAAAGGAAATGCTTGGCATAACAAAGGCAATGCTACCGATTCAAACAAGGTGTTCTCCTAGGCAACTGAAGGAGTTAATTCTTTCCCTCACTGAAGATATGAGACAAGTAGTAAAACATATGGGGTTTGGAAAACTTTTGAGTCTTATCTGCGATACTCTGAGTCGAAAATTATGTGAAGAATTGATTATGAGGTTTGAACCTATGGATAAACTTCTTTGTATCAGTCCAACTCAAAAGTTTAAACTCACACCTGATGAAGTAGGGCGAATTCTAGGAATTCCCTACACCGGACGTGATGTTTTAGGCTCTTCATCTTTGATTGAATCCTCAGAGATCAAGTTATTTTCCAAGCTAAAACATACCCAATTAAAAGAACAAATGCAAATGGAAGATCCTTCATCCCCCAGATTTAAACGATGCTTCTTGTTGTTCATTCTCGGATGCTTTTTATGTCCGTCTACAAATATCTTCCCTACTGCTAGACACCTTACGGCTAGCATTGATGTGGACAATGCTGGCCAATACAACTGGGCAAAATTTGTATTACAATGGCTAGCTGATGAGGTGTGGCAATTTAAGGGTGTTTTGAAGAGAAGAAGAGGAGAGGAGAAAAGGAAGATCAGAGCTATTGGTGGTTGTTTATTTTTACTTATGGTAAGTTTATAAATATTAATTCAATATTTATAACTATTGTTAATCTTTGTCCTGTGCTAACCAAATGATGTTGGTCCTCTGCATGCATAGATTTTTTACTTTGAGAAGGTGAGAATTGGTGGATTGGGTGGTAAAACAAAGAAACTACCCATTCGCTATTGGACTACAGATCTTGTTATTCGAAGACTAGGATTTGAGCGTGTAAATGTAAGTTAACTACACTCTTGTGTCAACTCTTATTTGAAGTAATATTGTTATGTTGTTTTGATCTCTGTTATTTATTTAATGTAAGTTCTTTTATGAATATTTATTTATAATTAAGAATAGATTGCATTATTATTTAAAACAACATTATTGTCTAAACTCTTATTTGATTCAAATACTATGTATGAACTCTCTTATTTATTTGAACTTTAAAATGTGAGTTATTTGATAATATATTGTATGATCTATATAGGGTTTGTTGTCAAATAAAACAACTCAAAATGAAGAAATCAATCGATGGACTAAATCTTCAAGTCCTCCGGAGAAAAAACTAAGGTAAACTCATACCATTTACACTTTATCACATACTTTAATATCTCTCATCTTAGAATCATTTATTTTGTTTTTTAGAGAATTGACATCAAAGAGGAAGTTAAAACATTTTTGGAGAAGTCAATTCAAATATTGAAGGGTTCAATTCAACTACAATCTGATTTGTTACAAATGCACCATGATTTGTTGCATAGAATATCCAGCTCTGAACATGTAGACGATTTTGATGTAGAGGAAGAGAAGAAAAAACTAAATCATGATTTTGTTGAGGAGGATGAGGTATGGGAGGAGGATAAGGGCTTGGATGAGCCTTTGGATAAACAGAGGGATCGGATCCTCAATTGTATGAAATAGTAAATGTTTTAATCGAAATGAAGGAGGTGAGGAGGTTAATGCAAACACAATTTCTACCTTTGCTAACCTTAGATCATTTTTTACTGAAGAGGAGAGTGTTTGGACTTTTTATGGATGAAAACCCATATAAAAAATGAAACCAGGTAAGTTATCTCTCAGTGATATCTCTCTTATTTATCATTTCTGATTTCTCTTCATATATCAAACAATATTATTTAATACATTACTAAAACGTTATGACTTTTTATGACAATGCATAGAACAATTTTGTGTAATATTGCTGGAAAATACATGTCATGGACTGATGCTCATGAGTTGCTCCCGCCTCATTGGATTGGCACATTGGTATGAATTTTAATTTATTTTTAAAATTTTTATATTACCCTTATGAGATAATGAATACTATTTGCAGACTATGGATTGCTATATAGAGCTCCTCAATACTTACCGCCAAAACCCATCTCCCTTATTCTCAAGATGTGTTTTGCCATTATGGTTTTCGGTAAGTATTATTTATCTCATTATTCTTTCTTTCATTCATTGTGTTTATTTTTCTATTTTTTCTCAACACTACACTTACTCTTCTTCTTGTATCTTTATTCTTCACTGTTTCATTTTATTAACTTGGATTGGATTTAGATTTGAATTTGGAATTGGATTTCTATTATGTCTTGATGATGGAAATTTAAGTGATTTATCCTTTTACAAGTATGCAGTATTTTTTAGTAATGTATGCAGTGTTTAATATCCTTACGTACCTTATTTTTTTTATCTTGTTTTTAGTAACTTTCTAATTTATTTTTTGTAATGCAAATATCTACCTTCTTTTCTCACTTCCTTATAAATATGTCACCTTTTTTTTTTCTACCTAGTTTATGCACTAATACTGATGCAATGCAGATGTCTGTGGTGTGCACCTCTGGTTTGGATGTCAAACAAAATATGAAGTGAGATATTTCAATGGTTCAACATTGTTTGTCAACAAAAGCACTTGGATTCGATTTTAAATCTTGCAATCTAGTAGGTTACTTTTTACATATTAATACTTCAATTAATATACTATTTGTATTTTATGCATTTAATTTGTCAATAATTTTCTACTAACTTGTTTTATCATTACACATTAATATTTCAATTAATAGTTTCAATTAATATGCTATTGTGTTTTCGTAATAGGTTTTCATTCCTATAATTTTCAAACACCACTGGTTTTGTTATGCTGTTTGTATCGAGAAACATATCATGTACGTTTTGGACTCGGGTTATTGCTTTAGAGGCGGTGAAGAACAGGAATTGCAAATTTTGATGGTAATTGTTTAATATACTTAATCATTAAATTTTCTTTCACATTAAATTTTCTTTCACTTTAACCTTTAAATTTTTTTTTTAGAAAAATTGCATTGAAAGAATTTATGAAAACTCCCTCGTTATCTCCGAAATAGTACCTATTCAAGTTCCTCAGCAGCCTAACACGTAAGTACTACTAGTATTACTATACCTATGGATCTTTGAAATTCATAAGAAATGCATATCTAAAATAAATTTAACAGGAATGATTGTGGAGTATTTGTAATGCGCTTTTTGGAGATATGGGAACCAGGGATGTTGATGATTCCTCCAACTCAAGCAGTACATTCATATTCATATTCTTATTATTCTTATTATTATTATCATTATTTTGTTCTTCCAGTCATGATTCTTTTGATAATTTTATTTCATGGTGGCAGGACCTTAATTTCTTGAGAAAAGAATATTTTCTCACACTTTTATTGTCTGAGCATAATATGGTTCGAGCTGAGATCATGCACAAGATGCAAATGAAGAATAAATCAATCAAACCAAGCTCTGAACCATGTGAATCAGCCGTGAGAAAAGCAAAAGCAAATACCCAACCTTCAAGAAAAGCAAAAGCAAAGGCCGCACCACTACGAAAGATAAGATCATTTTTTAAAAGGACTTAAATGTAAGGGTGAAAAGAAATTGAATTTAATTGCTTAAATGTGTGTAATTTTTTTTTTATTACCTAATTATGATCCTTGTTACAAGTATTAGATTTGTAGATGAATCACTATGGCGTATTAGATTTGTAGATGAATCACTATGGCAAAAGATGAATGGTGATACTATCTTGTAACATTCCAATTCCAAGGGAAAAGCTTCTGGTCCTCTCCCTGACCCTCCAAATGACTTCTATGACAAGACAATGTCAATGAGTCAGGCAAAATCTGTCAGGTAATTATTTTGTGCTTCCATGCTATGCATTTTGATTTTGTAAGATAGAGGTTATCCTGAATATGCCTTCTACTTTGTAATATATTCATTACTTTGAATATACATTCGAATACTAATGCTTCCTAGCCCAAATAGTTATATTATCATTATGTATCTATTCTGGTGGTTAACTTTTGTATCAGCTAAGTTAATAATGAAAGGTCTTCATAGCCATGGTGAGCATGATTGTGGCCTTTTGCCTATAATATTCTGATATTGAATTGAAATCTTGATGCACAATGGTGGCGAAAAGATAGAAGTGAGAAAATTATAGGGACGAAACATTGATTTTGTTATGCTTTAGTGCTATTTCCAATCAATGTTTATATGACAACATTATAATTATTTACAAAATCATAGTCTATTTTCAATATAAAATAGGAAAAAAATGTAATAGTAATACTTATTGAAGTATCTTATTGTGCTACATGAGTGGAGAAAAAAGTGATTATGATGTCCTTTACACTAAATTTTTTGTTGTAAAACTATTCAGACTATATTGTACAGTAACTCAATATCAGTAAAATCTGCACGGTCGACTTCATTCTTTTACTTGAAATTATATTTGGAATATAATGTTGGATTTCGATATTTTCTTTTATTGAAACTGACTTGTTTTCTCGGGCCAAGTATTAGGTGAGTGTTTTTGTTATTTTGTTTTAACAGATGATAGAATATATTCCTTGGATTTCACAGCATTTTCTCAGCTAAGCAACAGAATTCAAGCTCTTGTTTTCCAGATTTACTACACTCAAGACAAGGCAAGACTTCAAGTGCAAGTCACATTTTAGTTGTAAGCTTGTGAAACATGACACAAATTCTTGGTCTACAAGGGAGGTTTATTTTTATCGTCCGATAAATTCTTTCATGAGAGGGCTAAATCAAGTAATTGCCGAAATAGTTATAATGCACATCTACAACGTGCATAAGAAAATTCAGATTCCCTAGCAACCAAGACATTAGTAGAGTCCTAACAAACAACTCAAGGTCTAACTATCAATAAACACATGCATGCATACACACTATTAAATAAAAGGTTGTTACCCACATACTTCAAAGCAAATCAACCGCAAGACAAAGCGGGTAATTTCTATTTCCTCTAGAAGTAGCTCTTTCTATTATGAAAAGAAGCTATGATGATGAAAATCAGACATTGGTAGCTTAGTTGTCATCCTAGGGCCAGGAGGGATACCATGTGTTGGCATCTATGCTATGTTACTATAAAGATGCATAAGGGACATCATGTGCTCACAAATTGGGGAAGAATGGCAGGGCAAGGTCTTTCTAGAAAGGTTATCGACTGCATCTCATGGTGAATATGCAGGTCACATATAAAGTCCTTTAATGATTATAAGAGCTTGGCATTCTTAGATGAAAACAAGGCTTTTATCCAAATATGGTGCCTCATGAAGATGTTTTCTACTTGTCACAAGTGAGAAAGCAATAAATTGAGCTCGATAAGCACAAAAACCTTGAAACCGAGAAGAGCAATCCCCTCCGAACTTTCCACTGTCAGGAAACGTCATACAATCAACCTCAGTTATGGTGCCACAACCCTCAAAGAAACTCCGAATATGCTCCTCTGACGAATAGTATGGGATACCTCCAACATATACTTTGTTAGCAACATCTTCATTTTTTTGACTGCAGATTATATGACAACCCATTAAACCACTAGAAAATTTCAGAAGCACACCATTAAATATATATATATATATATATATATATATATATATATATATATATATATATATCTGAGACACACTTAAGTAAACCAAAAGTGTCATTACACTTCCTTTGAATGTCTAACAATAATTTCAGTAAGAGTGATAATTTTAACACCCTCTTCAAGTAGACCAAACTCTTATACTTTTCCTAGCTAAGCAACAAAATTTGGGGAGAAGTAAAAAATTTTGGGTGCCATCTTCTAATCAAACCAAAATCACTCCGACAATGTCCTTACTTATACATTCAATAGAATCAACAAACCTTTGGTAAAGAAAAAGAACAAATCACAAATAGCAGAATCACATTAACCCAGAACCAGAAGAAATGAAATAATTCAAATCAATTTTATCCTTTCTTGCTCTGCAGAACACTTTCATTCATAAAACTCTAAATTTCCATTTTAAAAAAATTGACGAAGAAAAGAAGAAAATCATGGCATCACCACCTTAAGCCCAAATCAATATAAATAAAATAGTTTAATCAATTTTTTTCCTTTTTCTTATAGCAACATTTATTAAGAATTTCTCCAAATCTTTACCGCATAACCCTTTCATTGGTTTCAATTGTCTACGTCACTCAGCAAATTAACAAAAAGATATAGGGGAACAAGCAGAAGCAGAAGAAAATGAAATCAGCAACACAATTCAATCACAACACAAATCTTTACCACACAATTTCCACAACACTAAATACCTGACATTAATCTCAATTGCCCCTTTGGCCAGTCCTTTATCACTTTGTCCATTTTCAGCCATAACAATCTTAGCCTCTTCCTCACTCTTCACCTTGTTAGCAACATCCTCATTCTTTCCACTGCAGATACATACGACACATAGCCCATTGAATTAACACTAGAACACCCCCCCAAAAAAAATCCGACCTTTTTTTTTTTTTTTTTTTTTACTACATTGTATTAATACATACCTTTCATTGGTCTCAATTGTCTCTCTAACTTCTTCCTCATGATTCACTTGATTCTTCCTCCATCTTGACTTTTTCTTCTTCTTCTTTTCCTCACTCTCTTTACTAATCACGATAAATGTCAGAATTGAATATACCCTTTAAAGACTGTATAATATAAGGGTTAGTATAGATTTTGAATTTATGTAGATGGTATAATTAACTAGATAGTAAAGAATAGTCATATAGAAACACTTCTCTAACCGTCTATAAAACTTTACCATATTTACTGATCATAAATAATAATCGTCAGAATTGCTTTGATCTTATAAAGACAGTATGCTTATATAGACAGTAAAAATAGTCGTATCGAGACTATTTTCAAACTATCCTTAAAACTCTATTATATTTACTGACTACAAATGATAACCGTCTGTATTGATTATAGCATTTTATGACTGTATAATGTATAAGTTAGTATAGATGCAGAACTTATGTAGTCGGTATGGTTAGGTAGACAATAAAAACAGTCATATAGTGATTTTAATCGTCCCTAAAACTTTGATATTTACTGACCACGAGTAATAATTATGATAATTTAACATCGCTTTTTACACACGGTTGTACTATCTTTACTGACAGTCGCTAAACTTTTTCTGACGAATACTTTTATACCGTCGTAAATTATATATATTTCTTAACGGTTTCGTCAAAAGTGTTGCTATAGGACACAAAAAAGCGTTACTAAAAGTTACCGACAATAAATATTACCGTCACTAGAACGCTTTAATTTTGTAGTGTATAACTGATCCATTGCTATCCTCACGTGTGATAGCCACAATGGTGGCTTAGCTTGCTTTCTTACCTCTTTTTTGATTGATCTCCTAGTTCCTTTTTTTTGAGCCATAAATTATTGATAATTTATGAGCTCATACACTTCAAGTGTGTACACCAGCACACTGTCAAAACCTTTTTTAAAATGGAGGGGTGTAAATGGATAAATAAAAAGTAATAGCGGTTCATATCGCAGAAAAGTAAAATTTTTTGGGTGGTTTTATAAAAATAAAAGTGAGGTGTTAGAGAGCAAAATGGATGGTCCATTTTTTATTATAAAGGAGAAATAGAACTTGAAACGAAAATACTTTTAATATTTAAATGAAAATTACATTATTTCTTATCGTATCCTACAGTATCATACCTAAATTTTGGAATTCTAATCTATCTTATGTGCTTATCCGTGCTTCATACTTCATAATATGTAATTATAATAATTATAAATTAATTACGTAATTTTTGAATTTAAATATCAAAAGTGTCTAAAATAAGATTTAAATAACACCTAAAAAAATGTCAGTCCAAATATATTAATTTTCACATGTTAAGTTTGGATATAAATTTTGCTTTAATATAAATTTCTCTTTAAATTGAGTATGCAAAGGAGAGATTACCAAAATCTTCCTTTAAAAAAAAAAAAACCCACAAACACACACGCGCACACATTTTTCAATCATATTTGCCTCGGGGTTGCTTTTTATTTTTTTTTTGTTCCCAAAACTAATATCTAGAGTCATATTTCGATTAATCTGGTTCGGACATTAGCCGGAGTCCTATTTAGGGGCGGCTCTTCCAGTGTAATTATTTCTATTCCCAATTTTTGAAATCAAGATTTTGTTAAGAAATTTAGCACCCCATCTCACCATGTCAATCGTCCATTGATCTGGGAGTTGCGACTAGTTGAGTTTATGGTTATCATCTGCGTGGGGCTTTAAGTATCTCACCCTAGTAAGACTGGTATCCGCTTATGCTAGTCACAGTCCAGCATTATCCTTGGATCTTTTCCAAACATAAGCTCTGAAAATTCTTGTCCATTACTGTTTACGTCAAATCTTAAAGAAGCACTCTTATGAATACAAGGTCTATTGCTTCTCAAGTCCTTGTCAGATCAGCTTGAGTTGAACTTCTTTCCGGACGCCAGCCTAAGGAATTCAGGTCGCAGTGCTGTTGCTCTTGCTTGAAATCTTTTGGCCTTTCTTCACAAGGTTTAGGTGTCACTCTTAAGAATACAAGGTCTATTGCTTCTCAAGTCCTTGTCAGATCAGCTTGAGTTGAACTTCTTTCCGGATGCCGGCCTAAGGAATTCAGGTCGCAGTGCTATTGTTCTTGCTTGAAATCTTTTGGCCTTTCTTCACAAGGTTTAGGTGTCACTCTTATGAATACAAGGTCTATTGCTTCTCAAGTCCTTGTCAGATCAGCTTGAGTTGAACTTCTTTCCGGACGCCAGCCTAAGGAATTCAGGTCGCAGTGCTGTTGTTCTTGCTTGAAATCTTTTGGCCTTTCTTCACAAGGTTTAGTTGTCATTCATACATAAAGAGGTGATACCTCCTGCATGCTCTTGGCATGTTACTGGCAGCTAAAGTGACCAATAAAAAGGACCTTTCAAGATAAGTAGACTGTATATTGGACACGGCTTTCCTCGAGTTCGAACTCCAATCCAATCAAAGTCCAGTTGCCTACTTGACAGGCAAACTGAGACACCACGTTGGTACATTAGGCGCCACTTCCACAAGCCCCACTGCTATGTAGATGACCAGAAAACTGGAAGGGGCTGGGGATAAGATCAAAGCTCCTCCCTATCTTGCCACATGTTAGGGCATTGAATTTGACAAAATATGAATCTAGACAACAAAAAACAATATTCAATGGCGTCTTATTCAATGAAAGCTGTGAACTACAAAACTTAACAACGCATATCACACAAACTTTATAATGTAACAAGAAAGAGAGATTCTGGGCATAAAAAGACCTATAGAGCATTACACCTCAAATAGAATCAAGGTAACTAACAAAGACAACATATGGCTCAGCCAAAGGGGGGAAAAAGACAAATCTTAGGACACTTTGCAGACTATGCAAGACCAGGCTTCAACCCAAGTTGCTTCCTTGTTTTTCCAACAAACAAGTCCTTGGATTTGATTGAACCGGAAAGGCACCCAATCATTGTGAAGAAGGGGAATTGTGCCACCGCTTCTCTCCTTCCTAGCAAGACAATTGCCATCGCCAGACCAGGCTTGTAACTAGCCATCTTGCTTTCTATTCCTCAATTCATCAGCAATTTCAAGTTCTTCGCCGCCACCAACGCATGCTGTTTTGCCAAATAACCCTGCTTCATTTTCTGTAGAGAAAGAGTTACTCATGACAAGGTAATAGATATAATTTATTACTCAGGAAAAGTTTACCTCAAGCAAAATGATACCGTCTTACAACAGTTGAAAGTATCTTCTACGTTATTTTGCTTAGAAAACAATAGAATGAGAACAGATTTATCATACCAACCTTTCAGAAAGAAAACTATAGCAATAATGAACAAATCAAACATGCAATGACCTAATTCCTCTCTGCTAGAAAATGGCTTCCTCAATGATGGATATCTGATTACCAATTCATCTCAGTACACTAATAAATATGTGACACTAAGATTTCACCTAGGATTAGGAATTCTCATCTTTTAAGGCAAATATGAACTGCAACCTAAATTTGGGGATGCTTGAATTCTGGCTGACAAGGCAAATTGATAGGACAAAACAAGCCAGGGAAAAAGAAGCATTTGGATCTAGTAAGAAATAATTGTTTCTTATGTCAGGTAGAATAGGGAAACAGAGGGCTTACTGGGATATTAGTAATATCTCCAATTGCAAAAATATTGTTGTGACCCTTAACCTGCAAATACTTATCCACCACCAATTTCCCGTCCATCTAAATTATCCTTCGAAAACGTCTCCTTTAGCCATAATGAACCTATTGTGATCCTATGCAAACAAAATGGCAATCAGCTGCAATAGTTTCTCCTCTGGATGTTTGATAAATGCCATCCGCCGCAGACCTCAGATCAACAGACTGATCCAAGATCACTTCTACACCCATTTTGATTAGCCAATTTAATGCCTTCTTTGAGGCCTTATGCCCAACAAACTCGAGCAACCGTGAACCACGATGCACCAAGGTCACCTTCTTCCCAGGAAAGTCTACAGCAATTTCAGAGGCAAGATCCACACCAGTTGGTCCCCCACCAACAATAAGTATTGAGTTTGCAGATTCTATCTTTTCACTCTCTGTGGAATTAAAAGAGAACAAAAGCAATCTTGAAGTCAGTTAACAAGCACAGAAAAATTTTGTTGTTTGCAATGCCTTAAGTTCAAACAGAAAAAATATAAATTAAAAAAATTGTCTCAATACCTGACTCCGTGAGGATCTGATAAACTAAATAAGCTCTTGATGTTAAGTTAAAGGGGAAAGTGAGTAAAAGAGAGAGAGAAAGATAATGAGAGAGAAGAATAATTGGAGGGAAGAGAGAGAGAGAGAGAGAGAGAATGGAACTACGAAAAAGAAGCGTACATTGTCAGACATTCTTACTTCAATCAACAGAAATTTACTCCCCAATTAAGCATAATGAAATATAAGATGGTTCTTCATGATGTCTACATGCTTAAATCCACCAATTTGTTAGCTTGAGATTATCATTATGGATCTTCTCTAGAAAAGTATTTGCAATATTTAATCACCACAATCACAAACAATGACTTCCATTGAATAGCATTAAGATCCCTCACTTACCTTGTTGATACTGTCTCAGCCTCAGCTCTAGTTTTGGGAATGGAATCCTTGTGATCTGTAGAAACAACAAGATAATCATAAGAAATCTGTTGGCCATCTTCTGTCAACACCTCTCTATCTATAATGTTGATGGCGGTGGATGTAATAACACGTGCATTAGTGATGTACTCGCTGTGGTTGATCACTGATCTCTCAGCAAATGAGGGATCCACCATTGCCCGCAAATTTGCCCATGGGATCTCAAAGTACTCTTTCCTATTATCAGAACAGCAATTCCAACAAACATAAGAAAACAAGTCAAGATGAAGTTAAAGAGCTTTGACCATAACATTGAACAAATTTCAAAAATCCACAGCAAATAAACAAGGAGAAAGTAACCTAGCACACCCCCCACCAAAAAAAAAAAAAAATCCCCAATTATCCGCACATGCCTGTAGTCCAGCTCTAGACATCAATAATTAGGACTAATTAAGATTAAAATCCACAATTGTTCAAATCTCACACTAAAGATTTCATAATAGAGCAGCAATATTCAAGTCTTGTTCACTTCAGACTCGTGCAAATCAATGGCAGGTCTACAATGATGCTATGGTTCCATATTGTTCCTAAAAATGGTATACAGATAGCACAAATAAAGTCCCAATGGATAGCAAAAATGCGGCACCATAGGAAAAGCCCTCGAATTCAGAACAGAATGAAATACATGCTAGAATCTCAAATGGGTCTCAGATGACTCACAAAGCTACAAACAACAAAAGACAATGGAGACTCCTAAAAAATTCTTGTGATTGAGAATGTTAAAGGTATTTGATAATTCAAATAAATTGTCTGTCTTATTCATATGTATAGAGAGAGAGAGAGAGAGAGAGAGTGGTTTACGGGTCGATGAGAACAACATCAGCATGAAACTGGAGAGTGTAAGAAATGAGAGAACCTGCAACTCCACCACCAATCACAGTCACTCTCTTCTTCTCTTTTCCGATTTCAATCCCCATTTCTAAAAATTCGATTTTTCTCTTCTACTGTTAAAGCTGGTTGATCTTGATCAGATACTATGAGATTCTGTGAAGATTTGAAGATTTGAAGAGGGAGAAAGAGATTGTGATGTTTCTTGTAGGGGTCAAAGTGAATTGAGGCCAACTCCAACGTTAATGCTCACGCAGGCGCAAATGCGTACGTAACATATGAAGCCCAAATCCACCAAATTGGGAAGTTTTTAGTTAAGATCCACGCATAACGGAACTTTCCGGGACAAAATAAAATAATAAAATAATTATTAATTATTAAATAATAATTTAATCATTATATTTTATTATAAAAGTTATAAATAATTCTAGTTAACTTACAAGAAATATACATTTTTCAAGTAAATTCTAAAGTTTTGAGTAAATACTCAATTTTTTTTATTTATTTTTTAATTATACGTTTAATTTGCAATTTATACATAATATGTAATGAATTTATTAATACATATTTAAAAAATATTTCCTAAATCTTTTGTAAATAAATATGTTTAGGGTTACTATTGGTTTTTCTTTTACACATCAATGGCGAGAATACTAAACAAAAAGGATTTCAAAACATTTTGATTCCAATCATTTTATATATTTTTATAGTTAAAATTTTATTTACAATAACTATTTAAAATTAACTCTAAAAACTTTTTTTTCCTCTCTTTATTTATTTTCCACAATAAGAAAGGATGCAACTTGTGTTGATCAAACCAAACAAAACAACCCATGTGAGAACTAAACGTATTGGAATGAAAAAGACTACGTTGAAAGGATAACTCCCAGGAATAGATCACTATAAATCCTGAATCAGATTAGTTAAAATATGATTCCAGATATTGGTAATGTGGACAAAAAAAAAATTCCCATTAAATTTCAATCAAAATCCAACTCAAAATATATGGTTTGGTTTGGTTTTGGTATGGATTCAAATTTCAATCCATACAAAAAATTGAAGTATCACATTTTTAATTAAAGCGCACAGCTTGGAGAAGTTCAACGCCGGCTTCAGAAAACTAAAGGCTAAACTAGAAGGGAAAGTTTACGCAATGCAACATCATAACTGAAGCTAGACCAATTGGTATTTTAAAAAAAAAAAAAAACTTTCTAATTATTTTATTTTAATTGTGCACAATTAGTTCATAAATATATAATAATTTATAAATTCTGTATAATCAAAATAAAAAATATCCATTAATGTTTTGATTCAAACAAGTTAGAGAGGGGATAATTGAACCCTAATACCTACTTATCACGGTTTGTGACATTATTCAGACAATTAATGATCCACGAAAATTTCTTAATACAAATATTTCTCTATTTTCGAAACATTTGAACATTTTAAATTAATTAATTTTACATTAAAATTCTTAAACTTTTTATATTTACAAATTTTTCTATATTTAATAATTATTTGTTTATTTAATTTTAATTTTAATTTTTATATTATTTGAATTATAATTATAAATTATATATGTGATAATTTTAGATTTTTATTATAAAAGATATATATTTTATTATTTCCTTAAAACAATTAATATTTACATAAAAAAATTTTATATTTTTTTATATTTAAGTATTTGTTCATAATTTTATATTTTATATTCTTATAAACTATCATTTTCATGTATCATTCCTTTTTCCCCATTTATGTTTTTATTTAATCTAATAACCAACTATTTCGATTTTTTTTTAAATAGAGAGAGAGATTTCACTTCTTGGGTAGATTAGAAACTTTCCTCTTTATGGAGCAAAGCTATACTCTATTTGTTTTTAACATGGGCATAAATTTAGAGATAACCAGACAATTTTAAATCAGAAAGTAAGACAATTTAGTACTCACAACTTCTTCCCCAATTTCAAATCCCGTCTAACCAAAAAAAAAAAAAAAAAAAACCCACCGAAAGGAAGTCAACCTTCTGGTAAAGCATTCAATGCATTTTAATTTGGCATTTCCAATCACAAATGGGCATAAATTTTTTTTTTTTTTTTGGTCAACCTCAACCGAAGTTTTGAGAGAGAGCAGAAGAGAGCTTAGGTCTCGACAGAATCCAATCACAGACAAGATTCCACAACTTATTCACACAAGCCGCATAAGCAAACGAGGTCGCAGGTAGTCTACACAGAATGTTCTGCAGCAGATCCTCGTTCACCAGATTGAATCCTCCTCTCGAACAAGACACCTTTTTCGGATCCTTGGCCATTGGAAGATTTTCACAAGGTTCGATTCTTCCAGCTAATGGGCATAAAAATTTGGGCACCACAGATGAGTGTGGAAAGAGGATTTCACATAAACCAAAAAGAAGGCTGTCTAAACCTCTTGCTATAATGATCATACTACAGGGCACAAACCATGAATACCCTCTCAAGATCCCTTTTCAAGTTTTGGCATACTCTCAGTCTCAATTTTTGCACCCCCTCCAAAGGACCACCAGAACGAAGGTAGTGCATTTTCTTGCCCAAAGAAAACATTAGTATGATTTGTCACTTCTTTCACTCGAGAAGTTTACCACCTGCATCAGGGCTTTAGGGAGTCTGCTTTGAAAGGCTAAGCATGATACTTTAAGCTGTGATCTCTCACATATTTCTCTTTCAGCATTTAACACTTAAAAACTAAACAAAAATTTCAGAGCTCTTGCATTCCAAGCAGATGCAGCTAAAGAAATGTGGAATAAACAGTCCCAGACAGCTCACAAGATCAATTCCTTGAACATGCAGATGATTTTTACACCAAGTGGTCCGAAAATTTGGGGGAAAAAAGCTGCAGAGACAAAGAAATTGATACATACCGAGAACCAAATTGCTACATATTGTTGAGAATTGTGAATAATTAAACTTGAACATTGAACTCAAAGGATCAACTTAAATTTCAGATTTATTATTTGAAAAGAAAATAAAATATTAAATTATAACAAAAAGTAAGTTAATTTTAATAATGAACTAAATAATAATTTAAAAAACGATGATTGGAAAAGATAAAGAAATGATAAAGAGAGGAGAAGAAAAAAAATTCTGTTATCTCACATTGGAATTGAGTGAGGAGGTAAGAGACAATGAGAACTATAAATAAGAGAGCAAAGGGGGAAACATAGGGCAGGTTGTGAGACCCATTGTGCAATTGGGGACTAGCCAACTCAGTAGAATTTTCAAAATTTGAATTTTTTTTTTTTAATTTGATAGATTAATCTTCAAAATTATTAAAATTTATAATAGATTGATATATTTAGTGAGGGTTATTTTTATTGGCACCAAATATTCATATTTAATGGGGTCAAATTGTATTTCTATTGTCACGTGTTCATATTTAGTGGGAGTCAAATTATATTTTTATTAAATGTAACCGTTATTATAAGTTCTTTAGTGATAAGGGAATGATCGTCCCTAAAAGTCTTATTTAATAACAGTCATTTTATTGGCCATCATTAATACTTTTAGTGATGGAGTTTTTAGTGACGGTTGCTGACGATCACATGACTGTCACTATAAAGTTTTAGTGTTAGCTATCAGCACATATAGTGATGACTTTGACTCCCACTATAAATGCTTTGTGTTTGGTAAACCTATTAATACTAGACTGTCTCTTGTTGTGTAGGAAAACTCCTACAAATATCCATGTACTCAAGGCATTTGAGATCAAGCAAAATAGGGAAAAAAAAATCAGTTAGTATTTTCCTCCTGTATCTCTCTTTTATCCTTGAAGGTGAAAGGGTAGTTGAATTTATCACCTCTCTGGCGGCTCGTACCATGCCCAGACTCCGGTGAGTAATGGTATGATTCAGTGCATTTCTAGAAAAATTCCAAGGAGACTTGAGTTTTAAGCGGATCCATTGTGAACCATCTAGTCTTTTCTGGGAACCTTCCGGGTACATTAGTCACACTGCCTTGTTGGTTTCTTTCGATCACTCTGCCAACCATCTTTGCTGCCAACACACACAAGGTAACTAACCAGTGCAGATACAACAGGTAATTGTGTGCTCTCTGTTTTGCATACTTCGAATAACCAGGTTTTAATCCTAGTTGCTTCCTTATCTTTCCAGCTAACAAGTCTCGGGATTTCCTAGAACCAGGAAAACAGCCGACCACCATGAGGATGGGGAAGTTGTGATTTGTGGCCAAAAAAAAAATGTGGGGAATCCCACATGGGATAACAAGGATAGAGAAGGGAGTCCCTTAGGCTATAAAAGATAGTCCCCCCCCCCCCTTTATTCCAACTATCCTAGAAGTTGCGTTCTCATCTCTTAAGGGCAATCTCGTTAAAATTAGAGAAACGTTTCAATGAAATATTACAAGAGAGAGAAAAGAAATTTTTCAATGAAATATTACAAGAGAGAGAAAAGAAATTATTTTAGTAGTGTGTTTAGAAGGAGGGTTTTGGTAGGAAAAGAAGGGAAATGGAGGGTTTTTAAAGAATTTATTTATTTTTGGTAAAGTAATTAATTGGAGGTAGGGTTTTTATAAAATCCTTTAAATTTAATTTTTTTAATTTTATTAAATCGATGGATATTGGAGGGGAGGAATTCTCTTTTAAAATTATAAGTATTAAATTTATTTTTATATCATCCATTTTGAAACTCTAATAAAAAACAAATATGATAAAATAGTAAATTTGTATATTTTTTTATTATATTTCTTTCATTTTCTTCGTTTAACCAAACAAGATTTTTTTTTTCTTTCCATTTCCTATCATATATTTTGTTGTCAAATATAATTTTTAATTTTATTTTCCTTTCTCTCCCTTTCCCATCGTTTCCCTTCATTTCCTTTACCTCCCTTTCCCATGATGTTGCCAAACACACTGTAAAGAGATGAGAAGGCAACTTTTGGGATGATTAGAATTAGGGGGAGTCGCTTAGCTCCATCCTTGTTATCCGATGTGGGATTTTCCACATTCTTTTTTATTGCCACAAATAGCAAATCTCCATCTTAACAAAAAAATAGCATTTGTGTTTTTCAATTTTCAATTTGCAATAATAGTTTTCAATTCCAAGCAATGTTAAAACTTGACAACGTCACCACTTTTGCCATCATATCATCAGAATTTTTAGAGGTTGGAATTTTTTAGACTATAACTCTACCTTCTTCCAAAATTTCTCGTACAAAGAGATCGAACATCGATGTGTTTCGTTCTTGCATGATAAACTTGGTTTTTTGCCAAATGAATTGCACTCTATCTAATGCAATTTGATGTGTTTCTGTTTTAGTCCCAGTTCACCAAGCAGCACTTGAAGCCAAATTGCTTCCTGCACAGCCTTCGTAATTGGTATGTATTCTGTCTCTGTAGAAAACAAAGCAACTATTGTTTGTAAGGTAGACTTCCAACTGACCGGTGTCTTTGCAAGAGTAAATATATAACTAATAGTTGATTGATATTTGTCCAAATCACCACTATAGTCAGAATCACAATACCTAACTATGCTTTGTGTTAAAGTTACCAACATCAGCACCTGATTGTGAGGGTATTTATTGCAAGTTAGTTTCTGTTCAAATTTTGAATAAGCTAAGAGTAGTTCTAATTTTAGGGAGTTTGTTGCAGCATGTTGCTACACAGAGGAGTCACTTGTTAGTTCCTCTTTTCTTATAAGTTTGTTGATGGTTTTGCCTAGTCTTGTGTCAAATAAAGTTTTTAATTCATCAAGAAAATAAGAAAGTGTTCCTCTATCCTCTCTTTAGTGGTTCATTTTGCAATAGTGGTATCAGAGCCGGTTCTTTTTTTTTTTTTAAAAAAAATTTCTATAACCTTGAGAGTGGTTGAGAGTCAAACATGTGAGGAAAATAGGGACGGTAGTAGGAGTCTCATACTAATTGCATAAAGTCTTGAGATTTGTGATCTTCAAGTCATTGGTGGAATTAAAAAGCTCAACAACCAAAATTACAATGCTTGATCGACATGCAAGATGTCTTACATGCAAGGCCAAGACTTGTGGGAGGTTGTGAATGGAAACAAAATTAATCAGCCAGAGGTTGAGGATGCGAATGGTGCATTGCGGAAATAGAAGATAAAAGCAGGCAAAGCGATGTTTGTCTTGAAGACAATGATCGAAGAAGACCTGCTAAAGCCCATTCGAGATGCCAAAACCCCTCACGAAGCTTGGAATACATTTGCAAAACTATTCTTAAAGAAGAATGACACGAGGCTCCAACTTATAGAAAGCGAGTTGTTGTTGGTTGCACAACATGACTTGATGATCGCTCAGTACTTTCACAAAGTGAAGTCATTATGCTGAGAAATTTCTGATTTGGATCCACAAGCTCCAATCGGAGAAACCAGGATGAAAAGAATAATCATCCATGGTTTGAGACCAGAATACAGAGGCTTTATTGCTATGGTACAGGGATGGCAAAATCAACCATCACTTGTTGAGTTCGAGAATTTGCTTGCTGGTGAGGAAGCCTTGGCAAAACAAATGGGAGGAGTTTCGCTCAAGAGTGAAGAGAAAGCGCTTTATGCCAACCAAAGCAAATGGAATTCTAAGCAGCACACTATCGGCACAACTAAAAAGAATGAGGATAAGGCAAAATGCAATCAAGGTGAAAAGAATGCCCGTGTAATGGGAACTTCAAAAAACCCTGGCAATTTGTAGGGAAATGTCATAATTGCGGAAAGAAGGGTAACATGGCTAAAGCTTGTTGGTCCAAAAAGGGGTCTGTGGAGAGTAATGCTGTTACTTCCAAAAATGAGGACGTTTGGGATGCTGAGGCATTTTTTGCTACAGAAGAGGAATTAGCTCTTACAGTAACAACGTCTGAACAGATTGATTATGAAAAAGATTGGATCATTGACTCAGATTGCTCAAATCATATGACGGGTAATAAAGAAATGCTACAAAATTTATCAAAATACAAGGGAAGACGTATGGTGGTGACAGCGAACAACTCAAAGCTACCAATTGCTCACATTGGTAATACGGTAGTTTCCTCTCAAAATAATACTAGTGATGTGTCGCTTCAAAAAGTCTATCACATTCTAGGTATGAAGAAAAATCTTCTCTCAGTAGCACAATTAACATCTTCAGACCATTTTGTTTTGTTTGATCTGTAAGATATGAAAGTCTATCGCAACCTTGAGATTATAGAATAACCCGTGATGAAGGGACGAAGATTGGAGTCAGTATATGTGATGTCTACAGAAACTGCATATGTAGACAGGACTAGAAACAATGAGACAACAGAATTATGGCATATGTGGTTAAGTCACGTTAGTTACTCCAAACTAATTGTGATGATGAAAAGGTCAATGCTGAAGGGACTTCCCCAACTTGAAGTAAGAGAAGATACAATCTGTGCAGGATGTCAGTATGGTAAAGCGCATCAGTTGTCATATGAAGAGTCAAAATGGAAAGCAAAGGAATCATTAGAGCTAATTTACTCCGATATATTTGGACCTATTAAGCAAGCATCTCTTAGTGAGATGAAGTATATGGTGACCTTCATCGATGATTTTTCCAGGTACGTGTGGGTGTACTTTATAAAAGAAAAATATGAAACTTTCTCAAAGTTTAAAGAATTCAAGAAAGTGACAGAAGCAGAGGTTGGCAAAAGAATTCACTGTCTACGTACTGACAATGGGGGAGAGTATGCCTCAAATGAGTTTCTTTACTTCCTCTGAAAATACCAAGTACACCATTAGTTCACTTGTGCCTATACTTTTCAACAAAATAGTGTCGCAAAAAGAAAGAAGTGGCACCTTGCAGAAATCTATTGAAGTATGCTTCATACAAATAATGTTGTAGGAAGGTTTTGGGCTGAGGCAATGAAGACTGCTGCTTTCGTGATCAATAGACTTCCTCAACAATGGTTAAGTTTTCTCTCACCCTTTGAAAAATTGTGGAACATGAAGCCTACGGTTAGCTATTTTCAAGTTTTCAGATGTGTTTGCTATGTCTTTGTACCTAACCATCTACTTAACAAAATGGACAAGAAGGCTATTAGGTGTGTTTTTGTAGGATATGATAGTCAAAGAAAAGGGTGGAGATGTTGCGATCCTATAACTGGAAAGTGTTACATATCCCGAAATATGGTGTTTGATGAATCGTCTTCATGGTGGTCCTCAGAAAAGGAGATATTATCAGATTTAGATATTTTTAAAAAGAAGTTACAATCAGCTCAAATTCAACTAAGCTTAGGAGAAGCTGAAAATGCTGCTGATGGTGATATCAAAGTGGCCAAACTCAAAGTCCTTGGCAAACTGGTGTGAATGGACAGCCAGGTGAAGAAGGTGAGCCTAGTGAAGCTAAAGCACCAATTCCACGTAGAAGATCAACAAGAACCAGAAAGCTAAATCCCAAATATGTCAATGCTGCCATAGTAGAAGATGCAAACGTGAAAGAACTGGAGACATTTGTAGAAGCATTTCAAAATTCAAAGTGGAATAAAGCTATGAAAGAAGAGATTGCAGTATTAAAACAAAATCAGACTTGGGAGCTTGTACCAAGGCCAAGAGATGTAGAGCCTATTTCTTGTAAATGGGTTTATAAGATAAAGTGTCGCACAGATGGATTAATTGAAAGACACAAGGCTCGGTTGGTAGCTCGAGGATTCTCTCAACAATATGGACTAGACTATGATGAAACGTTTAGTCCAATTGTGAAGATTACAACTATACGAGTCTTCCTGATACTTGCAGCTAGCAAAGATTGGAACCTATGGCAATTGGACATGAAAAATGTATTTATGCATGGGGAGTTGGATCGAGAGATCTATATGAATCAACCGATGGGCTTTCAGAGTCAAGATCATCCTGAATATGTGTGTAAGCTACAAAAGCGCTCTATGGGTTAAAGCAAGCACCAAGGGCTTAGTATGGTAAGATTGTTGAATTTTTTACTTATAGTGGTTATTCGGTGACACCTGTAGCTTGTAGTTTATTTGTCAAAACTAATGGAGGAAAGCTAGCTATTGTGCTAGTGTATGTGGATGATTTAATCATAACAGGGGATTGTGAAGAAGAAATTAATCAAACAAAGGAGAATTTGTCAATACATTTCCAGATAAAGGAGCTTGGACAACTAAAGCACTTCCTTGGTCTAAAGATTGATCATACTAAAGAAGGAATAATTCTCCATCAACAAAAGTATTCCAAAGATTTATTAGAGAAGTTTGGAATGCTCAAGTGCAAGCTAGTCTCAACACCAATGGAGCCTAATGTCAGAATGTGTGCTAATGAAGGGAAAGATCTAGAAGATGGAACAATGTATCGACAATTGGTGGGTAGTCTGCTTTACTTAACTTTAACCAGACCCGATATCTCTTATGCAGTTGGTGTGATGAGTCGATATATACAAAATCCAAAGTAGCCTTATCTAGAAGTAGTTCGATGAATTTTGAAATATGTGAAGAATATGCTTGGCTATGGTATCATCTATAAGAAAGTTGGCGATTGCAAGCTAGCTGGTTATAGTGATGCCAACTATGGAGGTGATTATGATACCCGATGTTGAACTACCGATTATGTCTTTATGCTTGGATCAGGAGCAATTTCTTGGTGCAACAAAAGACAACCAACTGTGTCTTTATCAACAACAGAAGCAGAGTATCAGATTACAGCAATGGCAGCTCAAGAGAGTGTTTGGCTTATGCAATTGTTGAAGAACCTGCATCAACAAATAAATTATGCAATTCCACTACACTATGACAACCAATCAGCAATACAATTGGCAGAGAAACCAATTTTCCATGCTCGAACTAAACATATGGAGGTGCATTATCATTTTATCAGAGAAAAGGTTTTTGAAAGAAGAGTTTGAGCTGAGGCAGATTAAGTCAGAAGACCAAGTCGCAGTTATGTACACAAAAGGGCTGAGTGTAAACAAGTTTGAAAGCTTTTGTTATCAGCTTGGTATGGTAAAGAGTATGGAAACTGATGTTGTGGGATAGTGTTAAAATTATGAACGTCAGCACTTGATTGTGAGGGTATTTGTTGCAAGTTAGTTTCTGTTCAAATTTTGAATAAGTTATGAGTTGTCCTAATTTTAGGGAGTTTGTTGCAGTACGTAACTGCACATAGGAGTCACTTGTTAGCTCTTCTTTTCTTGTAAGTTTGTTGATGGTTTTGCCTATAAAGGCTTATGTCAAATAGAGTTTTTTATTCATTAAGAAAATAAGAAAGTGTTCTTTATCCTCTCTTTAGTGGTTCATTTTGCAACACTTTGACCATTCCGCAATAGAACTCTGCCACTGTTCCTGCAGTGCCCAGAGAAAAAATTGCCTTTGCTAGAGTAGACCTATATCTAGACATGCTTTTGTGCAAAATACCCTTGTTTTATTTCCTGTAGAAAATCATTTGTCAATACAGAAGTAGAACAAGAACAAGAAGAGAGGAGGAAAAAAAAAAACTGCACACATGTTGAGAAAACACATGGTCCGTAGCAGAATTACTCATTGACAACATGGAAAATTTACTTCAAGCTATTAAAAACATGGATGGATTGAAAGATGGCTTACTGGGATATTGGCAATATCTCCAATGGTAAAAATATTTTCAACTCTGAGGTTCTTATCAACCTCAAGTCACCCATGACTGTCCAAATTATCCTTGAGGATAGTTTCCTTTAACCATCATGAAATCGTAGTCTTCTTATACAAAAGAAATGACAATCAGTTGTAACCATTTTTCCTCTGGATGTTGGATAAATGCAATCCTTAGCAGAGTTCACATCAATGGCATCATTTAAGATTACTTCTTCACGTTTAGAGGTTAGCCAATTTATCCAACTAACTCTAGCAACCTTGGACCTCGATACACCAATTTCACCTCTTCTTAGGAAAGTAAACAGATATATCCCCAGTAAGTTCCACACCCGTGTGCCCTCCTCCAAGATCGAGTATTGTCTTTGTAGATTTTATCTTTCCAAAATCTAGGAAAACACAAAAAGAAGGAAAAGTTGGATAAGGAAAAGAAGAATGTCTAAGATACGAGAGCATGAACATTTGATGCTCAATTGAATGAACAAACATTTCATGTAATCAGATGGCCTTGTAAACACCTAAGAATAATGTAGCAAACGGAGAAAGAAGAAAATTTCCTTTATGCAAGAAATTGTTTACTTCATTATGGATGAACAAGCATTTCATGTAATCAGATCCTTGGACTTGCTCATTGCATCTCCCCAGCGATCACAACCACAAGTAACGACTGAATTCAGTTCTAAGCCCATGAAGGATTACTAGAGATTTTGAAAACATGGTACATATGAATGCGGTTAAGTGCTATATGTCACCATTTTATAGTACTTAATAAATATATAAAGAATTCTCGATTCATTTCAGATTCAATCCAAGTCGGCATCATAAAATATTAAAATTTTAGATGTGATGCATAGCATTGTCATAATATTAAAATCCTGGTGGTTCTGTTTATGTTTGTAGGGTTATTTACCTTGTTCATACTGTGTGAATCTCTCAGATCTAGTCTTGGGAGCTATAATGCACAAAATTTCATTATACCAGCAATTCCCCATTTTTTAAATATTTTTTATTTTTAAAATATTTCATTGTATTAAATTAATTAATATTTTATTTATATATTTTTATATATAAATAAATTATTTATTTATTTAATTATAATTATAATTTTTTTATTATTTGTCTTATGATTCATAATTATATATTTAATCATTTTATATTTTTATTATATAATATCGTTATTCTATTATTTTCATAAAATGACTAATATTTACATAAAAATCCTTATTTTTTATATTTACATATTTACTTACATTTCTCTTTTCTATATTCTTATAAAGTATAGTTACCCCATATCATTCGTATCAGTTTCTATTTTTTGTTTTCATGTCCACGCAACATAGCTTGGGAATATGGTCTTTGTGACTTGTCACAATAACTAGATAATCAAATGATATCTGCTGACTCACTGCAGTCACTACTTTGCTTATGTTTGTTAGCGTAAATATAAAATTTCACATATTTAGGAGGTGCTTGCAATGATTAATCAGTAATCTCCTAGCAAATGAAGGTTCCACCATTCAACTAGACTTCCCCATGGGATCTCAAGGTACTTGTTAAAGTCGATTTTTGACTCCATAAGTAAATTGATCCTCTGACTCGAACGGGAACCTGATGTCAATGTGTCCGCTATATCTTCTGGGATGGGAAACCTACAAAAAACCTGTCAGAGTTGGTTTTGATGGAGAAAACTCCGATGCTCAAGTTAGAAAGAACAATGAGAGAATAAAAGACTGAGAGTATCTAAATAATAGCCCTATGTTGCCTATTTGTGTTAGTATAGAGTTAAGTTCATTGCCTACCTTCCATAGATTTCCTCTACTCAGTATATATAGTGTGTGTCTACTTGATAAGAGGTGTAGAAACCCTACTTACCTTGTAGAGAGACCATTGGAAATCTGTCAAGATTACAGGAATCGTAATTGAGGACTTTTAATAGGTTCAGAGTTCTTTGAGGCTGAGGAGAGTTCAAGCAATCGTAAATATTTTTTTCTATATTGGACGAGATTACAAGAGATTCGTATCGGATTAGGGAATATTTGAATTCGTTAAAGATTTCCTTCTTTATCTGACAATCATGACCTAGATTCGCTTTAAGGAGACATTGCACAATAGGAGATTACTTACTTTTTTTTGTATACGTCACTGATATCTGGAGCCATATTCCGACTAATTCAGTTCAGAACTTGCAATGACCCATTCAGGGGTTACTTATGTAGTAATCAGGAGACTTATCCAAGAAAGCTTTATAAGGAGATGGAGCGACCAATAGGTCGAGAGACCTATATGTCGAATGATTGGAAGGTTGGGCAAGTGAAGTATACTGATAGAGGATGGCTGGGCTAGATATGGGAGCAACCAAGAAGTCGAGCAACTGAGAGGTCACTTGACAATTTGTGGGCCCAATATCATCATTTGCCCCTTACTTCTAATAACATTTTGGTTAAATGGTATTATGAGTACAGTAAATTGTGGGATCAGAAGAGGTGCGAAAGTGGAGCATTAAATGTGAAAGGCGTCGATTAGACTGCAGTGTCCTGTTAAAGTAGTTTTTGTAGTAGGCGAATCATGCTCAATATGCTTTCTACTATTTGCTTGGCAGTTTGCTTGAGAGAGAGAGAAAGAGAATTTGCATTTTGGGGTTCAAGAGAATTGTGAAAAAGTAGAGATGTCGAAGATCGGTGCAATTAGAAGTGTAATGACTGGTGAGGAATTGGAGGAAATTGTGGGACTAATCGTGATGATTTTTTGTTACGATTACCTACGAAAAACAAGAGGGTGATGGGACACCGGAGGGGGTGTGTCTCTATGTATAAGGAGTATGTATAATATGGGCTTCGAGTGCCCTATTTGGGTGTTCTAGTTGGGGTTTTGAGGGGTTAGAACATATTTCTGACCCTGTTGATTCCCGGTGCTTGGTGGCTCATTTTGGCAATGGTGAGTTTGTTAAGCTTCTGCCATTTAAGTTTCAATTTTGAGATTCCTTCTTCCAATTTTTGTTTGAGGAGATGTGCTATTGGGGGTTCCACTACGGGTTGATTCTGTTTGCAGACTAGGCCAAAGTTTGGGTGGAGATTCTTTTATAGGGAAAGTATTGATAAGAACTAGATGGAAAAGTTTTTTTTTTTTTGTGGAGTTTGGGAAAAGGGTTTAGTATCGGCGTTGTCGAAGGCTGGTGGTGAGCTTGTTGTGGTGTTGAGGGCTCCAAACCCTTCTCAGTACTTAAGCTTTATTCGTTCGGTCAAGGGTTTCTATTCGTCGGAGAAGAGAGCTATCCATTTTGATGCCTTTCTCAACGAATGAGATGTTAAAATTGGTCGGTTTGCTATTGAGCGAGAAGATGAAGACTAAGAGGCCCCTCTTAGTAAAGAAGAAGGCAATGAGGTCATCTGAAGTTGTTACTTCCGCCGAGGGAAATGACCTTATAAAGATTACTGTTGCTAGACATATGAGGCCAAGGGCAAGAAAGGTGTCGAGTAGGGGCAGTCCATGTTGGAACAAGGGGCTACGATAAGGGGTGCTATCCCCACAGTTGTTTTGAAGAGGAAAAGGAGGAAGGTGTATAATACTGAAACCCGATGTCTAGTTTATTGGTTTTTTGTGTCTTATAGGATGAATTCTAGTGTTGAAAAATTTAGATAATGAACCTTGAAACAATTAAGGAATTTTGAGATCTTAATTTAAGTTCAGTACAAATTTGCATATGATGTGCTTAGGGAGAAATTAAAGTGCATGACATTAAATATAAAACATAGTCTAAACTTAAATGGATTAAGAATATGAAATTGGGTTTGGATTTGAACTAGCCAAGGGAACATTTAATGTTTGCTTATTGTGTTGGTGGCATTTAATGCAAGAATTGAAGATGATGTGGCTCGTGTGGCTCAAATAAAAGAAAGAAAAATTGGAGTTGAGTGTGTGTGTGTGAGAGAGATAGAGAGAGAGCACACTTTCCCTTTTCCAAAGAACCCTAATCACGAGTTCCATATTTCTCTCACACAAAACCATCCCAAACACTATCAAAATCATCATTTAAGATTGAAATAAACTATTTTCATCCATATACATCTTATGCCTAGCCTTTAGGAAGCACAAAGAGGTGTAAAATGCCCATAGAGTAAGTTAAAACACCTAGGAAGCAAGAAGGTTGAAAGAGTAAGAGAGCAGTGAATTTTGAAGTTTAGAAAGGTAGGTACCTTATATGTGTGTGTTAATTGATGCATAATAGTCATGTATAATATGTTTCTCAAACTGTTATGGTATTAGAGTAAGGATGGAATGAAAAAGAAAAAAAAAATCTCACTTTTGAGCATCAAGAGATGTAAAAACCATAATTTCAAAATTTGGACAGCTTGACTTGCTATAGTGTTTAGGTCATAATTCTTTCTACAGAACTACAAACTAAATATGGTTTTCTTCACTAAAACTAGGCTTTTAGAGTTTTAAAATGATATATTGTAGAAAACATTTTATTAAGAATTAAATTTTTAGTGATTTTCCAAAAAGACTTGTTCTGAAAGGAAACTGCCCTGTTCCTGCTATGTTTTAGCCATGCATTTTATCTTGAATTTGAGCATTCTTCAAACAAAAGTAAGCTAAACTTAGAATATCAAATTATAACTATGTCGTATCTTTAAATTGAAACTTGAATCACTTAAATCTGACTTATGTAGTGAAAGTTATAGGGATTTTTCTGTGACTGCACATGTTGCATCATGAAATGAGGACTATCACATTGATTGATTTGGATACCATTGTGTGATTGGAATGGAGTTTGGTAATAAAATAAAAGTTATAGCTTTATGTCTCAACTTTTTAAGTGACAGTTGGAATTATCGCAATTTGAAAATTATGATTCAAGATATAGCCCTATTTCTAAGACATGCACGTGTTAGAAATTTGTTGGATTAGTTAGGTTAGTTAATTTTGGAATGAAAATGAATATTAAGGGGTGTCATAGGCTTGTGTTGGGAATTTGTTGAATTAGTCATAATTCTTTCCACAATCAGAGAATTAGTTAGGTTTGTTAATTTAGGTTAAGCTAAGAGGGAGTTTAATAGGTGTCATAGATCAGTTTCGAAAATGGAATCATGTTTAGATAGGGATAGAGTGACGTTTCAATGTCATACATTTAGTTTCATGTTTACATTAAATTGGTGTCTAACCTTAGTTTTTTGTCACAATAAAAAAAAATTTAGATGAGGACTTATAAACCAAGGATAAAGTTATGGATTTGCATTAATAGGTGTGCAAAACTTCCCTAAACTATGAGTACATGAATTGTTATGTTTATAAATGAGAAAATATTTCTCTTGATTTTGTAAAATGATTTTTCTTTACTTGAATTTATAAAATATTTTGTGAATGTACAGTGTCTTTAGAAATATTTTAATTTGAGTTATGAAATCTATGCACTTGCAAATATATTGTGTGTCATGCTAAATTTCCTTATAGATATTGTTATTGAATTCATGAATTGAGAATTTTATTGATTTTCTAAGGCACATGTTATGTTTTGTGTGAAATGATACATGCTTGGGTTGTGACCACCATATAAATATAATGACTAGTCTGAACTTCCACGGCCCGATTCGATAGGGTGGCGTGGTTAGAGCTTTTGTTAGACTAGAGGAGGTAGGCACAATAGAGAGATGCCTCCTAAATTCCTATCGGGCTAACTTGGTTGCATCACCTCAAAGATCCCAAGCTAATGCCAAGATTAGGGTTGATGTTTATGATAGTAAAACCCCTTAACGGTTCCATCATTAGTCTAGGCCAAGCTTTGGTGGAGAGATTTTTAAAACAAACCCCTTGATTTTAAAAATGTGCATATTGAATGCTCATTATGTTTTAAGGAAATTATGACATTTGTTGAGAAATGTTAAGATAACTATATAATGATTTTGTTGAATCAGAAATATGATTTTAAAAATATCATTTGACACTCTCATACTCACTACTCATTTTCTTACACAAGTATGATATTGCACTCTATTTACTGAGTACTTTTATACTCACTCATTCGTTTTATTCTTTTCATGGGAAGTGTAGAGATAAAACTTGCTCCACTACTAGCTAGATCTAGTCGAGAAGAGAGTCTTCATGGACTAACTGTTGGTATTAGTCCTTCTTAGTTATAGATTTTTGAGACATGTAAACGGGCCCATTAGAGAGTATTTTAAAGTTGAAACTCTTCATGTAGTATATTTTATATATACTTTTTTAAGTTGAAATTTATATTTTGGAAGTCATATTTTGAAATACTAAATATTTATTTGTTTCTTATATGTTTTTGGATTTAAATATTTTATGTGCTGGATTTTTTAACTCGAAAATGGTATCATCATAATCTGGTGTTATCTTGGGGTACATGTCGGTGATTACATATACTTTTAGATCACATGGCAATTATCGTGTGCTCAGACCTGGGGATTAGGGCGTGACATGGTGAATATTCTAAGCCCCAATAATAAAAAGAAAGAGATGTCTAGGGAAGAAGGGCCTTAGATACCAATACTCAGGGAGAGGACATCAAGAGCAGAGCTCCCGATTGTTTTGAGGAGGTTGCTCTGTTAAGGATTTTGCATGTTGGTGAGGAGAAAGGAGAGCTAAGGATTGGAGCAAGACCATCCAATGTTGTTCCGAAGCATTTGTATGTCTAAAATGGCAAAGGGGTTATGCCCGACCAAATGGTCCCTCTCCCTTATGTGTTTGTTAGGTCCTTCGACGATAGAAAGAAACTGAAGGAGAGGGGAATCATGGCAATTAGTTGCAGTAATAATAGTTTTAGTTATATTGATATCGTTAAGGCGAGGAGGTTCGCTGACTGATTGGATTACCATCACTCTAAGCTGAAGTTGAATAGCCTATCTATGGAACACGACAATGAGGCCATGATATCTCTTGCGATTTAGGTAAGTCTTTCCTCTTAGAGTGTTGGCTGGTCTAATGTTTCAATCCTAATTGTGTGATTTAATGCATCCTATACAACCTGCTGCTATGGTTGAATTTCATAGATTAAAACGAGATTGGGTGGTGGGGCATGTAGAGTACCTAGTGGGTTAAAGGGATGAGGAGATTTCCCGAATTTGAGCCACTTTAGCCCAGGAGGAGAGGGAAGTTGAAAAGGAAAAGGTAGCATACGTTGCCTCGACTAATAAGGAAAATGAGATAGAGGTTTTGAAGGCTGACGTGGAGTTCGTGATTCGACAATGTGATGTGGCTCTCGAGGAGTGCGAGAAAGTAGAGGTGGTTGTGAGAGAGGGCGAGGTCAAGCTACAAGCATCTAAGAAATCTTGTCTTGAACTGGAGGACAAACTGGCAAGGTTGGGAGATAAAATTTTAAGAGACATGGAGAGTCATAATCATGTTCAATAAGAGCTCTTCAAGAAGCTACAACGAGCTTAGGAGGCACTTCGTTGTGCGGGGCTCAAGGGTACCATGATTGTCAGTGCTGTCTCCAAAGCTTTAGACCCAAGTCTTTTTGTTGCTCCTCAGAGTGATGTTCCAGGTGAACCGGTTGATGCGAGCTCCCAAGTTGCTATTCTACAAGCTAACTTTAGGCTTTTTCAGCAAAAGACTCTTCATCCTCCTCCACCTCTTCCTTCATGATCTTTATCTCTGATTGTATTTTTCTTCTTTCACTTATTTCTCTTGATGTATCTTGCCTCCTGGATTTTGTATTAACCTCCTTGCTCGACTGTATTTTTATACCAAAATGAATAAAACAAAAGTTTTCCTAAATTTGTCCTTTTCTTTTAGTTGCTTTGATCATGTAGAGAGTAGAATAACTCGGTCGTTAAGTTGTTTATAATAGTGTAGTAGCCGAAAGGGTATGCATTGAGATAGAGATATAACTTGTGAAGCATAGTGTTGAGAGAACTCCTAATAAGGCTTAAAGTTGAGGGAATACCCATTTAAGACGTATAACTGAAAGAAGAATTGAAAGAGTATCCATATGCAATGTGGAGCCGAGTATAAGCCGTAGACTCTAGAGAATACCATAAGGTACATAGCAAGGCATAGAGCCAAGAGAGTGGTTGCTAGCCATTCGGAAATTACCTCCTATATATTGGCATATTGAGAGGCATAGATATGAGAGACTGGATGTGAAACCCATGTGAGATGTAGAGTCGAGAGAGTGGTTGTCAGCCGTTTGGAAGTTACATCCCGTATATTGGTATATTGAGAGGCATAGAGTTGAGAGCTTGGGTGTGGAATCCATATGAGGTGTAGAGTCGAGAGAATGGTTTCCAAACACTTGGAAATTACATCTCATATATTGGCATGTTGAGAGGCGTAGAGCCGAGAGATTTGGTGCAGAATCCATATGAGGTGTAGAGCCAGGAGAGCAGTTGCCAGTCGCTCAGGAGTTACATCCTTTATATTGGCATGTTGAGAGGAGTAAAATTAAGAGATTGGGTGTGGAATCCATATGAGGCATAGAGTTGAAAGAGTGGTTACCAGTCGCTTGGAAGTTACATCCCATATATTGGCATGTTGAGATGCGTAGAGCCGAGAAATTAGGTGCATAACCCATATGGCATAGAGTCAAGAGAGTGATTGCCATCCGTTCGGGAGTTACATCCCGTATATTGTCATGTTAAAAGCAGTAGAGCGGAGAGATTGGGTGCGGAACCCAATGAGGCGTAGAGCCAAGAGAGTATCTGCATAAAACATAAGTCCAAGAGAATACCCATATAACAGAGAGTTTGCAATGGACTATTGCCTTATAAGTGCAAAGGCCTAATTCTCACTATTGATTAAAGTGTTATAAAGAAAGGGTGGAATGCATATAAAATAAATATATCATTATATTGAAGAAATTCGAAACTGAGATATCCAGATGAAAATACTTATAAAATTGACGGAGTAGGGATAAGCTGCAGATAGAGATTATTAGATCGAGGCCTTCGACGGATCTGGACCGTAGTCGATCACTCTAATATTGAGAGTTGTCCTAAACTTGACTTTCATATACTTGGTACTCGATAATGCTTCCAGGGTATCTAAGCTAGGTTGATCCAAGATGGCATTGTAAGAAGAAGGCAATTTAACCATGTTGAAAATGGCAATAGCGGTGGCATGGTTGGGCTGTGTCCCCAAGGTCATAGGAAGCAGAATGGAGTCCTTGGGGTATATCCATTCGTCAGAAAGTCCTTTCAAAGGTCCGATGTAGGGTTGGAAATCTACTTGGTTGAAGCTTATCTGCCAAAATACATACCAATAGGGGATATCACAACCCGCCCTTGGTCGACAAAGACCCTCTTTATAGTGTATTGGCCTACCTTAATGGTGATTACCAGTAGGTCATGTCTAGGCTCTCACCAGTTCATTGTCATCGAAGCTGATCATTGGTCTTTTCCTCTTTTGCCCCCTCTCAGTACGAGCAGTGAGAACTTCCTTTGACATAGTTGCCTCTATCCTCTAGAATACTTGGGTGACCATTCAATCCGCCATGTGTTGTTAAGCTACTGCCTGCTCAACCAAACTTTTGGCTAGGGAAGGGTTACTAAGAGTAAAGGGCATCGACAAGCTGTGCGGTAAGGGATTCCCACTCTATATATGGAGGATGATTCCTTTTGCCTAGTTCCGGATAGCTCCTGTAACCTATGGTTTGATGTGCTCTATTGAACCAACCTCCGCTTGGTCCCTTTCCCTTAGTTTTGGAGGGTGATAGTTTTCTTGTCTTGTATCAATGAATCTCTAGAGTCTCCCATCTCTGATCAAGGCCTCGAGTTTGTCCTTTAGCCTTTAGCATTCGTCTATCGTGTGGCCATATTTCTTATGGAAGTTATAATATCAGGTTTTGTCTCTCTTCAAATCATCTCCCCTCGAGGGCGAAGGCCAACTAACGTAGGGTCTATTCCTAATCTACATTAGGATCTGACTAGGGGTGTCAGTCAGAGGAGTGCAGTTGGTAAGCTTTCGAGTTGGTGGAGGTCATGCTCGACTTCTTTTTAGTGAGGGCCAGCGTAGTAGCAGTTGGTTGTGCTTATTCCTTCCTTGTCTACTTTGGCACCTATCGAATATCTCAGCTTCGTTTGTAGCGATATACTTTTTAGCCCTAGTATAGAATCTTGAATGGAGGCAGGAGGATTCTTCATGATAGAGGTCCTCATTCTTGAAGATCGCAATCTAGTAAATAGTGCTGTCAAAGCAACGGAATGGTCTAGTCCCGAGATTTTCATCATCTCAGCTTTGAACTTATTTATGAAGTCTTTTAAAGGCTCGTTATCTCTTTGTCATAGGGATAAAAGAGAGGTAGACTTTTCTTAGGGTCTTGGCTGATGACGAAGTGGTTTTCGAACCACTGCTTGAGCTATAAGAAACCTTTAATATTGAAAGGCAGAAGTGAATTGAACTATATCAATGTGTTACTCTTTGCACATGGCGACATTTGGCATGTCCCTTGAAAACATGACTGTTATAAAATAGGATGCGTAGTCTTGAGGATCAGTGGTACCATCATATATCTCCATGGGGGAAGGAGAACATCCCATACTATTGGCTCGGTGGCAATCTTGGGATCAAATGACGATGAATTGGGGATGTATTGGTTGACGTCATCCCCTCCTGCACTGGCCCACTTAAATTCAACAGCAACAAACTTTTCAATTTGTTTATTCAAATCCTCTAGTTCTCATCGAGAAGTCATCGAGGGCTCCGGGCATCTATGAGGATGAAACTTGCACAGACGTGAGTGCTCCAACTTCCTGGAGGAGGATGAAGCTTCTTGTCTAAGGGGGCGGCTAATTTCTTCTAGTTGCTTGCTCATACCTTGTATCCGGGACTCTAGTTTTCTATTTGGGAATGGTTGATCCAGTTGAGAGAGATCGGAACAGGAGGAAGAGTCAAGTAGGATTGAGGTTGAGTAGCAGGAGGTTGGGAATCTCTATGTGAGGGTTGTTTTTCCTGGTGTTACCTATGAACAATTGAGGTGTCCGGCTAGATAGCTACAGGTGCTAGTGGAAGGAGGTTTACGGATTGGATGTCTATCCTCCCACATTAGGCATCATCTTGGAGGTGTTGTCTTTGTATTATATTTGGTGGCATGGTGATGGGAAGGTGGAGTGAAATAGGGCATAAAATTTCTTTGACTAATCAGTCAGTCATTCCATAGACGATGTCAATCTGTTGAAGTCAGTTTTAACTCCACAAGTAAATTGATCCTTTGACTCAAATAGGAACCCGGTGCCGATGTGTCCACTGGATCTTCTGGGATAGGAAACCTGCAAAAAACCCGTCAAAGGTGGTTTTAGTAGAGAAAGATCCGATACTAAAGTCAGAAAGAGCAATGAGGAAATAAAAGACTGAGAGAGTTTAAGCTATAGTCTTGTGTTGTCTCTGTGTGATAAATCTATAGTTGAGTATATTGCCTACCTTTCATAGGTTGTCTTCGCTTAGTATATGTAGTATGTGTCTGTATGATAAAATGTGTAAAAAACACTACTTACCTTATAAAGAGATAATTGTAAATCTTTCAAGATTATAGGAATCGTAATCGGTGACTTTCAAAAGGTTCAGAGTTCTTTGAGGCTGAGGAGAGTCCAAGCCATTGTAAGGATTTCCTTTCATATTGGGCAAGATTACGAGAGATTCATATCGGATTAAGAAAGATTCGAATTCATTAAAGTTTTCCTTTCTTATTAGACAATCATTATCTAGATTCACTTTAGGGGAGATATTGCGAAATAAGATATTACTTACTTAGTAATCGAGAGACCTATCCAAGAAAGCTTTATAAGAAGATGGAGCAACCAATAGGTTAAGAGACCCATATGTCAAACAATCGGGAGGTTGGGCGAGCAAAGTATACTGATAGATGATGGTTAGGCCACATGTGGGAGCGACCGAGAGGTCATTTAACAATCTGTGGGTTTTGTGTTCATGGGTTGTTGGGTCATGTATCTTCGGTACACATTCCTATTGTAAATTTTAATAATTTCAAAACTTAAGAAATAACTCAGTATTTTGACAAGAAACAGTGTTCAATAATAAAATTAAACTCTATAGCAACTTGTCTTATCTAACATAATCCACATTCACACAATGCTTAAAAAATACAACTATAATAAGATCATTGACGGGAGAAATGAAGATTAATGTTTCTTTCCTTTGAACCTCACTGATGATCAAACAATAAGCTGAAAAAAAAAATGCAAGGAAAAATGAGAGTCTAGAAGAGTAAAGAAATCCCTTCTCATGCAGGTATTATCCTTTGACTGTGATTGTCCTCAATTAGTGCAAAATGCCCTCGAGCCTACAGTATCAAATTCCCCACCAGATCCATTCTTGTAGTAACCTTTTCTTTTCTGATGGCTATGCATGTCTAGTCATTTACATAAATGCTGACTAATCGATGCAAGACATAATAAAAAATTAATGCACAACTATACGTTAAAAATAAATAAGTTTTAATTTAGAAATTTAGAGAAAAAACCGAAAAGTCTAAGAAATCAATTAAGAATAATATGCTCTAAATGAAAAAATATCCCTTATTTATAGTGTAATATTTTTTATTTTGGGTTTTCATCGATCAATATCCGGGTTTTGCCGACTAATCCGATTCGAGTACTGTAGAGCTCATTGAGGGATTAACTCTTCCAAATCCTTTTTCTCCATTCCCAATCCATCATTATTCGATGTATTTGCAATGTTATTAAAATAATATCATAATTTTTTTTATATGTATACACTTAAAAAATAAATAATAGTGACAAAATTTTGTCTTATTATTTTATTATACTCGTATCTAGTAATTCTAAAATTAAAACAAATCCTAAAAGCAAAATACTTTCTAAATAAGGATTCATGACAAGCAAAATGATTTCCATTTAACAAAACTCTTTCCAAAATAATTAGTCATGTACTCTAGGAAATCCAAAAATAATCAACCATCAACAAAATTGATTATCAATTGAAATTTTTATATAAAATTTAAGGACTTGAAATATAATTTCTCGTAAATAAACATTGAAAAATTTTATAACTGGATTTGATTTCGAATCTTATCCAAAGAAGAGATATATTTTATTTTCTATTGAACTCGAGAACAAAGTAATACTAAATAAATCAGAAGAATCGTAAATCAAAATTTAATCTTATTCAACACATTTGCAATATCATTAAAATAATATCATAATTATATATATATATATATATATATATATATTCACTTAATAGTGACAAAATTTTGTCATATTATTTTATTATATTTTCTCTTTAAAATAAAGGGTGTGGTCAAGTGAAGCCGTATGTGCAAGTTAGAATCAGACGTCCAGGTTTGGATCATGCGAAGCAGATAAGACTTGAAAGCGTGGAAGTTTGTCTACGTTGTCTTTCTGACTTTTCCGCTCACTGTTTTCGCAGTTAAATCTTGGTTCCCCCAAACCATGTACCAAATTAACTCAATGAAATGATATCACCTTTGGATCATTACCTTTGCTGTTTTTTTTTTTTTTAATTGTACCATATAATTAAATAAAATAAAATTAAAAAAAATAAATAAAAAGATTCTATTGCTTAATGTTCCCATATCAATTTTTAGAGTAATAAATTTAGTTTAAAATTTTCATATTTTATTAATTTGTTTGAATTTTAAATTTTGAAATTGATAATTGGTGGATTAAAATTATTTATGAATTTTGAATTTTAAAATTATAGTTTACATTTATATATTGATATGAATGATATATATTACATATTGTATTTACACGAAGAATAATAAACAATGTTACTTAAAAGTCCTTTATAAAGATGGATAAGCAAACTGAATTAATCATTTAATTCGAACAAATTGAATAGTTGATTATTGGATTATTAGGTTAACATTATAAGAGTCGTATTACTGAATTAAATTGATTATTTCAGTTTTCATTATTTCAATTATGATTTTATCGAATACTTGCCATGCTTGCATATGTCATCATTCGATTTTTTTCAAAAATAAAAGAAAAGAATTATAGCGAACTAAAAATTCAAAGATTAGTGGTGTGTCTCTATTTTTCATTTTTAGTCTATAGAAAGAAAAAAGAAAGAGAAAAAATAATAAGAAAAATTAGATTCAATTGTTTACTACTCCGATCAGAAATAGAATTGACTACGCATTCAAGTCATAGCACATAGTTTCATAAAACTGATTTTTTTCGATAAAATCAAGCAGATTTTACGTAATAGGATTTGACTCTATGAGCTATAAATTCTTGAAGAGTGCAAGATCCACACAACTGGTCATTGGAAAAAGTTCCCAAGATAACCACACCAGCCAACCACTATGGTTGAATAATCTTCACAAATAAAATCAAATTTTATAGACTGTTTACAAAAACTGATATTAATTCGTATAAACTTTAATAAGAATAGTAATTTACTCAATATATATTATTTTTTAATTATAATTGCTTAATTATTTTCTTAATTTTTATATAATTTTTCAGTTGATACTTAAAATAAAATAAAAGGAATAATAATTTATTATTCAGAAGGTTAGTCAAGTAAAGAAAGTGCACATTTGGTATCACAAAATTATGGGCTTAAATTCCTTGATGGGATTCAGCAATTATGGCCGTCATAATTAGTTCCATATTTACTAATAACTTTTTTTTTGGCATAAGAATTTTATATTTAATTTAAATATTGTACATAAAATAATAAAAAATAAATGTTGTTTTTTTTTTCTTTTTCTTGAGAAAATTAAGGATCTCACTTTTTCATACCCCGCCGATTCTCCCAAGAATATAAATGCGCTAATGCAGGTACTAAACAAGAAATACCCATCTCGAAAATCATAAGAACATTGCAAAACCCAGATAGGATTCGTGTCTGAGGAATCAAAAAAAGCGATACAAAACATGGGCGAGGTTGTGGGAGGAATGAAGTTTGAGCAGAAACATGGGAAGGAGAGAGTGAGAGTGGGGAGAGTTTGGAGGAATCAGAATGATGGGTTTCACTATTTTGTTGAGTGGCATGTTGGCATTAGTCTCTTCTCTGATTGTGTTGCTGCTTATGTTCGTGATGATAATTCTGATATCGTCGCCACTGATACCATGAAAAACACGGTAATGTTTCTTCATCTTTTGTTTAATTTTGATTTTGCTCTTCTTGGTACTTGTTTTTGATTTGTGAGACATTAGGAATTTGGATCCATCATGGGTTGGATTGAAGTTGGTCTTTTCTCTCAATTTGGGAATTTTCCTACTTGTTGATTCAAGCTTTTTTGAGTTCTAAATTCTAGTATGATGTACTCTTTATCTGTTTTATGTATTATGCATTTACTTTCTATCATGAATTTGAATTATCCCGAATTGTTCTTCATATAATTGGTCCCAGTAAAAAGGAGATTTTGTGGCTAATATCAACTAAATGTTCTATCTATTTGGACTCCTTCCGAAGACTTGGAGTTAGGTTTAGTTAAGATCAGTTTAGATTAACAATAAATTTTGTGAAAAAAATTTTAACTTAAATAAAATTTTGATTTCTATTCGCAAAATCTTATATTTCTTATCAAAATTTTTTACTTTAGTTAAAATGTTTAGAATAAGATAAAATGGATATAAGTCCAGGTAATCAGATAAACTGAGGTTGTAGCCTATGAATTGCATGCACTAGGCAAGGACATAGAAAACTAGTTTCCTTAATAGCTTTGTGGACCAATAAGGTTCTTACCACCAGGCCAGCTGTATTTCTATTTATATCTCAGTGTTGCTTTGGGAAATAGTGGATGTATCTACTTAGCTCTTTAGATCCTTGCTGTTGCTAGAAGTATATTAGTGTAACAGTCAAATCCCCTGACCACATCAGGCCAGCCTGACATGATTATCTTAGGGGACAGGCAACAAACACTGTTGGAATCATGGTTTTCTTAAAATTGGTTCAGGCCCCACTTGGTAATATTTGAGGCAAAGAGAAAAAATATTATTCAATGCTAATGAAGAAATTTTTTACTTTATGAGAAGCCCATGTAAATATTTTTTTGGCCTAGTTGAGAAATATTACAAATAGAAGGAAATAAAATGTTACATGGGTACATGAGAATATAGTAGGGGGGGTAGAGAATGCCCAAACATCCCCTCTGACGAATATGAAAGCTGACCTTGGACCATGCAGTGCCGAGAACCATCCCTTGGTTTATGCTAGACATGATGAACCAGTTCTCCATCTTGAACAAAATAGACTTGCTCGGATTTAGAAGTTGCAAACTAGAGCCAGTAGGATCCCTTTTGTGAGATGCACTTTCTTTATTAAGATAAATCTCTGTAAAATCTACTGAACTTGACTACTATGAATTGGAAAGCACATAAGACCACTGCAAAATTAAATACAAATAAAATTCTAATATTATATGGTAGATTGCCATACATCAAAAGGCCTTGATTTTGTTTCTTCAATAATGAAGAAAATGACCATGAGGGAGATAAGATCATTGTATTTCTTCCAACATATAAGCAGGGATGTATACTGGAGAGATCATTGTATTCATATGATGAAAAGTTTTGAAAAATAGAATACAAAATGCTTATTTGCTAAGTTTGGAAAATTATATAAATGAAAATATTATAAGTAGAATCTTTGAAGTGTTTATAGCTGACGTCAAGATTAGATTGGGTTATTCGGCTTAGTCGAGTTGATAATTATAATTCCATATGTTAAACAAGTCTCCATGGTGGTCTAATAATATAAATGATAGTAAAAAGAAGTGGGCATGCCAAAAGCGGAAATGTCTTCTATCTTCATCATACAAAGCGCATAACTGTAGAAATGGCTATTGCTTTTTGCACTATACTACAAAAATTATCCTAAAGAGACCTAATTATGCGAATGTTACTATTAATTTCTTTTCCTTGTCACTTTATTCTTGCCAGGCTTAGACATATTATTGTATGGTATTTGAAACTGTTATATGCATATAGCAAAAAGTACAGGTTGACTTTCTTGTGTAAGTATTCTAGTTAACACATGTGGGCTTTCAATTGTCAGCTCTTCTAACTGTAGTCATAATCAAACTATGGCAATCAAGTGTTTTTATTTATTTTCAACTGTAGTGTTGATTTAAGATGCTGTGACTTTGTATACAGGTATATGTGAAAGCAAAGGAGTGCACAGAGCAAATCTCAGTGGAGGAATTTGCAATTAAACTTGCTACTCACTTCATAAACTTCTATCCGCAGGTATAGTTCTACCTTATCATGGTATAAAATTAGTTTTACCTAATTTTGCTCTGATCCTGGTCAAGGAATACCATACTGCAGAAGAGTTTATATTAAGTGGTTACTGATATCACAATTTTCTCTTTCTAAAAGAAATCATCTAGTGTGTCCTGGAGGTCCCGGGTTCAAATTAGCCTCCTTGCAAAAAAAACAAGGGGAAGGCTGTCTAGGTATTCCCTTCCCCAGAGCCCACAATGTGGGAGTTTCGACACTGGGTATAGTTTAAAATTTTAAAGTAAAGGTTGGGAAGCATTTACTTGTGCTCAATATATGATTTTCTGTTAAAATTATGGGCTCACAACATACAGATCACATAATATATCTCTGTTACACTAGACAGTGAGAAACTTTACAGAGTAATATGCATTACTGCCCCTTATTGTTTATACATTTGGCTTTGAAGGTTACTGCTGCAGTCGTAAAGATAGTGGAGAAACCATGGGAGCGCATATACATAGATAATGAACCACATAAACATGGTTTGTATCTACTCAGTCTAATGGCTGAGATCTTTTATAATTACTTTTCTCTGTAAAACTGATTATGTTTCATCTGGCTGGGATGTTGCTACTTTTCTAAATGGGGATGGGAGTATATTCCATAGATGACTATCAAGCTATTTACTTTTCTGAGTATATATGAGACATTGGCAGCTTTGACTAAAGAGAGTTGTTCCTACAAAGTAGTGGCTGGAAACTTTATACTTCTTGAATGACATTAAAGCATTCTCGATATGTACTAAACAAGGCCTTTTAGATCTGATACTGTTGGACCTTAAGGATATTGGTGAATTGATAATCCTATAAGGTTATTATTTTGATTTGCAGAGGTTAATTTCTTGCTTCAGCGATGATACATGGGATAATTACAATCAAAGTCCTAAACCTTTACCTGTTTTCCTTTTGAGTTCTAGACTGTTTAATTTTTTCTATTGAGTCTTAAACCTTTAAATTTAGATATGATTTTGGTCCTAAGATGGATTTGTTAATGGATTATACACTCTAGCATTAAATAGGACGTTTGGCATCCAATATGGCAGTGACGTGACCATCACGTCACATTTAGGGATAAGTAAGCTAGGTAGAGAGAGAATGGAAGGGAGAGAAAAGAAGAGAGAGAAAAAAATGAAGGGAGAGAGGCTGCCTTTGCCAGTAGAGGTTGCTCGCGAAACGGTGAGAAACGAAAAGAGGAAAGAGAAAGAGAAAGGTGAGAAAAAGAGAGAAAGATGACTGCCTTCATTGCTGGTGAAGGCAGAGCTCTGCTTCCTCCCCTTTTCCCTCTCTATACAAACCTCAACAGTTGTACAAGTAGTATGATTATCCCAATGCCTATCTTCACCTTGAAACTATTCATTGTGAATGCAGTGTGCAGTTTCAATTTACCTTGCTTTATAAGCCCATTAAGTGACAAATTACAAGCAAAAACACTTGGGACACAGGAATATTCTTTAATCACAAATGAGTACAATTCGAATGCTTTATCAACAAACCTAGAATCTAGAACACTAGAATAACAGAATTGATTGCTTCATGGGTAGGGGAAGTTTGTTCAGATATCTTCAACACCAAATCAATCTCTAAAAATACTCTGGACTTTGTAAAATGCTTTAAAAGAGAAGGATAAGCAAACACATTAGAGGAACAAGTGCAAGGACAATGCCAGACCCAGTCAAAGAACTTTAGAACTAATTCTAGGTCAAGAATTTTATCAAACATTTGATCTGAAACAACAATTTCATTCTCAAGGAGTCCAGTTTCATGGGGTTCTTCGAATTTATCATGGGCCGGAGAATTTCACTGGCATTGTTGACGAGTTTTCTGATGTAGGATTCCATTATATCGATGGGTTTTGACATTTTGTGGAGGCGTTTGATGAGAGAGGAGTTTTCGACATGGTTGAAAAAAGAGAATGGTCATTTTCTATTCTGTCATCAGAGAGTTATGTCTAATTTTGTGAAGCAACTGAAGTCCAAAAAAGGATGAAATTGTAGCAGACTCAAAACTTATTGCAAACGCCTAAGTGGTTTTTCTTTCTCCTTTCTTCAAATTATCATTTCCTTTTCAGCATCTGTAAGCATATCTTAACTTGAGTCTTCATTAGTCAATTATTCCAAAATTAATAATCTACACTGTTATTTAGGATTTTCTAACATATTTTTTTATTCCAAAAATACAAGTGGAATAAAACCATCATATTAGCTTGTGACATGAATCTGGTCTCATTTAGGCACTCGCTAGCTTTTTCTATGTTTGTCCTCAATGTGTTCATTTCTTATGCAACATGCCAGTAAACAGCTGTATCTCTTTCTCTTTCTCTTAATTTTTTAAAATTAAAGAAAAAAACATAGAAGTTACATGGAGATGATGCATTTGTCTTGACCTTTGTTAGCACCTTGGGATTGTGTAGAAGGAAAGATATCCAAAAGCTATTAAGTGATGGAAATGTCTCCAATGAAGCTCAAACTTTTATTCACCTTCGGTTGCTATGGTTCAACGGGCAGCATTATTTGTTCCCTGGAGTTGCTTTTGACATTTCTTAATATCCTCAGTGATTTCAATATTTTTCTTTGTAATGGTTTTTTTGGGTGAGATTTTCTCATTTTCTTTCACTCATCTGAAGCATAGTTGATCATTGTCAATTTCAAAGGAGCCTTTGAATATCTAATTAGAAATGAAATTTGATTATGTTACCATCTGGCATCATTCTCGCTGGCATAGTTGATGAATATTTTTGGGTTTTGAAGGGACAATAAGTTTTTGTATAATTTCTAAGCTTTTCTTAAGGAGGCTGTATTCTCTTTTTGTATAGGCCAGGAAAGCATATCAAAGTGTGGATCACAAAATTGTTTACTCATAGATGTATTTTTCTCCTTATTAAGGTTTCAAATTTGGCTCTGAGAAACATACAACAGAAGTTATGATTAAGAAATCTGGTGCTTTACAAGTTACTTCTGGAATTGAAGGGTTGACATTGCTGAAGACAACTAAGGTTGGCTCTCTCCATGTTGTTGCATCTATTTAGCACGAATCAGGTCTTTTGTACCTATATGCGTCTCACAGTCATTTGGTTAACTTGGATCTCATGAAATTCATCATATCATCAAGTACAGTTATATTGGAGATTATGGGCATAAGCTACAGCTGTCATTATGTGGCATCATGTTGCAACAGCATTTGCGATTAAATTGGAACATAAGTTTATATCTCATGAAACTTGGATGCTGGGGGGCTTATAGGGACTTGGGTCAAGTATGAACTGACTGGATATAAATACAGGATGAAGTCCAGAAAAGCTGTTCATGTTTGTGACCAGTGAAGTCTTAGCATCTGCTGTGCTGGCCATTGAAAGCTTCCTTGGTTGAAACCAGGAATCTCATCCAATTTAAATTTGTTTGTTTCTGTGATCTTTCATTTAAGAGCTTCTCTTGTGGTGAAAGAAAATGAGATGAGATCATTTGTCACAAATGCTTTTTTTTTTTTTTTTTTTTTTGAGTTTATTAAACCAGCGGCATCAAGTTCACAATTTGATGAGAAAATATGACTTCTTTACATGAGTTGTTCAATTTTGAGTCATTACGGAAGCCTTTCATGTGACTATTTCTGGCACCTCAATCTAGAAAGGAGTTATGCCTTGCAAATGCCTATTCATACATCTTTTCTACCCTCTTAAGTGCCTTTCTAGTCCGACTACATTACTATCACTAAGAGCAAAATGAGAACCTGTGGTCTAATCTTGGATACATGATATTCTTTATTGGCAATGTCCTTCCAAAGTATTTGACCGAAACTAATTTGTGTTATTTGCAGGTCTAGTTACTGCATCGCCAATGTTTATATGCTTCTTTTACTTGGTCTACAATGCATAAAACATTTATTTTTCCTATATAGAATGGTCAAATTCAAGCTTAAAGATCTGTGCATTTTGGATCTGCACAACTATTCATTCAATTTTATAATTTCCCACATGATGATTATATCTCCTTCATTTGGAAGTTGCAAATTTCAATGAACTAAGCTGATTCTGGATTTAACATGATGAATAGTCTAGGTTTGAGGGGTTCATTAGGGACAAATACACGGCATTGCCTGAGACACAAGAAAGGATGCTAGCAACAGAAGTCACAGCATCATGGAGGTATGGTTTTATCTTCTTGTATGTTTGAGGGACTGGGCTTTCTGCTTTGGTTCCCCCCCCCCCCCGGGGGGATTATTGTGATAAATTTTTCCTTATACTGATTAGTGAACATTTTTTTCTATTTGTTGCAGTTACCCATTTGAATTTCTTGGTAATGTTCCATCAAGTCCTAACTACTTTACCGAGAGGTACATAGATGTGAAAAAGGTGTTGGTTGAAACATTCTTTGGTTCTCCAAAGGAGGGAGTTTACAGTGCATCTGTCCAGAGCACCCTTTATCAGATGGCAAAAGCTGTTCTCAGCAGGTCTCTCTCTCTCTCTCTCCAAATCAATTTGAGATATGTTATGGGAAGGCTGATTCTCATTTTTCCACTTCTTTGGGTTGTTCAGGTTCCACGATGTGTCATCAATCAAACTTCAAATGCCTAATATCCATTTCTTACCTGTTAATATGACAAACAAGGATAAAGCAACCATGGTGAAGGTATGTTCACTCTTCCATCAACTTGTTAGAAAACCGAGGAAAAAAAATGGGCCAAAAATGCTATTTCTCATGGCAAAAAATACATTGACATTCTCATGGTTGACGTGTCTAATTCTGATTGGTTCTGACAATAATTTATGAACTCTATTTTTTATGTTTATATAACAACTAATGAAACTTGCTACATCATAAAATAAATGGGTCACTTTAGTCATGATAAATATTTTATCTTATTTTCTGAGAATGCAAAAATCATTGAGATATATATGGGAAAAGAAAAAGGGATAAATGGTTAGTTTGGGTCAGTTTGGGCCACATTGATGAGTCTACTATCTGGTTGTCAGTTTGAACTTTGTGGGTAGGCATCAATTATGATTGTTGTGGGTGATGTGGATTTTTTTTTTCCCTTCTTTTTGGGTGTGGAGAAGGTGGGGGAATATGGGGGCTATTGCTCAAGTAGAGAGTGAAACAGATGTTCTGATTTCAATTTGATTATGTGATGAGTGGGGTGTAGGCCACTAAACTCTCAAAGAATTTCAATTGCTTTGCAGTTTGACAATGATGTATACTTGCCAACGGATGAGCCCCATGGATCAATTGAGGCTAGCTTAAGCCGCTTTCAGTCAAGGATGTAAAGCTTGTGATGTTTCCTCTAACAATAAGCCTTCTCTAATCTTTTCTTGCTGCTAGTAAAATGGTAAAATAATCAGCTAGAATTTGATTAGAGTCTTGTTTTCAGTGTTATATTGTGTGAAGAAAGGATGGTTGAGAGCACTGGGTCACAGTTGTGACCGGATGTTTTAGTCTAATCCAAACTTTATTGGAATATTGCTATCATGTTATATCAATACACACACACACACACCCCCACCCACCCCCCCCCACATGTGCACACACACATGCGCGTGCGTGCTTGCGCGCATGTGAGAGAGAGAAGATGGTAAGATCGAGCCTAACATCACTCTTTGTTCAGGCAATGAAATATATCTAGTGTTCATTAGGGTTTTGGGGTATCTGCTCTTTTCTAAGGGCAGATGTATTTGCGGAAATAGTTTCCTGCAGTATTATTCTCCATTCTCTGCCTTGTGCCTCCACTTTTGTATACTGGATTTTTGGTGTTATTTGTGTTGGTTGCTATCATTGGGTTCCACATAGAAGACGATATCATCGAACATATATATATTTGCTAGGGTTGTGGTATTGACTTCAATATAGTCGGGAGTGTGGAGGATGGCATAAATAGTTGTGACTAACAGCTGAAGCCATTGATGTATTTAGGTTCACAATCGAAGCTGCCATGCGAGACGCACACCCAAGTGAAATGCGACATTAACTTGGGGGATCATTCATTTGCAAAACGAATTCAAATAATAAAATGCTTAAATGTTGATTAAAGAAAATCATGTATGAAGGTCCCAAACACCTCATCCGAGGCCTTGAAGGTGTTGAGTTGCTAGAAACTATGATCCATCACAAACATAGATGGATATACTTATATACTGAAATTAGTCCCATATATTTCTCTTGTTGAGTATGACATCAACATATCCGGCAATACTTATTCGGTCGGAGAGGGTTTTAGTTTATTCTTATTATAGGTAAACCTGAAGACAAATTTGTTTCCTAATCTGGGTGGGTCTTCACATTCCTCCCTCGTGCTTCCTTTCCTTAGTTTTTCCTGCTCATATGAGAAATAAATTATAATATGTATTAGCTTTCTATTATATTATTTTTCTTACTTTTTTCACGTCTTTCTATTTAAATTCTGTTTTACTTTTTAAGTTTTCTCCCCAATAGCTCATTTTCTTTCTTGATCATATTCCTAGTGGTTTCGTTATATTTAAACTCTGAAAATCAATTTCGTTGGTTTAGTAGAAAGAGCATTAAAATCTCATACCAAATACTCGGGTTCGAGTCTTGGGAGTGGTAAAAAATGATATTGGAAGAGCTCCCAAAATCCGATAGTGACTTGGTCTAGATTAGTTGAAGTGAAACTTTGGATACGAGACAAAAAAAAAAAAAAAGCGCTCTGAAAAAGGAGAAAAGGATTAGCCTTTGAGAAAATGATAATGTTGAAGTTCCCAGTTATCCAAAATCCTTGTTAATTATATGGATCTCATATATTTTTAATCCACTTCCTTCATATGTGATGTAAATTCACCACGTAGCGATCTCATAATAAAAAAGTTTATTCATAAAATATTTTTGAAATATATAGATGTAGAAAGAGCCTAGCTACCAATTAACTCATTATGTAACATAATTAAATCCAGCCCACAGTAATTTGAGACACTACTCCACCCTGAGCTTTACGGAGAAACTGGAATTTTTTTTTTTAATGGCGTAAGTGGAGTTTTACCACATATCGGTATCTAAACTTTGCTCGACCAATCCTGCTTGAGCACGGGAGGGGCTCATTTTAGGGGCACCTCACCCTCTATCTCTGTTACTTCTGTCAAGTAACTTGGTAAAATCTCTACTTCTGTGTCTAAACCTTTGAATATCCGGTCTCTATCCTTCGCATCTCTTGAACCCCCAACCCTTTAGCTAAGTGATTATATGAATTGTCATCGGCGTGTGTAAATGTATGAAAGAAAAATGTACAAAAATCTAAAACTTTTATTTTAACTATATCTTTTCAAAAAATATGGACAAAATCTCCTAGCTAATCAGGTCATTCAGAGCATCACAAGAACCTAATAGAAACAAACGAGACACTTCAATAACACCAGCAACAAAAGGTTCATTTGGAAAAATTGAGGTCAGAATGAATTGAATTTATGTAAAATTATTTTAACTAATAATTTTATTTCTTTGTAATGTTTTTAATTTTTCCCTCTGTGCTATTGGACAGATGGCCGGCCACTCCTTAGTTGAAGAAAACAAAGACCAGATTCAATGGCTTAGCAAATAAAGACAAAAATAAAATAAAAAAGACGAGTACAGGAAGTGCATCAAATAACAATGGAAAACAAGAGTTAGGAAAGAAAGAATTGAGCTCCGCTGCTGGACTTTTACAATGCAAAAGCTTCTTAGATTTGGTCCACCAAACCTCAAGAACTTCAATTTTGGAACACCAGAATTGCATCTTTACCTTCTTCACCAATCATATGGCTAATTCTGCGACAATACTCGAAACTTTTTTGATCATAAACTTTGGGAATAGAGGTCCACCTTCAAAGCAATAGAACTGATGATTGGGCCGGGCTGAGCTCCAACCTGACCCATTCTAAGGTTGGGCCGAGCTCAGGCCCATAAGGCTCGCTTGCCAGCCCTAAGCAGGGAAGATTCTCCAATGTCAACTATTGTAGTCTTGCAAAAGTTTCCTTGGCAAGCCATAACAAAGCCCTTTAGAGTCTTCCTCCCCTGATGATATGATCGCCGGCTGCATTTCCTTGGAATACTCATTTCATGTCGTCCGAAAATATCATATATTTTGAAAATATTTAAATTTCTTTTATTTTTATAATTTTATATATGTAAAATTTTCTACATAAAATCGAATTAATTTATTGTAATATTTCATTTATAATAATGGATCATTATTGTTTTCATATTTTTATATTATTTCTATATTTTTAATATGATATCATAATCATATTTAAATTATATTCAATATGGTGTTTGAAATATATTCAAATCTCTTCATCAACAAGCACAGCCGATCCTCCTTCGATATGGTGCAATAATAGTACTAATTTGAATTTGAAATAATAATGATGATGATGATACATTTTAGCCATAAGCACCTCCACCAAATTCCCAAATGCCTCCACTACATTTGAACCTCTTTTTGAATCACAATATTTCTTTTACTTTCTCAATGTTTTTTTTTTTTTGTTAAGTACATAATTGTGTATAAAAATTTGTGTTAATATATTGTAGATTTTTGAAATTAAGAAAAATTCCTTTTTTTCAAGAATCCTATTGTGAGTGAAAGCGACTTTTGAAATTAAGAAGAATTTGAATTTTTTCAAAGGAAAATATTGTGGATCAAATCACTAATTCCTTCTTCACTGAAAGCTTTCTATTTCTTCTCTCTTTTTTATTAATTTTTTTCTTTATTTTTTTTAATGTGACCGATTTCTCTTCTTTTGCAATCAGTTTCGCTACAGCATCTGCTACTCTAGCTAATTTTCCCTGCTTTCCAAGTGTGATTTTTATATTATTAATGGCCTTCTTTTCTTTTTTCTTTTTTTTTTTTCTCTCTTTCTTTCTTAATTCTGAAACATTAAAATTTCTTCTTAATTTCAACTTTAAACCCAAGTAATTCAAACGCTTGCCCTTGGAATCGATAATAGGTTAGTGCAACAAATTTAATTAAAAATAACATTTCTTTTTTGTATAAACCACTGTTATTTGATAATTACATTAAATTCGATTAAAATCTATTTGATTTAGGTTTGATTTTAAAGGGTAAAACTCTTTCGGCGTCTATTTTATCTATTCATAAAATTTAAAATACCATAAAATATTTGTGGCTTGAAAGTTGTAACTTTTAATATACTTATTTCATTCAAATGCAGTATTCTTGCAACTTCGAACCAAATATATGTAAATTGCAAATTTCAATCAAAGTGGACAACACTTTCCCTTTGGGAATGACAATAGGATGTAGCAACCAATTTAATTAAACATACTGTATCATATAACATGTATAGAGCCAATGCTCGCCTGACACCATTTCCCCTTCGGAGATCGAATCTCCCCTATGTGATACTCCCCCATTTCTCTATATCCTCCATCAGCAGAGTCTCCACTTCTCCAATCGCAACCTGCAAACCATTACTCACCAAAGCTCTCTCCAATCAAAGCCGTGGAAAGGCAAAATGTCTATGATAGTTTCGAATCTCTTAAAACCTAAATCTTAGTTGTCATTGGTCCCATGGGTATCTGCTCATAATTTCTTCATTTTTTGAGCATACATTATTAAAGGGCAGGCTAGTTTAAGAATTTTGGCATATTTTGAGGTTGTCGATTGTTTGAAATTTACTGTCAATGGAAGTCTATAACCTCACTTTCATCCTCAGAAATATCAAAGCAGAGCTATGTGATGGCATAAAAAAATGTTCAAGTGACCATATCTCAAAACTCTTCTGTGGATTTCAGAAAATTTCTCCATTGGGATTTGCCCAATACTTTTCCAAAGCTTACAAAAGTTGGAGCATTTGAATACAAAGTCTTGTAGAGATTTTAATTAAGAAATTAGTACTAATCCAGATCACAATTTGACGCCGAAATCATTGATAAAGGTAGAATAGACACCTCTCTGAGGATAAAACTGACACGTGAAAACTAACATGAGTTGGCTCAACTGGACGTGGGTTGAGTAACCTTAAGAATGACCGAGATTCGACTCCTACTAAGAGTATCGGACTCTCATGTGTATGGAGCATTCCCCGTTGAGAGACCCGCCTTCCGAAAGGAGCCATTACAACGATTGATCCGGATTAGTCGTGACAAAATCTCGGATACCAAACGATATCCAAAACAAGATACCAAAAAAAAAAAAGACCGATGTGAAAGAGCTTGGGGGAGAAAAACGAAGGAAGTCAAGTGAAGTTTGGTGACCAAAGATTCAAGTGGTGGCTGAGGGGCGACGGTGGTGACGGTGGAGATTTTCTAATTAAAGTTCTGTAATTAATTTTTTTGGATTAAAATGTATTGAATAATATTATTCTTTATATTTTATAAATAGTCAACCGTTAATGCAAATAGACAGAGAGATCATTTTTTGAGTTCAAAGTTAATTATTAAAATTGCAAAATTTTGAAATCTACGGCAATTGAATTAAAAGGAAATTTCCATTTTTATTAATAAAATTTACAAAATGAGAAATTTTCATTTTATTATATGTTTTCTTCTCCATTGTAGAAAAAACTAGATATAAGACCGGTAAATTTTGGAGGTACAAACCATCTTGGTGGCCCCCATCTGTGCTAAAGAAACATTAAACATTCATTTTCATCTCTTCACATTATGCATTACTTCATTTAAGCTCCAAGTAGAACCATTAAGATAAATCTGAAAAAAAAAAAAAACTACATGAAGATTCAGTGATACATAAGCCATAGGGTGAAAAATATGTTCTCAAGTGACAAAAGAAATCTGTCCCCATCAAACTACAAAGGTTCCTTTTGAAATCATTTCAACGAAATGCAGATAATTAACACTTTGTACCCTGCAAAACCATATGCCATAGAGGCTCAAGAATGCAGACCAAGCTTGTGCTGTAGATTTTGAGTTCACACATTGGGTTTGCTCGGTGTGCTTGCTGGGTGCAAATTCCAATAGATTAAATGGTACACAACCAAAATGGTAGCATCGGAAATTCTTATTGTTAAAGGACGTACCCAGTGCCAAAACCCCCCACATTGTAGGCTCTGGGGAAGGGAATACTTAGGCAGCTTTCCTCTTGCTATTTTTTGCAAACCCCGTACCTCCAGAACACAATGGAAAGACTCCACCGTTGCGCGATGTCCGCCCTTCGGAAATTTTTATTGTTATTAAAAAAAAATTATGAAGATATTATCACATCATCCCATCCAAAAATGTTCCGTTACTTACAAAAGTTTTGCATATCTACTGAGCATGTTGAGAATGAAAGATTACAAATGTTACACAATAAAGTAGACAGGCAAACCAATCATTTCCAACAAGAGTATAGCAGCTGATGTTAATGTTCTTGAAAAAAAACTGGCTTAGTTCTCTTCCAAGATCCCTAATGCATCGCAACCAATCAACATTTGAACATACTACTTACTGAAGGTATGGGCTGAAAACTGTCAAAACTTCCTCATAGACAGGCTTCTTGAAGTCCACAGCCTGAACAGGAAATGAGCCAAAAAAAGTTAAAAAGAGTGAAACTAGTCATATAATAAGGCCACCGCAATGCTGCTTGCTGAATTTTGAGAGGCAAAGAACAAAATAAAGAATACATACGAGCTGCACTACTTTTTCTGGTGACATCCAAGACCACTCCCCAAACTTGGCCTTTTCAGTTCCGTCTCCTAAAAGGTTAACCTCTTCCTCCTTTCCAGTGAATCCAAGAAGAAACCTGTTCCCTCATGTATTGCATGTTAACTCAAGAAAAAGAGATCATATGTACATCTTTAGGCATGACTAGGCAAAATCCAGGCATGGTTGGGGGGAAATATAAACAGGAGCAATTTTCTCTTTTCCTTGAGAACCAAGGATTAAATAATGCAGCACCAACCTTTCCCATTTCGGGCTAGCACATTTTCAGGCCAGCTAATGAACTATCATGTGCGTGTTGTGGTTGGCAATTGAAGTCAGCTACATAGGGAGCATTCGAATGTGAATTATGACAAAAAAACTTCAATGGGAGAAGATGCATTCTATGCAAGTCTGAATTTCAATTATTTAACTCAGAATCCAAAAGGAACTTCCATATACCACTTCGTCATCCTTTACTTCAAAAGTAATTGACAAAATGTGTTACATTCCGACAGGACTCCACTGGTTCAAAATATAAGCATGAAACTGGCGCATATGTGACTACAATTGCCTGAAATTTTAGGGTGCAGCTGAATGAAAAATAAGAGGTCCAAATCCAGGTGTCCTGCATTGCATTGGTACTAAAATTTTGTTTGTTTTCATGTGTCTAGATGTGGACAAAGACAATTAAGCACATGGAAGACCCAAAATGCGAGGGGACACTCAACCTGTACAATACTGAAATGTTAATAGGTTCTTGTTTCAAGTGATAGTGTAGTAAGGAAGGTCAATAATAAATATATCATAATAGAGAGAGAATAATAAATAAACATAGATCAGAACAGAAGTCTCATCCTATGCCTGCTGGAGATCTCGGGACAGTTGGAGGCAAGCTCAAAACATCTGACTTTAAGAACAAATATATTCAGCCAACAAAAGAAAAAAGAAAAAGGCATTTTCCCTTTTTTCTCTTTTCTTTTGCAAGATGAGGGAAGCAACTATTTTGAGTAAACAATGAGAAGTGGGGTGAAGATGTCTCATGGTGATTGCAGTCAGGCGTCACCAGATTACAAGAAAAATTATTCAAGAACTGTCTACTAAAACACCTCCACAATCACTACTCTAGAAGATTGGTACAGCTTTGAATGGAAATTTGATATGCATGACGCATTCATAGGAAAGAAATATTTTAGGAGAACATTTAGGAATTAATAGGCATTCATAGGAAGGAAAGATTCTAGGATACTTAGGAGTTAACAGTTATCTCTTTAGAATAGTAAGTTTCTTATTTTTGAAATCCTATTCTAATGCAAAACCTATTTTCCCTTATTTAATGGGTAAGATGAATAAGAAAAAAGTCTAATTCCCCTAAAAGAACTAAGATAGTAAACTTGTGAGGGAACTGGTTTCCAGCCTGCAATCATAGGATCTAAGGGAGGGAAAAACTCTAGCAAGGGAAGAGAGGATTTCCTTACAAAGTATCCCATGACTAGATCCTGCACTAGGGCCTATATCAAAATTCTACTTAGTAAATCCTAAGTTAAGCTACCAACATGGATCACTTGGCAGAATTTTTTGCATCTGAAAAAATGAAATCCTGATTTCCTTCAATATAAAATGTGTGCTCACCATTTCTGCGCTTGACCTTTCCAGTCTGATCCCCACTGGCGTTTTAGCTTCTCCCTTACTTCTGGAGGAAAATTGTATGTCAGCCAATAAGGTACCTGAATGAAGAACCAAGCAAGTACCATTTAGTAAACTATCTTTTATTAAGACACTTCATTATTTTGTGCAAATACTACTGACTTAGGTCTCATCTAAATATGATTATAGGACTGTACCCCTTGCAGAAGACATAAGCAGAGAAGCTCAACAGTAGTTTAGTGCTCAAAAGAGAAGTCTGCAATTTTCGTATACAAGCTTCAAAGACGGGGCAGCCTTCTTGTCCTAGATTAATTGATGAAAAATAATAGTAAATAAACAGGAAAAAAAAACCCCGAAAAAAAGGGAGAATAAATGATGCATCATGTTGAGACTGAAAGCAAACTCCAAATAGTTAACTGTTTTGTTCTTATTTCTAGTTACCGTAGATCCCGACTAGAGGTAGAGCTAGAATTATTCTCCCCTCCCCCCCCCCCCCCCGCGCCCAAAAAAAAAACAAAAGAAGGGATGCCTAAATATGCAATAGGTCAATCTATACTCAAGATTAATTATATCATATAGGGTGTGGATGCAAAGAGTATCTTAGACATGTTAATCCTGGGTAGACGTATATGTACACAACCTTCCTCTTGCATTTTTTTGCAAAGAGACTATTTTCACGCCTCGAACCCGTGACCTCAAGGTCACAAAGGAGCAATTCAACCATTACACCACGATTTAAACCAGAAAATAATTCCCTCTGAACTCTCTTTAATGCATCCTGCTCGAAATTCCACCACTAAAGTATGTAAGGATAGACAGAAATGATGGCAGAACTAGAACTCAAGTTCCACAATAACAGTAACAGAAAACACAAGTACACCATCTTCTTCGCCTTTCATAAATCCTTTCCTCTCTACAAACTTATCCAAAAAGTCCCAGCAAACTCGATTCTTTACTTTTGAAAATCTAAATTGACAATGCTCCCCTCCCCAAAAGCCGACCCCAGGGCCCTTTTTCCTTCTCCTTGAGCCTTACACCATGTTGTTGTCTCATCCTTGGAACCACATCTGATCTGTCTACCTCCAAGGGGTGAACTCTTATTAAAAAAATTAGTAATCATCCAACAAACCAGGGAACTAGAAAGAGCGTTGGCTAGAATTCTCTCAACACATATGTTCAAGCTAATCAGCATAAAATCTTTCACTTTTGCGTGACAAGCCCTTTGTAAGGGAAAAGATTGACAAAGTATAATCCATGTTTTGACCAATTATTGCATTGGCATACAACTTCTAGAACTCCTTCAAAGAATTAGAAAGCAAAGGCACAATTTAAATATGATGGAACTGATGGTAGAAGTCTGTCACGACCTCACTCTGGGCCTCAGCCCAAGATGAGGCAGGCTGGCTGGCCTACTCACACCTGACATTGGGCCGGTCCCAGGAAATGGCGGCGTGAGACTCAAATACTTAGCAATTAGAGCAAACAAGAACAACTTCATGGGCAAGCCACTTGAGGGTTCAAGTTGTTTTGCAGGGAACAGGCTTAGATCTCACTTCAAAATTTCATACATCAACAAAGCCAATCCAAACCAATAATCATCTATCTCTAGTTATTCTCCTCAGTGTGAAGACTTATAGAAGCAAGCATTCTCCTTAGTAATTTATAGAAGCAAGTATTCTCCTTAGTAATCACATCAAAAATTTTTAATGATATCATGCTATTTCAAATCAATTAGATTTTTGTCCTCCACTAACAATCTTATAAAAGAAGCTACTTTGCCTCTTCTTTCCAATGTAAAAGTGTCTTTTCTACCCAAATAATTACTCTTTGACCAAGATCTCCTTTAAATGAATTTGAAGCACTTCTTTCTCTCCAAAAGATCTAAGCCTCCCAGCTCCCAAAGGCCTAGATGCCATCCTGTGCAAAGCACTTTCCTATCTAGACCTCCTCTACTTTATCATTCCCAAAACTTCTATTTTCCAATTCTTCAGAACTAAGTATAAAATTTTCAATCTCCTCATCGTTTTAAAGCCTTCCCAACCTTCACCTGAATTACTACTCTTGATTAACTAAACCATAGGACAGATGGTGGTATAGCCACATGGTTCCAAAGGAATGGGTTGGCCACATGGTTCAATCCTGAAAATATTAGACCCACTTAACCTGGTTGGAGTTTAGGAGAAGAAGAAAATGGTAGACAGATCAATATAGAACTTCTGAACCAATATGAACAAATAATTCTCCCATTCCATAAAATACAAAAAATTTAATACAAATTCTGGTTCACAAGTTATTTGCAATGGAATCATATAAATACCTAGTAAACCCAAAATTTGAAGTATCAAACCTTCTTTGCCAACAATGACACTAGATCAACACCATTTCCCATGGAAAATTTAGTAGAACTAAAATCATCAACAAGACACAACTAGGAGAACAAGGACCATATGTCCAATAAGATTGCTTCAAAAATGCCTCTCTGCATAGGACCATAAAATCAAGTCAATCAACCATATCCATGACTAAAGATGTCAATGGAACGACATTAAGTGATCTACTTCCCCAACCTGTTTGGGGCGGGGCAATGGAGGTTGCAAATAGGGTAGCCCAACCCCCTATCTATATTTATAAAGATTAAAATATATAGAAGTTACCTCTATGCCTGGACACGAGTATTGTGTGAGCATCTTTATTCTATTGTTTATATTAGTTGGGGCCGCCTCAAACTGACCAAACAATGAACATTGGGCTTGGAGTGACTTGTGAGTTTGTACAGTAAGGAAGAGGGTCCTTGAGGTCATACTCTAGTCATCTTCTGGCTAGTTTGTACGGAGTAAAATAGGAGTATTTTTGAAAAGGTTGAAAAATGCTTAGTTTGGTAGATGGGTTTATAGATGTTCTTTGTTTTTGGGTATCAGCTAATTTTTTTTTTCCTCGACTGAGGAGACGGCTAATTTTGTTGATTCATACATGCTTATTTTTTATTTTTCCACCTTCTCAGTGCTTTTTGTTCTGAATTACATCTTTCTTATCAAAAAAGAATATCTGATGTCCCATTAGGTTAAGAGGCACTCTCTAACGACCAAAGCTTTCACAATGCTCACTTTATGCCCGGAATCCTCTCCAAAGGTGGGTATATAATATCATATCAAGCATGGATGACAATCTACTCGAGTTCAGCTCTACTGATCCACATTGCAATGCTCTAGTCCAGGAGCAAATAGTCATGCATGACTATCCAAAACCTTCTCATGAATATCCAATGCAAATCAAATAATTTATCTTTAAAAGGCGTAGGAAAGGAGTCGGAATCAGGATCTTGTACAATATCCTTTGTAAACATAACAAGTGCCAAAAGATTTCATCTTAAATACCTCTTATGAGTTCATCGTCAATGGTAACATATACATGGCTCAAAGCGGATATTTGATGAACAACTAACGTAATTATAAATTATGTTGATTTGTCTTCTCTTCTTAAAATACATAATTAATGAAAAATCTGAAATCCATGAAAATAGAGAAAAACTTTCATCGTGTTTTCCTTTCATTAGTCCCATATTACATAATGCTAAAATCCAAAACCAGTTGCATGGCCCAAAAATATAATATCTGGTTCGGGGTCCAAGAATTCCAACACTTCCTAACTTCTATTAAAAATCAAAATTACTCCTAAGAATGGGTGCTTCACTGACCAAGGACATTGATTTTCTCCTCTAACATTTTTTAAAACCAAAAACAGTACGAAGGAATTACTGATGTCATGAAAAGATTAGAAGAAAAAAGGTTAAATCTATGACACATACCTGAGCAAGAACTTCTGCAGATGTAACCCCTGTCTCTTCCCTCAATTCTTGGATTGCTGCATTTTTTGGATCTTCACCTTCATCAATACCACCCTGCTTAAAAATGTAAATTATCTCAAATTACCTGTGCCACAAAAATGGGTTTTCTAAAAAGAAGTAAATGCTCTATGTGAACCAAATTGTTTATAACTGTAAATTTCACATGGAAAAATGGCGATCCAGAATAACAAGTTTAGATCTGGCCTATCATGAAATTATTTGGTCTATGTTGCATTTACCTAACATTTGTTCTCTCCTCCACTTTATGATTCAATGGCTAAAATATCAAACCCGAAGAGTTCACCAAACAAATCATACCCAGGTAACCTCTAGTTAAACAAAATATGCCCCAAACCAAAAGTATACACATGAACAGAAATTATATGCACTTGGAAAATTTCATAATATAAGCAAGCGATGCTTTTAGGACCAAAAAAGTCAATAAACAAGTGGCATACCAGGGTCCTTGATAAAAGATAGCTAAAACGTTATCACATGATTTTCCATGAACAAAAAATCGTACCACATAGGATTGACCGTTCTGATCCAAATAGAATTACTCATTAGACAAATTTATGAAGGACTCCGGGTAAAGCCTAAGAACCAATAGTAACATTTCAAGGAAGAAAACTAAGAGGATTCAAGGACCCATTTTTTCTTCTGTTCAATAAATGCGGAAAAATTAATTATTTTCAATATTCTAACATTTCCAATCACCCAAACACAAAATTCATTCCACAAAGTGACCATATAGAAGTTTCCCTAAATTTCAAAATTACCTGAGGCATTTGCCACGCAGTGGGAATATCAAGTCTCGACGCAGCAAAAATCTGCATATATATCCAATTTCAAACACACAAATAAAAATTCACAGAGAGAGAGAGAGTGACCTTTTTGGAAGGATTGATTAGGCAAATGCCAACATTTCTTCTGTAACCCTCGGGAGGAGCTTCCTTAGATGAAGAATGCAAAGCTGAGAGAGGGTTCGAACGCAGGAGTGGCAGGATCGTAAATTTGAAGGGTCTAGGAGGGCAATAGTGAGAAGGTAACGAAGGCTTCCCGAGAAGCTGCAGAGTGTAACAAGTCTTATGGAAATCAAAGATAACGAATCGGCTCATAGCCATCAACGCAGGCAGGAGTTCCCGTCCGCTTCTGAATATTTCAATCTTTCGAATAGCCAAAATTAAAAATTGTAATAAAAAAATGACCAAGATATTTTAAAATATTCAAAAAAATTCCAAAATTTTTTAATATTTTAAAACTTTCAAATTAATATTTTGTGTATATATTAGTATAAAGTTTGTAATTATAAAAAATATTACTAAGTACAAAAACTCTTGGCGGCAGGCTTCATTAAAGAAGTAAAGTACCCTGAATGGTTGACAAACGTGGTTATGGTAAAGAAAGCTAACGATATATAGAGGATGTGTATCGACTTTACCGATCTTAACAAAGCCTACCCGAAAGACTATTATGCGCTCCCTAATATCAATACACTCATGGATAACACCTTAAATTATCATAATTTTAGTTTTATGGATGCCTATTTTGACTATAACTAGATCCAAATTGCCCCTAGAAAATGAAAAAGGATAAGTTTCATTACGATGTTTGGCACTTATTGTTACAAGATCATACTCGTTGACCTAAAAAATGCGGGAGCCACTTTTCATAAATTAGTAAACAAAGTTTTTAGTAAGTAGATTGGCAGAAATGTAGAAGTTTATATGGACGACATCCTCGTTAAGAGCACCAGTCTAAAGGGTCACATAATAGACCTAGAAGAAAAACCTTCAAACTAATACTCTAGGGTTTTGAAGGTTTTTCTTCTAGGTCTATTATGTGACCCTTTAGACTGGTGCTCTTAACGAGGATGTCGTCCATATAAACTTCTATATTTCTGCCAATCTACTTACTAAAAACTTTGTTTACTAATTTATGAAAAGTGGCTCCCGCATTTTTTAGGTCAACGAGTATGATCTTGTAACAATAAGTGCCAAACTTCGTAATGAAACTTATCCTTTTTCATTTTCTAGGGGCTATTTGGATCTGGTTATAGTCAAAATAGACATCCATAAAACTAAAAATATGATAATTTGAGGTGTTATCCATGAGTGTATTGATATTAGGGAGCGCATAATAGTCTTTCGGGTAGGCTTTGTTAAGATCGGTAAATTCGATACACATCCTCTATATATCGTTAGCTTTCTTTACCATAACCACGTTTGTCAACCATTCAGGGTACTTTACTTCTTTAATGAAGCCTGCCGCCAAGAGTTTTTGTACTTCCTCTTGGATTGCAAGTTGCTGCTCTAGAGCAAATACCCTTTTTTTCTACTTCATAGGTTCGACTCGAGTCGATGATTAATCTATGAATTATTATGAAGGGATGAATCCCTAACATATTTTCAGGTGACCACGTAAAAACCTTTGAGTGACGATGGAGACACGCGATGATGGCCTCGTGTAGAGGCGGCGATAGTTTGGCCCCAATTTTGACAGTTTGTCCAGGTTCTCCATTGAGTGAAATCTCGTTCACCTCCTTGGCGAGTTGAGGTCTATGCGCTGAAGCAGGGTCATCCTTGAAATCAGCCATTTCTATCGAGAGGCCTTCTTGGTTTTTCTCAAGTGGGGGTAGTTGAGGTATAGGGTCAATTGATAGTTGCAACGCCTTGCACCATTTAGAATTTAATCTTTTATGTGCTTGATGATGGGTAAAGCCTCTAGGCAATTTAGGCTGGGTTGGCCAAGAATAATATTGTAGTGAGAAAAGGACTTGATTACATTGAATGTAATTGTAACGGAGTTGTGATTTGGAGGAGTTCCTAAAGTGACAGGAAGTGTTATGGTACCTTATGGATACAATGATTCTCCAAAAGGTCCCCTTATTGGAACCATTTGGAGCTGTAGATCCGTAGGGGCAAAGCCCATCTGTCGAAAAGCCTTCCAATAAAGGATGTCATAGTCTAAACTCTGGTCGATCATAACTCTTTTGACTGTATACGAACCTATTTCTATCGTAATAACAAGAGGACCATTGTGATCTGGCGAAGTTCTAATTAAATCATTGTCGTCGAAGCCAATGGATGGCCTCCTCTTTTTTTGTGACATAATGACAATGGTGTTGGAAACCTAGATGGGGAGCGGGTTTCCTCTTAGTTTGTATTTTTACAGACGACGCCAATCTAATGGAGGTATGTTTTCTCCACAAATACCTGCCTTGTCTACCTGTGTGGGAGTCACTGGAGCGAAGGATGATCCGAAGCTTATAACCTGTAAAAAGTTGCCGAAGAATGCTCCGACAAAAAAGATTCTCGTGTTAAAGTCAGAAAGAGCGAGTTTTGAATATAGTAAATAGACAATAAAGAATCTTTGTTCTAGTATAGCAGTGTGTGCTTTGTAGGCATTAATTTCCTAAGAACTTACCTGTGTGGCGACTGACACTCCATTTATATATCTGTCTTTCATGGAAGGTGTTCTAGGGTTTCAGGAGTCTCCTAAGTCTAGTTTCCTTGTGGAGAGATTGATAAGAATCCCTAAGATTATGAGAACTTTTGTTTGACATCTCTTGGGGATGCGCCACTTCAGTGGTTTGGGAAAGTCTGTAAACATGGGACTTCCTTCTTTAATTGGTATGTCTGTTACGGCAAATTTCTTTATCAGAGGGACCGCTTAGAGAGGAGGAAGATCTTTATTCTCGTAAGGGAAGTTTGAGTTTATTTGAAAATTCGTTTTCTTTATGAATTAATCCTGAGTCATATTTATCTCATTAGTGGTTTGGACCTAGGTTTTAAGGTCAACCCACCAAAGTGTGGAGTGATCGAGGAGTTGAGGTGCCGAGGAAAGAGATGGCCGAGAAGCTATAAGTGGTCTTAAGTAAATGCCCCAGGTTGTGGAGACCCAAAGGGTGAAACTCTGATTTGATTGGTTATGGGCCATGTAATGGGCTCATAGCCAGGTATCATCATCTTTATATAAATTAGTAAATGTCAATTTATGTGGGATATTTTGTATTACAAATTGCACTTGTTAATTAGGGTTTACATTAGGATAGAAAAGATGCAATTTGTATTTATGGTAAAAAGATATGATTTTATCTAAAATATTTAAAAATTAGTATTTTATTTGTGTGATCAAGTATGTTTATGGGAAGATCCAGTTTGAATCTTGGCCTTACTTAAAATTTGTGATTTCGCCTTTGGTAGACCCTAAGCTTGCATTGGAGTGATCACTTTAAGGTCATCCCCATCAAACCAATAGTCTCATATCCCTTACTCCTTGCAGGCTAACATGCTTCCTGATTTTACTTCAAAGGAGGCAAGGCGTCCCCCTAATTGAGTGGTGGCTTGTGAGATGAGCTTGCCTAATATACTCAAACATATTTTTTAAACTATTTTTTGCCCTAAATAGAAAATAAAAATATGAATTTTAATGAACATTCAAGTTATCTAAATTTGTTCAACAACTTAAGTATAAAGTTTTAACTAAAAAATTTAAATTAAATAATTTATTATTTTTTAGTATAGGAATATATAATTAAATAAAATTGAATTATAAAAAGAAAGAAAAGCAAAAATGAAAAAATTTTATTGTATAATTTGTTCCTCACACTAAATAATTCACTATGGTGAAATAATGTAGTAGTTTTACTTTCCCTTGGACCAAAACCTTCCTTGCAACTCCGTTCGACCCGCTCATGAAAAATTTCAAGAACGGCCAAAAAATTAAAAAAAAAAAGAAAAGAAAATTCTGTCTGACAGACTCCAGCTAATCAGGCAACTGCCACGGACAGCACACTTCCAACAACTAATTGTTTGAACCCGGTCCCAGCCCCTGACCAGCCAACTCGCTCTCATCGCGCGATGCTCTTCCGAGTCCAAAACCTCCACCACCGCGCGTATGCTCTCTGACTATTCCGAGTCCAAAACCTCGTCTTCCCTTCTCCCTTCCAGAAAGCATGATCCAACAACAATTAGAGTAAACATATTTGCTGCAAAATTGGAGGGAGAGAGAGAGAGAGATGGGGGTGGAAACACTGAGATCAAGAGCATTAATGATGAGAGAATCAGTAGAGAAAAGCCAAAGCATCACTGACAACATGGCCTCGATTCTCGGCTCCTTCGATCAACGTCTCTCTGTTCTCGAAACTGCCATGCGCCCTACTCAGGTCCTCTCTCTCTCTCTCTTTCTCCCCTTCTCTTCTCCTTCCCTTTCATTCATTTTCTTTGTCTGTTTTGATTTGATTTCATTTGATTCTAGATTCGGACTCACGCCATTCGTAGAGCTCACGAGAACATTGACAGGACTTTGAAGGCTGCCGAAGTCATTTTGGCTCAATTCGATCTCTCTCGTCAGGTCTCTTTACTTGCTATTCTTCCAATTTTTTTTTGTGAATTTGGACTCAGCTGAATTTTACAACTGATCATCTGGAAAAACTGGCAAATTAGGTCATATTTACTGCAACTGTAAGAGACTCAATTTTAGGTGTCTTAAGATAGAGTAAATGCCTAATTCTATGACTTGTACAAGGTTCTAATAATAGAGTCGCGATTGAATTTTAGTAGAACTGTTTAATTTATGAATTAGGGTCTATAATGGTTTTTCGAGACAAGTTCGGATTTGAATCAAAAAAAAAAAATTTCTTAAAACAACCCCCCCCCCCCCCCCCGGCAAAGAAATTCGTGAAATGACCTAGGTTGATTGATTGTTAAACACTCGACCAATATTGTTCACAGGATGGTCGAGTGTTCAATACTCGACTAATACTGTTCACATGGATGTTGGTTCAGTCTTCAACAGTTAAAAAATATTGTTGGTCCAGTGTTGAACACTCGACCAACTTGTGAATAATGTTGGTCGAGTGTCTACACTCGACCGAGTGATTAATTTAGGTCATTTCCTGAATTTTTTTCCACAGGGGTTTTTTTAAGATTTTTTTTTTTCAGTCAAATCCGAACTTGACTCTGGTTTTTCTTCTTGTAGCTTAGCTAATAAGGAGTGGTTTTTGAGAGTTAACAAAAAGGGGTGCAGGGATGTGTATGATGGAGTTTATATTGATATGGATTCATTCTCTTTAGCACATTTTGTCCTGGAAAATGGAGATTGCTTCTTGATATCTATTATTTAGCTTCTGGATCATTCAAAACACAAAATATGGGTATTCCTGTTGTACTTGAGAACTCATAAACCTAGGTCAAAGTTCTTTGTTGGGTTCTTGTAGTTGTGTTTATTGGCATGATCTATCATTCAGGTCATGATGGTGAAAACCCAATAATCAGACGATAATTATGCTCATTAATAGTAATACATTTGGTAAGAGATACAAAACAATTGAACTGACAATTCACTTTATATAGCATAAATTATTTGACGGGACTGCTCTCTTTTTGTAAATTGAGGATCTCTCATCCTCATTCTTATATATTCTTCCCTCTTTAAGTGGCAAATTCGTCTGAAACTATTTAACAGGCAAAGAGAGGATTCATGTAGTGCAAGGTAGCATTAGTTGTGCAATTGTGTCTCTTGTCTCCCTATATTGTCATCCCTACTTAGGAACCTAGAACATAATGAAAATGAATAGTTTCTAAACTGATGGAATTTCAATGAAAATAGAAACATAAGGAATGACTTGGGCCCCCTATAACTAATGAGTTTTCACTCAACTAAGCCTTTTGGGGTTGGCTATATGAATTCTTGTTTTCCATTATGCTTTATCACCGGTTAAGTTTGCAATTGCCACATTATGTTTCATCACTTCATCTAGAGTTTTCTTAAGTCTTCCTCTTGGTCTTTGTGCATCTTCAACTTATGTATTCTCACTTCTTTTAAGGGGAGTATTAGGTGGTCTTCTTTGAATATGAGCATGCCCAATCGTTTTAATGTATTTTATCTAGCCTTACCTACAAATTGAGACTACTAGATTAAACCTAACAAGCATATTGTTTCTTTTATGCTCTCTCGGTACTCCAGTGGTCCGCCTTAACTTTGTCATCTGCACTACACTTGTGTTTGGTATGTGTTGATCTAATAGTCCAACACCTGTACCATGAAGAATTGATGGTCTTGTTGCCATTCTAAACAACTTGTTTGTTAATTTCGGTGGAATCTTACCATCACATGACACTCTTAACACACTTCTCGATTTCATCAACCATGATATAATCCCATGGCAACATCCTCATCAATGTTTCTATCTTTTTGAATAATAGATCCTAAGCAATGAAAACTATCCCATTTAGACACCTCTTACAATTTATTTGTTTATTTAATCCAAGTCATTGTTTATACTCAAATTGCATCATGTACTCTCTTGTTGTTCTTCTAATTCTAAATCCTTTTGATTCAATGTCATCGATTCATTTTTCTTATTTTCGATTCACACCGTAATTACTCTCATCAACTAATATGATGTTATCTACAAATAACTTACATCAAGGAGTGTCATTCTCAATGTTATCTGTGTGATTATCCATTACTAGTGCAAACAAATAAGAACTCAGTGCTGATTTTGGCAGATAGCTATGGGAATTGGAAATTCTTTCGTTTCTCCATCACTCATATTGTTAATTAGATTAATGAAACTCATGAATACTTCTTTTTTTCCTCTACTGGTTTCCACACTCTATCATATTTTTCCCCAAATCAATGAAAATCATAGACAGGTCTTTCTTCTTTTCTCTATATGTCCCATTAAACTCCAAATTTAGTTGATAGTTTCCATAACTAGTGAGTTTCTACTGATTGTCTTTAATGCTTCAAACTATTAACCAAGATTTGAAGCAGGTGAGAATGCCCTGAAATCTAATTCCTAGCAGATATCCTAAAGATGCTTATGAAAAGATAACAACCTTTTACACGCTTTCTAAATGAATAGCTGCATAGTGCACAAGGAGAAACACATGAATACAGGGGAAGGTTGTTAAGTGGACGTTGTGGGTCATCTATTGATGATGAAAAACCTTTTTGGACATTGGGAGAAGCATAAGCATTTGACTGATCAAATTCCCATTCATTCTAACTAAAACACGTCCAGGATTATGCCACACCATGCTGAAGCCACCAATCTTCTATTATCGGTTATATCTTACTTTGTTTCCTTATTGCATCGCTTGTTCTTGTGGCGTAACTGACAATGATTATGTTTCTGTAAATATAGGCTGAAGCTAAAATACTCAGAGGGCCACATGAGAATCTGGATGGATACCTTGAGGCTATTGAACAGCTAAGAGGCAACATACTATTCTTCAGCGGCAATAAAAGCTTCAAGAGCAGTGATGGTGTACTGAATCATGCAAACAGTTTGCTTGCAAAGGCTACTTCGAAACTAGAAGATGAGTTTAAACAACTTTTATTATCATACAGGTTTGCTCCTCTTTGGTGAAGCTCCTGTTTATTTCATGGGACTGTCCCTTCTTTTGTCCTTATAGTTTTTCTCCCCACGCTGTTTGATGATATCAAGGTGCAAGATGTCTAATTTATTAATTTAGTTTTCATTAACTATAACAACAACAACCAAACCTTTATCCCACTAAGTAGAGTTGGCTATATGGATCCTCCTATGCCATTGTACTCTATTTCATATTCTATGCTCACCCATATGATATATAGATATATATATATATATACACACACACATTTTATACGACAACAATAATTGTACTTTTATCCCATTATCGACAATATGGATACTTTTATACCATTGTACTCTTTCTTGTATCATATCTTCATTTATATTTAGATAATTTATATTATGTTTTACTATTGTTATTCAAGTTTTCTGAGGTCTCCCACTTCCTTGATTAATATGAGTATTTGTCATAGTCTTACACTGCCTAACTCGACCCTCTATCAATCCCCTACGTATGTGTCTATACCATTTTAATTATGTTTTCCTCCATTTTTCCTGTAGCCCCAACTTTCTCTATGATACACTCATTTCTTATTTTGTCCATCCATGTGTGTCCACACATCTACCTCAACATTCTCATTTTCACAACTCTCATCTTCTACTCATGCTTTTGGTTCATTGCCCAGATACATATAATAAAATAGATCTAATTGCCATCCTATAAAACTTTCATTTAAATTTTAGAGATATCTTTCGATCACATAAAATACTTGATACATTTCTCCATTTCAACCATCTTGCTTGTATTCTATGTGATACATCTCTATCAATCACTCGTCTTTTTGTAAAATTGATCATATGTACATAAAAACTCTTATTTATAGATAATTCATCATCTCTTATCTTAACCATTACCTCATTAATGTTAGCATTGTTAAACTTAAATTTCATATATTCTGTGTTTGTCCTACGAAATTTAAATCTTTTCACTTCTAATGTTTTCTTCCAAGATTTAAGCTTAGATGTTATCTGCAAACAATATGCACCTTGGTACCATGTCATGGATGCGTTTGGTGAATTCATCCATAATTAGTATAAAAAGATAAAGATTTAACACTTGATGTTGCCCTATCTTTATTGGAAACTTTTCGATTAATTCGTCTGATGTTTTCACTTTTGTCACTACATCCTTGTATATGTCCTTGATCGTTTCAATATACGCTACTTTTACACCCTTCTTTTCTAAAATCCTCTATATAATTTTTCTAGAGATTCTGTCATACGCCTTTTTCTGGTCAATGAGCTCCATGTGTAAGTCGTGCTTTTTCTCCCGATACTTCTCAACTAATTGTCTAAGGAGATGTATGGCTTCCATTATCGACTTTTCAAACATAAATAAAAATTGATTTTCAATCACATTGATCTCCTTCCGTAGTTCTTTCAATCAATCTTTCTCAAAGTTTCATGATATGACTCATTAGCTTAATAACACTATAATTTGCACAATTTTGTGTGTTTCCCTTGTTTTTAAAGAAGGGTACTAAAATATTTTTTCTCCATTGATCAGACATTTTTTTCGTCCTCAATATCATGTTAACTAACTTTGTAAGCCATCCAATACCCTACTTTCTTAGACACTTTCATACCTCTATCAGGATATCATTGGGTCCAACCGCTTTTCCATTTTTTATCCTTTTTAAAGACTCTTCAACTTCCAAGCGTTTAATTCTTTGATAGAATTTCATATTTCTATACTCATCTGACCTATTTAGTTCACCTAAGCTAACTTGATTATCTTGACCTTAATTGAAGAGTTGATAAAAATACTTCTTCTATAGTTCTTTTATTTCTTTGTCATTGACTAACACCCTATTTGATTCATCTTTAATACATTTTATTTATGTAAGATCTTGTGTTTTCATCTCTCTCGTTTTAACTAATTTATAAATATCACTTTCCCTTTCTTTTGTATCAAGTCGTCGATAAAAATTTTTGAAAGCTTTGTTCTTGGCATCACTCACTGCTCTCTTCGCTTCCTTTTTAACTACCGCGTACTTCTCTAAGTTTTTCTTGTTCTTACTAGTATAAAGTAATATATAAAAAATATTTTTTTTCCTTTACTTTCTCTTGTACTTTTTCTACCACCAAGATTTTTTATTTAGAGGTACACGTCCTATTGACTCACCAAGAACACTCTTAGCCACCGTTTTCATTTGAAATGCCATACTCTCCCATGCCATAGTAGAGTCACTATGTATTTCTCCTAAGAGTTGTTCTCCTACTCTCTCCTTAAAATCGTTTTGTTTCTCATCTTTTAAATTCTACCACTTAATTCTAGGAATTATGCATAATTCCTTTATGTGAATACCATACTTGATGCGCATATCCAACATTATTAACCTATGTTGGGTGGTTAAACTCTTTCCCTCTTCCTAACCATAAGAAAGTTAATTTGTGACTTGTTGTTCTCACTTTTAAAAGCAACCAAATGTCTTCTCTCTTTTTGAAAAATGTGTTGGTTATGATAAACTCATATGCTTCGCGAAATCCAAAATGACTTTTTCCCTCTTCATTTCTTTCTCCAAGACCATAATCTCATGTACCCTTCCATATTCCTCTTCTCTGTCTTCTACATGCCAATTTAGATCTCCTCCTATTAAAATCCTCTCACTTTGCGGAGTTCCTTGTACTACCTCATCTAAGTCTTCTCAAAATGTTTGTTTAGTAGGTTTATCTAATCCTAATTGAGGTGCATATACGCCAAATATATTAATGGTTTCTTTTGCTATCACTATCTTAAGAGCTATAATCGTCTGTCCCTTTCTAGCCACTTCTACTACTTCATCCCTCAATGAACTATCTACAGTAATACCTACTCCATTTCTTGTTTTGGACTTTTATGTGTACTATAATTTACAAAGTACAAAATATTAATCCATCTCCTAACTACTGTATCTACTACCTTTATAGTTTTGTCGGTGAGGGTTCCTAGGTTCTAAGTTCCAAATCTAATAGCATCTTCAGTCCAATACTGTCTTTTCATATCTAATTTAGAACGTGAGAACTCTTGTTTATTTAAAACTACATCCGAGTTCCATGGACATGTACCTGTATTTGCCTAAACGTCACATTGGAACCTATAAGCGTGAGAACTCTTGCATACTCAACACTACACCTGAGTTCTCATGGAGATGTAGCGGTGCTTGTTGAGGTGTTGCATTGTTTCAGTGCATTCTTATCGGAGAACAACTTAGCATTAGCACAATATTGTAAAGGATCAATGCATAAATTTTTGCCTTAGTTTTATGCTGGTTGGTTATCTAACGCAACTTTTCTCCTTTACTGGGATTTGGGACCAGTCATTAACTCCTACTTAACATTTTTATTGGAGTTACACTAAGCATAATTCATGGGGACAGAAGATATTATGATCAGTTTGGATTCATGAGGCACCAACATGGCCACAGATACAGATACCGTGACACACCAAATAATCCAAAAAAGTACGACATGACATTATAAAAATCACAATAATAGTAATTTTGTTATGTGGTAATACTTTTAACAGGTACATGTTTAAAAATTTCCGAAAAGTGGGACTAGTTGCTATTGGGTGAGTTTTAAATTTGATTCTAGTTTTTGGTTGGGCTGAAAGTATTTTCGATCACAGGGGTGTGACAGGCTACATCACATAAAAGGATTGACATGGAAAAGAGTTCCATATTGATGTGGCTGGTCAAGTCCCGCATACTAGATGCCTGGATTCAGATGATACAAGATCAGAATATTTCTATATTCATCCTTGCTTATAAAGGTTTCTCATATATATTTCCTTGTGGATTTGTTTCTTGAAATTGCAGTAAACCTATCGAACCCGATCGTCTTTTTGAGTGCCTTCCCAGCTCAATGAAGCCATCATCTGAATCACCAGGGAATCAAGGTGATTCTAGTGCCAAGAATCCTTCTTTGACAAATGATTCTGAACGTCAGAACAAGAACCCAAAAAATGCTGTTTACACACCCCCTACTCTTATACCTCCTCGAGTTCTGCCTTTACTGCATTGTTTGGCCCAACAAGTGGTAGAAGCTGGTCGTGAGCAACAAGTGCTTCGAATTTACAGGTATCTACTTCAAGATGTTGCTCATAAGTGCATGTCTTTGCTGGAAGCTTGCTTCAGCCTTCTATTTTCTTGGTTCTATCCACCATAGAAATAAAGTTCCGCAATGCTGCTTTTACCCAGCAGCCACATATGTGTTTTGTAGATGGCAATTTCATGTCAGTCTTTATTTATTAATCAGTTGTTGATGTCATGAATGAATCCATGTCCATGAGTAGGTTCCAAAATGAAATGTAAATCTATAGGTCTCTTTGGCGACTGTGTTTGCATGGTGAAAGTGCCCGTCCTTTTTTGTGGTAGTTCTGTATAAGATAGAGGAAGACTCCATAATTGGACTGCAACTCTTTGAAGAAGATTCTTTAGGGCTACCAGGTGATTTCAAAATGACTATGCCTCCACCTAGGTGGATTAGACTGCCCTGGGAAGAATTAGTATCCATACCATGACCTCAACCATCACTAAAGGAATAAGATGGTAAAAAAGGGGAACCTGATACATCAAAATCAAGATGCTTAACATAATTAGAAAGAAATGGTTCATTAGCTGCAAGAGTCTGATTTGAGGCTAATATCCTGATTGATCATAGCTCCTTTCTTCACAAGGCTAGAAAGCATAGACTTGGAATTTCCTCTTTTACCATCAGTAAACTTCTCCTAGTGCACGATCATGTCATATAATAGCAAATATCACTTTGGTCAACCTTAGGGATGGCAAGCTTTTCAGTGTCCTGGTGAGCATGCAAGTCCCATGAATAAAATCCTCATCAGCATTAATAGGGTACTTAATTCATTACCATTAAAGGATCTGATAAGGTCATAGTGTGAAACAGATTTTCTACCATCATTGATGAAATTGTTCCCTTTTTGGCCCTTGATGAATTGTATGGAAAATTTCATTTCAATCTAGAGAAAACATGAGATGATCCATTATTTTCTGTTTTTCTTATTACTTCTTTAGCATGCTATCTTTGAACAAACTTTTGACACTTTATTGACTAAGTCAAGAATTTATATTCCTTTTGTTTTGTTTGAATATTAACCCACCACCGGAGTTATCCAAATTATTGTTGCTGCCAAAGATGTTTTTCTGTTCTTTCTGAAACCACTGTTGGACCTATTGTTGAAAGCAATATCCTTTCATGCTGGTACTATTTCACCTTCAAACTTCACAAGACCTTTGTCAATTGAGCTCTCATTAATCTTAAAGGCTATGTTGTCTGCTTTAGAAAATTGAAGATGGTGTACCTTGCTTGGACAAAGTATAATTTATTTGTTAGTGACGAAGATAGGGCCAGATGCCATTTAGAAGAATATCTCCTAGGTCTTCTATGGTGAAGCATGTGCATTCTAAAAGGATTTGTCCTTGACTTAAAAGATCCATCAATTGGGTCTTGTACCTTCCAAGGTCTAACAGTTGGGCAAGCTTCGAGGCCTACCAGATTTGCTTACAGGCCTCCACACTTGTTTTACAGCAACCCACTTTACTACTCTTTTGCCATTTAAAATCCTTGGGGTCCTTTTCAGTTTTGAATACCTGCCATTAGTGGCCTGAATTGAATTAGGAAATAGTATACATCATGCCCAATGTGGCTCTAATTTTCTCAAGAAGAGAAGTGACTTGCTTGGATCTGCTTTATCATTGCATAAAAGGCTTTGGCTAATACTGCTAAGCCACCTGATGATGGGCAAGAATAGAACTGATAAATACATTTAGAAATTGAGAGAGAGAATATACAAAAGAAAAAAGGAATCTGCACAATGACCAGCATGAATGTATGGGCTCATCTTCTAGGAGAGAGTTTTGATGTGATAAGCAATCTAAATTTGTTTAATCTCTAGAATTTCATTTGCTTGAATCTTGTTCTATCATAAAATATGAAAAATTATTAATACCATTTTCTATAGGGATGCACGTTGTTCAGTATTAGAACAAAGCCTTCGCAAATTGGGAGTTGAAAAACTCAGCAAAGATGATGTCCAGAAGATGCAGTGGGATGTTCTGGAGGCAAAGATTGGAAATTGGATTCATTTTATGAGAATTACTGTAAGGTCTTGTGGAACTAAAAAAAGCTAATTTTTTATGCACTTTTCTGATGACTAAGGTATGCTTTGCAGGTCAAGCTACTTTTTGCTGGTGAACGAAAACTTTGTGACCAAATTTTCAGTGGGGTTGATTCTCTGTGGGACCAATGCTTTGCAGAAGTAACTGCAAGCAGTGTTGAGTTACTCCTCAGCTTTGGAGATGCAATTGCCAAAAGTAAAAGATCTCCGGAGAAGTTATTTGTACTTCTAGACATGTATGAGATAATGAGAGAACTTCAATCAGAGGTATTGTTGAATCTATCTATTCATGAAATGCATATGGTTACGGATGCCATGATCGAGGAATGCCAAACTAGATAAGTGATTACTTGTCATTTTGCTATCTAAGTATACTTGGTTGGACTGATTTGTTCAGAATAATAGACCCTTGTGCAACTATGTCATTTATCTTGCATGGGTTCTGGCTTATTAAACAACACTGCACTTGTGAAAAAATTGATTAGTGGTGGTAAGGCTGTGGTTGTTGTTTAATGATAGCTAATTCAAGAGGCTCTTACCATTACAAATTCTGGAGGGACTTATTGGTATCAGACCTATATTTGCATGCTGTGTTTGTTTCTATGATTTGGGTACACCTCCTGTTGTGCTAGGTGATAATTTTGTGGTTGGTCATGATATAGAGGATACAGAAACATGATTCTTTGGGTTGGGGTTCTTCTTTGCACTTTCTTGGTATTAAATGTCTTGTCATGGTATCTTGTTTCATGTTTGTTGTCTTTGCACAATGAGGCATAAACATCAAGAGAGTAAACACTAATGCAATAAAGTTGTAACAAATTTTACACTCTTTACGTTATAAAATATCTTATGATACCGTAATAAATATAAATGTAGATCATTTCGAAAGATATCACTTAAAAAATTATTAATAAAATTTCTCCAGTTAGTTCTAGCACATCTTGATGATCTACAATTACACGCTGCGCTAAGTGAAACTCATTCTTTTGAAATCATAAAATAGTTTAACCTCAACATTTCCATCACTTTTATCATGACTAAACTGAAACACTAAGTACCTGACTCCTTATGACCCAAATTGATAAAGAGCAAATTCAGCTTGTGTGTAACTTATACCATAAATGACAATGCGAATGCATGTGTTGCACCCTAACCTACTTTCTTCAACATTCTTGTATTGCTAAATTCTTCTTCTCTTGCTATCTAATCACCAGCTGTATGGTTGGTGATGTACATTATGATCGCACTTGGACATGCTAGTATTGTAAAGCCTTCAATTTTTTGAACAAACAACTTAGGTTCAAATGGTGAATGATTGTCTCGAGATTGATCTGTTCTTGTTCTCATGATTATATTGTAAGATTTGAAACACAAATATTAATATGGGACATGGATAGGATGCAGTACAGATCTGACCGGTATGACAAACTGTGAAAAATAAGTATAAAATATGTCAAGAATGAAATGCTATAATTATGATGTCAATATATTTACAATGATCAAATTTTGTTATTTTCTTGATAAATTTTATTCGTAAATGTTTAATTAAGCTATTTAGCGATTTACGGATTTTAGAGCAAAGGACAATGAGATATGACAGTTATAGAAGTTGTAGTTGTGTTACAGATCAATGAGTAACAATCAATATGTGTGCTATTTATGAATATAATATGCCACAACAAAGTTTTGAAGTATCACTCAATTATCTGTCAAGTCTGTGTTGAAATAAATGATAAGAAAAGGATGTGGCTAATGGGAAGTAGGATGCATAGCCAGTAGTATCATATTTAATACAGTTACAGCTTCCATATTGAAGTATGCATGCTTGCTAGATTGTATGCTAGTTGCTGATCAAATGAGTTTTGTATGTTGATGATGTAAAATGATTTGCTGGCAGATGAATAACCTGTCCTTTTCTGGCAGATTGAAACCATTTTTGATGGTAAAGCCTGCAATAGAATGCGGGAATCATCAATTGGATTGACAAAACAACTTGCCCTGACAGCCCAAGAAACTTTTGGTGAGTTTGAAGAAGCTGTTGAAAAAGATGCAACAAAAACTGCTGTGTCAGATGGAACTGTTCACCCGTTAACAAGCTATGTGATTAATTATGTGAAGTTTCTCTTTGAGTAAGTCCATCTCACTATTTCTTTGGTCTTGAGACTTGCATTAGTGTGAACCCCTTTTTCCCAAAATAGTTTTTCACCAGCCCACATGGGAACATGAAATCCAAATCTCTCTGATCCAAACTTTTGATTTGATAATGTATCTGACCATTTCATGGATGCCCATGTTCCATTAATAGGTGTCCCATGAGTAGTCCATTGTTATCAGTATTGTGCTTCTCTTAAGTTACTGACATAAAGTAATTGCTTTCTATATTTGTGAGCACAACAACCACACCGACTTCAATAGGCAGACTAGCAAACTTTTAATTTGAGTAAAGTGTTGAGGAGGTGTAGGTGCAAAATGGCTTATACAAGTTTGCTCTCATCCAGATGCATTCAAGTTGCATAACAAATAAAATGAAACTAGTACTGAAAGCATGAAGTTGCAGATCTCCTAAGTCTTAAGTACAAACTAAACAATTTTAAACAAAGGTACAATTTTTTTCTGGTCAACATGAAATGACAGAAAACTTCAAGATGATGTTTTATGAAAAAGACTCATAGTTGGAAGTCATTTCCATTCTAATCAATTTGATAAAATTGGTCCTTCTGGCTGGTCCAAATTTGGGGGAAAAGAAAAACACAGCATTACCATTTTTAATTTGTCCTAAATAACAGAAATTGTTTCACCAAAAAGTAATTTTCAGGAAGACAATTGAGAGAACATTTTCTTTAGAGGTGGCTTTCAATGAAATAAAGCCAGTTTGGATTTCTCTTCTTCCCTGTAGCATCCAAGTTTTATATTGCTATTTGCAAGTTCTACTCATCTAACTTGCTTCAGGTTTGTGAGCAAAGAAATATGTCTTATATAGCAGCATATTTTTATTTATTAGTTGCATTTTATGGTATCGATTCATTCTATTTTGATTAGTTCATGTCATGGAACTGTAAACCGCAATGTGTCAAGATACTCAATGACTGGATTCTCTCCTGCCTTGGTGCTATTGAAATAACTTTTTCTTTTTCATAAAACAGCTACCAGTCAACCTTGAAGCAACTGTTTCAGGAATTTGATGATGGAAAGGAGACAAACTCTCAGTTGGCCTCTGTGACAATGCGAATTATGCAGGCCCTTCAAACCAATTTGGATGGAAAATCTAAGCAGTACAAGGATCCTGCATTATCCCATTTGTTTCTCATGAACAATATTCACTATATTGTCAGATCTGTGCGCAGGTATATGTGCCTGTTACGATCTTACACTTTTAGTGCACAGTTTATTGTACACATGGTGCTGGTACATTAGAATAGTTGTTTTTCCAGGTCTGAAGCCAAGGATTTATTAGGAGATGACTGGGTGCAGAGGCATCGTAGAGTTGTGCAGCAGCATGCAAATCAGTATAAAAGAATTGCATGGGCAAAGGTTAGTACAATTATTTATCTGTCTTCCTTTAAAACAACTCCGCTAATGGAACAGATTTGGTATTGATTGTGTTTGTTAATATTCCTAAAGCTTATACCTTTTGAATCCCTGAGATGAAGTGAGAACAATATCTTCATATATTTTGAGATTTCTATTTAACCTTTCTCATTTTATTTTGTTTAAGATTCCTAACATTATTTGTGCTGTGTTTTCCTTAGAACTAGGCTTAACTATTCCACCTGAGGCCTATTTGCTTGGCTGTTGATCACTAGACTTTAAACTCTCTCTCTCTCTCTCTCTCATCATTGGACTTTGCTAACTATTGCCTTCCATGTTGTCAAAATTCTGGAGGAGAAAAAAACATCACTGGATAGTTTTTCAAATTTGCATGTGGAAGTGTATTCATTCTGATTATATTTTTGTGTGTTCCATTTATCAGATCTTTGTGAACAGAAATTTGATGCCGGAAAAAAGTGTTTGCTGCTTAATTTCTGTGATTTATATTTCTGGGCATTAGGAGATACAGCCTTTTACTATTTGTGTTCTGTTCTCAGAATTGGAATGACCTTTGTCCAATTTTTCATCTTTTTTTTGGGGGGGGGGGGGGTTTCCTAAGATGCTTTCTTCTATTTGTGGGCAGAGTTGTTGAGTCAGATTAATTATATTGTGCCAACCCAATCTATTGACCTTTTTTTTTCTTTCAATTATTATCTCTTATTTATGATGGTGGGAGCCTCTACCACTACTTTTTAGGTTTGCACCGATAGAATGAGACCTTCAAATCCATGGAAAATCAATAAGCCTACCCCCAAACCTCTGCAGATTAATTATGGGGATCAATCCCATACCCATACAATAAACCCAACCTTGCCATGCTTCAGATAACAATGGGCTGGTCAATTTTTGCCCGCCCAAATTGAATTCAATGAATCCTTCCTCAGTTCATGGGCCTGTAATGTTGAAATTGGTCTCAAACCGTATGAACCTGTTTAAGGAATTGAGTTAACTCAATTTACGATTTTGACATTTTACCTTGTTGCCATGTGAGGAAATTAATTGCTTCAAAAGTTTTGGGATATGGAGAGTGAAGTAATTTATTTGTATTATAGAGCAATTGAAATTGTTAACTTTTCAGCCTATTGGATTTGTGAATGGCAGATGGAGCTATTGGAAATTCATCTCACAACATTATTTCAGTCTGTGCTGCTCGTGTATTTTCTCTCATTTGTTTCCCTTGTTCTCTTTGTAGACTCTGCAATCTCTAGCTGTTCAGGGGTTGACCTCATCTGGAGGCAGCATGAATGCAGTGGGAGCAGATGTAGGAAGTGGTAGTGGGGCTTCAAGGGCGTTAGTAAAAGACAGGTTCACCTCTTCTTGCTTCCTCCAATGTCTATCGTTGCATGTTTTTCTTACAAAGCCATTTTGATGAGGCAATCTTATGTTTTTTGGTTATAGGTTTAAAACATTTAATATGCTGTTTGAGGAGCTTCATCAGAGACAGTCGCAGTGGACTGTATCTGACACTGAGCTACGAGAGTCTCTGAGGCTTGCAGTTGCTGAACTCTTGTTGCCAGCATACAGATCATTCATTAAACGCTTTGGGTACGTCTTAAAAGTGTGACCAGCGAAAAATTTATTATATTGTCACTGGCACTGAAATTTTGCTCCTTCCATGGTTAGTGGAGGCTTGGAGACACAAGCATGTCCTTTCTTTTGCAGCCATTACAAAAGATTATAATGTTGGGATACTAAAATGATTTCAGGATCCCCAATTGTACCTCCATGGAAAGCTAATATCGAACACATATTCTGCATCCCACAATCCAACCCATCCAGATCTGACCCCCCAACAGCGTCCACCCCACACAAAAAATAAAACACCACGGTCTCTTGATTCTGATGTTGAATTTTGTGCTTTCAATGCATTACAGGGCTCTAGTTGAAAGTGGAAAAAACCCTCAAAAATACATCAGATACACGCCAGAGGATCTCGATCGTATGCTGGGTGAATTTTTTGAGGGAAAGACTCTGAATGAACCCAGGCGGTAGACATACATGACAGAGATCTCTCTTGCATTGTAGTTCATTTTCTTTATCATTCTTTTCCCAGGTGGTTCAGGGTTGCATCCCACTTACACATTTATCTTGGCAAAGTTAATGATGATACCGTGGCAATGGCTGCAAGAAAGAGGGTCCCTACAGGTAACCCAATTAAAGACGTGATGAACATTCTTATCCCTTGTTTTGTGCTATGGTGCTGGGAGCATATGATATTAGGTTGAGTGAAATTTTTGTAGGTTTCTTGTGACTTGGTGCTCCTTGTATGTAATTGCAAGTGATAACCGTCTATCGATCTGTTGTAATGCCTTTTTAGCCATTAGAACTACACCTTTGGATGTAAATTCATGAAAATCCCCATCCTCTCATTGTTCATTATGTTGCTATATTTCATATTCTTCTTCTTCTTCTTCTTCTTCTTCTTCTTCTTCTTCTTATCCGGGGTGAGCGTAAATCTGTCGATGCCGATCTACCAGTATCTAGTTACAAGCCATAGAGTTACGATATTTATAGTTCATGGTAGTTTAAAATTGTGTAACCCACATGAATTTTGGTTGGGTGGGCTCCTCATCTGACCTGCCTGCTTATAGTTATTATACATTGGCATGGCTCTGATAGCCCAGAGTGGAGGTCAAGAAGTTATTCTCTGATTTTTGTTTAATTACGAAATTATGATTTATGCTTGAAGTAAAAACAAACCATATAAAAATAAGATACAAGGATTTATAGAGATTCATCCAAATATTAGAGTGAGTCTTCCTTTCTCAGGATAATTTTTTGAGGGTGGATCTACTGGTTACTCTAAGCCAACAAGAGTCGATTATGCTCACAATTGTTTCTCTTAAGTGTTTATCATTCAAACACACTCAATTTTCACAAGATTGAATTACAAAAACTCAAATCAAGAGAACACACTTCCCTTGATTCAACTATTCCCCCCATTTTTTTTTTTAAAAATTGAAATACAAAACCTAAATTTAGAACCATTTTTCTTGATCCTACTCATAATTATTTAGGTTTTCACAATCTAAAAGTACAATCAATATAACTCAAAGAGAACAGATTCCCCCCCCCCCAAATTCTGTGTAGTATTCTTGCGTTCTGTTCATGGCGTGAATATTATATTCATCCTGTGGTATAGTATGTTTATAAATTTTTTAGAATTGTGACCGTTGGGATCAATCCTTTATTAACGCAACTTTTTGGGTCATTTAATCTCTTGATCATGAGGTAAATTCAATGATTATTGCTCTCATTGATTAAGACATGTTATTCACTTTTCAACCCATATGATTGTTGTAAACAAAATTCTTTATTTTGGCAAATGTGATTTTCTTTCTTTCTGCCATTTGATGATGGCATACTCATTTTTGAAGTTTTTGTATATATTTTTTAAAATGCACCGGTCTTCCAATCCATATTTTAGTAAAAATACGTTGTTGGTTGTGTAGAACAACATGCGAAGAAAGTGAATGCCCAAGATTTGTAGAAGTCGGCGTTGCTCCTAACATGCTTCAGCAGGGGAGATTAGAGAAAAAAGATTAATTGAACTAATGAAGTAATTAATGCATGGTTTATGCTCAGTGGTTGGTGACTTGATCAAGTGGAAGGAGTCTAGCAATGCATAAAGGAAAATCAATATCTTAATGCTCAACCTATATTAATATATATATATTTTAAATCATAGTTCATAGGCTACTTATTGTTGGATCTACATATCTTATTCTCAACTAAACTTATAAATTTTGAAAATTTGAATTTGATTATTAAAAATTATTTTAAAAAATATCATAATTTTGAGTTACAGAAAATTTTATCACTTTTTGGTATTTTAGATAAAGGGTAGCAACTACTGTTTAAGTCGGAACATTTTACGGTGTAGATCCTCGTACTAATTTAGTCAGCATTGTAACGCTGATCGCCATTGCCACCTCTATAAAATTAAAGCACTGTACTTAGTCAGTAACATGTAGTAACGGTTTTTTATGCCCAATAGAAACGCTTTTAAAAATACAGTCGGAAAATATATATATTTTTCAATTGTATAAATTGTTGATCCAAAAAAGTTTATCAACCATTAGTAAAGATAGTATAACTGTCTATAAAAAAGAATTAAATTTTTATATAGCTCTATTAAAAAGGAATTAAATTATGATACTAATCTTATTCTCAATTAAATGTTCTTTATTATTTCATCCATCACTATCATTAAAAGAAGATAATTTAATGCCAAATTTTAATAAAATTCAATGTTAATCGGAAAATTATTACTTAAACTCTGCAGATCTTTACATCGATAACAATTGTTTTATATTATATACATTTTTGATAAAATCAATGTATTTTAACGAAATCTTCTTTTTAATAACGCCCACTATAATATTACTGAAAACTTTATCATATGCTTTTTTATAGATTAATAAATACCATATACAAAACTTTTTTTTTTTTTTTTATTTTGTATTTTGAACGTTTTCATAAAATATCTAAACTAGAGAATGATTTACATGATGAATCATTTTACTAACAATATAAATTGATTTCGAAATATATTTATTTTCATACTCAACTTACGTTTCATCATTCTCCCCACAATTTTGTATTGGTAACTGTGAAACAAACGGTTATAATAATAATTATACAAAATATAAAATAACCTTATATTCAAACTAATAAGTTTTGAGGAGTTTAAAGAGAGCTCGAATAAGGTTTCTGTTTGATTCAGTTTGAGCATCAGCCAGAGACTCAAATTTCTGGTTTTTCAGCTTTGGAATTTTGTAGGGACTCTTCCAAAAGACAACAAACCAAGATCAACCCTTTTGTGCTCACAGCGCGACTACTTGCCTACCTTTGTTTCATCCAAGCGATGTGGGATTGAAACCCCAACGCCAAGTTTCCCTTCTTTGCCTCATCGCCTTTTCTCCAATTGCAACCCCAACACTACTTGTCCCTTCTTTGCCTCATCTAAGTGATGAGTTAGGTGGAATTTTCTTTGTGATCCATTGTACTTTAGGGTACATAAGATTTTGAGATAATGTATAGGGCGGGTTACAATAGGGTGGTTAACATTTTACCATTCTCCGATCTCTTCTTTTTCTTAAATTTACCCATTGTGGTTTGTTGAAGATGCATTAGAAAAATGAGGTTTCATGTATAATGTCCAACTTGGTCAGTAGTACTGGGTTTTCCAGAACTCTTGCAAATGAAACAACAAATCTTTTGGGGATCAGTTGCTCTTGCAAGGTTTTTCTGTATGCCCATTCTCCTGACTGTTTCATTGGGGGGGGGGGGGTTGTTCATGGTGGCGTTATATGGTATTGTGGCGTGGATGAGGGGATCCCGTGAAGGGTAACTGCTGTAATTCAACCTTGGTATTTGTTTTCCAAATAATACTTTTTGTGATGATATTGCAAGAAGGGTAAAAAGAAAAGAAAAGAAAAACTTGAAAAAAACAAGCGAAGGTCGCCTATATTTTTTAGTAATTGAAAACGGAAGTATTATTTTTGGGGGCCAATTTTAGTGGTATTTCGATAAATATATAAAGATATTAAACATAAAATAATCTCCTGTTATTAACTACTCTCCAATTTTAACATTTCCTTTCAACTTTCATGAGCAAAAGACGTCATCTTTTCCATGGCATTCTTTCTTTTCCTTTTTGTGTGTGCATTTAGTTTTTTGTTGTGGTCATTTTTAATTTTCAAATTGCTTTTCTTATTACAGAAAATTATGATACTATATTGTATCGAAAAGCTATATAAATAGAGTTTATTATTTCATCCAGATATCAAAAAAAATTAAATGGATTTAAGTGTATCAGAAAATAGGACTGAAATTCACTAAGCCTGCGGTCCCTTGTCGACCCATTACTTGTACATGTCGACCTGTGCATCTAGGTCCACCAATTTTAAGACATGTCCACCAATTTAACAACCTTAGAATATGTTGAGCTCTTTTCATCCCTGTCGACCTGAGCAAATCAGAACTATACTAATTGACTAAGTGTAATCTTGTCGAAACCTATGTCAACTTGATGCACCTTCTTCACACTTAGTTGACCTGAGTTAGAGACTTGTCCACAAGATAGCAAAATTAGTCCACCTAATCAATTTAATTGGTCGACCCGCCTTTCCATGTCGACCTTCTATATATGATGTGGACCTATTGAGGTACTCAAATCCACCAATTTAAATTCTGGGTCGATCCATTAATTCTCACATCGACCTAGACCTTAGCAAAAACATTAGGAGAGGTCGACACACTCGATAAATAGTCGACTTGTTATACTGTGCACAACAACTTGCATTAGAATCATATGTCGACACACTAAACATGTTCACCAATTTAAAATATTAGGTCCACCAATTTTACCTTGAATAGAATTTTGTCGATCTGAGACTCTATCTATGTCAACCTGATCCTCTTGGGTTGAGTCAACCTTGAAATCAAAATATGTAGACCTGTCACTATATTTCGACCAATTTAAAAGGCATTGTCCACCAATTTTAGTACGGAATAGAACCTTGTCGACCTAAAATTTAGGTATGTTGACAAGCCTTCATTTATTGAAATAGATAAAGAGTCAACATAACACTGTTTAATTTGATTGACAAATAGAATTGGTCCACATGTCTATCCAAATTGGTCGACAAACCATACTGGTCAACCTGCAAGGCTATCATGTCACCCTAGCCATATAGAATTACAATACAGATTTTTGAAACCAAGTCGATGTGCTTATTAGACTTGTTGACCTAAGGTTGTCAGAAATTAAAATTCGAAAATTCTGTGAACATAATAGTCATCTCTTTTCTTAACTTGTTTTGTACATTTCCTTTTCTATACAAAACCAACGTTTAAATGCAGTAAAACCGTCTCTCAATTGGTGAAATGAAAAGTGCTGCTAGTGGAAAGATGAGCTTCAGCGTGAAAGAAGAAACAGTTACAGAGCATTTACTATCGAGCATTAATAAGCAATGTTCGATTTCAACAACCATGCAATGACTATCTTAAATGAGGCTATAAATGTAGGGAGATGAAAAATGAAGAGGACTTTTGAATGCGCAATTAAAGATCTGAACCATTACTAAATCATCTCTCCTTGCTCTATCTTCCAAACTCTTATACTCTATTCTTACATCTGTTCTATTTCTTTTTAAGTACAATTGTTTGCAAGTTTAAAATTGTCTAATATGAGGCGTCTAGCCTCACTTCTTAGACACCCCATTATTTGTTGTACTGTGGTTTTGAAAGACTGACGAGTGTGTCACGGTCTTTGGTTTAGAGAAAGAAAAATTCAACTTGTGAGAGGTTGTGAATTTAGTGTTTGGGGATAAACACCGTGGAAGGTTTAACTTGAACTTGAAATCAAGTTTTAGAAGGTCTAACTTAAACCTACAATCAAGTTTGTAATTGTGAGATTATAGTGAAAAAACCAAGGGGAACTTGGGATTGGATGTACATCGGGTTGGGTGGAACCACTATAAAAACTTTTGGTGTCTTTCATTATTTTCTTTACTTACTATCAAATAACCAATCTTGTCTCAAAGACTTAAATCAATCAAAAATTCCTCAAAAACATCCTTAATCAACTATTCACCCCCTTTAGTTGATTAACAAAAGCGATATTCAATTTTGACGGTTATTACTTGTGATCAGTAAACGTGACAGTTTTTAGGGTCTGTTTGAAAGTAGTCTGTACATGACTCTTCTTTAATCTCTACTTAATTATACCATCTACATAAGTTCTACATCTATGCTAACCCATATATTGTACAATCTTTAAAAGTTATGTTTAATTTTAAAGGTTATCACTTGTGGTCAGTAAATATGTCAATTTTTTGTGACGGTTTGAAAACGGTCTCTATATTGACTCTTCTTTATAGTTTACTTAACCATACCGTCTATATAAATTTCACATTTATGCTAATCAATATATTTCACCATCCGTATACCCTATTTACTATTCGGACAGTTATCACTTATCGTCAATAAATGTGGCTATCTTTAGTGACGTTTTGGAAAGAGTCTTTACATGAGTTTTCTTAATTGACTGTTAAATCATACCATTTGCATAAGTTCTATATCTGTGCAAAATTATATATTGCACCATTTATAAAAGAGTTGGGCAATTGGTGAGAGGCGACCTCCTGAGGGGGTGTAAAGGGGTAGGTCGCGGGTTCGATGCCAAGGCCTTGCAGGGACGCCAAGGCCCTGTAGGGATGCGAAGGGTCGAATGCCCGGAGACAATACCTTGAGTGAAGGTACCCGCCCGAGGGGGGTAGCCTCTCACACCAAATACACGTTATAGTGATATAACTTGATTTTAGAAAAATTAACGAATACTTGGAAATAATTAAATTCAATATGACTTAGTTTTATTGGTGTGAACATTTTGAAAAATTTTATAATATGTATTCCAATTTAATAAAAAATTGATTTTGTGACTACGTTTATATATCTATATATATATATATAAATATATATCGGTTATATCACGATTTGAACTCTGATCACTGGGATGAGGAGAATGTTGTGACTACTAGGCTGTCTTCTTAGGAACTATACATATATATATGTATATATATAATTTTTTTTTGTACACAGACTCAAACTCCAACCTTTATAAAAGAAAGGGGGAACCATTAGTTAAATTATAAGTCATATATAAACTCTTATTTTGTATATTGCACTAATATTTCATGAATCATTTTAAAGATATATAGTAATACTATGTTTCAGATTTGAAATTTGAAAGTAGACATACATTCTTATTCTACAAAGTTTTGGTATTATGCAACGAATTGTCCCTTTTGTACATTTTAATAAATGCTAGTACTGAAGATTTGATTTAAAAAAATTATTTTTTTAATATCAAATATGAAACTTTTTCAACTTACATTTATTTAATTCAGCATATAAAAAAAATGTGATGGAAATTAAAAAAAAAAGAAATTAATATATAAATCTGGAGCCAGCTTGACTGTAATTCTATTTTTAAAATTTATATGAATTTTGTACTTTATTTAGGATCTTTTCTAATTATTTTTATCTAATTATTTTTTTTGGGAGTCATATACCTATAGATTGGCGGAGAGGGCGATTGCATATGCTCCCATAGATCGAGCATCTATTCAATCCCTAATGATCCCAAGTTGTAGGAGGCAATGTCCGCTGGTGTCTAGCGTTAGAGGTGGCGTCCGACATAAGAGGTGGTTTAAAGGGTTTAGTACATAAATGCCAAAGGAGCGTCTTGAAAAGAAAAAGATGAAGTCATACTCTTCCCCTTCAAGCATCTTGATTCCAGCACCGGTGCTATACAAAGACGTAGTGTGAAGGAGTGACGAGCTTGTGAGGAGGAATGTGTTCAACATCTCATTGTCGGGTACAATGAACTTCGCATGGAAAATGAGAGCTACCGAAATGACAATCGGGTTCCATTTTAGCATGCACACATCCCCCACTCTTCACATCAGCCTCCATAGCTCCAGCCTCACCCTCAGCCTCAACTCCAGCCCTCTCAAACCCTATTTCCTACCCCATGGAAATCGATTTTATGTATTTTAATGATAATGGTGGTCCCAAGTGACCATGTTAATTGTTTATGTATTTGAAAATTGCTTATTTCTCAATATTTGTTTTAATATTTCTATTGAAGCCAAAATTGACTCCATAGTCGATCGTCCTTTGGATTTGAGCAGGGAACCGATGATGGGGAATTTGGTGAATCGTTTTTAGTGAGGAATCCTGCAAAAAACCCGTCGGACTTAGCTCCAGTGGTGGAATCTCTAATACTTAAATCAAAAAGAGTGATAAAATGGGAAATACTAAAAGAGTCTAAATCATGTATAGTTTCTATGTGTAGTATGTGAAGCAAGAGAGATGTGTATGTAACAAGTTGCCTTAGTTTAATATATATAGCATGTTTGGGGAGTCCCCTGTATGCTTGGGGTGAAAAAATTCTAGTTTCCTTGTGAAAAGATTGTATGAGATCTTTCAAGATTACAGAAACCGTAATATTAGACTTTCCATATGTCCGGAGTCTTCTGAGGAAGGAAAGTTTTTATTTCCATTGCAGAGACCCGTGAAGGTCTGAATTACTAGAGAATTCATTTTCTTATTGAGAGAGATTGCAATAAGATCATATCGGATTAAGTAAGATTTGGACTCATTGATGATTCCTTTCCTTATCAGATAACTACAACTAAAACCTGTCGAGTAATAAGAGTTGATTTTGCAAAGATTGAGAGGCCAGAAAGTCAAGAGATTAAAAGGCCCAATGAGTAGACCATGCTAGGAGAGTGATCAAGCAATGCGAGAATCGAGGAAGCCCTATTAAGAGGTTCAAGTTGAGAGGGGGTATCTACCGAGAGGGTATCTTCTCAAGAGAGGGTTCATTTGAAATCGACTGAGAGGTCATTTAGTACCTTACGGGTTTCATGATTAGAGGTCTGTCGGGTTTCATGATAATGGATTACTGGACCATATATCATTATTTACCCCCCACTTCTTATGTCGTTTGTTGGAACGACATTAAGAGTATGTTCAAGTGGGTAAGAATTTGGAAAACAGAATGCGCACAAAAGCGGAGCGGTTTTGAGTAAGTGGAGAGATACGATAGTGAACATTAATGCAAAACGTGCCACTTCACTTTTCATGAGCCTTCCTCAACACGCCTTTTATTGTTTAGTTTGTGATTGCTTACAGGTACTGTAGTGCTTTTAGCAATGTCATTTGTTGAAAGAAAGAAACTTTTGTAATTTAGGGTTTTCAAAATTTCTAAGATAATCGCTATAGCCGAAGTTAGCGAAATTAAGAGTATAATGACTAATGAGGAATTGGAAGATGTTGTACAATTGATGGGTCAAAGGGATGATTTTTATTTACGACTACCCTCAGAAGACGAACAAGTAAATATGGCCCACGAAACTTCTTTGTCGTTGTACAAAGAGTATGTTAAGTATGGTTTAAAAGTGCCCTATCTAGGTGTTTTGTCTGAGATTTTGAGGGATTGGAATATTTTTCTGACCAAGTTAATCCCCAGTTCTTGGCGATTAATCATAATGATAGTGAACCTCTTGAATTTTTATCGCTTAGTTTTCAATTTCGAAATCCTATCTTCTATTTTTTGTTTACGGGAATGCTCTGTTAAGGGTTCTACCAAGGGCTAATTTTGCATTTAGACGAGATTGGGCTTTGACTGGAGGTAATTTTATAAGGAAAGCATAGACAAACTATCATATCCCGGTCCTCTAGTCTAAGCATGTGACAACCGTCGTGTTATCTCGAATTACGTGTAACTCTGAGCATGCACTCTGAGACCCCATAAGGCTAGATGATTATCAACATGAACTTAATTATCATACAATTCTCCATAATCATAGATCATCATTCATTAGATCTCTTTCAAAATGAGATAAGCAAACTTCCCATAACTTTTATACAAGTGACCAAATCAAAATAAGAATACACATATATAAAAGTATTTAAAACTTCAAAAAGTAATCTATGATGCAACAATGTTCAGTTTCCATCAATCTTCCCTATGGATCGATCTATAGCTAAGTATACCAAAATGAGATTATTTTACATGAAGAGTACGGTTCCAACCGAAATAGAACTCACAAATTGCAAAAGAAGGTTCTCTATTGGCACTAACTAGCTACAAACCGGAAAATAGAAGAGAAAAAGAGTGGGATGAGTACAAATGCATCTAGGGTGTAACACCGACTCTCGGTGTATTCTATAGTGAATTCCATTTCATATATATATATATATATGATGTTTTTACTACTATATTTATAAATTTTCACTAAGAAAATTTTTCCAGTAAATCAACCTTAGATATTTGACGATAAAATACAAATCGGATCAATTTTGACTCAAAGAGATTCAAAACCTTAATTTCACATTAAATAAATTTAATTAGGTCTAATATAAGATTTTGGGCCTAGTGTGTAATTATGAAAATTTTAGGGGTCAAATTAGAATTTTTATAAGTCAAAGGACTTGTTAGCAATTAACAAAACTTAAATGAAATGTGATAAGTGTATTCTTGTATTGAACAAGTGTTATAGTGAGGAGGACAAGTGTTGGCCAAATGGAGATGAGAAAGGCAAGGTGGGCCAATGAGAACACATGCACATGAAAACCAATGAGAACACATGCAATAGTCAAAATGATCCTATGGTTTAGATTAATTGGAGATTTGATCCTAGGGTGGTGAGTTATTAACACAATAATAAAAGAAGAAGGCCTTAGAATGCTTGTTCATTCTTCCCAATTCGTGAGAACAAGGAGAGAAGCAAGAGAGGAAGACCAAGAAAGTGAGGTAAGAAATTTTATCCTGTCTCACTTTAAATTTTATTTTTATCCGTGATTTCATCTTTGTTTTAAGACATCTTAGAGCCAGAATTTGAAAATGTGCTAGTCATATGAATTGTAGATAAAAGTCTTATCTTTCCAACGAGATAAGAACCACTAAAATCAGATGCCTGTGCCAAAAGTTATGGCACTTTTCCTGAAACTCGACATAGAAGTGTCCTGTTTCGAACCTTGACAGTAGTGAGTAAAAACGACCCCTCTTCAGTCTTAGTTTGAAGAAACACAAAACATGAAAGTTATAGATATACTTCTTACCTATAACATATTAAAATTTCAGCCCATTTCGCAAGAGGAAATTGAAAGTTATACAATTTTCCTTAAAACTGTGTTGACAGAAACTATATGTTTCACTAAAACGTATCAGTCCTGTTCATGAATTTTTTTGAACCCCTTCCAGGCATATTTGGATAAAACTCAAAACACAAAAGTTGTAGATCTACATCTTAGCTATAACATGTTAAAATTGCATTAGACTTTGGTGAGTAGAATGAAAGTTATGGCTTCTGTACAAAAACTGGACAGAATCCAAAACTTAAATATGACAGTAACAAAATGAGGCTTACCGGGAATTCAGTGATTTGAATCTGAGGAAGTGTACAAAATGAAAGTTATATTGCTATCTCTTAGCTTTAAAATGAGATAAGAATCATCTGATTTGGACTAGTATAGCCAAAGTTATAGTCTGTTTTCCATGACTGCGCAGGTTAAAAAAAATCTGCAGACTGTTTGTCTCCCTAAGAGTTATTTGAGTTGAACGGAGGGAGCACTTGATTTACGCTTTGTGGAGATATTGGGGAGTGCGTTATCCTCCCCTAACTGTGAGTGAGACTTGACATCTACTTTTAATTGATACTGTGTTTTAAAAAGGTTTTCAAAGGCATGATTTAAAATGGTATGATTGACCTATTTCCCTGAATTTATGAAAATGTTTTGTGATATATGGAGTGTCCCAACTTGTTTATATCGATATGCATCCATGATTTTTGACAATTGATTATTGTGCCACACTTTGATATATCCACATGATTTTATGTTTCCATTGCATATTGGCACATGATTTTGATATGTTATGGCTTGAGATATATGATTTGGGCTGGATGCCCCTGTGGATACTGTGATGATGATGATATGCTTCCTATGGCATTCCGTAGCTATGAAGGACATTTGGTAGAGGCACCTGTTGTGCCCGGATACGCCTCTGCAGGGGGTATCCGCCAGATTGTCATACATATTGTACGGACAGTCGTCGGTTGAACCACTTCGGGGAGGACCTTGGTAGGTCTAGCATCGGCGGGTTTCCATACACGCTTGATCCTTGATACGTGTGCGATATATATATACAGGCTAGTTGGAGTAGTCTGTGGCCAACGTTGGGGTGGAGAGCCTTATTTTATTACTTGCACCATGAAAACCCCCAACGTTGCCCGTCCTTGGCCATGGTTGGCCTTTGCCGGGATATTTTCGGCCGGCTCTATATGATATGACGGACATGCATAATGGATGCATATTTAATTTGATACGTATGCCGTGAATGATTTATTGAGATGTCATAATATTTTTGCATACCATGGATTTATTGGGACATAATTTTGACACTCTTAATTCACCCAAAAATTAATTGTAGCATGTCATCCCCCTGACTTGCTGAGTACCAACCCCCCCTCTACGGTACTCACCCCTCACATTTCCCTCCTACAGGCATAGACTCACACTGAGAGATTTGTGCGCATTGTTGTATTGGATATTCTTTGGAGACTACTGGGCCGGGGTATGACTACCCGCTCTTCCGCTATGTATTGAGGTTATTGTATCATTTTGAGGAAGTTAGGATGACCATTGTATTTGTTTAAATTGGGATGACTGTATTTATAATTCTTCTTATCTGTATAAGGTTAACTCTCACTTGTTTTAATTTGCATTGAGGCATACATGTATTATTTTTATTTCTTGGGGATCTCTGTGATTTGGAAACCTGGATTTTGTGAATGCTGTCAGCCTTACGGTGCTTTGATGTGCGGGACGTGGTGCCCGTGCATCGAGGTGCCGCGGCGGGCTGGTCGCGTGCCCGGCTCGGGAGTGGGTTGGGGCGTGACATAGGGAGTGAGAGATCTATGTACATACAAATGAATGGGAGTGTGATGATGTTCTAAAACTATTATTAACAAATTTCATGTTATCATTATATAACTATTCACAAGTTTACAAGAATATTCACAAAGCTTTGACAACCAATGCATTCAAAGTAAAAACATTTCTCTTACATCAAATGGGTTGCAATCATTCAAAACCTTGGAACTGTCAAAAATATACTTTCCAATCCAAGACCTTGGTCGAGTCAAAGATTAGATCCACCAAGAATTTTATTCATTCACTTATAAAAATAATAAAAAAAATGTCTCGTCCTTGGTGTTAACTTGAACATTATCATTGGTGATTCATGGTTGTCCAATTGAAATCTTGGGTAGGTGAACCCCCTTGTATCACACTACCTCAATTCAAAATCCACTCTACTTATACCACTCTTACTCCAACCAGTCTCATGAGTGAGTAATAGATCATAGCAGCTGTGTGAACAAACCATAAAACATTGTTTTCATTCATGAATAAATTCCAAAACCATTTCGCAACCTATATTCATTTTTATCTCAATAAATATCAATCAATCAAACAATGTAAATCATATGGCAAACATTTCCAATATTATCTTTTTAAGAGAACACATGACACCAAAATTGAATTCTAAAACCACATTTCAAAATAAAATTTTCAAAACACATAAAATTATTTCTCATTAAATAAGACATAAAACTTTCACTCACAATTTGGAGAGGGTATACACACCCACTAATCCAAATTCTCAACTTTGTCCTTGTTTAAAGGTCTTTCGCCTAGAAAATATATCTCTTTGCCTAAAACATTCATTAATCATACTTAAGGTTCATTTCCATATCTAGATGTCTTAGAAAAATAGTCATATTTTGAACTAGGATTTCTGGATTGTCAAAATTCTAATTTTTACTTTAATACTAGACATAAAAAGACAATTTTTATGTTTATAATTTAGGTCTATTCCAATTATACAAAAACATGCAAATCTATCATATATTTGCCCTAACCGCATAATCTCCAATTTACGTAGTTACGGAAAAACGACCATAACTTTCGCTACATCTATCCAAATCATATGATTTTTGTGTCAAATTAAAAATACAATTTTGTGTTCAAAGTTTAGCCTAATTTAGCCTAAAATATATCTTAAAATCGAACCAAAATCTCAACCAAAACGGGGCAGAACAAAACATCATTACTCTGCAAGATGCCTCAATTTGAAAAATCATTAAAAATCCTGTTATCATTAGAATCCAGTGAATCATGTCTCATTTTCAAGATCTGGAAGTCTAGTTTTTTAAGAAGAAAACCTTTCTTGATTTGCTTATGTGCAGAGAAAGTTATAACAAAAATATTACATTAAGCTCAGAATGTTCTCTTTACAGGAAGTCAACAACAACAACAACAACAACAATTTAGACCTTCTATCCCAAAATTTGGGGTCGGCCATATGAGAGACAAATATTGAAGAAGAGAAGAGAAAAAAGAAGAAAATAACATAAAATAACATAAAATAATAGAAAAATAAAAATGAAAATGAAAATAAAAATAAAAATGAAAATGAAAAATAAAAAAGAAAAAGAAAAATATATATAAAGAGAGAAAAATGAGTTGATTTAGTTTATGCAGATTTTCCTACGTCACTCATTCGTATCTAAAATCATCTCCTCAACTAAATCCATGACTACCATATCTTTACGAATACATTGCATCTAAGTTTTCAATAGTCTACCTCTACGTTTTATTAACTATCATATATTTAAATTCTCAGTCTTTACAAGAAGTCAAGGGTTCTATTTTTATTCTAATCTTTCATTTTCCTTCTAAGTCCAGATCATAAAACATGGTATTCATCCTAATTTCAATGATAAATAAAAACCTAAAACTATGAAATTGATGCTTACCTTGCACTTGTTTCAAGAATTTCTCATGCAATTAACTAAATCACTCTAAATGCTAGCTTCTTTGGTTTATTTTGATAACCCCATGCTCATATTACCTTCAAGAGAAAAGATTTTCTAAATATGGTTAAAAGTAAGACAAGAGAGATTACAAATTGAGTATTTTTGTTGAGAAATGGTTTTAAGGTTCCCGGATGGTTTAAAAAAGTGAAAAAGGTATGATGAAGGTAAAGCAAATTCAAGCTTCTCCCTTTCTCCTTTTCTCTCTTTCTCCTTTCTCCCTCTTCTCTCCTTCTCAACCAAACACACAAACACACACAAAATGTACACTTACGTAGGTTCAAGAATTGTGGATATCTCTCATTCTTTCTCTCACGGCCAACACATGTTCTCAATGTTTTTTTACTTTTGTTTTTCTCAAATCACACAATCCCACACAAGAAAAGCAACATTTGTTGCTCCTTTTGACTTTTCTAACTCTTGTTTTCAAAAGAAATGAAGAAAATAAAAGAAAGTAAAGATCAAAACATGGGTGGGTTTTGGAACATCATTAACTCAAATAGTGGGCTCCATAATAGGTTCAAAGAGTTGGGCTTCACCTCTAGTTCATACCAAACTCAATTTCCATTTCTTAATTCACTAAATTCCATGGTTCATATTTACACTACCATAATTCACCCTATAAAGTACAAGTCATTAATACAACTAGACGCTGGATTCTGATTTTACACAAACAATAGATTAAAAAGTTCCTTTTTGTAAAGTTCGAAAAGAAGAAACTAATGTCAGTTTTGCTGAGAGTCGATGGGGGGCCTGCAGTGGCGCTAAAGGCCCCGATCCGTTCTTGACATTCTGATTTTATTCAGTGTGTCGAAGACTTTTGTCGGAGGAATGATAGGTCAATTCAAGTGGGTATCCTTCTTAATGATTAGATACTAAAGATGGTTGGCTTGTTGCTTAATGACAAGTTAAGGATCGAAAGGCCTCTTTTGGTAAAGAAAACAACAAGCAAGCTATTTAGAACTCTGAATATTATCAACAGAAGTGATCTTAGGGTGATCACTATCGACAAGTTTATGAGAATTCAAAGTAAATAGAGCATCGATATGGGAAAGTGCATCAGCAGAAGGGGCCAGTAATGTATGCCTTATAGTTACTTTGGTCCTTAAAAGGAAAAGGATAAGGTTGGTGGTCTCTAGTGCTTATGGCGAGGAGTTCGGGACCTTCGAGAAAGAGGAGTCTCTAACACCAATTTTGACTATTGTAGGTGTCGAGAGACTAGATCTCGAGGTTAGGGCTACCAAACTTGAGGGGGAGAGTACCTCTTCTATTGCTTCTGGTGTGGATAAGGAAGAGACCAGGCTAAGGGCTGAAACCAGATCATCTAGTACTCTTCCAGAGCATGTCCATATCTGGAAGGACAAGGGGGTCATGCCCAGTTAGACAACTACTTTTCTCCTTATTTTTGTAAGGTCTTTTAATCGGTCAAAGGATCTAAAGGAGATAAGGACTGTAGCAATTAGCTGTGGTAGCAATAATTTTAGTTACATAGATATTGTTGAGGCGAGAAGGTTTGCTGACAGATTAGACTTCCATCGCTCTAAGTCGGAGTTGAACCATTTAACGGTGGAACATGCCGATGAGGTTGTCATCACCCTTAGTCTCCAGGTATGCTTTTCTCTTAGGTATTTTTGTGAGTTCGGTATTCTGATTGTAACTAACATAAGTCGCCATATTATTTGTAATATGTTGCTATGGCTAAATTTCATAGGCTAACAAAGAACCAGTTGGTGGGTCACTTGGAGGACCTCTCGAGCCAAAGGGGAGAGGTGATCTCGTGACTCCGAGCTACTCTAGCTCAAAAGGAGAGAGAAGGGGAAGAAGGTAGGGTGGCTAGTACTGCTTTGCTTAAAAAAAGAAAAGGAGATAAGATGGTTGAGAACTAACTAGGATTCGGCGTTTGAGCAATGTGATAGTGCCTTTATGGAATGTGAAAGACTAGGGACTTTGCTGAATGGAACAGAAGCAGAATGCCTTTCTGATGAAAAATCTACACTGGAGTTAAGGCAATCATCTTTTGTTATAGAGAAGAACATCACGGATAATTATCTTTTGTTATAGAGAAGAACATCACGGATCTAGAAAGAAAAATTGTCAAGCTTTAGGAAGGCCACCAGCATGATCTCCATGAGCTTTTTGAGAAGTTACGCCATTCAGAAGGAATCATCCACAGAGCAAAAATTTGAGGACAATTTGGAGTGGGCTTTTCTCGAGAAGTGATTGACACAAATGCTTGTGTTGCTGCTCTACGGGCTGGTTTTGAGGGTCTATGGTAGAGGCCTGATCCTCCTCCATCCCCCGATCATGAAGTATGATATTATGCCTTGTTTCTTTCTTTAATGTATCTTATTCTTATGTCTTGTGTGGACCTTCTCACTCGGTTGTACTTTTTATGATATGAAATAGACTGAAATTCTTTCTAAGTTTGTTTTTCTTTCTTTTGATACTTCAATGGTATAGAGTGTGAAGTATCAAGCTATTTTTGGTGACGAAGCAATTTTCCTAAGATGAACATGCAATATCTTTATCCTCTCATAGAGGCACATATTTCGCATAAGCTGAAAGAAAGGGAAACTAATCCTCATCCATGTGTATAGTTCCTTGTTACATGTAAGGCTGAGGAAGGAATAAAGGGAATTAAATTTATTTCGAGTAATAAAATCGAGTGCAGTGAGTGTAACACATTTTAAATGGGTAAAGCCAAAAGATTGTGGGAGCCAACCTGTCGGAAGTTCGATCTCATATATTAGTAAGGATGGGCGTGGAGTCGGCTGATAGTGGGAACCACTTGCTTGGGAGTTCGATTCTGTATATTGGCTAGAATGGGTGTGGAACCTATGTGAAAAGTGTGAAGCCACCTACTTAGGAGTTTAATCCTATATTTTGGCTACGATGGGTGTGGGACCTATATGAAAGGCACGGAGCCAAGAGATAGTGGGAGTCACCCGCTCAGAAGTTTGACCCTATATATTGGCTAGGATGGGTGTGAAACCCACATAAAAGGCGACGAGCCGTGAGATAGTGGCAGTCACCCGCTTGAGAGTTTGATCCCGTAAATTAGCTAGGATGGGTATCAAACCTATGTGAAAGGCACGGAGTCGAGAGATAGTAGGAGTCACCCGACTGAGAGTTTGATCCTATACATTAGCTAGGATGGGTACAGAACCCATGTGAAAAACACGAAGCTAAGAGATAATGGGCGACACAGTGAAAAAATAGAGGGGGCACAGGGGTCCTAGTTGACTCCATTTGTGAAGTTGTTGTAAAAAAAAATAATGAAATTAAAATATTATTATGAGTATGAGCTTAGAATCAGAATAGCATAACAACAATTATAAAATGTTATTATAACAAGTAGTGAGTAGGGATCACTAAGCTAAGTTTTTCGAGGGGTCCAAATGACATTCAAGTGTTCCGATGTAAAGAGATGCTCTAAACTTAATCTTCATATATCTGGTACTCGGCTGAGCTTTCATGTCATCCAGGTTGGATGGCGCAATATGGCGTTACGGGGGGACGTTAGCTTTACCATGTCAAATTTGACCATTGCAGTCACACGATTAGGTGGTACACCTAAAGTTATTGATAGTTGGATGGTGCCTTTGGAATATACCCATTCACCGAAGAATCCTTTTCAGGGGCCTGACATGAGGTTGAAGGTCGGTTTAGCGGAGGCCCATTTGTTTGAAAGCATTCAAGTAATAGATGTCACAAGTCGCTTCCTAGTCGACAAATATTCTTTAACAGTGAACTATCCTATCTTGGTAGTGATAACCAAAGGGTCGTGTTGTCCTGGAGTGGTCCTCGTTAGTTTTTCATTGTCAAAGCCTATTATTAGCCTTTTCTTCTTTTACTCCCTCTTGGCGTGGGAAGTGAGTACCTCCTAGGATGGAGAGCTGTCTATCCTCTGAAACACCAGGATGACCCAATAATTGACAGAACACAGTGAAGGGCCTTCCTTCTATACATAGAGAATAATTCTCTGGGGTTGGTTCCAGATAGCCCCTCTGACTAGGGGTTTCACTGGTTCCACGTGACTACTTTCTAGTTGGTTCCTTTCTCTCTGCCTCCATGGGGGATTACCTCCTTTTCTTGTGTCGATGAATTTTTGCAACCTTCCTTTCCAAATTAAGCCCTCAAGCTCATCCCTCAGCTTTCGACATTCATCCATTGTGAGCCCTTGTTCCCGGTGGAAGTTACAATATCGTGTTTTGTCACCTTTAGAATCATCTCCTCTTGAGGGAGGAGGCTAGTTAACAAAAGATCAGTTTCTGAACTACATGAATATCTGGCCAAGCGCGTCATTTAAGGTGGTGTACTTAGTAAACCTACGAGGAGGTGGAGGTTGTAGCTGAGTCCATTTCTATGAGAGCTGTCGTGATGGGGGCTGGTTACATTCGCATTTTTCATTCCCACTTCAACGTCTATCAAATGTCTCAGCTTCCTCAGCAGCAATATACTTTTCAGGTTGAGAGTAAAATTCTTGAATAGAGGTTGAAGGATTCTTAGTAATCAGGGTCTTCATCCCTGAAGGCCACAATTTGTTGAGCAGTGCTGCCAATATAATAGAATGATCTAAGCTTGAGATCCTCATCATCTCGGTCTTGAATTTTTCAAGAAGTCCCTCAAGGGTTCATTATCTTTTTGCCGGAGGGATAGGAAAGAAGTAGACTTCCTCTTAGGCCCCCCACTAATCACAAACTGGGTCTCAAATTATTATCAGAGTTGGTAAAAGCCTTTGATACTAAATGGTGGGAGAGAGTTAAACCATATTAATGCATTCCCCTTTAGGGTCATGAGAAAGTGTTTATATATAGTGGCATTTGGCATGTCTCTCGTGATCATGATCGTGACAAAATGAGCCCTGTGGTCTTAGGGATCAATGGTGCCATCGTACATCTCCATATGGGGAAGGAGAACATTGTAGGGTATTGGTTCGGCAATAATCTCATAGTCGAACGACAATGAATTGAAGAAGTAAGGAACAGGGTGGAGCTCGGTGGCTACAAGTTGCTTAACTTGTTTTCTCAAATTCTCTAGCTCCCTTGAAGACATCACTGAAGGTCTGGGCATGTATAAGGCTGGAGTCTATTTGAGCATGAGTGCACCAAATTACTAGAAGGAAGTGAGACTTCCTATTGGAGAACACAATTGATATCTTTTAGGTGCTTACTCATCCCCTATATTCGGGATTCTAATTTCTCTATTTAAGAGCGATGGATCCAGTAGGAGAGGCCCAAGCAAAGGGCAAAGTAGGGCTAGTGGGAGATTAAGTCACTTGGAGTTAAGCCCCTAGAGATTGAGGATCTTCCTGAATGGATGGTTCCATCTAGTGGTGCGAGTAGACATTAAGGTATCTAGCCATGTAGCTGGAAGCTTGTCATGGGTAAGTATGCGGGATTGGATATCTATAATCCCACCTTGGATCTCATCTTAGAAGAGTTGTCTATGTTGTTTCTTTTCAGCAACATGGTTGTAAGAAAGAGATAAATCAAAATAAGGTGTGAATATCACTTAGTCATTTCTCACAAATAGCGGTAATCTGTTGAAACCAAAATTGACTTCACAGTCGATCGTCCTTTTAGTCTGAATGGGGAACCAGTGATGGGGATTCTAACAAATCATCTTCAGTGAGGAATCCTGCAAAAAAACCAGCCGTGCAGCTTAGGCAGAGGAGAGTTCGATTCTTAAGTTAGAAAGAGCGGTAAAATGGGAAAGACTAAAAGATTCTGAGCTATCTGTAATCTCTATGTGCAGTATATAAAGCAAGAAAGATGTGTACTTGGCAAGTGGCCTCTGTTTAGTATATATAGCATGTATAGGGAGTCCTATGTATGCTTGGATGTGTAGAAACTCTAGTTTCCTTATGGAAAGATCGTATTAGATCTTTCGAGATCACAGGAACCACTTTTAGTAGATCCAGAGTCTTATAAGGAACGAAAGTTTCTATTGCCATCGTGGAGACCTATGAAGGTTTGAATCGCTAAAGGATTCATTTCCTTATCGGGAGAGATTGCGATAAACTTATATTGGGTTAAGGAAGATTAAGACTCATTGACAATTCTTTTTCTTATTAGATAACTATGACTAGAACCCGTCAAGTAATAGAAGTTGACTTTACAAAGACCGAGAGGCCGAAAAGTCAAGAGATTAAAAGGTTTAGTGAATAGACCGTGCTAGGAAAGTGTTCAAGCAACGTGAGAACCGAAGAAGCCCTTTGATGAGGTGCAAGTCGAGAGGGGGTATCAACCGAGAGGGTGTCATCTCGAGAGAGAGAGAGTTCATTTGAGATTGGCTGAGAGGACATTTAATGCCTTACGGGCTTCATGATTATGGACCTACTAGATTTTATGATAATAGACTATCAGACCATATACAATTAATTTCTATTTTTGGTTTTTATATACTAAAAATAGATACATATACATATATATATATATACACACATATATATTTCTGTTCTCTTTTTGATTTCATGCAATTGGTTTTAAAATTTATTTTTAATTTACAGATTTATTTCAATGAATAAAATATAAAAATCTATTTTTAATTTATTTTTTCCATTTTTAGAAAAATAGCAATGACAGCTATGTTAAGGAAGAAGGCATCATGGAAACTTTGTCGCTGAACTGTCACCGCGTACATCGCAAATGCTTCGTCCTTGTTATTGTCATAGAGTCGTCATAAAACTCATTTCCCTCTGTACGATGCGCATAGAGACACAAGTTTTGCAACAGAACGAGGCCATCACATCAGGTGTTGCTATATCTAGCACCCATTAGCGACGCCCATCCCATGACGCAATTTTTGTAGCTTTTTCCCCGATCATTTACGCTTAGATTGGGAGTTTAGGGAAGAAAAAAAAAGAAAAGAGATAATAAAATTTTCTTTTCACTCTATTTAGGAGTTTTAGGAAGAAAATAAAATGATATGAGATTTATTTGGAATTAAAAATTTTTCTATCATCTTTTTAAAGATAAATTTAGTATATTAGTGAGATAACTTTTCTTTTTCTCTCCATTTCTCTCCTTCTAAAACTCCTAAAGGAAGGAAAATGAATGATTTTCTATTCCCTTCTTTTCTCTTCATCCAAACTAAGTGTTAGCGACGCGCTTGTTCTATTTGCGACCAAAATACCATGTCATTGAATCGAGACGCTCCTCGTTGTGCGTCACAAAAATCGTAGGTTGGGTTGAATTTTTTATACAAACCGGTCCGTGCTTAGCCACAATTATTATCCTTCCATAGAAAAATGGTCGATATATTACATTCATCCTTTTTCTCTTTTCCCCTCATTCTCTACTGTCTAGACATGCTCAACATTCCCAACCAAACTGGAAACAAATGCTCTAGTTCAGCATAAAAAAGAATTGTAACCAGAATTGCATCAACATTCCATTTTCTATCGTAGAACCAAAAGCTTCTAATTCTAAAATGGTTCTGATTTGGCTCCGATTCATTTTACAGAGAAATAGTAAAAAATGACAGAATTTAGAGCCTATTATTCTTAAGTCTCAACTATTCTCATATGAAGACCATACACCAAAAAGAATTACGGAAAGTAGAAAGTTGATGATCATCATTATTCAAGTCTTTAATATCTTGATGTTATCTAACTCCAGGACTCTTTTCACATGTCTACTCGTGACTAAGCTCTATCTTCAACAAATCATATTAGCATTCATTAAAGTTGTACAACTATCAAAATATGACATTTAAATTATTGGGAGCTCATGCAGGAGAGAGAGAGATTTAATGGCAGGACGCTGCACTCCTTAAACAATAGGCCTCGGGTTCGCCGAGCTATGAGAATCAAGAGATAGGATTTGGGAGAATCAACCTTTTAATAGATTCTATATTGCTCGAACTGGATTAATTGGGTAAAATCTGAATATCGGTGGAAACCGAGAGAGAGAGAGAGAGAGAGAGAGAGAGAGGATATGGTATGAACCCTCGAAGCACCTTCAGAGAAGAGGATATTTAGGTAGACTATTCCCTACGGATTGAGTTGAGACCAATTTTAATAAATTGGACCCAAAAAAGAAGGACGCCACAAGCAAGTATCTTGCAAATAGGTCGCTGTTCATGGCATTTCATCATCCAAAGGAATGTTTTTGTAGACGAAATGCCATGAACAAGATCAATTTGCAACTACTTTTGATCTTTTACCAGAGAGACAGATCCACATGTGACCCAACAGAAGCCTCTCATTTATATGCACCACTAACAAAATCTTGACCTACCATTTTAGGAATGACCATAAGGGCAATATTTTTTTTGGAAATTATTTTATTTTATAATGATTTTGACATATTTATTTCATTATTTATCACAATAGTTTCTTAAAATTCAGATTTCCTTGGTCTTCAATTTTTACTACCTTCTTTGGAGATATAGATGAAAATTTGTGGAGCCGAGTTGGTAATGTGTTTGTCAGCTCAAGCTCGGCCCTTTCAACACTAGTCTGAGCTGAGTCCTTCTATCATTGTATAAATTCTTTTAATAAATTTCGTAATTAAATTCTACTTCGACCCTTCGAACTTTGATATATATATATATATATATTAAGAAATGACTTTATAACCCTATTTGTAGCTATACCCATTGATAATGGTTTGTATGTGCCCCTCAATTTTATTAGCCATTCCTCTACTATTATTATATTTTTAGATTTACAATTTACCTTTTGACCAGAAGTATTCCTAGTAATCGCTGAAGCTACTCTAATTTATTTCACTTTTTATAACTCTATTTGGAGACATGTAATTGTTGATCATGATTTATAAGATGGAAATCAAATCACTTGCTTTCTTCATTATGAAATTCTACTGTTACAGAAGATACATTGAGTTATTTATGGTAATCTGTTATACTACCCTTTAATACTGTGGCATGATTCATGCAGTGGGTGCAGAGGTGGATGTGCGAGGCGCCAAACATCTATGACTCTTTTTTTTTTCTTGGTGCATATTAAAACTTGAACCCGACTCTATTATAAGGAGGAGGGGGATGTACCACTTGACCTGAAGCTCATTAGCACATCTATGACTCTCTCGTGCTTAACTCCAACCTGTGGTCTGAATTTAAGCATTTGATGCTCGAATTAAGGTCTATTTATTGCTAATTTCATAGTATGCTTCGAAGTCTAAAAGAGAGATGATAAGGGTGACCGAAGTTCTATCTCGAACTCCGAAGGGTGTTATCTCGAACAAACTATTGAACTACGTTCAAAGGAGGCCTTGGCCATCTAAGCATTTTCAAAGTTCATGTTTTGCCCACTGTTTTCTTATGTTTCTTTTATATTTATCACGATAGAACTTAATTCATAACTTAAAACATAATTATTAAAGTCGGGTTCTCATATTGATAAGTCAGATTCTGAATGTTAAGTTAGTAGATATGAAAGTTAATACCTAATAACACAACAACAACAATAGCATTAATGTAATGACTCTGCAAGGGGTGAGATATTCTTTGCTTTGACCCAAATGCCTCATGATTTTGTCCACAAAAAGTGTCTCGCTATGTTGGGGTGTGGCTAGATATATATGGCCAATGATCACCAACGTTAGCCAGAATGAGATTCAGGCTCCTTTATATCAATATCACACACCTTCAACTGATGAAGGATGTTATAAAACCCTCTTTCAAAGGCCCCACATTCCATGGGCACATGCTAGCAGTCGAAGTATCGCTTTGATAACAATTATTGCAGCTCCCCCCACACGTGAGGTATTATACTCTGAATCGTTATAGTGCTGCATGCCATGATAACAAAATAATAGTCTAAAAAATGAACTCAACATAACAGGTTTCCCCAAAAACATGGGGATACATTATTCCAATTTAAAAATACATGTTACAAAAATAATATAATGGAAAAAAAAAAGTCTATAACATGAAAGGGTTCCACAAGTCTAAATCTTTGCTGCATGTTCTCTCAAATCTCTACTTAGGACGTAGGTACTACCAGGGGTGGAGTGAGAAAATTTTTCTTGGAGGGACCGTAAGGTAATATTTAATAAAAATTATAAATAAAAATATATTAAAATTAACATAATTCTAATTAAAAATACAAAAAAATAAACAAACTAAATAATTTATGAAAGTTGTTCTCTATATTTTTTCATTAGTTCAAATTCATTTATACTCTATAAAAAATTAGGGTTTTAGTGACAATCCAAAATTGTCACTAAAGTACTTAAAGTCATCACTAAAGACTTTTAGTGATAACTTTTCACTCGTCATTATCTCGTCACTAAATTATTGTTGTAAAAAGATCCGATAGTAATGAGTTTCAAGTTGTCACTGAAAATACCATATAATTGTGAGATTATTTATTGTCACTAAAGTAATGATAATATGATATGGTCACTAATTAAAACCCAAAGTTATCATAATATCAGTCTATGTTGTCACAAAACATGACAAACCATAAAGCATTTGTGATGACATTTTCTTGTGACAATAGTAACAACGTTCCGGTCATCATTAAAGTTATTATATAATGACGACATTTTGTCATTACTAACATAATAACATGATGTTGTTACTAAACATGATAATTTAAAGAGCATTTATGATAACATCTTATTGTTGATATAATGATGACATTAATCGTCGTCATTAAATGTACCATATAATGACTTTTTTATCATCACTGAGATAATTACAATAGTATATTACCACTAAGAAAATGGTAATCGTTGTAAAGGGATAGATAACCTAAGGAAAGAAGTAAAATTCGTAGGAATTAGTCAAGAAAATATATAATAAATCGTGATAACATAGGAGAAGTAGATGAAACATGTTAAATGGCAATAGACCATGACAATGCCTGACTAACGTATAGGAGACTATGACTTACAAGTATAGATTTAATTTCAAAATTAGTTAGGAAAAACATAGTGAAAGATCTACTAAAATTAAAATTTGAGAAAGATAAGCTATGTAATTTTTGCATGAAAGGAAAATAGACTAAAAGCTCTTTCAAGCCTAAAAACTTAGTTTCAACTAATAGACCTCAAGAAGTACTCCATATAGACTTATTTAGGAAGAAAACATCATGGTTTTGTAATTATAGATGACTATTCTAGTTATACTTGGCTCCTATTCTTAGTTAGAAAAGAAGAGACTAGTAGTACATTCATAAAATTATGCAAGAAAATCCAAAATAAAAAGGGCTGCACAATTACTAGTTTAAAGAGTGACTGTGGCAAAGAATTTGAGAATAGGTTAATGCAAGAATTTTGTGAAGAAAATGAAACTGATCAAAACTTCTTAGCCTCTAATACTACACAACAAATGAGGCTATGGAAAAGAAAAATAAAACCTTAGAAGAAATTGTTAGGACAATGGTATGTGAAAACATTTTAACTAAATTTTTCTAGACTAAAACTGTAAATACAACATGCTGCACATTGAATAAAGCTTTAATTAGGCCAATCTAAAGAAAACACCTGATCAGAAAACATAATATAGTAGATAGGTGTAAATGCTTTGCTTTAAATAATGGAAAAGACTCCGTAGGAAAATTTTAGACCAATAGTGATTAAGACATTTTTTTAAGATATTCAACCTCTAACAAAACTTATAAGGATTATAATAAAAGAACAAAGATACTATAGGAATCAATTCAGGTTGAATTTAATGAAAGTGAGCCTTTTAACAAGAAACTAGCATATTTTGATGATGAGAATGTACATGAACAAATAGATAAAAATGTTGAGAATAAAATAGAAGAACAGGATTTGGAAAACAATTTAAAAGATCAAGAGTCAAATGGAAAAGAAAAAGGCAAAAATGATGAACCTAGACAAGTTATATTCACAACTCTAAGAAAAAGTGTAAATGAGGAAAATATTATAGGAAAGTGATAGCGATATTTTTATACACTTGAATTATTTTATTTTATCTTATTTTAGATTTTATTTTATGACTTTTAGGACTCTTTTAGAGTTATTTTGTAATTTTTCATTGATTATTTTTCATGGATTTTGTTTTAGGATTATTGGGTTTGTTTAGGGATATTAGACTACAGATAGTTGTTAATATTTTAAGCATAACTTTCTATTCCAATATCCGATTTACATGATTCTTATTGGGTTAGAAAAAAGACTTCAAGGCCTACAAATCTTATGAAGACCTCAAAGGCTGGATCAGACTAGAAGATATCCAAAAATTGAGTCAAAATTACTGTAGTGCTGGAAATCAAGACCCATGAGTTCTAAAAACCCAAGTCCAAGTGAAATATCGAACTATTATGAAAACCCACAAATTTTTAGTCAATTAGAACTCTTAGGACTTAGATTATAAGAAAAAAAACATCATTTACATTTAAAAGAGAGAGGAAAAACCCCAACAGCCGACTCTTTGGAAGAATTCTTCCATTTAGGGATGTTTTCTTTACCTTTCTTGCGTTTCTTTATCATGTCCACTTAGATTCTTATTTCTAGAACTCGATGAATTCTGTTATTTGATTAATAATATGGTTTGATTCATTTTTTCTCTTAAATCTTTATTGTTATGTTCTTCTTTTATGAGATTTCATTGTTGGGCTTAATGTTTCATTGTAAAGGGTCCTATAATTTGATGATTTGCGATTATATGTATGAGATCGAGAGAAGATTGCATGAAATCTGACCAATATAATAAAATTCATATAGCGTTATGAGATCGACGAATGATTAACTTTGGGTGTGGGGATGTTAAGGGAAACCCTAGATTACAAATATTTAATTGATCTTAATACAGTTCGGCCTAATCAAAATTGCTTGACCATTAAGTTTTGGTTAGTCGAATTAGGGTTTCATTATATGACTATTGGGTGAATCTAATTTAGGAAAATCTGTTATTATCAAGAATGAATGTTTAGTCAATAAACTTTAAGGGATTTGAAAAAATTCGACCGTGTGAAAAATTGAAGATAGATAAAATCGATATTCTAGAGTTTTTGTCTATCAATATTTCTTTTTTATTTTCATAGTTTAATATTTTTTCTATCTTGATTCGTTCTGTCCAATTTAGATAGAGTATTTTATATTTGGTAATACATAATATTATCGTGGCATCAATACTTGTTCTACACTATATATAACACTCGGTTAGGGTATACTTATCCGAAATCGTGATATACCTAAATCGCGTGATAGAAAGCTAGGTTGTGGATGCAATCTAAAACCAATGTGAATATGTAGCCCTCATTTTATAGATAGAGCCAAAAAAATTATAGATGAAGTTTTAATCTTTCGAAACTAATTTCTGTCAACAAAATATAAATCAAGGATGATTAATAAATTAGGAGTTTTTGGAAGAGATTAGATTCCCGTATATTGATTATTTTTATGAAATGTGCTTAAGTAGCATTTTACATCTCAATAGACTTTGTTATGATAAATTGGTTAGGTTATTCTACGATAACCTAGAGGTGATTGAGAATGAGACTGTTAAGATAAAAATTGGAAAGTATGGTCGCACATGTGCATTTAAGAGCTTCATTGGTGGAGTAGAAATCCTTGTTACACCTAGGCTATTGTGTGAAATAAATCAGTTAAATGGCGTTACACATGATGAATGCAAAGAGTACATGAGCTCTAACATGTTGGAAAATTGTAGGGTGTTATTCAAGAACCTTAATGTGTTAAATATAATCACAAATCCCACTACCTTAGATATGCATTAAAAACTGCTACTCTTCATATTATCACATGCCTTAAAACCTAGAAAAGGAAATCATACTAACATAACTAGAGAGTATTTTGGGCTTATGGTATGCATAATGGAGAAGAGAAACCTGGACCTTCATTTCATTGTTCCATTCCACATGATTGCATCAACAAGGCTGAAAGAGTAAACTTACCTTATCCTTCATTGATTACTGATATCATGTCATTCTATGACATCTATGTTAGTGAGGAGATAGCAGTATAACTCAATTCTAAACATTCTTCTGGTGAATCCTCCTTAAATGGTCAAATGGATGGTAAAAGATGCGGTATGGAGAAAGAAAAATAAATGAGAAGAAAGACAAGCAGAGGATGAAGGTGATAGGCAGTATGGCAATGAAGCATGTCATGAAGTATGGTATAGAGCAGCAAGGCATAGAGCAAGGGGGAGATAAATAGATGGAGGATGAAGTGAGAGGTGACTCAGCTCTTACCTAGTCCATTACCTTAGAGATGATATGGGGCACCGTAACCAGGATAGAGGCACAAAACCTTCAAAATGCAATAGCAGCTTGATATAATTAAAACAAAGGTTGATGCTCGCTAGGGGTTGAGATAATGAGGAGTCTGGACCATCAAGAGCCCAGTAAGCCACCCTATAATTGTTTGCTTATGTGAGTGTTTAGTTCATATTCTCATTGGTCCATAAGTGCTTTATGATTGCTTATGAATTTCTTTTTCAATACCTATAACTTTGATTATGATTGCTTGTCATTGTCTTATTTGATTCATGCCTTTGCCATGCTTATATATCATTCCTTTGTTCATAATTGTCACTACCCCATTTGTTGATGACCAAAAGGTGAGAAGAGTTATGATAGATTTGTTGGGGGAAAAAAACAACTTAATACAAAACATGTAAAATATCGTGTTAAATTATCGGAATTAAAACTTAATAACTTAATAAACTGAAACCGAAATTCAAATCGGATAGAAGTGTACCTGATTTCATAGCTGGAGACTGAATAGTGAATTCTCGACTTGACCTTTATATAAGCAGAATTCTTGGTACGGCCTTCCAGGTCATATGTATCCTCACAAATTCTCTCTATGTGATGGGGGTATTAGGGAGAAGAAAAATTCATTGACTCGGGAACTATAACCCTATTTATAGTTGTAGGGTGACTTTTACCTTCCAAAACTGTTTGTTTAGCTTATGGCAGCTGTCCTTAAATCACTCTTAGACATTCTCTATTTAACTCATCATAAATAGTGAATGTCTATTGGTATTTACACATTAATTTATTTTCATATCCTTTGAAATACTTAAACCCAATTATATAATTTTTCAAATTTACCAGATTACTTTCATGTGGGCTTAACTTATGGGTTTGACAGTATGCAATACATAATTATTTCAACATATAAGCCTAACATCGAATTAATGATCCAACAATCTCCTACTTGGGCTATATATGAAACTTTATAATTATGTAATTGCAAAATGACTGAATGAGTTTAACTTTTATGTCAATACTAAAATGTATCTACAACCAATTCTGTCCATCAATCATATCAACTTATGATCAAGGTGGTTTTGGTACATTTCTTTCGTAACTCAACTCTCAATGGTCACATAAATTGATATAACCGAATGACATAGATCATGATATGGATGCGTAGCATGGAAATGTCATGTAATGTGATCTTTAACATGCCTATTTCCAACCGATCTTCTTTAATGAGATCAACCATACTTAATATCAGAGAGTGATTCAAAACTGAATCCTTATTTCTGCAAAAAATAATCTTAAAATACCTTAAACTGAAATAAACCAAAAATGTCTATATTACATTAGCATCTAAAATCACAAACTCCTACTGAAACTGAATATCCTAAAATGAAATGACACCTATACGAGTAGTGCGCACATGAACCTTTTGGGTGGTAGTCCCTTTAATAAATGGATTCGTAATTGTGGAGTTTGTAACAACGTACTTTATAGATAACTATTCACTCTGAATCATTTTCTTAAATGGAATATAAGACTGTTGAACTACTGTCATAAAATAATCTGAGTGGCCTGTTAATACCATCCGTGACAAAGTTTCATTCCATAATTAGATGCCTTATAACACGCTATGAATTCCACCGTCATGATGGAAGAGATTATAAGAGACTATTTAATACACTTCAAAAAATGACTCATCCTGCTAACGTGTAGCATGTTATAGCCTTCATGCTAACTTGACATCCCATAAAATCGAAGTCAGTATATTGAATGATCTCAAACTAATCTGACTTCCGATATATGAGTATATGTCTTTTTGCTCTCTGTAAGTATTGAAAGACCCATTTGGTTACTTACCAATACTCTATTTCCGATTTGTTTAAATTTTTATCCAACATTTTTGTAATGTACGCAATATCCAAATGCGTATAGATCAAAACATACATCAGACTCCATACTATTGACGCGTAAGGAATCTTCTGTGTTTTTCTATATTTAAGGTCATTCTTGAGACACTGATAGAGACTAAACTTGTCTCCCTATCATAGGGGTACTCTTACTCCCACAGAACTTGTGATATCCATAATTATCAACTAAATTTCATCTCAAATCCTAATGAGATAAAAACTTAATGAAATTTGTAATATCATTGTTAGGATGACTATATGAATTTTATCTCTCCTTTCACAGCATCGGTTTTTGGAGGTGGTTGAGTTTGTTCTTCCAAAATAGAGAGTTCTCCAACATTGTCAAATAACACCTTTAGGAATATCAACATATTCCTCTTAACAGACAATATCTCTAACCATATCTCCCTCCACAAACTCAATATCCTCAAAGAACTAGACATAAAATTAATACCCCTTAAATCTTTCAGAGTACCCCACTAATCAACTAACTGTCCTGATATCCAATTTTCTTTTATTAGGTCTAATAGACCTAATCTTAGTTGGATAACCCCAACCGTGTAGATACTTTAAACTAGAACGTATACTGGTCCAAAGTTCTTATTGGGTTTCAGTAGTTGCCTTAGTGGGAAACCCTGTTCAGGATGCATGCTGCAATCTGGATTGAACCATATCATGAATAATTGTCTATGAACATGATAAAATATTTTTGACCATTCTAAGAACAAAAAAAAATGGCTCATAGATATCTATACGTATCAGTTCTAAGACGTCTAAAGTCCTATTGGATTCAATCTCCTTTTATTGGTTTGTTTTCCCTTTATATAATTTACACAAATATCAAAATTTGTAAAATCAAAAGAATCAAGAATTTCTTCTAACACAAGTCTCCTTATTCTCCTTTTAGAGATATTACTCAATCTCTTATGTCATAATAGAGAGAAATTCTCATTGGTAAATTTAAACTGTGTACTTCGAGTATTATATTATAGGGATTCATTAAATGAAGTAACAGTATCAACCTAATATAGATTATCAAATCTTGATAGAAAACCGGAACCAACTTATTTGGACTCAAGAAACTAACCAATTTTTCCATTTCCAAAAGAACGGGTAAAACCTGATCTGTCCAACAAAAATGGAAATCAAATTCCATCTAAAAGATGGAACAACAAAAATTTCAGTAAGAACCAAATATAAATCGGTTTTCAATGATAATATTAACTTTTCTGTCACTATAATTAAAAATTTTATTGTCATCGTCCACATAAATGTATCTTTTACCATTAATTGACGATCGACAATTTAGGAAACCCTACATAGACATACTGATGTGAATAATCGTAACGGAATCTGACCATCGAGTATGTCCTGATATTGAAATTAAGTTAAACTCAGAACAAATCAAACTAATGAATATATCTTTCTTATCACGTTAAACGTGATAGTTAGTATATTCTCTTTTTCTTGTATCCTTTAGCATCAAAGAAGAAGTAACCATTCTTTTCCGATTCAATCGATATCTTTCGTTACATCTTTTGTGATACTGTACCTGTAGCATGTTTATCCTTTTTTCTTTTCTTTTCTTTCTGTCCTTAGTGGTCAAGAGTTCTTAACCATTATACCGTATAGAGATAGAATTTATCAAGAGTGTATCAGTAACCATTTTATTCTTAACAAATCATTTCTCAATATCTATAAGGAAAGATTTAACCGTCATAACTAACTTACATATAGTATCTCTAAATGTTTTAGGATGACCCACTTTATTATATTAAACACATACGATTCAACATCTCTCACTTTTCTTTCTCCCTCTTTTCAGAGGTACTATTATCTATGAGTGGTGGGAAGAATCGGTTTTTAACGCAAGATTTAAATCTAAACTTGAAATTCGAGCTATTCAATTTAAAAATCAATCTAAATTGGACATTGATGTCCAGAGAACAATAGTCCATATATGCTCACATAGAACTTAAAAAAACAAATAAATTCAAATATGAGTAATTCCCATCACAAGATACCGGGCACTCAATTAATATTTCATCTTTGGATAAAATAATTAACTTGTAAGTGGTATTTTGATACAGTAATCATATGCTGACAATAAGAATATATCAACCAATTACCTTCCTTTGGGCCGATAAATTGGTCACATGTAAAACTAAAGAATTGTCACGCATTTATTATCATAAGTTGTACATGCAATTCCGTCAAATACGAACCTTCCTTTGGGCCGATCAATATTCACATAAGTTGTATATACACAGCCTTTAACATATCTAAACAAATTAACTTCCATAATAGAGGTCACTTTAGCGACATGTTGTTTCAATTAATTTATCTTGAGATATATACAAAACCATAAGTGTAGTAATCAAACACTGACAATAAGAATATATCAACCAATTATCTTCCTTTGGGCCGATAAATTGATCACATATAAAACTGAATAATTGTCACACATTTATTACCACATAGTATACATGCAATTCTGTTAAGTCAGGACATTTCTTTGGGCCGATCGATACTCAAATGAATTACATGCACAACATTTTATATCCCAAAATAAATTAATTTCCACTACAGAGATCAATTTGGTGACATATTGCTTTAATTAATTTATCTCGAGATATATACGAAACTATACTCATATTTGAATCATATTTGTAATTGAAAAAATTCCAATTTCATTTTGATGGACTCAATTTCTTGAAAATTGAGCTATTTAAAGTCAAATCTTATTAACTTTAAATTGGACCTATAAAAGCCCAATTTTACCGAATTTATCTCCTTCATCTTACTTTTCCGTCTCTATACTTTCGTTGTCGGTATAAAACCAAAGTCTCCATCCTTTGCCGATAACTGATCCAAAATTTGGTCAATCCTCGTTCTGTAGCATAGGATACCATGAAAGTTCCCTGGTAGGTGATGGGTTCATTTAAAACCGCTTAAAAACCAACCAGCCTTAAATTTAGCCGTCTTGTTAACAGAACTTTCATAGACATGCCATGCTATCGCATACTAAAAGAATGACCAATTTTGAATATAAAAAGGACAATGTAGAATGATAAGAATGAAAACTTGGTTTAATTGAGTCCAATGAGTTCCAATACCTTTATACCCAGGATTGAGTCGGTTTGGGCCTATAATTTCCCATATATATATTTTTAATATTGATCATTTTGTGATGTGGATTTACAATAAAAGAAAAGTGTTATTTTTTTGAAATTGGGAAGTCAATCCTTAAAAAAAATTGAAATTTGGAAATTTCTTTATTTTTTTTAATTTTCCAAAATTGAAAATTTTCTTAATTGCAATTTCTTTTTGAAACTGAGATATCATTCTTTAAAAATGAAATTAAAATCTGAAATTTTCCTTTTTTTTGTTTCCCAAAATAAAAGTTTTCTTTTTTTTTTTTTTGTTAAAAAACTTTATTCTAAAATTAAAGTCAAGGCTTAAAAAAAAGGAAAAGTTAAAATCCAAAATTTTTCTTTTTCTTTTTATTTTTTAAATTCTGAAATTTTCATAAAAAAAACTAAATTTCAGAATATTTTTTAACAGTGGAAGTTTCCCAAAAATACTTTAATCTAAAATTTTTTTAAAAGAAATCAATTTCAAAAGATTGTTTAAAATCAAAATTTTCCCAAAATGAGATTGTAATTCCTTAAAGGAAATTATCATAAAAATGATACGCAAAAGAATGAAAGTCTAGATAAGAGATCTTTGACAATTACCCTTTTTTTTTTGGAAGTTTCAAACACTAATAAAAAAGGTTAGCTTCCCAAAAATAAATGCACAATATATATATATTTAAAATGTACACGTTTTCAAACTAATTTTTTTTTTATTACTCCAAAAAGACTCTTTTGTTAAAAAAAAATTGGCCCAATATATATATATATATATATATATATATATATATATCTAAAAAAGCACCGTTACGAAAACTTAATGTCGACTTTGTTGAAAACTTTCTATTTGTTTTTATTGAAATCTACATCCAAAATTTCTGAATATTTCTCAAAAATTGAAATATCCAAAAAAATTTTGCATACTTATTTTCAAAAATTCATAGAGTACTAAAATCATATTAAATCTTAAAATATGCAAAAAAAACCTGATAATTCAAGCACGAAAGGCTCTGATATCACTTGTTGGGAAAAAAACAACTTAATGCAAAACATGCCAAATATCGTGTTAAATTATCAGAATTAAAACTTAATAACTTAATAAACTGAAACCGAAATTCAGATCGGATAGAAGTATACCTGATTTCATAGCCAGAGATTGAATAGTGAATTCTCGACTTGACCTTTGTATAAGCAGAATTTTGGGTACGGTCTTCTAGGTCATATGTATCATCACAAATCCTCTCTATATGATGTGTGTATTAAGGAGAAAAATGATTCTTTGATCCGGGAACCATAACCCTATTTATAGTTGTAGGGTGACTTTTATCTTCCAAAATTGTCTGTTCAGCTTATGACAGTTGTCCTTGAATCACCCTTAGATATTCCATATTTAATTCATCATAAATAATAAATGTCTATTGGTATCTACACATTAATTTATTTCCATATCCTTTGAGATACTTAAACCCAATTATTGAATTTTCTAAATTTACCAAATCACTTTCATGTGAGTTTAACGTATGGGTTTGACAGTATGTAATATATAATTATTTCAACATATAAACTCAACGTTGGATTAATGATCTAACAAGATTAAGGGAAAGAAAAAATAAATATTAATTAAGAGAAAAGATTGATTGTGTCATAGAGAAAGAATTAGGGAGAGGACGTTTGCTGATTAGTTAAGGGGGAGAGGTGGTATCAATTAAATTACTGAATCTTTGAAATTAAAAATATTCATGCACTACTATTTTTGTTGATGACAAAAAGGAAGAGAGAAGTAGTAGGAGAAGTAGGAGAAAGATCTGGGGGGAAAATAGTGCATAGATTAAGAGGGAGTTATGCTTAGAAATGATTTAGAAAATTTTCAAATCTTAGTTAATATTTTTGTCATCATCAAAGGGGGGATAATATGTAATAAATATGAACATTTATTAAAATGAACTCATTAACTCAATACTTATTAGATAATAAAATCAAGGTTGTAAATCCCCCTCGACGTAGCAAGTTGCAAATCACCCGGATTAAATTAAAGACTTCTCTATACACTATTGATTAATGTGATTGATATTTAACACGTTGCATATGTATTAGAGATCATATCACATGTCCCATTTCCCAAATATATAACAAATTCATAATACGATATCAAAATATCGTAGTATGAGATAAAGAAAGAGTAAAATCAGATCATATGTAAACCAAAATAGGCCACACATTTGCCTACCCTTATCTTGTATGACAACAATCACAAAACAGATATCCAAGGCATGCAGTCCTATTATAATGTGACCGATATGTTAGAGACAACATATGTATTACAGATCATATCACATGTCCCATTCTCCAAATATAGAGCATATACATAGAATGGTATGAAAATATCTTAGAACGGGAGAGAGAGTAAAATCAAATCATGTGTAGGTCAAAATGAGTTACATGCTTGCTTGCCCTTACCTAGCAAGGCAATAAGCATAAAACAGATATCTATAGCATGCAATCCTATTACAATAGCACACTCATCACAATCAAATAACCTATCGAGCCAAAGAATAGTTATAAAAGGGCAAGATCAGGCTAAATGGGCTGAATCGGGGGATCGGGTTTAATCCGAGTCCATAGGCCAAATGAGGTCAATTAGGTTAACACGGGTCAAACAAGATCAAATTGGGAAAATTAAAGTTAAGAGTGTGCCCCACATGCTCCAAACATCAAGGGTCGGATGGCGGCTCTAGGCCATCCCCACATTCTAGGCAGTTAAAGTAACCACCTGTGCACAAGTATCACCTATGTGTGTGAACACAAGATTGACATACTAGGTTGCATGTGGCACGTACTTCCGGGTGCATAGGGCACGTGTAACTATGGGCCACAGCCTTGTAACCTCACCATATGAGCAAGGGTGACCCTTACTTACGAGGGAGCTAGTGCATAGGCATGCACGAACCATGCCTATGAGAGATCGCCACGCCCATGCATGGCTACCATTGCTGGCTAGTTGCACAATTTTCTAGTGCCAAGGATGGAAGAGAGAGAAGGGGACTTACCAAAAAATGAAGGAGAGAAAAAGAGAGAGCCATCACCAAAATCTAACCTAAAATACACAAAACACAAATAACAATCAAAATCTAGGATAGAAAAAACAAGGAAGATGAAGCGAGAGATCCAAGAGCTTATCACCTGCAGAGAATAAGAATTATATGATAACTCAAAATTTCTGCAAACTGAATTATCTCTATTAAATTCAAAGAGACTGTTAAATAGCCTTTACAAAACTTAATTGAAAGCAAGAAAATAGCTCACGTATAACTACATGATTCACAGCAACAGAAATGGAAAAAATAACAGATTCCTAGAGACTAGGACTTATTGAAAACAAATAAGCTAAGACTCCTAAATTCTAGCAACAGACTATAACAACCGAAGACCTCTTCATTCCCTCCCTTAAACTAACTGCAATATTGCAGCTAGTTTACTTCAGTGAAATCAAGTATTCCCATCTTATTTCTGAGCTTCTGGAAGGCCTCAAATTTTAAGGCTTTAGTCATCAGGTCTGCAACCTGCTCCTTAGTTCCACAGTGCACCAACTCGACTTCTCCATCTTTTGCGAGGTCTCTTAAAAAATGAAAGCGCACTCTGATATGGTTGCTCCTTCCATGCATTACTAGATTTTTTGAAAGTTTAATTGTTGAGCTATTATCACACATGATGGTCGTGCCACATTCTTGAACATGGCTCAAGTTTCTCAAAACCCTTCTCATCCACACAGCTTGACAAGCATAGGCAGTAGCAACAACAAATTCTACTTCAGTAGTTGAGAGGGTAACAATAGGTTGCTTCTTGGATATCCATGACACTGCTTCCGAACTTAACAAGAAAACATAACCAGATGTACTTTTAGAATCTTCTTCATCTCCTGCATAATCAGAATCCGTGAAAGCAACCAAGTTTTCTTCCCCTCCCTTCTTGTAGAAAAGCCCATAGCTAGCAGTCCCCTTCAAGTACCTCAATATTCTTTTAGCAGTCTGTAAATGCAACTCAGTGGATTTTGACATATACCTGCTAATCAAGCTCACACTAAACATGATGTCCGGCCTTATAGTTGTAAGATACATTAAACTTCCAACAATTTGCTTGAAATAAGTGTCATTCACAGCTACTCCATTAACATCTCTGTTAATCTTAAAACCTGGAATAATTGGATTATTCACAGGTTTGCACTCGGACATTACAAATTTCTTCAAAATATCAGTGGCATATCTTCTTTGACACACGAAAATCCCTTCTGGTTTTTGCAATACTTCAATGCCAAGAAAGAATCTCATCTTCCCTAGGTTAGTCATGTCGAAAGCTTGCATCATGGACTTCTTGAACTCATTCATCATGCCCTTGTTATCACCGGTATAAATTAAATCATCAATATAAATGCTAACAATTAATATATTACCTCCTGCGCTTCTTTTGATGAACAAGGTTTGTTCATTTGGGCATTTTTGAAATCCCTCACCCAAGGAATGGGACTCTATGCGGCTGAACCAGGCTCTTGGTGCTTGCCTTAGGCCATACAAGGCTTTGTGTAGCTTGTAAACCTTGTGTTCTTTCCGTTTCTTCACCTACCCCATTGGTTGCTCAATGTACATGTCCTCGTTCAATTCTCCATGAAGGAATGCAGATTTGACATCCAACTGAAAGATGTCCCATCCTCTGCCTGCTGCAAGTGCCACGATCATTCTTACCGTATCCATGCGTGCAACAGGGGCAAAGACTTCAGTAAAATCGATTCCTTGCTATTGAGAGTACCCCTTAGCCACCAATCGAGTTTTATATTTATCAACTTCACCAAGCTCATTCAATTTTGTTTTGAAAATCCATTTAACTCCAATCGTTTTTGCTCCACTTGACAGGTTCATGAGCTCCCAAGTCTGATTCTTTTCAATCAAGCTTATTTCACTATCCATGGCCTTCCTCCATTTCTCATGCTTCACAGATTCCTCAAACAGAGTTGGATCATCTCCTACAACATCTTGTCCTATGTATGCCTCTGCTTCTTCTTCTTCTTCACTTAACCCCTCACCACTCACTTAGTCTCCCATCCAAACAGACATTCTTCTCTCTCTCTCTCGAATCACATTTTCTTGTGTACTCCCTACTTCATTTCTAGTTTCACTACCCCTTACGTTATCCCCATCATTCTCATCACTGTGCTTTCCCTCACTTTTATCACCATTGAAATCATCATCACCCCAAACCAACTCAGCTTCTATTTGTTCTTTATAATTTACACCCCAATCCCAACTCTTTTCTTCCTCAAACACTACATCCTTAGGAACTACAATTCGCTTAGTCTTAGGGTCAAACAAACGATAACCCTTTGACTCATCACTCACACCCAACAAAATACAAAGAAGGCTCTTATCATCAAGTTTACCTTGTTTTGCCTTGAAGGTGCTCTACTGAAGGCTTGATTCCGCTCCAAGCTTCTTAAGGTGTGATGTTCTTCACAGCTAGTGTTGGACACCGATTCAACAAATAGAAGGTCCAGTTTACAGCTTCAGCCCAGAAAGTTTTGGGAACCTTTTTCGCCGAAAGCATGTAACGTACCATGTTCATAACTATTCTGTTTTTGCATTCCGTTACTCCGTTTTGGTGTGGTGTGTAGGCTGTAGTAAGTTGCCTCTTAATTCCTTCTTCTTCACAAAATGATTTGAATTTGAGAGAGTTGAACTCTCCTCCTCTGTCCGATCGCAAACACTTGATGGGTGCCTCTGCTTCCTTTTCCACCAATTTCTTGTATGTCTTGAAACACTCCATAGCTTTTGATTTTTCAAAGAGCAAATAGACCCAACCTTTACGATTGTAATCATCAATAAGGCATAGTAGATACCTCTTTCCACTGTTTGAGATTGGCTCTATTGGTCCGCAAATATCTGTGTGTACGAGTTCCAAGACCTCGCTAGCACACCATTCACTCTTCTTAGGGATTGCATTTCGATGTTGCTTGTCAGTAAAGCAATCAGCACAAGTAATACTTGAGGCTTCCAGTTGGGGTAGTCCATGCACCATTTTCTTTATTTGCAGTGTCTTCAAACCGCTGTAGCTTAAGTGACAATATCTTTGATGCCAAAGATAAGTGAGATCAGGGGAAGTGTGTAGACATTCTTCAACAGGAGCAGTGAGATTGGAGCCTTTATTAAAGAGGATAAACATACGATTGGCACTCATGTTTGTGTACATAATCAAGCCCCCGGATGGATGATAGATATTGCATACCCCATTTTTTATAAGGATGGCAAGGCCCTTTTCCTGCAACTGCCCTACACTCAACAAATTGTTTCGAAGCTTCGGGACATAATATACATCTCAAACAAGGAAAACAGCGCTATTAAACACCAATTTAACACTACCTTTTCCAACAACATTCATTCGAGAGTTATTTCCACACTTAACAGAGTGCTTATATTCTTCTTCCATATCTGAGAACATACCTTTGTCTCCACTCATATGATTAGAACACCCTGAATCCAGGAACCATGCATCATTCCTTTTTGCTTCATTTTCTTCTACATAAGCTATCAATAGAAGCTCTTCTTCTTCATCCAGTTCTGCATAATTTGCCCCTTTTTTCAATTGGGGACATTCATATTGAAAATGTCCCAAATTGTGGCACTTATAGCACTCCACCGTGGCCTTTGTGAAAGATTTCCTCCCTCTTCCACGTCCTCGACCTCGGTATGCTCCTCTTCCTCTTCCTCTGCTGCTTTCCACCTTGAGTGCTTGCTCACTATCTCGGCTGACTCTTTTGAACTTCTGTTCATGAACCACCAGAGAGCTTTGAAACTCATCAATTAACATTTTCTCTGTATCATTTGACTCTTCAATCGAAACCACTACATAGGTGAATATTTCTGTCAATATTCGAAGAATTTTTTGCACCACCTTCGAGTCAGGCATGTTCTCTCCATTGCTTCTCATTTTGTTTGCCACAGCCATTACTCTGGCAAAATATTCAGTGATGGTTTCTGTCTCTTTCATTTCAAGCACCTCGAACTCCCTTCTCAAGGAATTGAGAAGCGACTTCTTCACACGATCATTGCCTCCAAATTTCCTTTTAAGGGAATCCCAAACAATCTTGGATGTACGCCTGTCCAAGACTTGTTTGAAGATTGATCTATCAATGGCCCGGAAAAGATAGTGCTTGACCTTGTGATGATTGGTTCTGGCGGTCTCCAATTGCTCCAATTTCGTCTCAGTTAGCGTAGTTCCTTCACAAGGCTCCTCGAAGCCTTTTTCAACTAGGCTCCACAGACCCTTGGCACGAAGAAGATTCTCCATCAACTCACTCCAATGATCATAATGAAGGCCATCAAAGTGAGGGATTTTTGCTGAAATCTTTTCGTCACTCATCTTCATGCGTCGCTCTTCTTCTCTTAGCTAAGCAGTTGCTTATTTGTGATTTTATCAGGCCCAGTGGGGGCTCTGATACCAGTTTGTAGAGAATAAGAATTATGATAACTCAAGACTTCTGCAAACTGAATTACCTCTATTGAATTCAAAGAGGCTGTTAAATAGCCTTTACAAAGCTTAACTGAAAGCAAGAAAATTGTTCACGTATAACTACGTGATTCACAGCAACAGAAATAAAAAAATAACAGATTCCTAGAGACTAGGACTTATTGAAAACAAATAAACTAAGACTCCTAAATTCTAACAACAAACTATAACAACTGAAGACCTCTTCACCACCAAGGGAAAGAGAGGAATCGATGCAAGCAAGAGAGCGAGAGAAAGAGAGAGAGAGAGAGATTTTTAGCAAGGACACTTTGAGGACTTACATTTAAGGCCTCCATGCAAGCTTGTGGAATTTTTAGCCTTAGAAAAATCCTTCCAAAACGAGCGATATAAAAATTTTATGGTGTTTCGTATTGTCTGCTTATTCAAAAAGTCTTATGGTTTTATAGAGGCACCTTAGTATATTGAAGATGTCCTAACATATACATGACGGAATATCACTTTAGCGCTATTGGATATCATACTGACATCCCACTCCTCCAACTGATGTGGGATGTTTTAAATTCCCCTCCTTAAAGGGACCCACGTTCCCATATACATATTAGTGGGCAAAATACCACTTAGATACTAAATTTAATGAACCCCAACGTGGAAGGCGTTTTCAACTTCAACCTGAAGGCCTCATGGTTTTATCCCCAAAGGACGTATAACCATGTTGGGGTATAACCATATATATATGGCCAAAGATCACTCTAGCGAAAGCTAATATGAGATTCAGGTTTCATCAAACAAACATCACACACCCCAGTGTGGTGATGTTATAAATTCTCCTCATTAGAAGGCCCCGCATCTTCGTGGGAACATGCTAGTGTTTAGAGTCCCGTTTTAATACCAAGTGTAATGACCCCAAACGCTTTGATCTAAGGATTAGTTTGGTTAAGGTAAAAAGTGGAAAGAAAAGGAAATAAGAAGTAAAAATAGAGTGAAATGATTATTTTTAGTCATTTGGTAAGAAAAGAAATATGGAGAGGAAGTAAAAGTGGGATGTAATTCCTCTCACTTTCTCTTAAAAAATCATTTCTATCCTAAAGTGGACGGATTGGGAAGAAAATGAAAGTTTTTGATAAATTTATCATTGTCTTTCTTTAATATTTATGAAATTGTCCATTGTCCATTAATTATTTTTCTATTTTAATTTTATTTAATATAAATTAAAAAAATTTAATTTCCTTCAATTGGAAAAATAATTTTTTATTAATGATGGAGATTTTACTTTTTTTTTTTTTTTACATTACATTCCAATTTTGTTAGTAATAATGAAAATAATTTTTAAAAATAAGAAAAATATATTAAATAGCTATTTTTTAGAAAAAAATTATATTTTTAAAAATATTTTAAATTAGAAAAATAAGAAAAATTAGGTAATGAGTAATATTAAAAATATTATTTTATAAAAATATAATAGTAAAAAAAGTGATATTTCCTTCCACTTTTTATTTTAACCAAACAAAAAAAGTATCATTCGTTTCTTTTCTTTCCATCTCTACCAAACAAAAATGAAAGAAACCCATTTACTTTTATCATGTGAATAAATCTCCCCTTTGCCTTCCCCATCTCCCTCTTCCTCTTCTTTCACGAACCAAACTTATCCTATAAAGTCTCCCAATTTTGTCTAAGGCGCCTCACCATATAGGGGTATAGTCACATATATATCATCAAGGATCAGTCCGATGCTAGTTGATATGGAATTCAACTGATGCGGAATATTACAAATTCCCCCTCCTTCGAGGGCCCCACATCCTTGTATAACGATCCTTAATGCATAGAGTATTGTCCATTTTGGTTCAAAAGTCTCATAATTTGTCCCGAAAGGCATCTCATTACATCGGGGTGTAGTTATATAAATATGGTAATGGATCTCTTTAGTGTTAGTGATCAATATGAAATTTAATTTCCCATCCCAATATCCTACACCCTCAACCAATGGGGAATGTTAGAAATAACTATAAAACTTGCAAGTACAAGAGTTGTGTTCCCTTGGTAGTGAATTAGAAAGTTTCTTTAAACCTAGTGGCTCAATTGGTTGGCCCTTTTTTTTAACGATGTTAGATTCACTGCAAAAGTATATTGTGTTTTCTAAAATATAACTGAAGGAATTATTTTTGTATAAAAATCCTAAAAAAGAAAGTTAAATTATGCTTTTTTAAGAGAAAATAAAAAATTTACTAGGACATAAACTCTTGGTCAATTACTTTTTTCCTCACGGAGGATAATTTTTTTGGGAGATGAATGAGATTCGAATTCGAGACTTTAAATCAAGAGAGAAACTCTCCACACTACTATATTCAAAGACCCTCAATACTGTGGGTTAAATAGTATGTAACTATTTTCCATCCAAGCAATAATTTAGTTAAGTGTAGTCGATGGTCGGATACTGTTAGTGTTCTAAATATCATATTTGTTGGCCGGTTGAACCGGTTAAGCCAAGAACCGCATTGAACAAAATAAAGGAAAATATTATGCAAATTGGAAAAACCCAGATATTGTAATTAACTGGATCAAATCGAATTTGATTATGTTTCTCTTTAATTTTATAACAATCCTAAAATTTGAAAATATGAGTAATATTAGTTTATTAGGTTATTACTTTAAAAAATTCGAAAACATTTGGGAAAACTCTAACCAATGTTTTAAAAATAAATCTAATAAATTCAATTTGGCAATATATTTTAAAAATGAATAATTTTAAAAATACCAAATAATATCGGCTATGGACTTGCAATGGAAATTCATGCTTTGATCTTATCCGTTCATGGATCTACCAGTCATAAATCAATATCAAATTCAATTTTGTGGTTACAAATGTCACTTTTGGTCTAGTGACATCTTCTTTTGCATCATACTTGCTTTGAGGAAGTGGACAAACCTTACAGTTGTCCAAGTTGTTTCTCCATATAACTTAATCTCCACGGATTAATTTTCCATACTTGGTAGTGGCTATAAATTGAGATGCTTCCTAACCTTTAAGCTTACACAAAAACAACACTAAGTTTGGATGGCGTAATTTAAAAAAAAAAAAAGAAAAGATTATGAGAGAAATTAATTGTTTTTTTATTATTTGGGAGTTTTATTGGGAGAGAAAAAAATTAATTTGGGGAGATTTTAAAAATATAAAGTTTTCTTCTCAAAAGTGAAAAGAAAAGAAGAGAAAGAAAAAGTTATCTCACTGATATATCAAATTTATTCTTAAAAAGATAATAAAAAAATTTTTAATTCTAAATAAATCCCATATTATTTTTTTTTATTTCTAAAACTTCCAAATAGAGTGGAAGAAAATCTCATCATTTTTTTTTTCTTTTCTTTTTTAAACTCCCAAACTAAGTGTAAGGGAGTTATAAAGAAAAGAGGGAGTTGGGAGGGAGAGAAACGGAGGGAGGAAGAAGTAAGAAAGAGAGAGATGGAGCAAGAACCACTTGAAGAAGAAGAAAAGGCCTTTGCCTTTGCACGATACGATTGAGTGTGGGAGAAGGAAGGGAGGAAGAAAAGGAATCTAGTTGCTGCGGGTAAGACAGAAAAAAGGAGAATGAGTGAGAAGGAGAGAGATGAAAGAATTCATATTTTGGTCAAACTTCGAAACCTGATTAGGAATTCAAATATTCTACAATTTTCAAAAAATTTCAAAACCTCCCAAAAGTAAATATTGAAAATAGCCTTTTGTTTATTCTTGTTGTGTAAGTATTAAATAACCCTCGTTTTATTTGTCTTTGTTTGCATAAATATCAGGCAATCCTCCATTTGTTTATATTGGTATTTGTAAATATTAAACAATATCTCCTTACTTGTCGTTGTCGGTATTTAGAAATATTAAGAAACACTTATTTTATTTGTATCCTCAATTCCACATCATTCACGAATGTCAGATCCTTATATGGAAAACGCTAACTGATCGCGTCCAATTTATTCATTGTTAAGGAAATAGATACGCAAACATTTTGGGTAAGTAGGGAATCATGGTTCCGCTAGGGGTTCATGAGTTGATATTGCTAGAGGTGTTCATCGGTTCCGTTTTCAAATTTTTCGATTAATTTGATTCGATTAATTCGGTTAAACATTTTTAATTCCAAACTGAAAATCAAACTGAATTCGTTTAAATTTGAAATTCGATTTTCGGTTTGAATTCGAATTGAATCAAATAAATCAAATAAATCGATTTTGATTTTTGAGATCTCAATTTTCATATAAATCTAATTTAACAAAATTCAAATTAATAAAACAATGAATTTTTTAACTACTATTTTATTATTTGCTTAAAAAAAATTATCGATCAAAATTTACATAAAAAGAAAAGAAAATAAAATAAATAATAAATAATCAAAATAAATAAAAAATGAGATAATTAAAAAACCTAATTCGGTTTTCGATTCGAATTCGTATTAAAAATCTCAATTCAAAATTCGAATCGAAAACCAAACTTGGAATTCGGTTCTAATCGAAAACAAATTTGAATCAAAAAATTAAATTCAAATTTAATTCAATCTGATCGGATATTCCATCATCACCGAATATTACACACCTCTAGATATTGCTTTATGTTCTTAACAGTGACATTAGGGGTATGGCTTTCAGAAGTTAGTTCACCCCTCCTTGTTTTACCAAAAATAAGAAAAACCTGTTTTATTTGTCACTGTGCTTATGTGTTAAGCAACCCTATTTTTATTTGATGTTGACTTTAATATTGACTTGTGTTGTGTATATATTGATTCTCTATCTTTTTGATCATTACATCCTAAGATCGATATGTACCACAAAATTTAGTAATTTTGAATGATTTTTGATTTATGATAATATGCTAATTTATCTAATAATTGAGTTCTATATGATTGTTAGCATGGCTTGTTTTGATTTATAATAATAAGACGTTTTGTAAATTTTCGGACTTCTAATAGAAAATAAAAATCTTTGGACACCTGATAGAAAACAAAAAGTTTTTGGACTTTTGATAGAAAATAAAATGTTTTGGTCCCTGATATATATAATATAAAAGTGGTCAAACTCTTGATTGATAAATAGTCTTCGGACTCCTGAGTACCATTAATATATCGCTGCTATATGATATTTGACTTATTCGGACACCGTTAGAAAAACAGGTATCGACGATAAAAAAATTTATTACTGATATCTAAATTTTAGCGATGAAAATTTTAGTAACGGATTTTTCCGTCTTTAAAAGTCATCTCGCTAATTTTTATGACGGATCAGTGACGGTTTTTTTACAGACGGAATTTTTCCATCGCTAATCCGTCGCTAATTACCGATAGATTTAGCGATAGAAATATTTTCGTCGCTAATTCGTAGGTGAAATTCGTGAATCAAATGTGCACGGGCCCGGGAGCCCGCCCTCGCGCGCTCGCCAACTTGTCTGCGCACCCCTGTTATAGATGTTGAAAAAATTGCTATCACCCAGATTCGAACCTGGGTATGAGAGATAGATCCGAAGAGTCTTAACCACAATGCCACTATTACATTTATGTTATTAATTTATTTTTTTCTATTTCTATACTTTATTTAGAACTCTTAATATTAAAAATACAATACCCTATATTAATATAAATATAAAATTTTATTTAATAAAAACACAAAATAATATTTAATAAAAACAAAAAATTATATTTAATAAAAATATAAAATTATATTTAATAAAAACACAAAATTATATATTAATAAAAACAAAAAATTATATTTAATAAAAATACAAAATTATACTTAATAAAAACAAAAAATTATATTTAATAAAAATAAAAAATTATATTTAATAAAAGAATAAAATTATATTTAATAAAAACACAAAATTTATTTAAAAAAACAAAAAATTACATTTAATAAAAATACAAAATTATATTTAATAAAAACACAAAATTATATTAAAAAAACAAAAAATTATATTTAATAAAAATACAAAATTATATTTAATAACAACACAAAATTATATTCAATAAAAACAAAAATATATATATATTTAATAAAAATATAAAATTATATTTAATAAAAACACAAAATTATATTTAATATGTCACGCCTCGATCCTCGGATCGACCACGCGACAGCCGCCGCGTTGTCTCGGTACACGGGCAGAACCTCCCCATATACCGGGACTCCGCAAGGCTACAAAAACAACGCAACAATTCTTTCTACGCCAATCATCAAAAACAGAAACATCACATAACAATACACATGCAAGGACCCATCCGGTCCAGCCCTGTACACACGAGCACACATCAGCACACAATGGGGAGTGGGAACCTGTACATGCACGCATGCAATGTGTCCATCCTAGCCACCCAAAATTCTCAACAAAAACAATCAAAGGACGCACCGGTCCGTTTAACTCAAATCAGCACACACACAAGGCCAACCCGGCCAACCCAATTCACATGTACGCATCCGGCCATCCCGGCCTTTCAAAAATCAAATAAAGTCCAAATGTCCCAATTATACAATAAGTTTTTACCAAAATGAAATTTCAAAACAAAAAAACAAGTCTCCCTTCCATGGATTTCAAATCAAACTAAAATAACCTTACATCGCTCTTATACCTAACAAGTCAGCGGATGAATCTTCACAAGCTCCAACTGCTGTCACGGACCTAAGCTTTCTCTGAAAGGTTTGAAAGAGAGGGGTGAGTATTGGGAAATACTCAGTGAGTGTATAGCATGTTATGATAATAAATGAGTGATGATTGTGGACATGTCAAATATCATTCTCAAAATCATACGGTCACATCAATAAATCTCAGTGTAAACAAGATCTCAACAAATCATGATAATTAAATCATATGCATCCAGTTATCACATTTTTGTTTTCCAAAATCACGGGGTTGCCAAAATCTTTCCACCAAAGGCTTGGCCCAGACCAATGGTGAAATCGCCAAGGGATTCCTCATCAATGTCAATAAATCATACACAATACCCCTTTCCTTGGCTTTGGCTCGGGCCTCCCCTGGGGTGCAACCAGGCTAGTCCGAAGGGAGGGATTCAGAGGCACCTCTCGAGCGCAGCTACCTCGTCATCCAATATAACAGCCCAACCACGTCACCCCGTCGGGTCGCTCCGTGGAGGGAATGACTATAGCCATTATCCTTGCACACCGCACCATTTCGCAATCATCAAATCATATACCAAGGTGTGCCAACAGCACCATTTCCCAATCATCAAATCACATATCAAGACGTGCCAACAGTTATTCAAATTCTCAGTATACAAGTTCACATCAATCGCTTTCAACGCAAGTCAATAAACATGGCACATCATTTTTCCAATAACACATGGATGCATTCGGTGATTCAAATCTCCTTTCGGGACATTCCACAATCATAAAATAATTTTAAAACATTCGTAAACTCATTTGAAACATTTTGTAAAATCAGTATAAAGTATTTTCTCACTTAAAATCATAAGCATGTATCCACTCACCTCTTGGGAGGATGATCACTCCCAATTCCTCGATAAATCCCCAAATGACTCCTTTCGAGTCTCCAAAAGGTCAACCTAGTCAAATCATCACAATTTGTCATCAAATTTCCAATTATTTTAGGGTTTGTCATTTTCCCTAAGTTTGTACAAATCTTAATTCCTCAATTTTTGGATATACTCTAATGTCATCGATTGCATTTCACTTATAAATAAATAATCAATTCAAAATCAAACCTGATTCAACCCTAAAACCAATCAAAGTCGAAAATACACTTAAAATAGATAAATTTCCTACGAAATGGAAAAATCTTTGAAAAATCATACACTTTTCAATTCACATCCGATTTCCTCAAACCACATGTCATTTTCAAGGTATTGAAGTCTATTTTCATAATACAGAAGTTGTATTTTGATTTCCTATATGCAGGACAACTTAAAATGATAAAGACTGCATTGATCCTTAACTTAAATCCCAAATTCCAACTATTTTTATGCATTCGTCAAATTAAACTCTAAGAGAAGTTGTTCTAATCAAATCAATACGATTCTATCCTCCGGAACAGTCCAATTCATATAAAATCCTATAATTAACCTAAATAATTACATAAAATCATCAGACAATGCATTCTAATTGAATCTAACATACATCCTACACATATACAACATTTCCTATCCTAATTTACCCTAAATTCATCCAATTAAATCGAATGAGTTAATATCTTACCTCACCTAGGGTTTACTGCAGTCCAAAACCCTAACTTCCGTGCATCCACAACGCTGTCCAAGCCCTGCAATGCTCCTAGACTGAAGTAAAGTTTAACAATTAGTCCTAATTATCAAGAGAAATCGAAACCTAGAGCTAGGGTTAGAATTTAGCTCTTACTTGCGTAGAGAATGAGTTGCAGTCTCGACCTAGGGTAACCTAAACCTACTGCTCCTATCGGTTTGGAGCTCTGCGACGGTCGCACAAGAGGGTTGCAGCAGCAAAGAACACCGTGCGCAAGTGAGCAAGGGAACCAGCAGTCGCGCACGGGAGAAAAGAGGCTCAGCAGTCGCGCGCGAGGGAGGAGGGAGACAGGGGGCTATCGCGCGCGGGAGTGAGCAGAGTGAGAGACAAAGTAGCGATCGTGGCCGTGTGAGGTGGTCGAGGAGCCACTGCGAGCGGCTGATAGAGAGCGACAGATGAGAGGGAGAGAGTGAGACAGCGAGTGTTGAGAGCAGAGAAGGGAGAAACAGATTCGAAGGGGAAAGAGAGAGTGAGATAGAGACAGCGGCGATGGCGGAACCACCGTGAGATGCTGTTCGCGACGGAGAGGGGCGGAGGAGAAGGAGATCAAGAGGGTGAGAGAGAGAGCAGCGGGAGAGAGTGTAGAGAGAAAGAGGGACGGGAGTGAGAGATCGATTAGGGCTAAAAGCCCTAATCGAATTGGGGAAATGGGGACGCCGCGTTTCAAGTTGAAACGCTGCGTCTCCGCCCCTTCTCTCTTTCTCTTTTTTTTTTTTTTTTTTTTTTTTTTTTTTTTACAAATTAATTAATTAATTAATAAAAAATTATCAATATATATATATATATATTTATACCCTCATTTTATTTAAAACTCTAAATTTATCATCAACACAGAATGTACCTCAAATCGGAACACGGATATATATATATATATATATATATATATATTTTTTTTAAATATACCAAAAATTCCAATTTAAAACCCCAAAATCAAAAATCAATAAAATTTAAAATTTCTCATTATATTATAGAGATATTTACAAAATTTCTAACACCGAATTTTCGGTGTTACAATACTTAACCCCCTAAAAACAAATTTCATCCTCGAAATTTAAAAGAATACTATACATTAAGATGTAATTATTGCTTTCTCATAGTATCTTCGGGTTCTCAAATCTCTTCGTCCACCTAATCGTTTTCGTATTAGACATTAACAATAGGGTATTGCCCGTTCCGCAATCTCTTACGCTTAGGCCCAAAATCAAGATATGAATCAGGAGTCAAAATCGTATACAATTGACACCGAAATCCTGTGGTGCCTTACAATCTCCGCCATATACATTTTGGCTAACCTCTCTAGAGAGTAAACTCAATGAAATCATGCGACTTGAAATTTGTACTCTATCTAAACTTAAACCTCTACTTGAATTCAAATTCCTTTTGATCTGAACTATCTTAAATATTACCCATAAGTCTCACCTTGCTTATGGATCTATTTTGTAACAGTTTCCTATATTCGATCCCTTCAACTTTACTCACTCAATCAACCACATCCACTTGTCACTCGACTTTAATCGACTCAAAGACTCCATTCCGGTAGAAATTAGAGAAACAAAATCCTAATTACTTGGATCTCTCCCATAACAACTTGATGGTCTCGATTTACTAAAATAATAATAAAAAAAAAATCATAATTAGTGATAAAATTCTGAATTTTCCCTTTTCAATTTCTTTCTAAAAATCCAACTACTCATTATTATATGAAAGGAACTCCCAACATAAGTAGCAATAAGTCTTTCCTAGGGTTACAAACAAACCTTTCATTAAACAAAGCCACGTCACCAAAACGATTAAATCAACAAAACATATCCTAGATACATATAGATCTTCTCAATGCATTATCGTACAAAATCTCTCTACTATCAATCATTCTATTTAAAGTAATATTAATTCACCAAACAAAATAAAAGACCTACTGAAGCGAATCATTTTCATCATAGGTACCTACCTTTGGAAGTCTCATTTAATAATACTATCGTGTTTCACTAGTTATGCATATCTGTCCTTTTTAGAATCTGACTTTAGCCGTTGCTAGAAATCAAAATTCATGTTTCGAATCTAAGATTCTTCTAAGGAACATTAGGAAGGACTGGAGTAAGCATGAAAATTTTTTAGTGAATAGACGGCATGACATATTGAGCATGAATGAAGGGTGAAAGTGGTTGTGCCAAACACATATATCAAAACTCATTTCCGTGTAATGCCAAAATCATTTGTAATAACATAAATTTATATCAAATTTTTCATGACTCATATTCTCCAATTCAATAAACAATTTTATATTTTCCTTTCAATAACTTTCGGGTCTGTCCAAAATCACTCTCCTACCCAGCCTTTGCCACGCTGCCTCCATGGCCTCGATCCGTGGCAAGACTTAGTCATTATTGGTTTTCCAACACCATGTTCCCAAGCTTAAGTTATCAATCGATTCACACTCTCAATTATAAGATATAGCTATTCTTCAAAATTCACATGAGTATCCAAATGTAACAAGTGCAAATAGTTCCATATTCAAAGTCATGAGTCATGGATATTTTGCAATTTCATTTCAGGCACACCACACTCACAAAATATTTTAATCCTCTTTCAAAATTTATTTCACAAATCAATTTCGAATCCATTTGCAAAGTCATTTCAAAACTCAATTTATAATTCATAATTGAAAACAATTAACCCATTCATATGCATCATAACCGTCCATTCACATCTCCTATAAGAGAGTTAACCAAATTATCAACGAGTTGACCCAAACATCTCTAAATTTGGAAACAACTCAACTCAAAATCTCAATGAGTTGACCACCAATGAGTAATACTATATGTCTACGGAAAAAGATTCAAATGTCAATTTCTCCCAATTTCAATCAAGGTATATAATTATCACTAACACCATGAATATCTCAAAACATCAGAATTTTCCATATCGGTTACAGGCAATAGGAAGAAACTTTCTAACAATTCCTGTCAATATCATTTCAGTTTATCCTTACCAACCTTTCCTTCATTCTATCTAATATACTAAATTTGCATCCATATGGTTCTAATAAAGTTCTCATGTCCATGATTAAAAAAAAAAATTCGAACTCCCACTATTTAGGGGAAAAGAAATAATTGATACCAGCTCTAGTATTTCAATCCCTAACCATGAATCACTTGGCCATTGCTTGTTTAAGAAGAAATATCCATTTTTCCAAGGTTAAATTGTCTAGAAGAAATATCCATAAATTCCTTTTAGAAATATCCATTTGTTTATTAGCGCCTTGAAGGCAGATTTGCCAGGTTTTCCTCATATTAGAATCCTTTGAACACAATTTCTAAATAAAATACTCCAAACTTTTCGACATTTAAATCTTCTTGAATCTCACAAACTCAACCAATTTTGAACCATAAATTTCAATGTGCACACTTCCTTTACTATCCAATCTACAGCCTCATTACAACCTTTCCTTCTTCCGATTGTAGGAAACCCTACCAAAGTCACGGCATCACATTTGTAACTTTTCATGTCATCATTTCAATCTAATCCTTCACCACCACCGTGCTATCAAGACTCCACAACTAGGAACACTCCTCAAGTGCCCTCTAAATGAACCCCTAATGGCCAAGTCCTTTTAAATCTCAAATATACTCTTTTATCATGCTTCTTAGCAAAATGAACCACCTAATAAGCCACCAAAACCAGATGTAGAATCTATCTTCAATAAAAACACCCCAGTTATTAAATTATAGATAATAGTATCACCGAGTACCGTGAGCAATCTACTAGCAAGAATCTTAACCACAACTCAATAAAGGGGTGAAATCAAGATATATGAGGACTACAATTAATATGTAGAGGTGTGTAGGAGGAATCTCATTCGGTTCCTCAATCTTCGTCTACGAGGGATGGTTCTACGAAGAAGAGTCAAATCTCAGCAAATGGAATAGGAATTGAACTAGGTATTTAACCTCCTAAAAATGAGCATTCCTATCCTCCTAAGAAATCCATGGAAGACTTGTACATTCTCAAAAACACCTTTTTCAAAAACCAAATACTTCAAAGTCTTTAGAAAACGTTCGGGACATTTGGAAATATCTGAAAACATTTCAAAATCATCAAACTATTAAAATCGTAAACCTAAGCTCTGATACCACTAAAGCTGTCACGCCCCGATCCTCGGATCGACCACGCGACAGCCGCCGCGTTGTCTCGGTACACGGGCAGAACCTCCCCATATACCGGGACTCCGCAAGGCTACAAAAACAACGCAACAATTCTTTCTACACCAATCATCAAAAACAGAAACATCACATAACAATACACATGCAAGGACCCATCCGGTCCAGCCCTGTACACACGAGCACACATCAGCACACAACGGGGAGTGGGAACCTGTACATGCACGCATGCAATGTGGCCATCCTAGCCACCCAAAATTCTCAACAAAAACAATCAAAGGACGCACCGGTCCGTTTAACTCAAATCAGCACACACACAAGGCCAACCCGGCCAACCCAATTCACATGTACGCATCCGGCCATCCCGGCCTTTCAAAAATCAAATAAAGTCCAAATGTCCCAATTATACAATAAGTTTTTACCAAAATGAAATTTCAAAACAAAAGAACAAGTCTCCCTTCCATGGATTTCAAATCAAACTAAAATAACCTTACATCGCTCTTATACCTAACAAGTCAGCGGATGAATCTTCACAAGCTCCAACTGCTGTCACGGACCTAAGCTTTCTCTGAAAGGTTTGAAAGAGAGGGGTGAGTATTGGGAAATACTCAGTTAGTGTATAGCATGTTATGATAATAAATGAGTGATGATTGTGGACATGTCAAATATCATTCTCAAAATCATACGGTCACATCAATAAATCTCAGTGTAAACAAGATCTCAACAAATCATGATAATTAAATCATATGCATCCAGTTATCACATTTTTGTTTTCCAAAATCACGGGGTTGCCAAAATCTTTCCACCAAAGGCTTGGCCCAGACCAATGGTGAAATCGCCAAGGGATTCCTCATCAATGTCAATAAATCATACACAATACCCCTTTCCTTGGCTTTGGCTCGGGCCTCCCCTGGGGTGCAACCAGGCTAGTCCGAAGGGAGGGATTCAGAGGCACCTCTCGAGCGCAGCTACCTCGTCATCCAATATAACAGCCCAACCACGTCACCCCGTCGGGTCGCTCCGTGGAGGGAATGACTATAGCCATTATCCTTGCACACCGCACCATTTCGCAATCATCAAATCATATACCAAGGTGTGCCAACAGCACCATTTCCCAATCATCAAATCACATATCAAGACGTGCCAACAGTTATTCAAATTCTCAGTATACAAGTTCACATCAATCGCTTTCAACGCAAGTCAATAAACATGGCACATCATTTTTCCAATAACACATGGATGCATTCGGTGATTCAAATCTCCTTTCGGGACATTCCACAATCATAAAATAATTTTAAAACATTCGTAAACTCATTTGAAACATTTTGTAAAATCAGTATAAAGTATTTTCTCACTTAAAATCATAAGCATGTATCCACTCACCTCTTGGGAGGATGATCACTCCCAATTCCTCGATAAATCCCCAAATGACTCCTTTCGAGTCTCCAAAAGGTCAACCTAGTCAAATCATCACAATTTGTCATCAAATTTCCAATTATTTTAGGGTTTGTCATTTTCCCTAAGTTTGTACAAATCTTAATTCCTCAATTTTTGGATATACTCTAATGCCATCGATTGCATTTCACTTATAAATAAATAATCAATTCAAAATCAAACCTGATTCAACCCTAAAACCAATCAAAGTCGAAAATACACTTAAAATAGATAAATTTCCTACGAAATGGAAAAATCTTTGAAAAATCATACACTTTTCAATTCACATCCGATTTCCTCAAACCACATGTCATTTTCAAGGTATTGAAGTCTATTTTCATAATACAGAAGTTGTATTTTGATTTCCTATATGCAGGACAACTTAAAATGATAAAGACTGCATTGATCCTTAACTTAAATCCCAAATTCCAACTATTTTTATGCATTCGTCAAATTAAACTCTAAGAGAAGTTGTTCTAATCAAATCAATACGATTCTATCCTCCGAACAGTCCAATTCATATAAAATCCTATAATTAACCTAAATAATTACATAAAATCATCAGACAATGCATTCTAATTGAATCTAACATACATCCTACACATATACAACATTTCCTATCCTAATTTACCCTAAATTCATCCAATTAAATCGAATGAGTTAATATCTTACCTCACCTAGGGTTTACTGCAGTCCAAAACCCTAACTTCCGTGCATCCACAACGCTGTCCAAGCCCTGCAATGCTCCTAGACCCAAGTAAAGTTTAACAATTAGTCCTAATTATCAAGAGAAATCGAAACCTAGAGCTAGGGTTAGAATTTAGCTCTTACTTGCGTAGAGAATGAGTTGCAGTCTCGACCTAGGGTAACCTAAACCTACTGCTCCTATCGGTTTGGAGCTCTGCGACGGTCGCACAAGAGGGTTGCAGAAGAAAGAACACCGTGCGCAAGTGAGCAAGGGAACCAGCGGTCGCGCACGGGAGAAAAGAGGCTCAGCAGTCGCGAGGGAGGAGGGAGACAGGGGGCTATCGCGCGCGGGAGTGAGCAGAGTGAGAGACAAAGTAGCGATCGTGGCCGTGTGAGGTGGTCGAGGAGCCACTGCGAGCGGCTGATAGAGAGCGACAGATGAGAGGGAGAGAGTGAGACAGCGAGTGTTGAGAGCAGAGAAGGGAGAAACAGATTCGAAGGGGAAAGAGAGAGTGAGATAGAGACAGCGGCGATGGCGGAACCACCGTGAGATGCTGTTCGCGACGTAGAGGGGCGGAGGAGAAGGAGATCAAGAGGGTGAGAGAGAGAGCAGCGGGAGAGAGTGTAGAGAGAGAGAGGGACGGGAGTGAAAGATCGATTAGGGCTAAAAGCCCTAATCGAATTGGGGAAATGGGGACGCCGCGTTTCAAGTTGAGACGCTGCGTCTCCCCCCCTTCTCTCTTTCTCTTTTTTTTTTTTTTTTTTTTTTTTTTTACAAATTAATTAATTAATTAATAAAAAATTATCAATATATATATATATATATTTATACTCTCATTTTATTTAAAACTATAAATTTATCATCAACACAGAATGTACCTCAAATCGGAACACGGATATATATATATATATATATATATTTTTTTTAAATATACCAAAAATTCCAATTTAAAACCCCAAAATCAAAAATCAATAAAATTTAAAATTTCTCATTATATTATAGAGATATTTACAAAATTTCTAACACCGAATTTTCGGTGTTACATAATAAAAATACAAAATCATATTTAATAAAAATATAAATAAAAATAAAAAACTATATTTAATAAAATTGCAATAACCTAATTAAATAAAAATACAAAATCATATTAAATAAAAATACAAAATTATATTTAATAAAAATACAAAATTATATTTAATGAAAAATACCCTTATTAAAAAAAACGAAAAACAAAATTATATTTAATAAAAAAATATCCTAATTTAATAAATAATATAAAATTATATTTAATAAAATGTAAAATTATATTTAGCGACGAATTAACGATGGAAATTTTAACGACATAATTTTTTTGTCATTAATTCCATCGCTAATAGATCCAAATTATTTATTTTTTTGTTTAGGGACGGATTAACGACGAAATTTTTTCCGATGGAATTTTTCGTCGCTAATTATTCTGTCGCTGTTCCGTCACAATTTTATTATTAATTAGCGACGGATAACTATCCGTTGCTAATTTTCGTCGTTGATGCCCTGTTTTCTAGTAGTGGGATATACCCTATAATTTGCTAGGTTACAAAAATTCTTGCACTGCTTGTAAGATGTGGTTTGGTTGATATTTCTTTCCTTATTTTTCTGTTATCTAAATGTTTGCTGAATTTTTGTAATTCAACCATTTTTTTCCCTGCTTCTGTGTCTCCCGGGAGATCAAAATATGCACACCCTAGAGTGGGTGGCAAGAAGATGGTGGGCTTAATGTTAAAACATGCTTATATATATGGGATAATTTAGAAGAAGGTTAAAGAGATATTTTTGTTGTAATATAATGCCTTTTGACCCATGCTGCAGAATATTGTAGATGTATCTTAGATTCGGTCATATTTAAATGGGCCTTCTGTAGCAGTGGTTAGCCTTATGAGAACTTTTAACTTTAATATATAATATAATATATCAACGTTGGTTGATACAGTAGAAAAGATATTAAGACCATTTAATCATGTACAGGTTCGACTTGTCATGAGAACGAAAAAAATCATATTAAGAGACCTTCTTTCAAAAAAAATCTGATAATAGATCGATTTAGATTAATTTGAACGAACCTTCAAAATTTGAATCATCAAGGCAAATATATATATATATATATATATATAATATTTTTTTCCTACCGGACTTATGGCAACCGTTGCTATTTCAGAAATAAAGCGAGTTAATAATAACAAATATTTATATTTTATTTTACTGGATTAACTAACTTTTATATATACGACTCTGTACGTCTCAATTAATTAATCTTATTTATCACATTTCTAAGTAAGGATATTTTTCTTTTTTCTTGTCCTTCGACTCATTATTTTTTTTTTTAAATAAATAAATAATTTGTTATTATTCATTCTATTAATATAATTATATCATCGTTTGAATCTCACTCATCTAAGGTCCAACACGATGTTTAATGCCGGATGCAATACGAAAATTTTAGAAACCTATTTGGATGTGTTGTCATGGAGTTGCCACGTTACATTTACAGGGTCAAGAATTCCTCGTATTGTTTCCGACGTAATCTTTCCCTCCAAGCATCCCAGTCCTGCGACTGTCCAAGTCTAATGCCTTCAAATGGATGAAAACTCTTCGCGTGGCTTTTTCTCAAATCTCTTAGTTTTTGGTCCATTTGGTCCTGTTTCTCTCTTGTTCATTATTTTAATTTTTCCAATTCAATGCTTCGAACAACCAAACTCTGATTTATATGAAAAGAACACAACACAATCACTCTCTCAAGCCTTAACTCTTCAAATTCATCCATTCATCGTAAGTTTGCATCAATGGCTTAAAACCCACTTCCCTCGGTCTCTCTTTATTTACCTTCCTGTTAGTGCATATTGTGTTTGATGATTGAATTTTTCTTGGGTTATTTATTTTGTGGGTGTGGAAGATAAAGGATTGGAGGAGCAATTAAGGGAGACTTACTGCAAGGAGGCCTGTGAGCATAATCCATCCAAGGTGTTCTCCACAGAGCGCTTAATTCCTCATATTCTCAATTTGTAACTCTCTCTCCTTCCCCACTCTAAATTACAATTTTGCTCTTAATTGATTGGAATGAAAGCCTGTCGTTGCCCCATAAGTTGCATTTAGGTCTAAGTCAGTTCTTGATTTGTTTTTAGGACTATTTGTTCTGCATAATTTGGTTCCTGTGAAAGTAATTCATTTGGTTGGATTATTCTATTTGCTCTTATTGATGCAGAAGAGTTTGGATCATCTGGTCAATCGTAGAGTTTAGGTTTAGTTTTCGTAATTTGGGTCATAAAGTCCTTCAGTCTTTAATTTATTTTCAGTTTTCTCCAATGGATAGTGTTGGAGGCAAAAAAAAAAAAAAAAAGAAAAAACTGGATTACAAGAACCCACACACTATGGCTTTAAGCCTCTCTTATTTATAGACTCCATGACTGACCTTGTACTTTCTAAACATTCAGGCACTCCTAAAGGGCACACCACAAGTTCAATTATACATTCTCTTCGATGAAGTTGGGTTAAGACTACTCATCTTCCAACAGATAGTAAAGGTGTGAAAGTGGGCACAAGGTGAATCTTGTAATTCAATCACTGCAGCGGAGGCAATTCAACATCCTCTTGAATTGAGTATGTGTTTTTATAGTTTCATGGCTGTCTTGTCATGTGGAACATGTAAATAATGGTTTATTCTCATCTTTCAATCAGTCAAAAAAATCTTATTTGTGCACCACAAATGAAGAATGCTGCTAGCATGCAGATGCCTTGAACAGCATATGATGATTTGTGCAAGAAAATATGAAACAAATAGAAAAGACAGACTTAAATTTCTTTGTCTCATAATGAAGTTCAAATCTGAAAAAAAGAGACATCCTCCGATGGCAAGAGTTCCAGAGAAATTCACCCGTTCATATTAAGATTTCTCTAGGCAGCACAAGCGCCGCCGGCGGTCCCACGTGCCTCAATGTGCTGGCGGCGCGTCCCCATGCGCTGGGGACAGCTTCTGGTGCTAGACGTGTAGCGCGTCTGGCACGCGCCCGCATGCACGCTCTGCCCGCGTGCGTGGGTCGGTTCCAGACCCAAGCGCGGTTCGGATCCAGGATCCGGTTCGGGTTAGTGGTTTGGGTATCAGGTCGGCCATGGGTTAGGGACACGTGTCCGGGTCAAAACCGACCAGGACAACCCAGACCAGTTCACGTGCCTTACATGCACGTGAACCTCACGCGTCTCATGCTCTCACTTCACGCTCCACCCTCGCAAATGCAGTGCATTCGCCTACGAGTTGGAGCCTTTCTTCTCTGCCCGATTTCTCTGTAACTGGGTTTTTCGACCCGGTTGTTGGAAAACCCCATTTCTGGTCCCGATTTCACCGGACTTTTTTGTGAAATCTTTAATTCCATTTATTTCAAGCATTCTTTACTTGAATTTTAGAATAATCACATCCTAATCTCGGCGTATTTTGATTCCAAAATTTCGACTATCCGCGACCAATTTTGAAACCTCATTTTTTGGCATCAACAATGCACAATATATATATTAAAACATAGAGCATAAAGAAAGGAACACAGATCTACTATTTTCATGTACTGATTTACCCTAAAATTTGACAAATCTAAGGTTGAAAGGTTCGGTCACTATTCGTGGCCGAAAATTTCAACTGAAATTTTCTTGGTCTAAACATGTTCAGAAAATTATGAAAAAGTTATTTTCGTAATCTACGTGATATGGGTAATATAGTGGTATAATCAGATTTACGAAACTCATTCGTGATCCAAATCCCAAAATTTATACCCTATATTTTTATTCCCGAAAATAAATTCTAAAAATTATTTTTAATAATCCAACAAATGCTCTGATACCACTGTTGGATATTTTGGTGACTCACATGCACATCGAAAGTAATAAATAAATTTTGGAAAAATAAAATAGGAAATCGAGTATAAGGTAAATATCTCAACGTGTAGAATCTTCAATAATCGATCAAACCGAATGTCCCTCGATCAGATCTCGCAGTCAGAATGGTGATCACGATGTTAATCGAACCACCACCACAATGCCACGACGCCGTAACCCTCAATCCGGTGATCGTTACTACGAGAAAAATTCCTTACTCGGAATTTTTCTCAAACACTCGTTCTTTTTTTCACTCCAAAGAATATTTCACAAAATCTCAAGCCATTCTCTCATATGGCTTCCATGAATTTTACACTCAAAGAAATAGAGGTAAGTCTCTTTATTCAAGGGATATTCAAATTACGAAGTGAATAATGGGGAACAATTATGATAGTTATGGGTTAGTGGGAGTTATCCCACTAACCCCTCAAAACTAACAAAATGCCCCTCTAGGACATATCAAACCAATACGAATGGACCCAAATAAAAATTTTTATTTTTCAAAACAAATCATGTAAAATCATTCAACCAACCTGACTTTTATTAACCTGAATCAAATAATCCGATTTTCTAATGATTTGAGCGAGTAAATAGTTTGACCCAAATAATGAATACCTCTGCACCCAACGACACTATGCAATATAGTGGATGGCGATCTTATAGAAAGCAAAATAACTTACAAAGTATCATTATCTCAAGTAAATGTACATCAATTCAAGTCTAACATATTCATGAACTTTGTACGGGCAAATATTTGTTTAATGATTAAACTCTCTCTCTCTCTCTCACACAAAAGTTATTGTCATGTCTATTTTTAACAAGGTTGATGAAGTATTGTAACTTTTTTCTGAAACAAATATGAATTTTTAACCTTACAATGTTAAGTTATAAGTAATTAAAAACCAGGAATGGGCATCTTTCGCTGAAAACTGGAAGATCTAGTCTACTCCACTGTCTTTAAAAACCCCAAAAGAGTAATTGTGCACACTACATCTACAACTACTCTCATAAAATTTTTGGTTTCTTTAAAAGTAATGAACATTTTACTCGACCTCTAAATTTATTTTAAAAAAAATACCTAAGGGCCAAACAACTCTTTAAATAACCAAGGATTTAACCAGAATTAGCTTCCCCTTACAGGTGTCGAGTTTGAGCATATCCCATATGTACAAAGAAAAAAAAAGAGTAAAATACTACAAATTATGATGCTGAAGTTGTAGTGTTACCATATCTCTCGCAAGTTACAAATGTTCATCAGCATACAAAGGTGTCTCTGTCTCTGTCTCTTTCTTTTTTATCTTCTTAATTTTTTTTTTCTTTTTACCTTCACACCATGGATAGAAATAGAACATGTTGAGAATTGAATGAGAATGTTACATGTAACAAGCCCGTCCAACCTTTACTGGGATGATGAGTCTGGAACCACCGCAGTGAACCAGCATCACAAATCAAGCAGGCACCCTTACAAAAGGGCCTTGGTGCATAGGCCCATTTTGGACAACAATCTGAATGCCCCTCTCTTTTCTATCAAGTCGCAAAGTATAAAATCCAATCAGGTTCAAATATTTTAATTTTAGTTAAAAAAAAAAAAAAAAAAAAAAAAAAAAAAAAAAAAAAAAAAAAAAAAAAAAAAAAAAAAAAAAAAAATATAAAAAAAAAAAAAAAAAAAAAAAAAAAATAATAAAAATAAAAAAAAAAAAAATAAAAAAAATAAAAAAAAAAAAAAAAAAAAAAAAAAAAAAAAAGAAAAAAAAAAAAAAAAAAAAAAAAAAAAAAAAAAAAAAAAAAAAAAAAAAAAAAAAAGACCAAAAAAAAAAAAAAAAAAGCTTTAGAACAAAAGAAAAAAAAAAAAAAAAAAAAAAAATAAAGAAAAATAAAAAAAAAAAAAAAATTAAATAATAAATAAAAAAAAGATAAAAAAAAAAAAAATAAAAACAAAAAAAAAAAAAAAAAAATAAAATAAAAATAAATAAAATTAAAAAAAAAAAAAAAAAAAAATAAAATTTTTTTTTTTTTTTTTTTAAAAAAAAAAAAATTTTTTTTTAAAAAAATTTTTTAAAAAATAGAAAAAAAAAAAAATTTTTAAAAAAAAAAAGAAAAAAAAAATAAATTAAAAAAAAAAAAAAAAAAAAAAAAAAAAAAAAAAAATTTTTTTTTTCATAGAAAAAAAGGTAGAATTCATTACTCCAAAAAATTAAAGACTAGAGCTAACACCCAAAGTATTAAAAACATCGGCATGCATCGATAACAACTAGGCAGTACTAATCCCCCACACCGATTGCCAACAAGAAGCAATAGCCAAAAATGAAATCCAAGGAGCACCAAGCATGAACCATTTACAAGTATACGGAACTAATATGTGCCTTACAGATTTTAATAGGGTTTAAGCCGTTCGGTCGTTACCAAAGCCCATCATAGCCTGTGTAACCAGCATCAATCCCCTAAGGGTTTTTTTCCAAGATTCGACCAAACAAAGGCAACTTCACTGTTTCTCTGTTCCAGTGTGGCTTTTTTTTCTACCTATATATGCATTTTGGAAAGAGAAAATTAACATATCCATCCACAAGAGAGTAGGCAGAAAGTGGAAAAAAAATAGACATAAAAAAAAAAGAAAAAAAGAAACGAAGAAAGTGAACATCCAGAACAGCACATTTCTCGCTACTCCAGTAGTAGAGGGTTTCAGTCACAAGTGTTTTTCCCAAACTTCCCTAACATTCCACCAAGTCCACTCTCATATCGGTACTAGAATTTATCAAACTGCCCTTTGGAATCACCAACATATTCAGGCATCTGGTAAATGCAACATTTTTGTGCCTAATTAATAAGAATAAACAACAGCACTGCTTCTAAATATTAAAACCTTGATCAAGTACAAAACAGGACACAGTGGGACAAAAATGAAAGAGTTTGAGGACTTATGAACTTGATTTCTTTTCAAAGCCAGCAAACAGAAATACCATATATAAGATAATCAAGATATGAACCTAGTCAAACGTTGTACGTGCCGGTCTTCATGGCCAAAACACTTTCCCTCTTCAACATAAAGTTTTGAGCGAAATCGTATCAATGTCTCTTCCCAAGAATTTATAATATTGTTTGTTGTCTATTAGTATCTGCGACCAAGTAAATGGTGATTTCAGACCTTTGTTCTAAAACTGAAAAAGGTTGCTAACCATAATCCATGAGAGTCGCAGCAGAGTTAGAGAACCTCTCTTTTTCCCTGTGCAATGATGTTCTCATTGATGGTGTATTCCATGATTCTTGATTCACTAAACACCTGAAAGATTTCAAAAGAGAGAAAGAGACTCAATAATGAGATGGCTTAATCTTCCATAATCAAACTACAAGAATTTTGAGAAATTTCCCTCATGGATTCAACATTTCAACCCCAATTAACATTCAGCATAAACATTATCTAAGATCACAAAACTCCACAAGTTCATTCCTAGTTTTATTGTTGGAATGACACACTCAATGTTCAAGAAAATAAAATGGAACATCCTCAGCTTCAGCATCTATTGTTGCCTGTTGGGAATATAGATATTTTAGTAGCATAAGGAAAGCAGGGAACAAAGGCCGTTGCAGATGGAAGATCAATTCAAATTAGATAATAGCAAAGAATGTTATAACTCCCTTAGTTTGTTATAAATATTTAAGATACTATGAAGACACACTATTTGTTATTTAAGATGGGAGAGTCTTAAAAAAAAGATCAAAAAAAAAAAAAAGGAAGATCAGTTCAATTACAAGCATTTTGACTATCACTTGAAATGAAACATCCAAGCACACCATTATTACATAACAGAGAGGTAGAAGAGAATGACCAATTATCTTTATAATAATGTGTGTGTGTGTGTGTGAGAGAGAGAGAGAGAGAGAGAGACTCATATTGGGAATTGAATAAAATGCAGACTTGATTGGAATCACCCTGAAAGCAACAATGGTGTTAGATTTCAAGGATAGTCATCATGATAACCAACTCCAAGAATGTTAAAATAAACGTGACATAATATAAATGATGATAAGATAAACTTTTGACATACGAGTAAATTTTGGTTTATGCATACCATTGTCCACCACATAAAGAAATTCCAGACTTGAAACAGCTAAATGGAAGAGAGGCACAAATCTTCGAATAAGTGAATCACTAGAAAAAGATCAACAAACTAGTATCAAGAAAAAAATGTGAAAATATCTTCTACACAAATATATATGTTGTCATAATTTTTCTCAATTATATCTGGTGATCATGTTATTTTCCACATATGTATATCATTAAGTAGGAAGAGAGTCTTCATGCCAAAGAGCACCTAGGGTTCCTCCAACCATTCAACTCAGTCGATGATTAGAAGAGAAAGACAAAAGAAATAGACATTAACATTCTCTCTAGTCCTATCAAATATATAATTTACAAAAATCTTAATAGGACCAAAATCACATACCCATAAGCACACATAAGCGGATCTTCAAATGTTGCATTGTATTTCAAAATCTCGAGCTGTGGCCTTGGATGCATATCTGTAAAATAAAATAAAACAACAATGATCTACTTGAACCAAACATCTCAAATAAATGAAAGAAACAAACTAGTGCACACTTATGGCAATACGCTTTCCATTAGGTCATGTTCCGTCGCCTTCTGCATCAAAAGGTACTTTTTCCTACGCACAAAAAACGAATAAAAAGTAAATAAATTTAATTTTTTCAATTTTTGAGAATCCCACATTTATAAAATTGCCCTTTTATGGATTTTTGTATATCGAATTTTAGTGCGAATGCTGAGATGTAATTCCGGATTGTAATATATGGTGTCTGTTGATACATACGCTCGTCTTAGGGTCTGTATTTGAATCATTTATATCTTATTAATTCGTAGGGTACACAAAATATGAGAATAAGTATCAATAGTCACTAAAGTCTCAAAGACTGTTTGAAAAATTATCGTATTAGATTTTTGTAAGGGGATAAAACTGAATGGTGATAATTACGAGATTTTTCACCAGTAGATTCAATTTGTTCTCAAGAAGTAAGATCTAACTGAAATTCTAAGGCATTAGATGGTGGACTCCGGGCAGGCTACCACACCTCAGAAACACGGGATTAGGGGATATTATGTGTATGGAAGAGGAATGATGGCCGAGTTAGGGCAATCCTCCTGAATATGATGTGCGATGATGTGATCGCAGTCTATGAGAAATATCCTATAGTTTATCAGTTTGGCTCGCCCTATAAAGAGTATTGTGGTACTTTTATAGATCCTGAGATGAGAATGCTATCTTATAAGTTTAATAACTTATACGAAAAGGGTTGATCATACGATAATACGACATTTGATGAAAATATTGAGTATGATCGCCGAGTTGGGGAATGTGACCGAGCCTATTTCGGATATGTTTTCTAGTGTTGGATGCGATCCAGTTCTTTACCTGATTCATGAGAAATAATGAAAATCTATTTCACATACGATGAAAGTATTCATACTTTCACTAATATGAATAGGCACAGTGAGCTCGAATAGGAGCATCTGGAGGCGAGTAGGTCATATTCGGGTTATGCTTACTCAATGGAGTTGAGCAAAGACTTCCATGGTACCAAATACAAATGGTATAAGTATGAATGATAAACTCGAAATTTAAGTAAAAGGAAATCATTCGAGAAAATCGATAATAATAATGCACAGTAAGAAGGAGTTGGATACGATTAAGGTATAATGCTACATTTATGGTAGATTTGGTCATTTTACTCGTAAGTGTGACGAGTAGAAATTATCTTTTCCTTCTTTATATGGTTTGAGATGCTCATTATTTTCTCTCATTCATAGATTGTAAACACAGAAACAACCAACCACATAGCTTGAGATAGGAGCGCGCTTATATGGTTCCATCCAATGAGTCCTCAAGTAGGAGGATTTACGTAGAGAAATGGAGCATTTATCGACATCAGAGAGAGTAGCACTTGCAAGTTGGAGTTGCAAAGTTACTAGACTCTGTATGCTCTTTACGCTCTGAATGTTCAACGGAACTTGTTTTCAGCCTAGGATATGCTCTATTAATTTGAAAATTTTATAGTTTCCATTGATTACGACAATTCATTGATTGGTTCTGTTTTGGTCCGTGAGGGATTATATGCACTGAAAGTTATCCATTTCAATGGTATTTCTTGTTATTCTCTTAGTGTGAGAGAGAATGAACCGGTTGGCAGCAAGTGGTCTATTGGGCCCGCTAACCAGCTTTGTCTAAGTGGCAAAATTACAAGAAAACCATTCGATATTGCAATGAGAGCTATGACTCTATTGTAGTCGATTTACTCCGACATCCATGACCTTATGAACTTGAGAATCAGAAATGGAGTTGGGTACTCTATTACGTTCATAAACAATTACACGCATTTTGGTTACATCTACCTGATCTCGCGCAAGTCTGAGACATTGAGATGCTTCAGGAGGTTTATTAGCGAGAATGAGAATTAGTTAGACTTGAGAGTAGAGACTCTTAGAGTCGAACGAGGGCGCGAGTATTTGTTTGAAGAGCTCTATTTCAAGAAGGGTATTACGAGACAACTGACTATTTCTTACTACTCAGTGGAGTAGAGTAGCCGTGAGGAGGAATAGGACTTCGTTTGAGATGGTGAGGTCGATGATAGCGCAAGCCAATTTGCTAGTTTCCCATTGGGGAGATACGTTATTGGTTGTAGCCTACGTGCTCAATCGTGTTCTATTGAAATCCGCAATCAGTACTCTAAATGAGTTTTGAACAGGGAGACAGTTTGACCTTAGCCATTTGAGGTTATAGGAATGTGTCGTATATTTTCACTATTTCTCATATCTACACGGCGAGTTAGGCCTGCGAGACAAGAGATGTATCTCTATAAGATACTCAGAACACTCCAAGGGGAATGTATTTTAGGTGAGCATACAGATGACATTCTTAGTGAGATTGAGTTTCTTGATGACGAGTTACTTGAAAATGATTTTTCTATGAGAGGTGAAATCGATTAGGACTTTATATTCTATGAGATGGATGAGCGTAGTGGTTTAGCTGATCCCAACGGCGGGACCTAAGTATCCATTACGGATCTGGGTTCTAGTGGGAGCGATCTATCTAGAGGTAAAAAGGTTTCCCCTCCTCATAAGAGTAGTCAAGGACGCGTACCTAACCGTCGCTTCCTGATTGAGGGAAAGACTCTTAGTGTGACTCTTAAGGATTACGAGAAAACCTTAAACGGTCCTAGAGGCTCTTGAGGGTTCTGTGAGAGACCATTGATGAAGGCCATGGATGACAAAAAGAGTTGACAAAAATCAATAGGATCTGGGATCTAGTTGATTTACTTGAGGGTAATAAGGCTGTTGAGAATAAATAGATTCTCAAGATTAAGAGAAAGGCCGACGGATCAGCGGAGAGGTATAAAACCGGTTTGATAACCAGGGGTTACTCAGACTGAGGGCGAGATTATCTCGATCCATTTACTTTTAGCGATTGTCGTGGACATGACTTGGATCTGGAGTGAGACCAGATAGACATTGAGACTATCCTCCTGAGTATGAGTTTTGGATGAGAAGATCTACAAGGAATAGCCATTAGGCTTTATTCCTGTAGATCAGGATGATAAGGTCTATTGACTTCGGAAGTCGACATACGACCTTAATCATCAATCCAAGTAGTTACGCTTGAGATTTCACGAGAATGTGATATCTTATGGTTTCGTGATGATCGAGGAGGATCATCGCGCATGCTTTGTACATTCTCATGACTTTTTATGATCATATCCTTGTGTTTGAATCACATTTTGTTAACTGGGAACAACAAAGAGTATCTGATGACTACGATGACGTGGATATTGTCAAGTCTTAATGTGAAAAACTTGAGTGAGACTCAATTCTTCCTAGAAGTTAAGATCCAGAGGAATCGCTCGATATAGGTGTTAACTCTTTCACAGGAGTCCAACATCAATGGAGTTCCCGAGCGCTTCGAGAAGAACAATTGCAACCCTAGAGATACTCTTATCGCTAAAAAATTAAACCATAATTCTTGACATATGCTTTAAAACTCAGGAAAGGACAAAGGGAAATGAGTAGAGTCCCTTGTACCAGTGCATTGAATACTCTGATTTATGCAGTGTCGTGTACACGATCAGACGTTTGTTTTGCAGTCAGTAAGTTAATTAGGTATCGATCGAATCCTAGAGAGGATCACTGGAGAGTAGTGAAAGGATTCCGAAATATGTCGAGAGAATTGCGAATCTCTCCTTGTGTTACGAAGGAGATGATTTGCATTTTGTTGAATATTCAGATACCAACTGGGTTGGTGATCTGAATGTATGAAAATCGATATCAGGTTTTGTTATCTTAGAGTAGTAAGAAACAAACCTATATATCTCTATTTACGATAGAGACTGAGTTTGTGGTATGCTCAGCGGCAGTTCAGGAGAGTGTTTGGCTCCGAAAATTTTCAAATCACTTAGGGGTTGTGTCAAATAGTGGGAGACTAGTGGATAATTTATTGAGAAAATCAGGTCGTCATTGACCACACCTAAGACCCTAAGTATCACAGTAAGACCAAACACATTGATACCTAATACTACATTATGAGAAATATCACCGAGAAGTGTGAAGTGACAAATTAAGTACATTACTATACAGTGTGTTGGCTGATCTGTTCAGTAAACCCATTATGAGAGATTCCTGTATGAGATATAAGAATCATAGAGTTTGCATGTATATTGACATTTCTCACATTGTACTGATACTTATTGTGTTGTATATATATGACATGTGTGCATGATTGAGGTACGAGTTTATTTATTACACTATTTTAATTGTCATATATTTGTTTAATTTATTGTGATAAATGATATGTCAGGCAGGCGTGGTCGATTCTTTCACATAGTGACCACCTTCAACTCTGAGTGAGTAGAGATGAGACGGTTTCTAGTTGTAAGAGACTTTGAGAGTGGCCATACTAGAACAGAAGTCGCCCTGATATGTATTCTGGATGAGGTCATATGCGATATGACCGATATGGACGTACCCACATCCATGTTGCTTGTAAGTAGCTGGGTTTGAGACCTCAGATATCACTTACGACTAGTGATATTGTCTTTGAGATACTCTCTCTGAGATTTCTGGGTAAAATCTTATGTGTAGACTGAGTCCCATACCTACACGGTGTTAGAGAAATCTGATATATGTCCTTTGAGAGATGATGGAATAACATTGTGGCACGCGTTTCATATCGCATGTGATATGTCGATCAGGGATAGTGGGAGTATTATTTAAGACATTGACGTAATTTAGATCCTCATTCTTATTGTGTGAGACCTAAGATCCATTAGTGAGATCTCTTGTACCCTTATCACTTTCGACTGTTTCTAGAGGTCTCGACTCAGTGTTTGCTACTTTAGTCTATTTATCGATGACCCGAAAGATAAATTGAAATCTGAAAGACAGGTCTAGGAAAGCAACTGAATTGAGACTAATAGTTTCGACTTTGGAAAAAGGAAGATCAATTGACATTACATCATCATGTTGTATTCACCGGCATGTATATTATGCCTATCCATGTTGGAATGTAAGTATAATAGTGGATACACAGTCGAACATTTATTAGAGATTACTTTCGATGAGGAAAACAACTCGATGGATGTAATTAGTCTTTGATCTGGGCTATAGAGAGTTGTTTTTGGTACTAACGATGGCTTCTCGATCATCTTAACAGGTATTTCGAGAGGTCTTTGCTTGTAGGTGTACTCGCCGGTCACACGACTCCCAATCTTGTATGAAAGTCCAGAAGGGTGATGAGAAAAATCGCATGACTTGTGATCTTATGACGGATGCAAAATGCCTTCACGTACAAGTGAGAGATATTGGTTTGATATGTCCTAGAGGGATATTTTGGTAATTTTGAGGGATTAGTGGGATAAATCTTACTAACCCATGACTACCACAACTATTCCCCATTATTCACTCCACGATTTGAGTATCACTTGAATAATGAGACTTATCTCTCTTTCTTTGAGTGTGTGAAATTCACGGAAGTCATATAAGAGAATGGCTTGCGATTTTGAGAAATATTCTATAGAGTGAGAAAAAGAATAAAAGTTTGAGAAAATTCCGAATTGGAAATTTTTCCCGTCGTAACGATCGTCAGATTGAGAGTTGCAGCGTCGTAGCATTGTTGTAGTATTCGATTAATATCGTGATCACCATCCCGACTGCGAGATTTGATCGAGGGACGTTTGGTTTGATCGATGATTGAAAATTCTATATGTTGAAATATTTATCCTATACCCGATTTTCTATTTTATTTTTCTAAAAAATATTTATTGATTCCGCTGTGCATGTGAGTCACCAAAATATCTAACAGTTCAAAACCCGATTAACAAAATTGTGAAATTGATTTGGGTAAATTAGTTCGGATAATTTGATTTGGGTAAATTGTTCTTTCAAAGTTAAATAGATTTTCTAACCATTTTCATGTTTTGTGGAATTGGTTCTGTTAAATGAAAACCAAACTATTTAATCTGAAGTTTAATTCAGGTAAATTGGTTTGGTTTCATATAATTTGGTTTGATTCTCGATTGAATTTTTTAAAGTTCAAAATCCAAATAAATTGAATTGAATAATCTAAAAAATTAAATATCCGGCCAAGTGAATGAACACCCTAGTTGGGTGTGTTTGTGGTTGGGAACTTCAAACTTTGCTTGGTGAACCGTTATGATAGAAATGAATATTTTAATTTGGTCATAAATTAATCTAAGTTGTTATGGGCATGTGATAAAAGTTCTCTTATATGGTCTCAGATTTTTAGGCAACGGCCAACTAATCATTGAAAGCTACATCATATAAAAGCCTGCTCTATCTCTCTCTCTCTCTGCGTTAACTTTCATGGTTTGCTCTTTTCTCTTTTGACTGGGTCATCTGCTACTTGCACTCTACTTCCTATGGATTTTAAAAATGCAACAAATCTATGGCAGAATGTATCGGTTTCTCTCTCGCTGATTTATGACCATGTCTTTTACAAATATAATGTTTTTATGCCCATGTTATGATTATATTGTGTGATCCAAGGAAGAGAGAGAGAGAGAGAGATGATTCAAATTATACAGTTATTATTAGGAGGTTTCTGATCCGAGAATTTTCGCTTACTTTCATGCAAAAATCAACATACAATTAGAAAAGGAAAAGCTTTCAGTCTAGATGATGACCTTATAAAAAAGAGCCATTTGCTTACCTTTTCTTTTTCTAAAGACTGCAAAAGCTTAGTGGTGTGGAAACTTTGTCTCCATTCCTAATCTTTTTCTAAATACCCGTCTCTCTCTCTCTCTCTCAAGTTTGAGGTATGGAAGCATGTTTTACTTAAAGTAATGCAATGAAATGGAAAAGATGCATTGCCTTCTAAAAGTGTGTACATTTTGAACAATTTGGGTCACTAATAAAACCTGTAAAGTTTCCATCTAGTGCAACTTTTGCTTCTTGTTCTCCTCTTTTTCTCGAATGTAATGATTTCTGGATCATGTTATATGACCATTGATTTGAAAACCCTATCTTGACATCTTGTTAATGAAGAAACTTTTAGCCATCTGTATTTGCCACTTCAATCATTGGTGTTTGGGATTGCAGAAATTGGAATACTGCAAATGGCAAACATCCACTGACCCCTTCATTTTAAACCTTGCACACAAAATACAATTTATAAAGTAAAAACATTATTCTCCATAGGTTAAGGTAGAGATGTATGCTATGCTCATGCGTATAAATTTGATTACCCTTTCAAATTTGAATCTC